>JANUYF010000006.1:14390000-14990000 GCA_026167975.1 Phrynosoma blainvillii | reverse complement strand
AAGTGGGTGGTACACCCCACCTGGAAGTGGTGGAAGTTTCCAAGGGGGTAGTGAGGGGGGAGCAGGGAGGGTGGCCTTCAGTCAAAGTATTGGTATGCAAGAAAGACAAGGGGAACCAGTGGCTTTTAGGACCATGATAGAGATGAGGATTGCATGAAACTTCATTTCAGGGTCCCCAGAAAACCACCCAGTGCCTCACTGATTATTTTGTGTAGTGCTATCTTCCACTCTTTGTCTGCCCATGTAAGCTCACTCCCTTAGTGGAATCTTTAGCTAGTAGTGGCATTGGGAAACTCATGAGGCTTGGGCACAGGGCATTGTTTCTGTGGCTTAGAGAAGCAACATTTTGGGACAGACAGGAGCAAAGAGTTAGAGCCCATGGTGGCTGGGGAGAAGTGGCGGCAAAAAGGAACTTTCAGATTTGGGACCCTGCTTAAGCTTTGTGAGCTTTGCTGCGATATAGCTGACAGGTTGGAGTTGCACTGCTGCTCCTACTTTCTTTCATCAGACAGGCTGAAAGAAGAGGTAGCAGAAGAAACCATTTCTTTGTGGGAGGGTGGACACTTGAGGCTGTTTGGGGAAGACATGTCTTCCGCTCTGAGAGCATTTCTAAAGAGCGAGGTATAAATACACATAATAATAATAATAATAATAATAATAATAAATGTCTCTGGGGAAGGAGTAACTGTACTCAGTTATTGGAAAGAGTCTTTTGTCTTGGAGTGGCTCCTGTAGTTAAAATCTCTTCCTTTACCAGTCCAAACCAGTCTCCAGTTCAGAGCATGTGACCTCTGTAAACCCCCTAGATATGCACCGGCTGCACTTTTCTCTGCCCCGATGTCACCCTGGGAGCGCAACTGAACAGCTGGCTGAGCAGCAACCAAGGGGGGCTCTTGTTTGCACTGGCCTTCGGTGCAAGACTGACACAGGTGAGAGGCTTCTCAGTCACTGTTTAGCCAGCTGCTCAGTTGCTGTTCCAGGATGACAGGATGCAAAGGGAGCAGTGACTGAGCAGCCAGTTAAACAGCAACCAAAAAGACTTTCGCCTGTGCTGGCCTTTGCAGCAAGACTGGCACAAGCAAGAAGCTTCTCGATCAGTGCTCAGCTAGCTGCTCGGTTGCTGCTCCCAAGGTGACTTGGTGACTTGGGAGTAGTGACTGAGATTGGCTGTTTTGAATTTGCAGTAGAATAGTACACCTAATATATATAAAAATATGGCTGGGGTATGCTAGGGTTGTCAACCAATAGGAAAGGGGGTGGTAGCCTGAAAAAGTTTGGGGACCACTTTGGGGATTTAAATTAACCATGTATTCCTATACTACAACTTTACTTATTCTGTACTGCATTCCCCCTATTGTGTCCTCTGATGCATTTTCCCAAGGTTGCTCACTCTTTTCCTTTTGTGGGAAGACTGAGGCAAAGAAGGTGTTGAGTGGTTATGCCTTTTCTCTATCCCATGTTCCCTGTTGGCATTTCGCCATCTGTTCCATGCAATGGCATTACCATTTCCTTCTTCTTCCTTTTGCTACGGAAGTCCTTTTTATTGTTCTTAGCCTCTCTAGCAAGCCTGAGCTCATTCTGCGCTTTAGCTTTGCTGACTTTCTCCCTACACATGCTAGCTATTTGTTTGAATTCCTCTTTGGTGATTTCCCCCTTTTCCCATTTATTATACGTTTCCTGTTTAAAACTTAGCTCAGTTGAAAGATCCTTAGATATCCATCCTGGTTTATTGAGATACCTCCCATTTTTCCTCATCATTGGACCGGTTTGAAATTGTACCTTCAGTATCTCCCTTTTGAGAAACTCCCATCCATCCTGAACTCCCTTCACTTTCAGTATTCCTGACCACAGGATCACCCCCAGTATTTTCCTAAGTTTACTGAAATCAGCTTTGCTAAAGTCTAGAATGCATGTCTGATGATGCCTGGCTTCTCTTTTCCACTGTATAACAAACTCCAGGAGAACATGATCACTCCCACCTAAGGATCCCACCACTTGCTCTCCATTAATCAAGTTATCCCTGTTGGTTAGGATCAAATCTAAAATAGCTGATCCCCTTGTTGTCCCTTTCATCTTTAGGACAATTAAATTATCTTCTAGTGAAGTGAGAAATTTGCTGGACCTTGAGGATTTTGCTGAGTTTGAATTCCATCAAATATCAAGATAGTTGAAGTCACCCATCACTACTATATCTCTGCTTTCTGAGTGTGTGGTTATCTGTTCTAGAAAGGCATCATCCAATTCCTCAGTCTGACTCTGTAGTAGACTCCCACAATAACATCCCTGTTGTTTTCCTCCCTTTTAATTTTTATCCAGATGCTCTCCATCTGGCTTCCAGGATTTAAGTCAGGAGTCGGCAAACTACGGCCTGCGGACCAAACCCGGTCTGTCGAGGCCTTGTTACTGGCCCCTGGACCTTCCTGCCACTCTCTCGTGCGCATCTCTGGTTGCCATTTTGTGTTCTGCCACGGGGGAACACAAAATGGTGGCCGGGTTGTGCGCGAGCCAATGAGTGTACAGCCTCCTCCGCCCTCCTCCTCCTCCGCGCCTCTTTCTCTGCCCTCCGCGCACGAACGTACAGCTCCGCAAAAATAGAAGAGTGAGAAGGGAGTGCACGAGGGAGGAGAGCGAGAGCTACGAGGAGAGAGGTTGGTTGGGGGGGGGGGGGAACTTGCCATTGCTATTGCCTCCCTTGCGTAGCTTCAAGTCGTTTCCGACTTATGGAGACCCTATCCTGGGGTTTTCATGGGGATTTCAAAGGGGGGTTGCCATAGCCTTCCTCAGAGGCTGAGAGAGAGAGACAGAGCCACGAGGAGAGAGGTTGGTTCACGGGAGGGGGGGGGAGGGAACTTGCCATTGCTATTGCCTCCCTTGCTGTTGTTGTTGTGTGGCTTCAAGTCGTTTCCGACTTATGGAGACCCTATCCTGGAGTTTTCTTGGCCAAATTTCTTCAGAGGGGGTTTGCCATAGCCTTCCTCTGAGGCTGAGAGAGTGTGACTTGGCCAAAGTGGGTTTGCATAGCCAAGCAGGGATTCAAGGCCAGCTCTCCAGCCTCCAGCCTCAGACACATGCTTCACTCATGCCACCCCTGCGCTTGTTTGTTTCATTTAAGGTAGCATTTTAAATTGCTGATGATGATAATGATGATTATTATTATTTCTTGGGGTTTTCTTGGCAAAATTTCAGTTATTAGTTGTTGTTGTGTTGATGCTGATTTGTTGCTGTTTTCTTGGGGTTTTCTTGCAAAATTTCTTCAGAGAGGGTTTGCCATAGTCTTCCTCTGAGGCTGAGAGAATGTGACTGGGCCAAAGTGGGGTTTTAGATATTGTATATGTTCCCATTTTGTTTTTTTACTTTTAAATATGATGTGTGCAGTGTATGTAGGAATTATTTTTTATTTTTAAAATTATTTATTTATTTATTTACTTACTTTGGCCCTCCAATAGTCTGAGGGACAGCGACCCGGCCCAAAAAGTTTGCCTACCCCTGATTTAAGTCCTGGATCGCTTCACAGGTGTAAACATCCCAGACCAGGGGTAGGCAACCTTTTTGAGCCAGGGGCCGGGTTGCTGTCCCTCAGACAATTGGGGGGGGGGGGGGCGAAGCACCAAAAATAAATAAATAAATAAATAAATATTTTAAATAAAATAATAATAAAAAAATGCATGCACACTCTCTCAGCCCCCGAAAAGCTATGGCAAAACCCCTGTGGAGATTTTGCCAAGAAAACCCCAAGAACAGGTAATAACAACAATAATCAATATCATCATGGTAGGCGGAGGGGCGGCAGCAGCAGCAGCGGCAGGAGTGGCCTGGGCCGGTCCAAAGGCCTCAGGGGGCCGCATCCGGCCCCCGGGCCTTAGGTTGCCTACCCCTGTCCCAGACTATTCCTCCTCATTTCCTGTTTAGCCTATTTCTCTTAAAACGGTTATAGCCCTCTATTACTGCATTTCAATCATGAGACTCATCCCTCTAGTGATGCCTATTATATGGTATTTGTTTTGTTGTGCAAAGATTTCAAGTTCATCTTGTTTATTTCCCATGCTCTGTGTATTAGTGTAGAGACTTCCCCTTAGCTGTCTGTGTAGTTTTCCCCTCCCACAGTTGGATCCTTGCACTATTTGCCTTATCTTCTCTATAACAGTTTGACTATTATCTCCAGCCCTTGATGAATTCCTGCCTTCCAAAATATTGCCTCCCTCCCCCACAGAACTTAGTTTAAAGCCCTCCTGATCAAATTCTTGAGACTATTGGTAAAAACATTTCTGCCAACTGGCATGAGGTGCAACCCATTCCTTGCCAGATGTCCCCCCTCATGGAACTGCATGCCATGATCTAAGAATCCAGATTGTTCTCGGTGGCACCATCTGTGGATCCAGTTGTTCACATCTGCTATTTTCCTCTGCTTTCCTAGACCATGCTCTTCAACTGGGTGAAGAGATGAGGTGAAAACCTGTACATCCAGCTCTTTCAGTTTCCTATGCAGAGCCTCATAATCCCTTATGACAGGAGTAGGCAACCTTTTTGAGCCAGGGGCCAGGTTGCTGTCCCTCAGACAATTGGGGGGCCGAAGCACCAAACAAACAAACAAACAAACAAACAAATAAATAAAAATAAAAAAATAAAAAAATAAAAAATAAAAAATATGCATGCACACTCTCTCAGCCCCAGAAAAGCCATGGCAAAACCCCTGTGGAGATTTTGCCAAGAAAACCCCAAGAACAAATAATAACAACAATAATCAATATCATCATGGTGGACGGCGGCGGCAGGACCGGCCCAAAGGCCTCGGGGGGCCACATCCGGCCCCCGGGCCTTAGGTTGCCTACCCCTGCCTTATGATATTCTGAAGGCTGTGCCTTGCAGTATCACTGGTTCTAACATGGACCAAAAGGATGGGGTAATGGTCAGTAGGCTTGACAAATCTCATCCATCTCGCTGTCACATCACAGATTTTTGCACCAGGGAGACAACACACATGTCTCCTCTGATGCTTAGCAGTGGCTTTTCCCTGTGGTGGTACTCCAAGGGTTCCCTGCACTTTCCCTGTGGACTGTCTCTCCTGTTCTTCCTTATCATCCCTAATAAGGGAGAGAGTTTCAAATTGATTCTGTAGCTGCAAGTTCCCAGAATGATTTCTGGTTTCTCTACTTCTGTGTGTCACATTCCTCCAACTGTCTACCTCAGTGGAGACTGCCATGGTTGCTCTGACCGATGACCTCCGCCTGAGTATCGACAGGGGTAGTGTGACCTTGTTGGTGCTCTTGGATCTCTCAGCGGCCTTTGACACCATAGATCATGCCATCCTCTTAGATCGTCTGAGGGAGTTAGGAATTGGAGGCACTGCTCTGCACTGGTTCCGTTCCTTCCTCTCGGACAGATCTCAGAGGGTGAGGCTTGGGGACAGTTGCTCATCCAAAATTGAGCTTAATTGTGGCGTCCCTCAGGGTGCCATCCTGTCCCCAATGCTATTTAATATTTACATGAAGCCGCTTGGTGAGATCATTCGGAGGCATGGAGCTCGGTGTCTTCAGTACGCTGATGACACCCAGATATATCTCTCCATGACCAGATCATCGACTCAGACTTCAGATGGCGCCTCTCCTCTTGATGACTGTCTTAGAGCGGTAATGGGTTGGATGAGGAAAAACAGATTGAAGTTGAATCCAGACAAAACGGAGGTACTTGCAGTCACGGGCCCGAAACCAGATCTGGGAATACAGTCTCCAGTCCTGGACGGGGTCACACTCTCCGTAAAGGACTGTGTTCGCAGTCTGGGGGTTCTCCTTGACTCATCGCTTCACATGACTAGTCAGGTGAATGCGGTGGTCAGGAGCGCCTGTTATCAGCTTCGGCTGATACGCCAGCTGCGCCCTTATCTGGATAGTAAGGATCTGGAAGCTGTGGTACACGCCCTGGTAACCTCACGTCTGGATTTCTGCAATGCACTCTACATGGGGCTACCCTTGTGCCTAACCCGGAAACTTCAACTGGTACAGAATATGGCAGCCAGGCTAATTACGGGAACATCTAGGAGGGAGCACATAACACCTGTGCTTAAATCCCTCCACTGGCTGCCAATTAGTTTCCGGGCGCAGTACAAGGTGTTGGTTTTGACCTTTAAAGCCCTACATGGCTTGGGCCCATCTTATCTTAGGGACCGCCTCTCCCCATATGAACCCCCCCGCACCCTGCGGTCCTCTGGGAGGAATCTGTTACAGCCAATAAAAACTAGGCTGTCCCAGACCTCCCAGAGGGCCTTCTCCGCAACCGCTCCCAGACTTTGGAATGGCCTGCCGGACGAGATCCGTCTTACTACCACTCTTGCTGCTTTCAAGAAAGCAGTAAAGACGGATCTCTTTCGGCAGGCCTTCTCGGAATAACGGTCGGCCCTTAAAGGGGTCTCCATTTGTCTGTCTCCTTGGAAAATCTTGTTTTTAATTTATTGATTTAATTAATATTGTATTTTAATTATTCTTCGGTTTAATTCTATTTTAAGGGGATGGGGAGGGGGGAGGTAGGGGTTAAGGGGAGAGGGAATGTTCTAACGTTGTTCTGTTTTAATTATTGCTGTCCCCCGCCCCGATTGCCTAGCAGAGGGGCGGGCTACAAATAAAAATTTATTATATTATTATTATTATTATTACTCAGTTAATTGGCACTGCATTTTAGCTGATAAACTGATTAACCCAACAGGTGAATTGATCAGTGATGGGATTTCTGTAGACTTTTAGGGCAGTCCAGAGTACCTATTGGGGTTCTCCTCAACCCTCCTAGGGGCTTAATATCTCCCCATTTTTTCCAGCCAAAATGTTTAACACAACCCTCCCCCCCATACAAGAAGATGCTGTAAAGTTCTCAGCTCGAACAAGAAGGGAATGAAACCCAGAGCCACGAAACTCAACATGTGCTATTCCACATATTAACCCATGGTTTAATAACAATAACAATAAAAATAACAATAATAATAATTTTTATTTCTATCCCACCCCTCTGCAGTGCAATCGGGGCGGCGTACAGTAAATTAAAACAACATCACAAGTTAAAACAACTCCAACAATCCCTTCCCTAACCCACCCGCCCCTTAAAAATATATTAAACTATTACAAGATTTAAAATACAAAATAAAGACAATAAAATACAGTCATACAAATAGCAGCTAGGCAGAGGCAGTTAAAGAGCTGGAATCATTATCTTGTCCTTATACTTTTCTTTTGGGCCGGGATGTTATTCAGGGAAGGCCTGCCGGAAAAGATCCGTTTTTACTGCTTTTTTAAAGCAGTCAAGAGTAGTAATGAGACGGATCTCATCCAGCAGGCCATTCCATAATCTAGGAGCGGAGGCAGAGAAGGTCCTCTGGGAGGTCGCCGACAGCCTGGTTTTTATAGGCTGTTACAGGTTCCTCCAAGAGGACCGAAGTGCTCGGGGGGGGAGGTCATAGGGAAGGAGGCGGTCCTGAAGATAAGTTGGACCCAAGCCATTTAAAGGTCAAAACCAACACCTTGTACTGTGCCCAGAAACTAATTGGCAGCCAGTGGAGAGATTTAAGCACTGGTGTAATGTGCTCTCTCCTACATGTACCAGCATGCAATCTGGCTGCCATGTTTGACATATTGGCACGTCATTTCTCAAGTTAAACTGGCCATCTGTCAAGGGTGCTTTGATTGTGTATTCCTGGATGGCGGGGGTTGGATTGGATGGCCCTTGTGGTCTCTTCTAACTCTATGATTCTAAGTTTCTTTAACTCTTCCAAAAAAGTCTGATGTCTGGTCACTGAAATACTGCTCTTTGTGTGGCTTTTTGGAGGGGTTTCCCATTCTGAAACAGCAAACAACAAGGAAAAAAAATATACACCTCCAAACCCATCTGAAAGTTGACTGGAAGTGAAATGTCAGTTTCCAGTTGCCTCAAATGGTGGGCACAGTGACATGCTGAGAATCTATAGAACTGCAGTGGTGCAACCCTCTGAGTTCTAGAGCATGCCCCTATTGAAACACCTATGATAGTTTATCATTTTCTGTCTTCACACACTGCCTCACCTTGCCAAATCCAGGGTTGACCCAAGATATTCTGCTACATGTGGTAAACAATGAGATGACATATCTCTCCACTCCATGTACTTAAATAAATCAACTGAATCAGAGTTTAATACTGGTGACAGCGTAATGGCCTC
This sequence comes from Phrynosoma blainvillii, assembly GCA_026167975.1. NCBI lineage: Eukaryota > Metazoa > Chordata > Lepidosauria > Squamata > Phrynosomatidae > Phrynosoma > Phrynosoma blainvillii. The sequence continues at coordinate 14,981,827 of JANUYF010000006.1, read as the reverse complement.
CATTAAGCCTGAGGCAATAGGCTGGTTTAGGATCCCCAGGATCCCATGCGCCATATACATTTCTGATCTCAAACAGAAGAGAACCACCAGGAGGAAACATCAGGGGCTCTCATTGTTACCCACACCATCTGCTGTCTCTCCCCTCCTGCAAGACTGGTCTTGGCCTAATGGCCTGGCCTGTTCTAAATGAAGAATTAGAATTGTCTCCCTCCCCATACTGTTACCATAGTTTCTTTGGCATACATTTTTATAAAAATGCATACCTTCTCAACCAGATGGTGGAAAAAGACACATAAATCAAAAGATGAGAAAGGCTCTCCTTTGCTGTTTTGTAGCAAAGCCAGATGTCTGAAATGTACTTGGAAAGAAGATCCTTGTTTCTTTCCAGTAGCCAGAGGCAAGGGTAGATATTAGATTTCAAATACCTTCATGTTGGAGATACAGATTCACAGATTGGGGTTCAAAGACAGTTCTTTGATGGGGAGCCCAGAATTGTCCCTTTCCCAGGAGGCAGTTGAGAGCGTAGAGAAAAATGTTATTACTCACATTAACCTGTCATACATGCATAGGTGCCTGTTGAATGTCCCGATTTTATTGTTGACACATGAATGGCCTTCCACAGATCAATGTATGTTAAGCTTGCCAGGGAGCATAAGTTGGCATGCCCTTGGTACCTGCCAGAATGATGAGAAGCATAACATCATGCCTGCAGAAGGAAAAGATACACAAGATCCTGGATAAGATGCAGACTTTAGTTCCTGAGCTGTGTTTCCTACTGAAATCAAGAGAATATTGTGGGCAGCATGGCTAATTTTGTTCTATTGATTTCATTGGGATCTAAACACTTGCCATTGGTGCATCACATCTGTTATATTCATGGATGAAAGACTCATGGACAGAAGCAATTAAAGGCTTTCTAATTGGACATAAGGACAAATATGAAGATTCTCATATAAAATATCCAATATTCTGAATGAATGAATGAATGAATGAAGTTTATTGTTAAAAGCTAAAAGCCGTCACAATATAAAACAAATATATAAAACAAATCCATCCATTAAACCCCCCCAAAAACATTTAAAAAAAAAACAAAACAATATTAATACTAAATAACTAAGTAAAACATACTACACAAAAACTGATAATGGATCAACATAGAAAGACAAGTGAGGAGGGCTATCAGCAAAATACAATAAAACATTGAAATAAATGATTAATAATGATAATGGATACAACTGAGCAGGTTTTAGTCATCATTCCCCTTAAGAGAATTGAATCTAATCTTACTGGCCGCTAAACCAAATTTTGCAACCATACAAGTGATAAATACATCATTGCCAGCCAGAAGAAGACAAATTTGGTGCAGACAAGATCTATCGGACAAAGAATGTAAAATACATTCAAGAAATCTTTTCCTAGGGGATGTATAAAGAGGACAATACAAAAGGTAATGTACAATATCCTCCACTGCCCCAGTATTACAAATACACAATCTCAGATGGACAGGAGTGTTATTATATCTGCCCGTCAAATAGGCAGAAGGCATACATTGGTATCTAAGGGCAGTAAAAGCTTTTCTAATAGGGGCCAGAGTAAGGTTAATAAAGTAATGCTCTAGTCCAAACGATGTCTTAGATAATGAGTACCAAAACGAAAAAGGAGTGTTTGAGAGAGAATGTAAATCAGCCCATTTAGCAGAAAGGTGAATTTTCTCTTTAATCAGTTGCTTAACTCTACGGGTGGCATAATTTGGAAGTGAGTCCACGTTAATCTCATAGCTCGACAGTATCATCCTGACTAAATATACCCCAAAACTTCGAGAGTTAACCGATAATTGTTCCCAAAAACATTTTTGGGGGAGCCTGGAATCACTCATGGATAACAACTTTAGCCAGTAAAAAGCAAGGGCTATATGGATACTGGCTTGAAGGGTAGTTTGACCTGTTTCTGCTCTCAAAAAAGAGACAGGGGTACACCTAAGGGCAACCAACAGAGATCTCAAAAATAAATTCTGAACAGGTTCTAAATTAGATATACTGTTGTATCCCCAAATTTCTGCTCCGTATAATAATTGAGGAACAATTTTCCTTTGATAAATCTCTAAAGTAGGTGCTACTAAATGGCCTCCTTGAAGTCTGTGGAATTTTAACAAAGAATTTATAGAGAAGGATGATTTTAACTTGGCAGCAACAAAACGAGTTTTCCATGACAAATTGGATTGAAATCTTAAACCCAGATAATTGTAATAAGATTGTTGTTCTATAGTTTTTGTCTCAAGGTTCCACCGATGCAATTTTTTCTTTGGTCCAAAGACCACTACTTTGGTTTTAGAATGGTTAACTATTAACATTTCCTTTGAACAATATTCACTTAGTTTCCTTAAGAGTCTACGCATTCCGATTAAGGTAACCAAGATTAGAACAATATCATCGGCATATAACAGAACCAAAAGTTTAACATCCTGGATAGTGGCTGGGAAAAAATTTGATCCTTTTAAGGTCTGGATGATATCATTGATATAAAAATTAAATAGAAAAGGTGCCAAGAGACATCCCTGGCGTACACCTCTATCTGTGGGGATGCTATCAGATAGAACACCATTTGCCCTGAGACGAACCCTAATGGAAGTATTGTGATGTAGCATTTGAATTAGAAGGAGCAATCTTCTATCAATATTTGCTGCTGCTAACTTTGACCAAAGTCGATCACGGTTGACTAGGTCAAAGGCAGAAGTGAAATCAACAAAGGCGGTGAAAAGTTCCTTTCTATCTTTTTGGGAGTATTTTTGAATCAGATGGTGTAAAACAAAACATTGATCAAGTGTGGATTTACCCTTCCTAAACCCAGCTTGTTCTTCTGCAAAGATGTTGTTTTCCGTGGCCCAGTCCTCTAGTTTACCTAACAGATATCTAGCATGAAGCTTAGAGATGATGTTCAGAAGGCTAATAGGCCGAAAGTTTTTAGGATCAGCCATAGAACCTTTTTTATGGATAGGAATAACAATACTCACAGCCCATCTCTGCGGAATATTCCCATTCTGATTTATATAAGTAAATAAAGCAGCAAGAGGAGGAACCCACCAATCTAAGTTAGATCTAAATAATTCATCAGGAATCATGTCTTCTCCTGGTGCTTTATTATTAGGAAGGGATTTAATCAGAGAATTGACTTCATCAGTGGTAACTGGATCCCAAGAGGGGCAACAAGAAAATAAAGATAAGTCCAATCTAGTAATAGGACTCTGAATTTTATCATGGGAAGAGTGGGAAAAGAGGCCGGAAAAATGATCTTGCCATTGAGCAGAGGTGATCTGATTAGTAATAATCCCTTGAGAATTTCTAGTGCCTTTGTTCGCTAGGGACCAGAATCTAGGGGAATTTTTTTCAACAAGGGCCTGACCCAGATCCATCCAAGCCTGATGTGTAAATTCAATTTTTTTTGCCCTAAGCAAATTTTTATACTCCCTTCGGTGATTAATATAACACATATAATTCTCTGGGGAGTCTTCTTCTCTTAACCTCCTAATAGCTCTTGCTAAGATACGCTTCTGAGAGGCACATTGGCTGTCGAACCAACCATGATTATGCTTGTTAATAGAGCAAGAGGTATTAGTGCTCACCCAAAAAGGCCGGATTTCTTGGACTATTTTGTCCAAGGAACCCAAAGGGTCTTGGTTTGACAAAAGGAGATCTCTTAACATGAGCATCCTTGGCGACATTAGGAAGGTATTCACATTTTCGTTAACTTTCCCATTCCACTTAAGCCTTTTGTCCCCGTAAGGGATCATGTTTTCAGGTGATCCCAGCATTTTATTTCCAGAAGGGATGGGGATAAAAGGTGACATTAAGGATGATTGAATTGGCATATGGTCACTCTCAGGTCTAACCAGAACTTTAAAGTTAGCAAACCATAAATATGCTGCTTGAGAAAGAATAAAATAGTCAATCACACTCTTCCCTCTTGGCCCTATATAAGTATATGAGCCAGTCTCAGAGTCACAATCATTCCCATTACATAAAAAAAGATGGAACTTAAAAATGATAGAAAAAAGAGATTTTCCCGCCTCATTGATCCCCATGTCCTTAGAGCTTCTAATTGGTATATGGGAAATGTCCTCAGGACTTAAGCCAAGTTTCTCAGCTATCTTGTTATTATTAGGGCCCAATCTCGCATTCATATCACCAGCCACTAAAATTAATGGGTGAGTATATATATCAAACAAAGATGTAAGGATTAGTTCTAAGTCTGACCATTTGAAATCATGTTCATATATTGAATTTTGGGGAGGGCAGTAAATATTAATCAAAAAAAGTTTCACACCACTGGACCAGTCTATTTGTAGGGTAAGAATATTTTCACAACCCCCAAAATCCATCTGAGAAATTGTTGGGTTCGAATCCACTGCAATCAAGGATGCCAAGCCGCCATGAGGACGACCTCTGCACTTTGATTTAGAGGCAGGGAGAGAAAAGGAAACAAAACCAGGGAGAGAGGGGAAATCTGCTGAAGTGATCCATGTTTCCTGAATGCAAATAATCTCAAAATTTGCACAAAAGTCTTTAAAATTTTTGTCAGCCAACTTGGAGGGCCATCCTGCAACATTCCAAGATAGAACCTTGAATAACGTATTTGCCTTGGGCTGGGTGTTTAACTGCATAACTGGGAAGGGTACAGGAATGGACGAGGAAATATGATTACCCTGATCTTTAAGTCAATCCAACTCAATAATTTGATTGAGCTTTCCAACCTCATCATGAAATACACACCCACCACCTGGAAGAATAGAGGACTTTCTGCTGTGTGTAGATTGCACAACAGGGGGACTGGTGTGTTGAGCAACTTCCGTAAAAGATTTTCCCTGCAACTGTTCCAGAGGAAAAAGAACTGACTTGATTGGAGAGGCAGAATTCTGTTCAGGAGGAGGACAATGCACTTCATCATTTGAATTGAGTATAGGTGGAAGGAATTCCTCATCTGTTTGAAGTTCATATCCAACACTTCTTTCTCCGGCTGAAACACCACTTGTCTTGCTATGGACAGATTCTGGAGGGCGTTGAAATGAAGTGAGGGTGTTACATAAAGTATTCAATCTCTGAAGGATTTCTTGTTGAGAAGCAGGAGGGAGGGTTGAAAAAGAGTTTATTAATTTTCTTTCCTCTTCTGTAAACAGAACATGGTCTTTAGAAACAACTACCTTATCAGGACTGGCTTCAATTGGATAATTATTCTCAAAACTTATCAAAACATCAGTTTTGCATTGTTTAACTGTTTGGGCCGTATTATGGAAAAGGGAAGAAACAGACATGTTCTTAAAAAATCTGCTGACTCCAATATCTAAGGCTGCAAATCTGGGCTTATGTCTGTAAATATCAGAAGAAATTGCTCTGGTCTTGAAAGTCACAACTGCACGGGCACAGCGATAGTTGTAAAAAAAAAAAAATCAATGTTAAGGATATTGTCTGTGTTAATAGATGGAACTATTTCCTTCCCAATAAGATGCACAAAATGAACTTTACATTGAAACTGGGATAGCCAGCCTCTTGGCTTTGGGAAATTAGAGAAAACCAACTTTGAATGGTCTAAAACCAAATTCCAGGAGGGAGAGTGGTGTTTAATATCTTCATGAGCAAGATTACTCTGCATAGTGCCTTGTATGCAGCTTTGGGCATACACATATTGCCAAGGGTCTTGTATTTCCTTTGATGGAGATGGAAGCACATTGAGAGGGTTAACAGATAAGAGGGGCTCAGTGGTACTTGTAGTTACATGGTTGTTAGAACGTGAAGAATAATCTGAGTGGTTACAACACTTTTTACATATTTTATCTTGTTTCTTAGGATATACAAGAGGCTTAATTTTAAGTATCTTACTCTGAAGCTTACCTCTGTGATTTGATTTCATTTTACGTTGCAGTTTCTTTTTTGATTTCTTTTTTTATTTGATTTTAGTTGGTTGTGTGGGTTCTCCTGATTTACATGTATTATTGGATGCATCAATATTAAGAGCCTGATCGTTTCTTATGTTGAATTCTACCAATGTAGTCAGTAGTGAATAACACTGAGACAAAAAGTTCTTAATTGAATTCAATTCTTTGCTCTGCTCAGATAAGAATTTTCCACAAAGATCTGTTAATAAGGTTAGGTGATCTTCTATTTTAGTGATATATGGTTTAAGTTCAAGAGGGACAACAATTGGTTTGATTTATCAGGAGATTCCCCATGTCCTGTGGAGGAATGTTCTATATGTTTGCTGACGTTCACCAATTCCTCGTCACCAGAATGGAATTAGCAATTTGAACTTAGCAAACCTTCAGCTTCAGCAATTTCGGTTGCTAGGTTTATTTCAGGTGGATGAACTTCATTGGGGACCAAAGAGTCCAACTTTCTCCAAGGAGATTCTATTGACCAATCATGTTGTTTTTGCTCAACAGATGGTAAACATTCGTTTAAGTCAGTGGGTTCACTGGATTCACTGGGAGCAGCCTTATGAGAAAAAAAAGTTGAAATTTTTGATTGAACTGTCTTCCTCCCTCTCAATGGTAAATCAAACACAGGTGGAGAAGAAATTCCCAATTCTTTACAAGCCTTTCTTGTGAGGATCATGTTTTCAGCAGAGGACACAGCTGTGGCTCCGTAGTTGGTTAAGCCCAGGAGATGAGATGGAAGAGCAAAAAACAGCTTCTCCAGGCACAGTGACTCTCAGAAGTTCTTCTGGGAAGGGAGGGGTTTTTTGAGGGCTTACCAGCTCTGGACACACCCCTCTGGCAGCTGTGGCTCCGTAGTTGGTTTAGCCCAGGAGATGGAAGAGCAAAAAACAGCTTCTCCAGGCACAGTGACTCTCCATCCAATATTCTATCTTTTACAGTTGTGTAGGGATGGGAATCTTGTGGCACTCCAGATGTTATTTGGATGTAATGCCCAGATTTCTTCAGTATTGCTAAACTCAATAGCAATAGCAATAGCAGATACATTTCTGTACCACTTATCAGTGCACGTAAGCACTCCCTAAGCGGTTTACAATGTACTCCTTTAGTGACCTCGGAAGGATGCAAGCCTGAGTTGAGCCTGAGCCCTTGGCTGGTATTGAACTCACAGCCTTGTGGTTTATGTGAGTGAGTGACTGCAGTACAGGGAGTTAACCACTGCACCACCAGGGTTGTGATGAATAGGATAGGATGAATAGAGTTTCAGCCCTAGTTCTCCAGCATTTGGATGACTTCATGATTCCCACTCCTGCAACAGAATCAAGAGGGTGAGGGAACAAGGAGCCCTTTTCAGTAAAATAATAAAATGGGAAGGGTGGCAATGGAAAACACATGTGACCACTTTGTCCACCATTGTGATAGACCTGAGAAACGAATAAATACTGTGAAGGAAAACACAAACTGCAGATCTGTATTCAAGCCCAGACTTTGCAATGCTGGTTTTAAGCCCAGTACCTTGTCAGGTGGCAGAAGGACTGTAACAATCCCCTGGTTATATTTTGCTTGGAGAAGGATTCTGTCTTAATTTTTGGCATCTCCAGTGACCAGGTAACAAACACTGAGAAAGATTTTGGCCTGAGAACTTGAATAATAGGTAGTGAAAGAGTAGTACTGTCAGCCCTCCGCACCCACAGATTTTTTATCCATGGATTCAAGCATCCATGATTTGAAAATATCTTTATAAAAAATAAATTTCAAGAAGCAAACCTTGATTTTGCCATTTTATACAAGGGACACCATCTTACTGTGCCATTGTCTTTAATAGGACTTGAGTATCCACACATTTTAGTATCCACAGTGGGTCCTGGAACCAAGCCCCAGTGGATGCCAAGAACCCACTGTAAAAGGATAGCCAGCATGGTGTAGTGGTTTGAACATTAGACCTAGACTCTGGAGAACAAGGTTCAAATCCTCACTCAGCCACGGAAACCCTCTGAGTGACCTTGAGCAAATCACACTCTCAGCTTCAGAGGAGGGCAAAGGCAAACTGCCTCTGAAGAAACTTGCCAAGAAAATCCCAAAATAGGTTCATCCATTGGCCATAAGTAGGAAACTACTTGAAGGCACACAACAACAACAACAACAACAACAACAACAACAAGGCACACAATAACAACAACAAGAACAACAACAGGGTAAAGAAGGCTAGATAAGTAAATATTGGTACAAAGAACTGATTCATGTGTTCTTAATAATAAAATATCTGTAGCTTTAAAAAATTACTTTTTCAGATTCTCACTTTGCCCAAATCTGCGTGATTCTGGAAGTTTCAGCAGTTTCTCCCCTCCCAAGGTCTGAGTTGCAGCATTCTAATACTGCCCCCCTCTTCTCTGTCCAGTTGCCTCAAAAATGTGCCCGAACTTATACTGCGGTTTTCTGTGTTGGCTCCAACTGTCCTTGAGCTTTCATTTTCAGATGAGTTATATTCCATATTCCATGTTTGTTTTTCTGCTGCCCATCACTTTCCTTCAACAGAAAGAAAAAGGAGCAGAATAACCAAAAAGCTCCAGGAGTTGGCAGTGGGTTGGTTCTTTGCTGAGTTGTGGACCTACGCAGATGTCTGAGGATGCCAACCAGTGACAGCAGGTTTTGTTCAAAAGCCAATCTATGGCAGTTTCTAAGGACCTCGTGGCACCATAGCTTCTGTTGTTTATGATGGCAGTCCTTCCATTAATCCTCAAAACAGTTCCAAACCTCTGCAGGTGCTTTTTGTCAACCCAACAGAGTCCTGCTAATTGCTCTCATGTGTGGCTAATTTAAGCTTTGCTCTGTCATCTTTCTTGCTGCAGAGTTGGAAAATATATGGCAGGAGGTTTGGATGTGAAGAGGACTCAGTGGGCTGTAAAATATAAACCAGCAGGGCTCAAGAGTTGCCCATTCATATTCTAACCCCTTGTTTTGACATGGCTCTTACAGCTGCAACTGTTTTGTTTCAGTCTGGCATTTTGATCGTGATTAAGGATTGCTGATTTTGTTCACTGCCTGTGTGAAATGGTCCCAAGACAGTGTCTTAGAATACAGGTTTTTAAGCCTTCTAGAAACAAACAAAATATTTATATCTGCATATGCATAAGTGATGAGGCTGTCACTAGCATGTGGAGTCTAGTCGTAATTTCTCTTTAAAAACAAAGATGGCTGCACCAAGAAGGGCATGAACCAGGAGTGATGAATCTTCCCAGAGGTTGGTGGATTCCAGTTCCTGCTAGAGAAAAGGAGGAGGTGAACAGTTCCTGGGCAGTCATTTTAAGGGGGTGAGTGTTGAACTTTTAAAAACTCTTGGGAGAGTGTGTTGTTGCTGAGGGGGTGGAGCTTTTGTGAGTCACACTTGTGAGTCTCTAGGGGGTGGAGCTAGCAGTCTAGCTCTATATAACTCCTCCCAGAGTTGCACCTAATGGCATCTCACGCTGGTTGGAAGAAACATTTTTGCCAACAGTCTCAAGAATTTGATCAGGAAGGTTTTAAAGTGAGTTATGTGGGGAAGGGAGACAGTGTTCTGGAAGACAAAAGGACTGGAAAAAATAGTCAAACTGTCATAGAGGGAACAAGGCAAACAGTGCAAGGACCCAACAGTGGGAGGCAAAAATGTGCACAGGCAGCAAGTAAAGGGGACATATGGTCTTAGATGTCTCTACACTAATGCACAGAGCATGGGAAATAAGCAAGATGAACTTGAACTCCTAGCACAACAAAACAAATATGATATAATAGACATCACTGAAGCCTGGTGGGATGAGTCTCATGATTGGAATGTAGAAATACAGGGGTATAACCTTTTCAAGTGAAATAGGCCAAACAGGAAAGGAGGAGGAATAGCATTATATGTCAGGGATATTTACACCAGTGAAGAAATCCAGGACATCAATCCTGGAAGCCAGGTGGGAGAGCATCTGGATAAAAATTACAGGAGAGGGAAACAATAGGGATGTTATTGTGGGAGTCTACTGCAGACCCCCGAATCAGGCAGAGGAATTGGAAGATGCCTTTCTAGATGACCACACACCTAGAAAGGAGAAATATAATAGTGATGGGTGACTTCAACTATCCTGATATTTGCTGGAATTCAAACGCTAGCAAATTTCTCACTTGCCTTGAAGACTATTTCATTGTCCAAAAGGTGGAAGAGACAACACAGGAGTCAACTATTTTGGATCTGATCCTAACTAACAGGGAAGACCTAGTTAATGGAGTGCAAGTGATTGGATCATTAGGTGGGAGTAATCATGTTCTCCTGGAGTTTCTTATACAGTGAAAAGGAGAAGCCAGGCCTAGTCAGACATGCATTCTAGACTTTAGGAAAACTGATTTTAGTAAACTTAGAGAAGTACTGGAGGTGACCCATGGTCAAGAATACTTAAAGAGAAGGGAGTTCAAGACAGATGGGAGTTTCTCAAAAGGGCACAATTTCAAACAGTTCCAATGAGGAAGAAAAATGGGAGGTGCCTCAAGAAACTAGGATGGATGGCTAAGGAACTTGCAACTGAACTAAGTTTTAAATGGAACATGTATAAGAAATGGAAAAATGGGGAAATCACCAAAGAGGAAATCAAACAAATAGCTAGCACATGTAGGGGTAAAGTCAGAAAAGCTAAAGTGCAGAATGCACTCAGACTTGCTAGAGAGGTTAAGAACAATAAAAAGGGCTTTTTGGGGTATGTCCACAGCAAAAGGAAGAAGAAGGAAATGGTAGGGCCACTGTGTGGAGAAGATGGCAAAAAGTTAACAGGGGGAGGAGAAAAGGCAGAAAATTACTCAGCACCTTCTTTGCTTCAGTCTTCTCAGAAAAGGCAAAGGGTGCTTAACCTGAGGATAATGGAGCAGAAGACAGGAGAATTTCAGCACAGAATAAGTAAAGAGATAGTACAGGAATACCTGGTTAATCTAAATGAATATAAGTCTCCAGGACCAGACGAATTACATCCAAGGGATGTAAAGGGTATTAAAAGAACTGGCAAATGTAATATTGGAACCATTGGCAATAATCTTTGAGAACTTCTGGAGAACAGGAGAAGCCCCAGCAGACTGGAGGAGGGCAAACATCCCAAAGGAGGGCAACTAAAATGGTGAAGGGTCTGGAAACCAAGCCCTATGAGGAATGACTTAGGGAGCTGGGGATGTTTAGCCTGGAGAAGAGAAGGTTAAGAGGTGATATGATAGCTGTGTTTAAATATTTGAAGGGATGTCATATTGAGGAGGTAACAAGCTTGTTTTCTGCTGCTCCAGAGACTAGGATCCGGAACAATGGATGCAAGCTCAAGATTAGGAAGAACTTGCTGATAGTAAGGGCTGTTCAACAGTGGAACACACTCCCTCGGAGTGTAGTGGAGTCTCCTTCCTTGGAGGTCTTTAAGCAAAGGCTGGATGGCCATCTGTTGGGGATGCTTTGATTAGGGCAGGGGTAGGCAACCTTTCCCCTTTAAGGGCCGAGGGACTTCAGCTCCCAGAATCCCAGGAGCTATTGGCCAACATGGCTGAGGCTTCTGGGAGCTGAAGTCCCTCGGCCCTTAAAGGGGAAAGGTTGCCTACCCCTGGATTAGGAGTTCCTGCATGGCAGGGGATTGGACTGGATGACCCTTGTGGTCTCTTCCAACTTTATGATTCTATGATTCTGTGCCCATCACTCCTAGCATTGGTGCTTGATAGCTACCGTATTGGTGGGGTGGTAAATCCAGTTCAGGTTTACTCCAAACTTTGAAGGAGTTATCCAAGGTGATGAAGCATATCTCTCAAATAGGTTCAATGTCTTGGATAGCTCCTTTAAAGTTATCCAGAACCTGGAATGGATTTATTGCCCCACTGACTTGGGAACCAGCAACTACCACTGAGTCCCAGCAAGCAAGGCCAGTGGTCCTGAATGAAAGGCTAGTTGGAGCCCAGCAACATCTGGGAGAGCCACTGTTTCCCTAGCCTCAATTTGAACTGTTAATATATACAGGATTTTAAAAAAACCGCAATGTATTTATCTTGAAGAAAAGCCTTCAAAGCATTTTGATTTAAAGCAAGATTGGACTCACATGGCCCTCCAGATGTTTTTGGACTGCATGTTTCAGCAGTCCTAGATAACATAATAGTGTGGAATATGGGATTTGCAGTCCCAACAACTTTTGAAGAGCTATGTGATTCCCGTACCTTGCTCTAAAATAAGAGATCACTACCAAAAAGGCCAGTGTAGTGTAGTGGTTTGAGGGTTGGACTATGACTAGGAGACTACAGTTCAAATCCCCGCTCGAGCATAAAAACCCATTGGGTGACCTTGGGCAAGTCACAGTCTTTCTGTTTCAGAGGATGGGAATAGTAAACTCCCTCTGAAGAAGCTTGCTAAGAAAGCCCTGTGGTAGGCTTGCTTAGGATCTACATTAGTAAAAAGTGATCTGAAGGCACAAAACAACAACAAACAGAGATAAAAACTGGTTACCAAGAGGCTCTTTTTAAAAAAGAAGCTTTGTGGTGACTTCACATATTTTACACAGATCAGGTATTTTCCTTTCCCCATCTCACTTCATGTTATGCATTCTGAAACTCACGGGGCAGGCTATATGATTACAGGGCTACATAGATCAGTATGAGAGGGAGAAATAGCTGCATCATGACAACTAAGTGTTTTACTACAGTTAGGGATTAGCTTACTTAAAACAATACATTTTAGTAATGTGAATCAGACATGCACATTCAGCTTGATGGTAGGGGTACTATCTTAGAAACATGTAGATACTGTTTTTCTAGTTCTGCCCAAGTGAACGCCCTTTTGTTCATATTTTCACCCTATTTGTGAAATGGAGAGGAATGATGACAGTTGGATTCTTGCAATCAGTACACTCAATAGAAGTAATTTCCTGCATTTCTGAACTACCTATGCCACCGCAGGAAGACTCAATGAATGTGTGCTCCCTCAGCGCTTTTGCTGTTGGCCTCGAAAAAGACAAAGTGGTGCTTTGCAGGGAAATTGTTTTCTTTCTCCAGTTGGGAGACATGATAACTCTGGCTGATTTGAAGAGCAGACATGACAAGCCTGCCAGATGCATATCGCATGAGACAGAGTGCTGAAATCTGCTTAAAGGGAACCATGGGAGGTTTCTATCAGACGCAATGGTATTGGAAAAGGAATTTCCTAAGCAGCAGGGAAATGGTTATGTAAGGGGCTGCCCTATATGGATACAGGTTTGCTCTGATAGCACAAATGCCAGAGGACCCCATAGATAAAGGGTAGTTTCATTCAGATTAAAAATCTCATAACTTTGTATGTTCAAACCCAGATTCAGTTGAGTGTTGTCTCCTGTGTAGACCAACCAGCAGCTCGACCCATGAGCCCTTGTAGATGAGACATTTTCAAAACTCCCTGTCCTCCATTGCTCTGCTTAGTTCCTGCAAAATCATACCTGTGAACTCCTTATATCCTTAATAGAGTCCCTCCATCTATCATGTGGCCTTCCTCTCATGTTGCTTTCCTCCACCTTATTGTTTTTCCCAATGAATTGTGCCTTTCGTGATGTGTCCAAAGTATGACAGCCTCAGTTTTGTCATCTTGGCTTCCAGGGAGATTTCTGGCTTCATCTGTTCTAGGACCCATTTGTTTGTCTTTTTGGCTGTTTACTGAATTCTCAGTGCTTTGCCTTAGGGTTGTCATAAGTTGGATATGATTTGAGGGCATGCAGCAACAACAACAGGCTAGATTAGATGTATGATGGAGGAAACAAATAGATATAAGAACATGGCTATAAACATTTAGAAACACGTAGAGAGAACCACCTCATTGTCTGGGTGGGTAAATCCTGATTCATACCATGGAGTTTTTTTTCCTTAATATCCCAGAGTGTTAGGAGTGAAAATTCCCCATGCAACTCAGTGGGGAGGGGGACCCATGATTTTAAAGTAGCTGGGATTGCTGACCCTTTCTCCTCCAATACACATAATCCCTTTGGGATTTGCATCTGCATGTGTTTGTAGAGTACATGCTTTGCTTGCAGAATGTTCTAGGTGCAGACCCTGACATCTTCCCTTGAAAAGAGGGTCAGATAGCCAGCAATTAGAAAGAATCTTTCCTGAGACAAACAAGGAAGAACCACTGGAGAGATGTGGCACTCACTGTATAGTATTGGGGTAGATGGATGAAGCTAGTTGACCTGATATAAATAAGTTTCTGGTATTCTTAGTATGTAGAAGCAAATGAGCATTCTGTAGATCAGTAGTTCCCAAACTTTGATCTGCCTGGTGTTTTGGATTTCAGATCCCAGAAGCCCCTGCAGTTTGGTCAATAGTCAGGAATTCTGGGAGTTGAAGTCTAAAACATATGGAGGACCAAACTTTGGGAATCATTGCTGTAGATTTTTGCAATTTTATGAATGGCAATGTGATGTGGTGTGTTATCCATTTTGTGGTCAGAATCAAAGGAAAACATGTGCTCTTCACTTTGTTGCATGTACTGTACCCTGGCCAGATTATCGCTTGAGCCTTACTTCAACTCTGATAATGGGGAAAGGCCCTTCATTACACGTGAAAACAGTGGACTATTTTATAGGGGTGTGGGGCAGGCCTTGTGACAGCACAGTTCTCTTCCTCAACAGATGGGAATGGCCATGGCACCTCGAAAGAAATGGCTGCAGAGCTGCCGCTGTTACCCTCCATCATCTGCTACCTCATAGGGCTAGCCCTGTTTTTGTAGCTTCTTTGAGGTGTGTGATGAAAGAAACATTTGCATGCAAGTATGTGTTACATACATGTAATGTTTTCTTTGAATTTATATATATCAGCCATACAGTCATAAATGTTCTTCATAGTCAGTTATATCTGGAGCACAGAAGACAGGTCACAGAGTCTAATGTTGTCCAAATAATTTCTTCCTGACAAGAAAACTGCCCCCTCCCCAACTTGCTTTATTTCATCTTTGGTTCGATGTGGCTTGTTCCAATCGTTCCTCATCATGTTAATGGTGTTTACCCACTTCCCCCCCTCCCCTAATCCTACCTTGTCTGTTTGGATGCAAAGCTGCTGTTTATAATTACACTTAGGAGAATGGAGGCATGTTCCCTGCTTGGCATCCCCTCCCCCTAATTCTCTATCACTTTCCCTTAGATTTATCCTGGATTTACTGAATATTTTCAATGGTGAGAAACTGTCTGTGATGCAAATGGCTGCTTTCAGTGCTATAGAAGTTAGTGGCAGCTTAAGTATGTGTCCCTGAAAGCACTATAGGAGATATTTATAATACCACATTGCACGCCTGTGTTTGTCCCTTCCATGCTGTCAGCATAGTTGATGTTTCTATTTTAATGCTGGGTTTGTAAGAAACAAGTTTTGAAGGTGGCCCTGTAGGAAATATACCCTGACATCAGCATGGAAATCTTGTTTCAGCATGCATGTGGAGAATTTCAGTTGAGTTCTCATGCATGAAATAACTTTGCTCATCCTGGAATGAAGAGGCAAGCTTGTTGGCATCTGAAGAACTGGGGGCAAGGCAGTATGGTAAAACATGGTAGAAGTAGCATCTAGAGATGCAATGAAGGGATGCATGTGGTTATCTGAAAATTAGGAAGTCACACCCATGTTTATGCACTGTGTCCATTAGTGAGAAGTAAATGTTTATTGGAAGTGATTTGTATGGGTTTCCCAAAGTGAGAAGCTGTGGGGTTCCCCTCCCTCCAATTATTTATAAAGTTTTCATACATCAAACAAAAAATACATACCTCTACATAAAGACAATTGCTGCAGTCATTTTGGATTACAAAAAGAATCTCACTAAATTGTGGTAACCTGAAAAGTTTTGCATCAGAGATATATAAATATTGCCTCCATGCACACATGTATATGCAGGTATGGAGAGTATAAATCTAAGACAGAACTGAAACACAGATTCTTATCTGTGCAAACTCTTGTCTTACACAACCATGCCTCTGGGTCACAATCAAATTGAGTTTGATTGCTTCTGCACATTTATGTTTCACAGGGCTTGTCAGTCATTCAGGGTTCAGTGCTTTCTGTGAGCCCATCTGAATATGTTGTTCTAAAGTCAGTTCTAAATAGATCTTTGAAATCTATGTTTAGCTTGGAGAAGAGAAGACTTGAGAGATGAGATGATAGCTATCTTTAAATATCTCCAGGGATGTCATGTAGAAGAAGACGGAAGCTGCCCCTCCCCATGTTCTAGAGCAGGGGTCCCCGGACTTTTTGATCTGGGGGCCGGTTCACTGGCCCCCAGATCTTCCAGGGGGCCGGAGGCACACACACATGCGCGCGACTCTGGACGCCATTTTGGAAGCCAGAATGGTGTCCAGCAGCGGGCGCGAGTGGTGGCAGCACGAATGGTGGTGGCAGCAGCAGTGGTGGGCCGGTAGAAAGGCTTTGGTGGGCCGGGTTCAGCCCACAAGTCGTAGTTTGGGGACCCTTGTTCTAGAGTCTAGAACACAAAACAATGGATTCAAATTACAATCTAAACTTTAGGAAGAACTTTTTTTTTTTTAATTCTAAGAGCCATAACTGTAAGAGCCATTCAACAGTAGAACAGATCAAATGGGGGATGGTAGACTCTCCATCTTATGGAGGTCTTTAAGCAGAGGTTGGATGCACATCTTTCAGGAGTATTTTAATTGTGTATTCCTTCATGGCAGGGAGCTGGACTAGGTGGCGCTTGTGGTCTCTTCCAAACCTACAATTCTAATTTTCCACTTCACTTCAGCATCAGAACCTAAGAATTCCATTTTTCTATCATGATTTATACTCACTGATAGACCTATCCTCCATAAATTTGCTGTATCTCCTTTTAAAAAGCCTTTGGGAACCATGGCTGTCAACAAATCTTAGAAATCCAGTTCATTAATCATGGGTTGGAATGATTAATTTCAATTAGTACGGAAAGAAGTAAGCAGGGAAGTGCTGAATTTAGGACCATCTCGCTTATTTTTTCACATTTTTTATTTTAAAATTTAAATAATATATACAATGATTATCAGAATGAGAGAGCAGTCTTTTCCATTTCTTCTCTGGTTGAACAGAAATAACCAAGTATATACAATAGACAAAATTTTACATAATTGGTATACCAATGTTATATAAAGGTAATGAAATCTTTCAGAAAGGAAATTATATCATTTTTGGTCATTATCTTCATCCCTATTTTCCTCCCATCCTAATTTTTAAACCACCTATTTTCTACTTATTAGTTAAATTAAAATAACACTTCTCCATTGGAGGTTCCAACTGTTTTCAGCTCTGTCATAACTCCTCCTCTTTCATTCTTTGTATTTGCTCTTCCCTTTTCTTAGTTACAATTAATTTCTTTTAATTCTACTCTTTCTTATTTAGTTATAACTCTCCATTTTATTATTCTGTATTTCTTATACTAATAAATGTATGTTTTCTATTTCCTCTTTTCCTACTTCAGTTTCCTATAAGTTGTGTTGCTTCTTTACTCCAATTGTTCTTCCAAAGTGGTATTATCTTCTTCCAATCCTCTTTTCTTTCTGTTACTGATTTTCCATTTACTATCTGGGTAAGAATATCCATTTCATATAATTCAAGTAATTTTAATAACCAGTCATTTATCTCCAAATTTAGATTAGATTTCCAATTTTTAGCTATGACTAGTCTTGCTGCTGTTATCATATTTAATAAAATATTCCAGTTGTTTTTTTTTTCTGTTGTTCTATCCAGACTGCTTAAGATATTCAATAAATATATTTCTGGTTTTATAGCATAATTAATATGGAGTGTTTGGGTTATTGTTTGGTGCACTCTTTTCCAAAACTTTTGAATTGTTTTGCACTCCCACCACGTATAATAATAATAATAATAATAATAATAATTTATACCCCGCCCCTCTGTTAAAAACAATCGGGGCAGCTTACAACAGTTAAAATTACACCAAGAGTACAAACTAAACCCCCACACCCCTCCCTCCCCCTTAAAAAAGTATTAAACTACAGATATTAAAAATCGACATAAATCTCAGAATAGAAATTAAGACAATTAAAACAATTACAAACAAATACAAGCTGTGGACAAGCCAAAAATAGAGGTAGGGAGGCACAACTCCTGAGGCCGGGATCTAATCAGGAAAGGCCTGCCGGAAGAGGTCCGTCTTCACAGCCTTTTTAAAGCTGCTTAGGCTCGGAATCTTGATGGATCCCGTGTGACAGGCCGTTCCATAATCTGGGGGCGATTACCGAAAATGCCCTCTGGGAGGTTGCCGACAGCTTAGATTTTAATGGCTGGAGCAAATTCCTTCCAGAGGACCGGAGTGCACGGGGAAGATTATATGGGAGGAGGCAGTCCCAAAGATAGGTTGGACCCAAGCCATTTAGGGCTTTAAAGGTGATAACCAACACCTTATACTGGGCCTGGAAACTAATAGGCAGCCAGTGGAGAGATTTTAATACTGGAGTTATGTGATCTCTCCTAGATGTTCTGGAGACCACTCTGGCTGCCATATTTTGTACTAGTTGAAATTTCCGTACCAAGCACGAGGGTAGCCCCATGTAGAGCGCATTGCAGAAATCCAGACGGGAGGTTACCAGTGCGTGCACTGTCTCAAGGTCCCTTCCTTCCAGAAAGGGCGCAGCTGGTGTATCAGCCGAAGCTGATAACAGGCACTCCTGACTGTCGCATTTACCTGATTAGTCATCAGGAGCAATGAGTCAAGGAGCACCCCCAGACTGTGAATACAGTCCTTTTATGTCAGAGAGCTCTGGTGCCACAATAAACTACAGTTCCCATGATTCCCTAGCACTGAGCCATGACAGTTAAAGTGGTCTCAAGCTGCATTATTTCTGGCAGTCTGTTCAGGCCCTTAAAAACTCATTTTCTGGCTTGGGACTATAGTGGGGTTTTTTAAAAAAATATATATATTAGCATCATCATCATCATCAATCATTTATACATATATCAATTATAAAAGAGTTTTTAGAGTTTTTATACTTATATACAAACCCATATCCCCCTTCCCTCTTATTTCATTTATTGTTGGGTTTACTCTTATAATTTATGCTGATCTATCTTCTGCCTCTTTGACTGCATCCACTGTGGAAATAATCCAGTCTAATACTACTTTAACTACCATGGCTCAATATTATGGAATTCTGGGAATTGTAGTTTTGTGAGACATTTAGCCTTCTTTGTCAGAGAGCTCTGGTGCCACGACAAACTACAATTCCCAGAATTCCCTAGTATTGAGCCATGCTAGTTAAAGTGGGGTCAAACTGGATTATTTCTGTAGTGGAGATGCAGCCTTCTGTTTATTAACAATCATTCAATACTCTGCACCTTCTTAACTAATAAAATTCTCTTGTACATTAAAGGACTGAGTAACATTGCATGGTTCATAATTTGTAGTTCCTAAATGTCTTAATATTCTTGAAGGCAATATCTGTCTTATTGTTTAGTGTCACTATAACATATCACCTTTTAGACTTTCTATGCAAGTACATGTCTGAGAGTGCACTACGTTCTTTGTATCTCCCTGCATCTTTCTTTATTTCAGTTGTTATGTTATTCTTCTTTAATTCATATGAACATTAACCACTGTATTGCCCCACTTTTCTTTCCAGAATCTTAACATACGGTATTGTCCCATAATAATTTGACTGTTAGCCGCATGGGTATTCAATCAAGCTGCAGACAAGCTTTTACTAAAACAATAACAGAACTTTATTTAGAAGATGTTTCAAACCATAGATATTTTGTCATAGATGACTAAGACATTTGTTACTGTAATTGTGTTACTTGTTTCACTTGAGAGTTTTACTTTCTTAGTTTCAACTTTGTTACAATGACAGTTTCCTTTACACTACTCTTCTCAGAGAATAAGAGTTACTGTTATCCAGGTCCCTCACACAGTCCTTCTTCTGGATTACTTTCCTTAATAAATAAATAAACCTGCCACTATGGCCATCTATACCTCAGGATATCTTTTCACTATTACTCCCTCACTTGGAGCTCTTCACAGGTATTAAGTCCTTCACTTCTGGACTTTAACACTCAGTTTCTATCTAAAAACCTCACAATAACTGTCCTTCTCTGGAGCCCTCACTGTAACTATCCCTTTCAGCTCTAAACTCAACCCTATCTGATTCCCACAGTCACCAACCAACTATTTTTCATCTCCAGCCTTTGATTTGATTGGCTGCCTTTGGTTTGCTTTCTATTGGCTGTTGCTATGGCTGGTGCATTTCTGCCTTTTCTCCACAGTAACCAATCATCAATTGTTGGGGTACTGCTACTTTCCATTTTGGGGCAAATACTATTTGTGCTTCCCATTCACAGACTTTGAGTCTGCAGTCTCGCTCTTCGTGGAAGAGACAAGCTGCTGGAGAGAAAATGGTGGTGCATGCCCGTGCACCATTATTTTCAATAGGGCTCAAATATTTGTGAGCCGCCATTTTCATGGGGGGGGGGGTCCAGAACGGATCCCCTGTGAATTGGGAGGAGCAACTGTGTAACAATTTTTGCATATTTCCCCCAACTTTTAACATTTAAAAGGTACATTTCTGGTTTTATTTCATTTTTTATTTGGGGTATCTTTTTGTATAGTATTAATGAATTTCTAGCCAGAATTTTAAAATTTTAGCCCATGTTAGGTTTGCCTTAGGGTTACCATAAGTCAGAAATGACTTGAAGGCACGCAACAACAACAAAGAAGATCACCACATATAGAGAAAGTCCATTTAATCTCACTGCATTTCCAACATTTTTCTTTTCCATACTTGTACATTTTTGCCATCTTTGCCAGAGTTACGTACCATCTATGGAGCATCTTGTAATAATTTTCTTTCATTTTTTTCTTATTTATTTTTCTCATGTAAGAGTACAAGAATTTACAGTAAATGATAATCATCCAGGCATTTACAATAACTTGTAGATACTAGCTTCAAAGTAATAATTCTCTTTCATATCCATATTTAATATGAACTTCAAATGTTTGTTCCACATTCTCTCCCCCCCCCCATTATCCATTCTACATTCTGACTCCATTGAGTTGTGCACTTTTTCACCTTTTTTTTTTCTTTTGCACTTGTTTTGAGCCTGGGTTTGGCTTCTTTCCAATCTAATAAATCTTGGTATCCAACCATGTTCAATTACTTTATTTCTTTAAAAAAAAAATCTTTATGTGGAGATTCCCATTGTGGTATCTTCCTGTTTATTTTGTTTTTATTTCAATTCACCGCCCAGTTCTGGACCAGCGTGCTTTGGCTCCTGGACATTGCGCCTTACCTGTCCTCAGTGCACCACCCTGTGTCTGATGGGCAGATGGAGTGCACCAAAAGGATGCTGGAGCAGTACGTCTGCTGCTACTCCAGCTACCTCCAGGAGAACTGAGTCGACCTGCTGCCTTTGGCTGAGTACGCTTATAGTAACTCGGTCCATGCCTCAACCCAGCAGATGCCCTTCTTCACCACCGGTGGCTTCCATCCACAGGGGTTTCCAGCTGTGACTCCTGTCTCAGTGGTCCCTGCAGCAGACCAGTGGCTCCAGGAACTCCAGGCTGCTGAGTCCTTGCTGCAAGGAGCAACTTGAGGTGGCCAAGGAGGCGCATAAGCAGGGTGCAGATTGGCGACAGCAGGAAGGTCCTCCTTTGCAGGTGGGGGATTTAGTTTGGCTGTCT
Source organism: Phrynosoma blainvillii (assembly GCA_026167975.1). Classification (NCBI taxonomy): domain Eukaryota; kingdom Metazoa; phylum Chordata; class Lepidosauria; order Squamata; family Phrynosomatidae; genus Phrynosoma; species Phrynosoma blainvillii. The sequence goes on along the minus strand of JANUYF010000006.1, from coordinate 14,960,258 downwards.
ATGTGCCATCTCCCGCTTCAGTGGCCATGCCGGAAGTTGGATATTTGAAGTTGGAAATTGAATCTGTCCATCTAGTGTGTGTCCTTCCTTTCTTCCTTCTGCTCTCTACCTTTCCTAGCATTATTTTTTTTCAAGTGAGTTGTGCCTTCTCATGATGTGGTGGATCTGCGACAGCCTCAGTTGATGCCCGCCCCATTTTATCCCCCTCTGTTTGCTGCTGTCATGCCCTTCCTGGATGCGGACTCGGAGGACGAGTCAGAACTTCCTCTGGGTCCTGAGTCTGCAGCAGAGGAGCCCCAGCTCAGCCCTAGCAGCTCTGCTTTGCCAGCAGAGCCTCCAGCAGAGCCTGGGGCTCTGCAGCCAAGTCTTTTGATCAGGGGTAGGCAACCTTTCCCCTTTAAGGGCCGAGGGACTTCAGCTCCCAGAAGCCTCAGCCATGTTGGCCAATAGTCCCATGTTGGCCAATAGCTCATGGGATTCTGGGAGCTGAAGTCCCATGGCCCTTAAAGGGGAAAGGTTGCCTACCCCTGCTTTTGATGACAGAGCCATTGGACATGGAGGAGGATCAGAGGACTGTGCCTACCTTCACTGAACATAGAGGCGAAAGGGTGGGCCTCAGGCGCTCGAGAAGGCTTTATGAAAAACGCTGAGGTCATCAAGGTGATCTAGCCTTAGCTGAGCTCTGGCAGCTTGGGGATTTAAGCAAGTGGGGAAGCATTGCCTCAGTGCCAGAGGATATCTGAGCTTCCTGGTGAAAGCCTCTGTCTCTCCTTGTTCCTTGTCTTGAACCCTTGACTCTGCAGTATCCTGGACTCCTGGTATCCTTGACCTTCAGACCACTGACGACTCTTGGACTTCTGCATTCCTGGCCCCCGGACTGCCTTGTCTCCCAGCTACTCTGAAACCCTTGACCTATGGACCGTGTTTGACTCTTTGCTGGCTGCCCCTTCGGATTGGTAACTAGGGGCCATTACAGACTGCCAGAAATAATGCAGCTTGAGGCTACTTTAATTGTCCTGGCTCAGTGCTAAGGAATCGTGGGAACTGTAGCTTATTGTGGCACCAGAGCTCTCTGACAGAGAATGCTCAGTGTCCCAGAAAAAAATACAATTCCCATGATTCCCTAGCACTGAGCCAAGACAGTGAAAGTGACCTCAAGCTGCATTGTTTCTGGCAGTCTGTAAAGGCCCTAGGACTTTGGGACTTTTCCTTGCCTTGGCTATCAGCCCATTCATTGGCTTTCCACGACAGCCGCCCATGGATGAGGAAGGAACGTAGACTCCCAAGTCCATGAAGAAAGAGGGATGATTGTATACCTAAATATTTTTTCTTTCCTTTGTATTTGAAATTGTCTTTATACTTACATTTCCATTTTCAACTTTCACTTTACAATTTTAGTTTGCATAATGCTTGTGTAGAAGAGCTTCCTTAAATCTCAGCTCTTGCTTTCACTTATTGTATACACTTGTGTATAACTCACCTTCATCTATAAGATGAAAGAAGGTTTTAGAGCCAAAAGCATGGATTTTGATTTGACCTGTGGATAAGTTGAGAGTAAAACCTAGGGATATATAACAAACGATGTAAAGGAAAACACTTTCCTTCCCTCCTTCTCCTTTTCTGGACTTCTCCTGACCACCTGACACTACTTCTCTCCATTTCCTTCCTTTCTGAATCAGATGGTAAAGCCTCCCCCCCTTCCTTCTTTTCCCTTTCTGGAAGTTCTGCAGATTTCCACATGATACATTGTTTGGCCTTTATGGCAAGCAGCAATAGGCAAACTTTAGGCTTATAAGATTAGTTTTGATTTCTTGAGAATCCTGAAGTCCACCATCTGAAGCATAGTGCAAAAGACATACACTTAAAATTGTTGTTGTATGCCCTCATGTCATTTCTGACAAAAGGTGAACCTAAGGTGAACATATTACAGTTTTTTGGGGGGGCTGAGAGTGTGTGACTCACCTTTCAAAACACAACATCACACTGGCTTTCATACTCAAAATACAAGTGTTGAAAGGGCAGGCTGTGGACTGCATGGGTCCCTGTAGACCCATTTTGTGACCCACAGCCCTGCAACAATCCTTTGAAGCCCCCTCAGTGTACTCCCCAAACCCCAGACAGCTTTTTTAAAAATGGCAGAATATTCATCCAAAAACTAACAAAAAACACCTGTAAAAGTAATGGTAAAATAAATTTAAAAATAGCCCTGTAAAACTTATGGTGAAAAAATGGATAAAAAACCTAGCAAATACTACCTATAAAAATCATGGTAAAAATCATGGTGACATAAAAATCTACCTGTAAAAATTATGGTAAAGCAACAGGGTGAACGCGGACCCTCTACACCACCCTACAATTCTTCCCAAATCCTCATTTTCTATCATATTTTGACTGCTTCCCATTTTGGCCACTGGTTGTGAAGTGGTGGTGTGCCACATGAGGCAGGGAAAAATGGGCCTCACTGCAGTTGCCTATCTGTGACTTAGAATGAAAGAATTCTGGGCCTGGGAATTTGTTCTGAGAACCAGAACAGAATGGAGCCCACAGTTTCTTCCAGACAAAAGCTCACATCTGGTTACTTCTGTCTTTATGTCAGGACTATAATTTTGAATTGTGGGGAGGATATTCCTGTACTGCTACTATTCAGCAGTTAATTGGGAGCCAGAAATCTTTGCCAGTTCATGGCAAATCACCTCACCACTGATCAGTACAGATCTATTTTCTGCTCCCCCTTGCTGGTAACTCCAACATTCCTTTCTGCCTAAGAGGAATTGGACAAAAGAGAGCATCAGTCAAAAGGAAATGGCTGTTCTCCCTAGATAAGTGCATCTTGAGATGAATGACATCATCATTACAACAAGTAAACAAATCAATATCCAGAAAGCTTATCAGAGTTTAGGATTTCACCACTATTGATCACTCAAAGTCTGCAGATAAGACTTCTCTGATATCTCATGTGAGGACCTAATTCTTTGCAGGCTCAGCTGGGATAGAGGCGTTGAAGTCTTTGACTGGTGTCATGGGATATCCTGTTTCTGCACAAATTAGGAATTATACTACAGATGGATATGAAATGAAGGCCTACAATCTACTCTTATGGCTGTCCTGGGAAACATAGACCTTCATTTGATATCCAAGAAAGTGGACTAAATCCAGTTTTACTTTCAGCTAGTTCTAACCTGCTGAAACAAACAGGTTTGTCAGGTTTGTTGTTGCTCATCGCAGTTATCTTATGTTGACCCTATCAGTGAGAGAGCACTAAGAGCCCTCATCTTCAATAGCCCTGCTCAGGTTTTGCAAGCTCAGGGAAGCAGTGGCTTTTTACCTGTAATGTGGTCTTCCTGTTTTCCTACTTCCTTCCACTTTGGTGAGCCTTATTGTCTTTTCCAGTGGGTCACATCATTTCATGATCTGTCCAAAGTATGACACCTCAGTTTAATCATTTTGTCTTCTGGTGTGGGTTCAGGCCTGACTGTTATCTAAGTCCAATTATCAGTTAGATACAACTTAGCTAAATCCAATTCATTTATGTGGGTCTACTCTGGTTGTGGTTTTGCCAAAATCTTCCTCTGAAATATAGTATACAATACCTGATATTCTTTGGCGATCTCACATTCAAATACTAACCAGGGCTGACTATGCTTAATCTCCTTGGTATTGTTTCTTAGTTTCTTCCTGTTTGGGATATATCCCATAGTGTGTGTGTGTGTGTGTGTGTGTGTGTGTGTAAATATGCACATTTGTTTGTTCATTCCTTTTATCAATAATAGGTATTCTTTGTGTAATGTTCACAAACTGAGACTTAGAATTATGTTAAAACAAATTGAGAAGCAGCAAAGAAAACTGTAAACTCAGTAATTTAAAATAGATTTCTGAGCTGGATTTCCCCTTCCCTTCCAATATTTAAGTATTCAAGGTAGTGACAGAACAAAATGAGGTAGTGCTAGTATGCTAAGAAAATCTTGTCATTGGGAGATTGGATGAAGTTTCAATTTTTATTGTTTGATTTGATTGATTGATTGAATTCTCCCATGGTGAAAAGTTGCAGTGGTTGAGGCTTTCAAGAGTCAAATGAATAATGTATAATGTGGAAAATGTGGATACGGAGAACTTTTCCCAGTCTCATAGTCCTAGATGACAATCCTTCATTGGCATTATCTGATGGAAGGAGGATGGTGGGAAGTTCAGAATAAATGGTTAGAAATTCAGTACTTCTTCACATAGTGTGTTAATGAGGATGGCTGTGGGGAGGCTGGAGAAATTCACAGTTTTGAGTCCAATTTTTGGGGAAAGGCTAGTTATAAATACACTGATGGTTGAATAAATCATGGATGAAAAGGCTGTTAATTATGATAGCTGTTGATCACCTTTGGTATGTAACAGTATACCTCTTGATGTCATTTTTAGGCAAACATGAGTGGGAGGATGATCTTAAGCCAGCACCCTTTGGCACAGAGAGCTATCCGCTTGCCCTTGCATTCTGTCAAGAAGCCTTCCACTGCCTTGACAGTTGTCAAATTCTGATAAAGTCCCTGCCAATGTCACTTACCAGTGAGGAGACCAGGGAAGGAATGGGGAGATGATTCAGACCATCATGCTCTGGCTTATCTGAGCTCTTGGGGAAGGAAAAAGTGGGTGTGCTCCATTTGAGAGTGCACCTTAGTATCTTCCACGACAACTGAGCTGAGATCACCTGTTACTCAATGTCTGAATTGTTAGATGGTGGAAAGATGTGGAACTGCATGCCGATGTAGGATCTTGGCCATAGTGTTTTTGTGGATTTCTCATAGCTGATCTGGGGACAAAATGTTGACCTGCCATTTTATACTATCCAGATCCTAAGGATGAATGTGGTGCTATGAGTGGCTTGTTGTTTGCCTTCAAGTTGTTTCTGACATGGGCTCAGAGTATATGATTCACCTAAGATCATCTAAGGTTTTTCTGTGGCCAGGAGGAAGTTGAAGTTCAAAAAACCTGGAGGACAAAAGTTTGGGAATCACTGATCTAGATAGACTCTATACACCTGTTGAAGCAGCCTAGAATTGCATTGGCTTTCTTAGCTGCCACATCACATTGCTGTCTCATGTTCAACCTGTGGTCCATTCCTAGATCCCTTTCGCATGTACTGCGATTTACCCAGGTGTCACCCATCCTATATCTGTGCATTTTATTTTTACTACCCAAGTGTAGTATCCTACATTCCTTCCTGTGTAAATTCATTTTGTTCATTTTGGCTCAGCTTTCTAATCTGTTAGGATCATTTTGAATTTTCATCCTTTCCTCTGGGGTATTAGGTAGCCCTTCTAATTTAGTATCATCTGCTAATTTGATAAGCATGTCCTCTAGTCTCCATAGGCAATGGGCATGCATAGGAAAACCAGTGTGAGCAAGAGACAGAGACGTATACAGTCACTGCCATATGAAGACCGATACTAATCTTCCCCAAGACAACATGGTATGCCTGCCAATATGCCTCCATCTCCTTTGCACAGTTTAGTTGGAAATCAATATTTACTATGACAGTCTTAGAAGAGGTATTCCTCCATCTTTTTTACAGATGAGGGAATGCCTCTTCTGAGCTGTGCCTGTTGTCGAACACTGATTTAATATCTAAAAATATAGGGATAAATCTAATATGCTAGAACAGAATTTCTCCACTTCACCTTGCTTTGTTGTCCAAAAAAACATTTCAGAGGCTGCCCATCTTGTTTTGGGTTCACATAAGGGACAGTAGTGTGAGAGGGAATTGTTTCCCTTTTCTGGCTCTTCTGGATTCCATCTGGAGAAATCCACTGTTAGATGCTTCCCAAAGAATGTTCATTTTTTCTGTGAAACTACAATGTCGGTATGAATTGACCAAGTTAAACTCCTACGGTAAATTGATGAAGATTTCTTTCACTAAATGCTACCTATGTTTTTTGTTGGTTTCCCTCCCTTCAGCTGAGCTTATCTTTGCTCTCTTTGAGTGTCTTGGGAAAACTGTTTGACATTCTGAGGTCAGGTTTACTGACCTCTTGAATCTTCCTGGGGAGATCACTGGGATGATGTTGATGGAAGTCCAGCTTTACAGTCATAGACTGAACAGTGTCTCTTCTTAGGAAAATGTAGATGTGAAATGACAAGAGAGAACTGTGAAAGGAACACAATAGCTTGGGTTTATATATCCCCTGCTGGAAAGTTAACATATCTAGTGCCTCCCCCCAGATGTTGCACATGGCCAGATCTGTGTCTTCTAGCAATTTTAAGAAACAAAGCAGATGCATGTGGGATCTGTGCAATAGCATTTCAGGCTAGCAATGCTTCCTAATGCACAAGGGAACAACATTCATCTGTAATTCCCACTAGCAATTTGGTGCCCAAATTGGTCCTTAAATCAGCACCACAAGTAAAGTAAATCACTACTTTAATTTCTAATTAGTTTAGAGGTGCCCTTTCTCCTTTATAAAGAGATTGGTAACAGGAATACCCCAAAAAACTCCCCAGGGGCTCCCATATTTTATAAGCCACAATTACATTGAGACTGTAATTTCAAGTGCTTTTTTTTTTTTAGTGAATATGTACAAACTTGGCTTCCAGGACCTTGCCCTGGCCACTTCTGTCTAGTGACAACTAGACACAGAAGACTTAAATTGTAAATGCTGCCTTTAGATCTCTGGAATTTAGTTCTTCACCAACATAGTAACAAAATCCCTTTCAGAAATGTGGTACTGTTTCAATAAATTTGAGAAATGAAAGTGGAAGAGAAAGCTTGTCACTGAAGGGTGTAGCTGTGGTAATGGGAAAATGAAGACATTGGTCTGCGAATAGGATTCTGCCCACCCAAATGAAATTTCTCTTCATTACCCAAATTTCTGGTGTTAGAGAGAGCAAGGCACTGAAAAGAGTTCATACTTAGAATTCTTATGTTTTCTGTATTTGTGTTTCCTTGGGAACTTTGCCTGATTCTTTTCTTTGGATGCCTAAGCTCTATATCTAAATGTTCAGTTGGAGTTTTAAATTACTGCAATCCTAGACACTTGGAGATTGAAGGAAAATTTATTTGGGGGTCAGAATTCCTATTTGGTGGCAGTGCCCTCTTTGTGCTCCTTCCCTGTAGCTACACCCCTGTTGGCACCAGGCACATACACACATCTAGAAGTTTATGGCAGGACATGTTTAAATCAGTTCTAATATTTAATTAGACATTTCTTACATAATCACTTCTACTCCTTTAATGAATTCCCTTGTGTGTGCATCCATGTGCCTTCAAGTTGCCTGTTGACTTATGGCATCCCAATGAATTTCATATGGTTTCCTTATATGAGGAATACTCAGAGGTGGTTTTGCAAGTTCCTTCCTCTGAAATACAGCTTATAGCACCTTGGTGGTCTCCCATCCAAGTACTAACCAAGGCTTACTTAGCTTCGAAGATCAGACAGGATCTGGTTCCTTTAGGATATTTAGACCATTAATGAATTCCCTTAGAGCAATGGTTCCCAAACTTTTTCAGGCTACCTGCTTTTATCGTGGTGACAACCCTTAATGCCTCCCCATGCCTATTTCTTGATATTAGGTCTACTGTTTGTGCAGCAGCCAGCAAATGAGCAGCATCTACCTTAGCTATACCCAGCTCTCTACCATCTCCGCCTCCACCTCACATGTGTGAATACAACAGTGGCAGCAGCCCAAGCCTGCTCCTCCCTCTGGCCCATGTCAACCTTACAGCAAAACAAGGCCGGCTGGCCAGCTGCTTAGTTGCTGCTCCCAGGGTGACCGGATGCAAAGGGAGCAGTGACCGAGAAGTTGGTTAAGCAGCAACTGAGAAGCTTCTCGCCTATTCTGCCTTTGTGACAAAAGCTGGTGGCAGATGAGAGACTTGTTGGCTGCCATTTGATTAGGTGCTCAGTTGCTTCTCCCAAGGTGACTGGATGCAAGGGAAGAAGCTTTTCAAAGAATCAACCCCAGATATTCCTCTCCCTCCTTCCCTAGAGGCGTGCTTCAAGTCATCCCCCACCACATTGTTTCTCTTGCTACCTCTTCTCTTGGCCTGTCTGACAAAAGTAAGCTGGAACAATTCAGCTCCAAGTTGCTAGCCAGGTCCTTGAAAAACTCACAAAGCTTAAGCAGGGTCCCCCATGTGAAAGCTCCTTTTTGCTGCCACTTCTTTCCTGCTGCCATGTGCTCTAACTCCTCATTCCCACCATGGTCCTAAAGATAGCTAGTTCTCCTTGTCTTTCTTGTGCACCAATGCTTTACTGAGACAGCCCCATTTTCCTTCATTGCTCCTTTAGATCTTTCCACTGCCTGCAGAGGGGCGCTACTGCCCACTTTAGGAAATGAATGAAATCTATACTACCATTGTCTGTGATTGTTGGTATTTGTCCTATTATTCTGTTTGATAAAATGCAACAATTTTTTATAAAGTCTTAAAATGGGTTTGTGCACTTACAGTGCTAATGTTTTTGTAACTCCTCTTAGGCATGGGGATATTTTCCAAGAATGTACCTGTGGTGTGTTCCCTGCCTCATCACTCAAAATATTTGATATGCAGACACTGGACAGTGAGACAGATGTTTCTTGCTGTCTGGCTTTTCTGACAGAATGAGGAAAGATGTGGGAAATTTATAGAGAATCCAAGAGCAAGCTCTGCTCTGTCTAAGGTGCTGAAAAACTCCTTGGGCAGTTCCCAGAGGCTTTAGCAGATGATTAAAAGGATTAATTCTGTCCAAGTCTTTATTTTCTAAGTTTATATAGCTGCCCGGAATGTAATTTGTCTTACTGGGGGCTGTTTCAGCCAAGATTCATTTCTATGTACAGAAAACCCAAGGGAGGTTCTGAGATTCTGACAGACAGCAGAGAAATTAAGAATGGGTCCTTTTGTTGCAAAAGATAAATTCTGCTTGAACGCGTAGGCTTGAATGAGCCATACAAGAACCATTTCAGGGGCTTAGTTGCTTCTCCCAAGGTGATAAAATTATATGAACTTTCCCCTCCCCCAAGCCGCCTATAGGCTTCTAGGCTTCTAAATCCCACCCTTAAGGGACAACTCTGCTCAGGTACTATACTCATGGTGGACACACGCATAACCTCTATGCAGGATTTCAGAGAGCTAATGTGGTGTAGTGGTTTGAGCATTGGATTATGACTCTGGAGACCAGAGTTTGAACCCCCCGCTCAGGCATGGAAACCCACTGGGTGACCTTGGGCAAGTCACACCCTCTCAGCCTCAGAGGATGGCAATAGTAACCCCCTCTGAAGAAACTTGCCATGAAAACCCTATAATAGATTTGCCTTAGGGTTGGCATAAGTAAAAAATGACTTGAAGGCACACAACAACAACAACACATTTCATAAAATTTGGAAGGGACATAGTAGATTATCTATTCTTCCATCTTGATGCAAGAGATCTCAAGCTAGAACATCCTCAGCTGTCTAGCCTCTCCCTGAAGATCTTCAGGGAGAACTCACCCTTCCAAGGTAATTGCTTCCATTGTCAAATTGCTTTTACTTTCAAGACTTTTCCCCTACAGTTCAACCAAAATAACTACCATTTTGTAATTTAAGTCCTTTAGCTGTAGTCTTGACTCATGGGGCATCAGAGAAAAAGCCATTGTCTTCTTCTATGTGGCAGCCCTTCAGGTATTTGGATAACATGCCGCATCTCAGTTTATTATCCCCCAAGCTAAACATACCCAACATCTTCAAATTCTCTGTATAGGCATTGTTTTCTACACCACTGATCATCTTTGCTGCCCTCCTATGAATCCATTCTAGGTTGACCACATTGCTCCCTAATGTGAGGTAGGACTTTATCACACGGGGGAAATCTATAGTTTATCCCATACAAATAAAAAAAAAACATGTAATTACACGCAACGATTTCACATGATGTCACACTAAAACTGCTATTAAAGTGGTCAGAAAATGGTGTTATCCCAGATCTTTTTACTTTAGGGATTTTAGTGAAAATGCATTTTCGATATTACTATAATTGCACATTTACTCTAGTGTGAAAGTCAAATTTGGTTTATTCACACAATAACCCTCCTTTAATTCTTTTTTCCGGTTTCCCATGGTTCTGTGGGACTGCTTTTACTTCCTGTTTTGCTTGGGCAACAAACATGCCAGGCAGACATGAGTCTCTCTGTTTACTCTTTCTGCGCATGTGCAAGTATACCATTTCTAGTACATTTACTGATTTCTTTCACTTCTGTATGAAGTGTAAAAACACCTTTTTATCACTTTTTGTGTTATTTCGCATTTATTCTAATTGCATGTGAAATTCATTTGCGTGATCAAGCTCTATTTTCACTTTATTTTCGGGATGGTTTATTTGCGCTTTATTGTCTTTTTAAAGATGAAACTGGCCCCCGTGTGATAAAGTCCGTACCCAGAATTGGACAAAATATTAATGATGAAATCTGGCCAGATTAGTTTTCATGGGTTGTTGATACCAGTGAAGGATAAAAAGATATTAGTCTTTTTCCCTACTTTGTTGACTTATGTTCTTGTGATAAACTACAATCCTTTTTTTACACATACTATTGCCAGTCCAGGTATCTCCCACCTTTATCAGTTTATTATGTATTTGGGTGGCTTCTCCTGAAAAGCAGAACTTTACATTTGTCTCTCTTGAACACAATGTTCTTAATTTCACCTGGTGTTTTATTATTGTTTTGTCAAGGCCATTTGAAATATTCCTACATTATAGGATTGTGTGTTAAATATCCTATGTTAAAGTTTAAAGCAAAACTCTGATTGTGTGTGTTGGACATGGATCATGACACTGGAAGAGTAGGGGCTAAACAGTTTTGCCACATTCTGATTTCTTGATTTGAATCCATCCTTTCCAAAATGCTAATTTGATTTTTAGGAGAAACATACAGATACTGTCAATCTTAAACGGCACACTTGTGTAACTGATAGTTTTCCACTTTAAAATAAGTAGACAATGGGAAATAATTAGGCCTCATATTTTTTATTCATTCTAAAATTTCAACTAGCAATTTAGATGCACCTGTCCCTCCTAATGAAAAGGATGATAAAACATAGTTTTTGCGGGACAATGTTTTTAATTTTTTAAAAAAAGTGGGTGGTGGGTAGAAAGGAAGAAATGACCCTTGAAAGCCCAAAGACTGGTCAAAACAGCATCTGATGATATGATTGTATCTTCTTGTTCCAGGATAGAACTGGTCAAGGCCACTCGGTGGCATCCGCTCGAAGATGATGAGTTTCACCTTTTCATACACATCTGGCACCTTTCTTGGGTTATTAATCCCTTAAAATGAAGGGATACAAAATGAGGAAGAGAATGCCTTTTGTTATACCCATAAGCTTTGTTTGGTGCAAGAAAAACAGACAAGCCCCTCCTGCATAATTTGGAATTTACATTTAGTTTTAACTTTTTTTGACTCTTCTTCATCCACTTGGAACTGAATCTCTATGGTCCAAAATGTTAACCATTTGGAATATTTGTTATGACTGATAACAGTGTCTTTCTCAGTACTGCTCCTCACAATGGAAGCATTGTCAGATGTTGCACCAGCTTGCTCTCCTCAGGGTTATGGATTGTGTGGCCCTCCAGTTGTTAGATTAGAACTCCCATCATCCCTCCCCCCAGCTATGCTGGCAAGAGCTTCTGACTACACCCTCCCAAAGGGTGCTCAGCAGTGGCTCCTCTTCATCTTGGAGAAAAGAGATCAATGGGGTGCCACAGGAGTCTGTCCTGGGCCCAGTGCTGTTCAACATCTTTATCAATGACTTGGATGAAAGAATAGATGGTATGCTTATCAAATTTGCAGATGACACCAAATTACGAGGAGTAGCTAGTACCCCATAGGACAGGATGAAAATTCAAATTGACCTGAATAGATTAGAAAACTGGAGGCAAGACTAACAAAATGAATTTCAGTACGGAGAAATATAAGGTACTGCACTTAGGGAGAAAACATGAAATGCATAAATATAGGATGGGGGACATCTTGCTTAACAAGACTACATGTGAAAAGGATCTAGGAGTCCTAGAAGAACACAAGTTGAACATGAGTCAACAGTGTGATGTGACAGCTAAAAAGGCCAATGCAATTCTAGTCTGCATCAATAGAAGTATAGTGTCTAGATCAAGGGAAGTGATAGTGCCACTGTATTCTGCATTGGTCAGGCCTCACCTAGAATACTGTGTTCAGTTCTGGGCACCACAATTCAAAAAGAACGTTGACAAGCTGGAGTGTGTCCAGCATGACAGGGGTTGGACTGGATGACCCTTGAGGTCTGTTCCAACTCTATGATTCTGTGATTCTACATTTGTTTTTAGCCACTGGTTTAAATAAGCCTTCTTTTTCACTTTGGGGAAATAGACACCTTCTCTGCAGGGGCAATAATCTGTCATCCTAACCTGCCTCATAAGGTTGCTATGAGGAGAAAATGGGATGAAGGAGGATAACCTTGTATATCTCTTTGAATCCTTTGGAGGAAAGACAAGATTAAATGCTATCAATGAATAATCAAAAAGATTCCACTTTCCATTTAATTTTAACAATATCTTTCTGTACATGGCAATAGGTTATTGAACACCAATAGACTTTGGTACTTTAGTACATTGTTATCTCATCTGAAAGACTGATCTGTTCAAGCATTCATCACCAATGACTTGGTTAACATGTGATGGGAAAATCATGGTTGGCCAATAGGGATATTTCTCAGAGTTTTATATTCCTACCTCACTAATCACAATATTCATTGTTTGTTAAATGCAGATTGTTCCAAAAGTGATCCAGATTGTTAAGGCAAATTGTTGTTTTCTTTAAAATATGAATGGTGTTCATTCCAAGTTTTTGATTTTTGATTTGGAACCAAGTTACAGCTAGGGGCCAAACTGTTGTTTTTTGGGGGGGTTTGCAACCCTATTTGCCTGATTCAGATAAACAAATAATGGTTAATGAAAACCAAAAGGTAAGAGACAAAAAAGGTGGCCAGGGCTGCAGAGAGAAAATGCATAGATCTGAACCATGTTTTGACCATTGTACCTTTTCTGTGATGTATGAACCATGATTTGACTATGTTGTCTGAACTGTGATAACCACCATAATAGTAATAGCAACTAACTTGGCATTATCAGGAGATTAGACAAGTTTATGAAAGATAAGGCTATCCATGGCTACTAGTCATGAAGTTTTGTACATAGTTGGTCCTCCGCATCCATGGATTCTTTATCCATGGATTCAACTGTCCACTGCTTGAATATGTTAATATATATATATATATATATATATATATACACAAACACACATTCAAAAAGCAAATCTTGATTTTGCCATTTTATTTAAAGGAACCCATTTTGCTACACTATTGCATTTAATGGGACTTGAGCATCCATGGATTTTTGTATCCATGGAGAGTCCTGGAACCAAATCTCGGTGTATACCAAGGGCCTACTGTATTACCTCCATATATTACATCAAAGTATGTATGCAGAAGCTGGGGCACATGAGTGGAAGGGTGCTATTATGTTCATCTCCTATGAGCTTCTCACTGACCATTCTGGGAACAAAATGCAGGACAACGTTGGTCGTCGCTCTGATCCAGCATGACTCTTCTTACATTCTTATTTGAGCCCATATTGGCCTGATAGCTTTCTGTCTTGTCCTTTTTTATTTTAGCCTTTTGACAGTCTTTTCTATGCTGTGCTTTCTAACCTTTTCTCTTATTACTCTTTACACCATAGGTTCTCGTCCTCGCCTTGAAGATTCATCTCCGCGGATAATAGAACATCCATCTGATCTCATTGTGTCCAAGGGAGAACCAGCAACACTGAACTGCAAAGCAGAAGGTCGCCCAACTCCTATTGTTGAATGGTACAAGGATGGGGAGCGAGTGGAGACTGACAAAGAGGATCCACGATCTCATCGCATGCTGCTGCCTAGTGGATCCCTTTTCTTTCTGCGTATTGTGCATGGTCGGAGGAGCAAACCTGATGAGGGAGTATATGTCTGTGTTGCTAGGAACTACTTGGGTGAGGCGGTGAGCCGGAACGCCTCTCTGGAGGTAGCCAGTAAGTAGAATATTGAACAACTGAATGAATCAACATCCCACTGGTGATTTTATATTTGCCATTTTGCTTCTCAGCTGATTCAGTGTTTGTGTACAACTGTGTGGCCTCAAAAGAAGCAATGGTTAATTATTTTTGGGTGAGGTATTGCATATACTGTTGCAGCTGGTGGCCTCCATTTCAGTGGGACAATGAATTCATTTCACATTTTGATTCTGAACGTTGATACTAGGTTAGCTCCTTTAAAGTTCACACTAAACACTGGAGTGGATTCATTGCCCCAGTAACATAGAAGACACCAGCTGCTACTGAATGTGTGAACCTGATCCTGAGCTTAATATTTGTTACTGGTTACACTTCTGTTATACAGTACTTCTATCTCTGAAATGTTGGAGACGGCTATTTCTTTTTGAATGACAATCATTAATGTTTCATGTATGACTTAGTTCAGTGGGTGCTTATTCTTGGGATTGATCCTATGGAAAATATGACTCTTAAAGTACACATTTACATCTGGTTAATTGCTGAGAATTCTTTGTTTAGAGATTCTGTTTAACTCTTCCTCACAAAACCACAACTAGAGTTTTCTAGAAGAGAATTAATATTGATATAATTTCCTTAGGGTCTGCAATATGACCTGAAGAAACACTGATCCATGCACACTCACACAGAAGCTCCTTTCCATTTAGGAGAGCATTCAGCACTGCTGGATGAGAAGTGAATATTGGGCAGTCATGACTGACTGTTGGTATTAGGATACTTGGGAGGAAGTCCCTGCCCCTCTCAGAAAAGTGTCTTGGTGTTTTAATTGTGCATCATATAACTTCTCTCTAGGAATGTATGATTAGATGTCCTGAAGATGCATCCTTAAGTATTCTCATCTTACTGTCCATCTCTAATATGTTATTTTCCCCTGCGCCAGTTTTCCTTCAGTCCTTCCCCCTGGTTCCATCAAGTAACATTGATTAAAATGTAAATGCCCCAACTGGAAAGAAAAATGTTTCTGCTAATTGCATTCATTGGCAGGGATCTGGGGGTGTTTGCTTAAGCAAACAAGCTCAGCAAATGGTTGAAGGGTAGAGTGATGAAGCCATTTAGAAATTTCTGCCACTCCATCATGCCAGTGAGAACAGAATATGTTCTTCCTCACACAGTGTTGAATCTGTGGTTGTCTGTGGGCACATTTTGAGTAGATTTGCAGGTTTGCTTCTCTGCCCTCACCTCCTCTACCACCACACTTGCAGTTTGCTGCATTGCAGTGAAAAGATTAGAATGACTGAGATACTCTCAAATTGGGACTGTTGGAAAGAGACGCTTACTTGCCTCTTTGGTTGAAGAGATTTGGACTCTATGGTTTTATATTTGTTGTTGTGGTATACTAAGCATATTGGCAGTCTAAGTAGCCAATAGAGAGGACTGAAGGTGGCTGCTATTGTACATCTTTGGAATTCTCTGGAACAACTGGCTTGGCAAGTGAGAAAGAGCTATGTCCCCCTTCAGTATATTGCATGCTTGGCATGCCCTTTACCAGTTTTCATTCCTTAGCACCTATGGGAAAGAGATTTGCCAGTCTTTGAAGACCAGAAAGCACAATATGTGGCCTTTCAGATATTGCTGGAGTGTAACTCCATCATTCCTCACTATTGGATTTGTGGGCTCAAGTTGATGGCAGTTGTAGCCAGCAACATTTGAGGAGCTTCATGTTTTCGACCCCAATGTAGATAGTACCACACTAGATTGATCAGTCCACTCAGTATAAAGGAGCACTCTCCTTGAGATAGAAAATACAGATGTTCATGTCAATAGTTGGAGAGTATTTAGAGTGCATTTCTGAGAGTTTTGCCTAAATGATAAGAAAAGAACCCTGTTGGATCAGACCAGATCAGCTCTGGAAATAAAGACCTTCCTGAGATCTGCAGGTAACCTATCAGTTAGTGAAGACTAGAAAGGTCTAGATGTTGTTGGACTGCTTGTCTAGTCTGTTATCCTGTTTCCCATAATGACCAATCAGATGTCCATAGGAAACTCACAAGTAGAATATGTGGACAAGCATTACTGGTACTCTGAATCTTTTGATCCTGTCAGAAGCATATATCCATCATGGACTAGTAGCCATTGATAGCCCTATCCACCATGAATTTGTCTATGTGTGTACGTTGTGTGCCTTCAGGTCGTTTCCGACTTACAGTGACCCTAAGAGGCCTAAGATCCTAAGACTCTAAGATCTTCTTGCAAGATTTTTTCAGAGGAGGTTTTCTGCTTGCTTCCCTTGAGGCTGAGAGTATGTGACTTGCCCAGGGTCACCCAATGGGTTTCATGGCTGAGCTGGGAATCGAACCCTGGTCTCCTGAGTCGTAGTCCAACACTCAAACCGCTATATCACACTGGCTCTCACATGCATTTGTTTAATCCCCCTTTAAAACCTTCCAAGTTGATGGACATCACTACATCTTTCGGTAGCAGATTACTCAGTTTCAGGATGCTGTGCATGAAGCAGCACCTCCTTTTGTCTATCCTGGAACTCAGCTCTTCAATTCCTTGGATGGGCCTGGGTTCCAGTGCTATGCAAGGAGAAAATACTTTCTGTTGCTATTGGAAACATTTTAGAGACCAAACATTTTAGGAATTGGTAATTTTTCACTATGAGTTGATAAATACTTGAGTGAAGGCATCTCACCATTTTCTAAGATTCCTTTTACTCCAGTGCCCCTCATTTTGTTCACTTTCTAACAAAGATAAGGCAAACACTTCTTTGATAAGTCCATTCATTCCTGGTTATAGACTCTTTCTAGCAACTAGTCCAACAGCATTCCTGGCAGGCTTCTCTGATGTGTCTTTCACAGAGCAAGCAAACAGCCCTGTGGCTTGTGAATTTGGAAGAGATCCAGGTTTGTTATTTATTTATCTGTCCTGACCTCAAAACCAATCTCCTTTTCAAGGCACTCTGAACCCATTGTCTTTCTTAATGGCTTTATGGAGACAAAGATCTACAAACAAACAGTGCAGAAAAGCACCCAGGCCTGCTGAAAGTGACACAAGATGAATGATAGCCTTACCCTGGACAAGGCCAAACATGGGGTGTGTGTGGAGTGGGGGAATGAAACTTTATTTTTGCTAAGCCTTTGGACTTGTGAGCTTAACATTAGCTTCTGCTCTTGAAATGTGAGGGATGGGAAAACCTTTGCTTGCATATCTATGATTTGTGGCTACTGATAACAGGTTATGGCTCAAAATAATGCAATCAAAAGAGTATGATGTGGCCAAGGTAACTGGTCAAAATGTGGACATCAAAGGGAAACCAATAAAATGGTTTTCCATGAAGCTAATAGAATAAGTGGCTCAGTTATGGGGTCTGAAGCTAGTGATAGCTCAGTAGTGGCAGATTGTTCGGAAAAGATGGGAAGTGGTAGTCCTTCTTGCAAGCCCTTGTGTGAACCTTTTATTTTTATTTTTAATGTTTAGGACTTTCTCACTCTTTTATGTTGGTGTAGGATGAAAGGATGATGATGTGACTCCTAGGCTTGCTTAGTCCAAAATCAAGGTTTGGTAGTACAGTACATATAAACAGGTTTAGTAACTGTCCTTCCCACCAAACTCTTCTTCTAAGCTAAAGGGTGCAAGACAAACCTTGGTTACAATCAGTTTGGCTGTGTTGCAGTAGCAGTAGCTTGTGTTTGTCCATATTGCCTTACAGCTTCTGAGACATTTTCTTTGTTCACTCCATTTATCCAATGAAGCAGGATCATACTATTGATATGCAAGGAATTGTTCCAGCAGCCATTTTTGAGCGTATGTGTGTGTGTGTGTGTGTGTGTGTGTTGCTTTACCCAGATGTCATTTTGGGACTGTTCATCATTGTACATATTTTGCATTCTGGGATGTGTATGTTGATGGACAACTGTAGACATGTCTGAAAATATACTATACATTTGAATGGTTCACACAGGAAACCATCCACATTTCCTATAGGGACAGAATGTTGCTGAGCTCTTGTTTAGTTGTGGATGTGACATTTAACATGGATGTGTTCAAGTTATCCTTATCATCTGCACATAAAAACATATGCATATGAAACAAAGAGATTTGAAAAAAGGATGGTGGATTTCATTCCATTAGAACTAAAAACAAAGAAAAATATTGACAGGGCTAGGTATTGAAGGTGGGAAAAGAGTGGAAGTTGTGAGAGGCAGATTATATAGATGTGTGCATAACTACCTTAAAGTGGAAACAGAAGTTCATGAACAAAATTGGAAGCTGCCATGTGAACGGACAGTTCTGGATCTTTGAAGAAGCCATAAACAAATCCCCACAGATCAGACTTCTTCACAAATATTTGGAAAGATGCACTTTTTTTATCCCCTCCTCCATACACTGAAATGCAAAAGTCTAAATTGTTTTCTGGCTTGCTGTTTGTATTGGGAGACATTCCATAATTGAATAGCCTCTTTCAGGGGAAAAGCTAGCATAATTCAAAGTAGCTCTGCACCATTGTGTGCCTAAAAGTGCCCTATGATAGAAAACAGCCACTCTGATCTGTCCTATCATAGCTGATGCCACTTGGGGATTAACATGTTTTACAGTAAAGACCATATTGGAAATTATTTTGTTTGCCTTGTTTCAGTGCATACTAATTTGCTTGAAATTCATACCAGTTTGTTATTGCTGCATTAGGCATTTTGGCATAGCTAAGAGTATTATTTTTTTAATCTTCACTTTTTTATATGTTTTTAACTGCATTGTTTTTAAATTGTACATTGCCTTGAGTCTTAATTTTGAGAGGAAGGTGGGGTGTTCATCATCACCATCATAATCTGTTGTTGTTGTTGTGCTATCTAATGGGTGCATTCTTAGGTAGTTTAGGATATAGTATTTGAGTCTTTAATTCACATACCTAAGGGTTCAGCAATTGTACTAAATGCTAATCTCTTTTATTTGTCTGAGTGTAGGCAGAATTTTGGAAGAGAAGCACCTCTGCTTAAATGCACAGGCTGATTAAATTCTCCATTGGCAAAAGTTTTCATGCTGGTTGTTGCTGTTGTGTGCCTTCAAGTTGTATCCCACTTATGGCAAACCTAAGGTGAACCTATAATGAGGTTTTCTTGGCTACATTCATACAGTCAGAGTAGAAGGTTTGGCATACCAACTCCACAGTCTTGGTGCAAATAATGTTGGTGTTGCTAGCTGAAAACAGGAGACAAGGTTAACATGCTGAACTGGCTTTTCCCCCCTCATCAGGTCATTTTTATTACAGAACTCCAGAATGGAAGAAAGCCAGTATGGTGTAGTCCTTTGAGCTTTGGGCTGTGACTCTGGAGATCAGGGTTCAAATCCCCATAGAAATCCACTGGGTGACCTTCTGACCAAATCTTGCCAAGAAAACCTAATGATAGAATCACCTTAAGTTGAAATGTCTTGAAGGCGCACAACAAATAGTTGGGTAATGACTTTACTGGAGCCAAACAAAATGAAAAAGTTTTGTGCAAATTTTCACATTCTCAGACATCACCAATGAAAGCTGACAAGAGGGCAGACTTGCAAATTTGCATATTGTAAAATCAAGGGAAGTATTAGTTCTGCTTTGGTCAGGCCTCATCTTGAATACTGTGTTTAATTCTATGCACCACAATTCAAAAAGGATATTAACAAGCTGGAGCATGTTCAAAAGAGAGCAACCAAAATGTTGAAGGCTTTGGAAATCATTTCCTATGATTTCCATACTATGAATAGAGAGAGCTGGATATGTTTAGCCTGGAGAAGAGAAGGTTAAGGGTATGATAGTCTTGTTAAATATTTGAAGGGGTGTCATATTAATAATAATAATAATAATAATAATAATAATAGGTTTTATTTCTAACCCGCCCCTCTGCAACGCAATCGGGGCGGCTTACAACAATTAAAATAGTACAATTAAAACAATCCAATATCCCAATCCCACCTCCCATATCCCACCCACCCCTTAAAACAAAAACATATTGAGGATGGAATAAGCTTGTTTTCTGTTGTTCCAGAGAATAGGACACGGATCAATGGATTCAATTTACAGGAAAAGAGGTTCCACCTAAACATTAGGAAGAACTTCTTGACAGTAAATGCTGTTAAACAATAGAACACAATCCATCAGAGTGTGGTGTAGTCTCCTTCTTTGTAGTTCTTTAAACAGAGGCTGGATGGCCATATGTTTTTTTTTGGGGGGGTGCCTTAATTGTGTTTTCCTGCATGGCAGGGGGTTGAACTGGTTGGCCCTTGGGCTCTCTTCCAACTTTATGATTCTATGATTCAGAAATAATTCCTATAATTGAAATAGAAGTGCATTACATTTTAATATAGTGTGGAAAATGTTGAGGTTTGTGCCTTCTCAGTTGGTAGTAACCATTATATTTTTAAATTATGATTTCTCTTTGAATTGGACGTGGATTGAACACCTTCAAACAGAGGATGACAGCTTTTCACATGGAGGAGTCACCTTTGTAAACTCAGTCTGATGGCCATCCTGTCCTCCATGGAGGCTTTTTTTCCATGGCTGGGGAAACTTTTGGCCCTCTTGATGTTTTGGACTACAACTCCCACAATTCATTGCCACTGGCTGTGATGGCAGGGCTTGTCTGGGAATTTAAATCCAAAACATCCAGAGTCAAAGGTTTTCTATCCCTGCTTGAGCCATCTTCCAAATGTCCTGAGTTTCCATGGAGGTGGCAGATGTGTGTTTTGCCTCTAGTGCTTCACCACTCAGAAGAGAAGAGGGTTAATCACTTTGATAACCTGGACTTTTTGCAACACCTTATAATGGCGCATAGTGTTATGCCAAAGCACAAGCTGAATCCAGTGCTTGGCTCTTTTACTCAGAGGGGTTCCCTCTCTTTCAGGGTAGTTTCAGCCATGGCTTTTAATGAAAGACTCTGAAAGGCATCATGTTATGTCCGCTTGAGAGATTTAAAGGATGTGAGGTCAAAGATGAGCTCCCAGCAGGGGAAACGAGTCTTTAAATGGGAAGAGGAAGAAAGGGTTGAGCGAACAGCAACTTTAGGATGAAGCTCAGAGACTCAAGCAGAACTGTCTTTTGTCAGGGTTTGAGGCAGCTTTCTGGCACCAATGAAAAGACTGGCATTCTTGTCCCCTCCCTTCCCCCTTTTATGTGTGGCTCAGGAAAAGCAAAGAGGAAAAACAGCTCTTCTTGTAACAATTAGTGGACAAACTGACCTCCCGCAAAGTCCCTCTCATGACCCAAATGGATTTTCTGTTCTTCTCCCATTAAATGATGGATGAGGCCACAGGTAAATGGCTGAAGCGTCCCCCATCAGAGAGGATGATTGAGAAGGGGGTGGGGGTGGTTAGCTGGGTACTGGACTGCAGATAAAATCTTGTAATGAGCATGATGAATGGAATGAGGCCATTTCCAGATGAATTTGCCAAATGGTCTGGCTGGCATGGGCTTTGATGCTTAATGCTGAAAAGATCTAAGTGGCTCCTATGAAAGGACTCTTGAGTATTTTTAGTCTTAGAGGAAGCAGAGGTATGTGCTCTTGGCTTGTTTTAAGCACCTTGTCTGAAAATTGTAGTGCTGCAGTGTGACTTCCATTTTGCTAGAGGACTTTATGACTAGGATAACTTGCAGTCATATATTGAGATCCTGGGCTTTAAAGATGAGGAATGATGGTTTGTGACAGTCACTGTGACAATGAATACCGGTGACTACTGTAATTCTATTGTTATGGCATCCTTTGAGGGCAACCTGAGATGGCAGTGGTTGACGAATTTGATTGTTTTGAATTTTTGTACAAAATTATGCACTCTGTATCTTTGGGATTAATAGGTACATTTGAGTGCAGTTCTCTACTGGATTTCCCACTTCTCTCAATACTTCACTGCAGAGGAAAGTACACATTTAAATATAGACTGTGTGAAAAAGTGCACATTTAAATTAAGGCTGGCCTGAAATCCCCTACCACTTTAGCAGGACCATTCATACCCTTGGTATGAAGGGTAGGAATCTAGTTGGATCGGGATCGACTTATCTGTAAAGATGCATAAAGCCATCTTCCTCCAATTAAAAAAAAAGGGAAAAAATGAATCACTTCCTCTTGAAGCAGTGAATAGGTTGTCTATGGCCTCATTCCCACTACAGAATAAACCAGTTTTTGAGTTGAATGGATGAAGTGATTTAGTGCAGAATAGACGTTAACACTGAGCAGCAATTTAATCCACTTCGCATTCACATTCATCAATGAATCGATTCAACATGGAGTCACGTTACAGGGCTGACTGTGCCACAGGGAACCTATTCAGATCTGCAGCTCATTCACACTAGCGCTGAACTGATTCATTGCAAAAGATGCAGGGAATTCAGCTGATTCGGAAGAAGCACTTTAAATGGGTTTAGTGCTGGGGCCCTATTCATAAACAACAGCAAGGAATTGGCACAAGTGTGAACAAGTGCCATTTAAACCAGTTCAGATCCGCTTGCAAAGTGGTTTATTATGTAGTGGGAACGAGGCCTTTATAGCCTAGTAGCATTCCTTTCTAATCTGGGACAAAATGTCCAGTGAAACCAGTAGTACATTGTGACTATGCAGTTCTCTATTCTTTTTACAAATACTTGCATAAATAACCAGATTTATGAAAATAAATTTCATTTGAATTTTTATGCAGTTTTTAGAAATTAAATTAAAACAGAATTGGAGAAAACCTTAGATATCCTGGCTTTAGTGTACTCCCCCCTGAATTATAGCATTACTGCATTCTATCAGAAAAGTTCTAGATCAGGGCCCCCCAAACTACGGCCTGCGGGCCAGACTTGGCCCGCCGGGGCCTTCCTACTGGCCCGCCGCCACCCCACTGCCGGATGCCATTTTGTCTTCCAAAATGGTGCCCGGAGTCGTGCGCATGCACATGCGTGCCTCTGCCCCCCCCCCCCCCCGAAGATCTGGGGGCTAACGAACCGGCCCTGGATCAAAAAGTCCGGGGACCCCTGTTCTAGATGAAGGGGCCATGGCACTTAGACTGGTAGCAGCTCTACCATTGTAGTGGTAGTATCACATTCCATATTAATGTTGCATTTTTTAAATGCACAGCTGTCACCTTAGAAAATTCAGAAAGTCAGTGTGACATTACGAATGTCAAATCAATCAGGTGACTGAATCAGGAGAAAGTGGAAATAAAAAAGTCTCTTGTAAGAGCATTGCTTCTTCAGATGATCTCCATCTCCCCCCCCCCCCCCCCATGGTTGCCTTTTTTTGTTCAGCATTTGCATGATAAAGAAGCTTTGGGAATAGTATGTAAAAGAGACTTCTAACATGTGGGGGAAACCTGAAAGCTAAGAGGAGCATTTGGACTTACATTCCTGGTTCTATTTCTTGTGCTACATTCACACGTATACTACCTCAGAGGAATAAAAGCCTTCATAGATGAGGTCGGGGGTGAGACCATTGCTCTCTGAGGTGTTTTGGAGACAGAATTGCATCCAAGACTCTGAAAACAGACTGACAGGCCTTTGAGAGTCAGGACTCAGCATGGGCAGTGTCTTGGAACACTAGCCAGCCATCTCTAAACTGGAATTATTTATTGATTTTTGTGTCACTTCTCAGTCCATTACCCAGACAGGATGCATTCATGTAATTTGGAAAAGGGGGCAGCTGCTGGATAAACAAGCCAGTAACATATTTCTTGCCAGGTTATATACCATAGTTCCCAAGTCAGCAGCGTGGGGTTATATGGCAAGTGAAGGGCCCACTTCTTTGCTACAATGTGGAGAAAGATTAACTCCTTGCCCCAGGCTGGGAGAGGCTCTGTACTCTTAGCAGCTAACCTAGAAACCTCCTTGCTTGAAGAGTGGTGATGGAGGCAACATGAAAAGCCTGGTTAGTTACAGGATAATTTTGGCGTCCCACAGGTTCCATTTATTTTTAGCCTTGTTAGTTTAGAATGTCAGTCATGGGATGGCACAAGAAAAACACAATAAACAAGCCATTCCTGTAAGCAAGTTGCACATACATCCCTTCCAGTTTACAACTATACATTTTGGGCAAGAGTTACAGTCTAGCAAGGACAGTTATCTTATTGTTGGAATCAGTCTAGCTTTCTTGCTTACAGTCTATTTTGCTCCCCCCCCCCTTTTTGTGTGTGTGCAGCAATGGGTTTCTCCCACCCTCCTTTCCCCCCTTTCTTGTGGAAGGGAGACTTCCTAGTGATAAAGTGAATCCTCTCCGGGGAAGGTGGTCATGTGAGTGAGTCATTAGTGGGTTTTGCCCCCCTTCCCATCCCAAAGGGGGCCCCTGAGCCACACAGAGAATAGGAAGATAAAGGTTCCATCCACGTCTGGGCTATTCAAACCTAGAAAATGAGTGATATCTAAGAAAAGGGAATTAAGTCATTTCCTAAGTAATGGGAGTCCTTGGGGGTCACACTATCAGTCGGGAATTTACTTGGGCAAAATTGGGCTGTGTTTTCTTCATGAAAAGATTAATTTCAGTTTGAACCAGGGAAGGCCATAGAGATACAAAGGGAGCCTCTTCCTTTTACATCAGAAATAATCACTGTTCCCCTTCTTTCGTATTTGGGTCCCTATATAAAATGATGAGGCAGACCAGGATTATCTTTGTGTCTGCTTTTGTCCCTTACCACCCCCTAGAGTGTATTGACTTTTCCAGAGTTTTAAGATAACCATTTAGATGGTTTTACCATACTCAGGCTTTATGGGGAAGTCCATGATATCCCCTGCCCCTCCCGCTCATATGATTTCTGCTTTTTCTGAAAAGACAAGCTTTACTGGAGAGACATCACTTTCGGAACTCATTGTAAAAAGGAAGAATCCAAAAAAACTGAAAGAAGTAGTCCTGAATTTGAAATTTTGCAGTGCTGGGAATATATGTGATAATTTAAGTATTAAGTATGCCAGCTTAGCAGTTCGAAAGCATGGAAATGTAAATAGATAAACAGGTACCACTTTGGTGGGAAGGTGAAAAGTGTTCTGTGCAACCATGCTGGCCATATGCTGACAGAGTAGTCTCTGACAACACTGGCTCTTTGGCTTAGTAACAGAGATGAGCACCGTCCCCTATGGTTGGACGTGACTTGACAACCTTGTCAATGGGGAATACCTTTACTTTTACCTTAACTAAGTATTTTTAAATTTTAAATTTATTTTAGATAAATAGATTTGTACGAGGGTTATCATAAAGTTTTAATTATCACCTTTAAAATTTTTTGACAGAAAGTTTGTTTTGATTTGTAGTTGTTAACTTATCTCTACATAGTCTCCATCCAGATTTACACATTTTTCCCAGCGTTTCATGGCCCTCCAAATACCGTTACAGTAGAAGTCTGCAGATTGCACCTTAAACCACTCTTTCCACTTCGTGAATGCCATCATCTGTGTTGTCAAATTGGCAACCCCGCAATGGATTTTTCATTTGTGGGAAAAGAAAAAGTCACTTAGTGATGATGACACTGACAAAATGTCATCAATATACCATAATAACTTAATTATTATTTTATAATACCCCCTCGTACTTCTCCATCTTACCCTTTAGTCACTTCTGGCACTACCTGTAACAAAAATAAAGGACACAATGAGCTGATTTTCTCAACATCATGCACCTAGGGACCAATGATGACACTGACAAAATTTCATCAATATACCATAATATACTGGGTGATAATTATTACTTTACGATACCCCCTCCTAGGTTATGAAAACAAACAAATGCCTAACCCAGGCAAATGCTAGGTTTTGATTGGTTTGGAGACTTTCAGGAAATATCATGTCCAGCATCAGGGTAGCAGGGGATATCCCCTAGCTTGCTGCTACCACTTCCTCTAGTTCTAGTTCTTAAGCTCCAAACAGAGTAGTAGCCAAAATTGCACTGTCCAGATTCAAAAAGGAGATATTGTCAAGTTTGGGGGAACCTGAAATTTACAGTGATTTTTTTTAAAAAAAATCTTTATGGTAGGAAGTAAAATAAGATCCCCAACAAAAAGTATAATGAGGGCTGAAGATGTTATTGTTACCTCTTGAAGAGAAAATCCCCTCAAAAAGTCTGTGAAGGGAGACAGAAGAATGAAATGAAAACGGAGAATGAATTCCTGAAGAGAAAGCACTCCAGTTTTTTCCATGCTATTCTTTGTGGTGTCATATTTAATGGATCTATCCTTCCAGAGTACAGTACTTTTCTCTCTCACAAGACCAAAATTTTGAATAGGGATGGGGAGAAGTTTTTTGTTTGTTTTTGATCCAAACTTGTCAACTTCCCCCAAATTTAAAACTGGAATAAAGTAAAATTGTCCGATCTCCGGCCACCATTTTTTTTACTTTGGCCCTCCAATGAGCTGGGGGACGGCGAACCGGCCCCCGGCTCAAAAAGTTTGAGGACCCCTGACCTAGGGTCTAAATGGGTCTATATGGCACATGGGGCTAAATCAGGTGGGCAACAGATGATGGACTACAGATCTTATATCCCTCACCAATGGCTACAGTGGCTAGGACTGATGAGAGCTGCAATTCAACAATGTCAGGAGAGTCACATGGACTTGATCTAGATGTTCATACAAAGGCAAAGTGGTAAATATTCTCTTATCTGCTGCCCAGCTTTGTTTTGCAATTGAAATGGATAGTGTATGTCAGACATTGATGGCCACAATCAACTCAGCTCAGTTTTGTGACCCTTCAGAGGAGAATCAAACCGATAGATTGTGCTAAAATAAATGTCATCAATGGAAAGAAGAAAAAGCTTCTTGCAGAAATTCTCCATTTAAAATTCATCCTCCAAGTGAGGAAATATATATTTTTTTATTCATCTCATCATCCAATTAAAAAAAATGTATTAACTGAAATTCAGCAAAATACCAAAACTGCAAGAAAAAATGTAGGACACAACAAGAAAAAAGCTTTTTTTTTTTAAACCCACTCATAGATAAATGCACATGCCCCAAATGGAGGTCATTTTGGAAATCCCTCTCCTTCCTGCACAGGAGACAGAAAATGTAGGACGTGTCCTAGAAAAGGAGGCCCTCTGGTCACTCTGCCTTTCCTTGCTCGGCTATGGAAACCTCCTGTATGACTTTGGGCAAGTCACACTCTCTCAGCCCCAGAAAATAGCAAAGGCAAATCCCTTCTGAACAGTTTCTTCTGAATAGTTTGAGGACCCCTGGGCAAACCTATCAGAGCTTGGCAGAACTGGTTCCAAGGAAAGGTTGCCTTTGTCTTCCTCTGAGGCTGAGAGAGTGTGACTTGCCATACAATGTTGAATAGAATTTATGAAATATTCTCTTTATCTTATTCTTTTTTGTTAGTATTTTATCTTCCTCTTTAATTTTGACTATGGCTTTCCTTTCCTTTTCTTTCCTTAATCTTTTGGACAGCCATCTACCCGTTTTATTTGCATGTTCAAAAAAATTTTGTTTCAGTAATTTTAGCCTTTTCCTTATTTCTATTGTATCTTTCTTTGCTAGTTGTTTTTGTAACACTTTCATCTCTTCTACTACCTTTCCATCCCCCGGTTTTTCCCTAAGTTCTTTCTCTTTTTGAGCTATAAGATTATACAATTTTGGGCTTTCCTCCATCTTAATTTTCCTCTGATAAGCCTCTTGATTAATAAAGAAGCCTCTTAGTAGCGCTTTTCCGGCATCCCAAATAGTGGTTAACTTTACATCTTTTGTACTATTTTCTTTAAAAAATAACCTAATTGTTTCTTTTGCTTTCCTTATTACATTCCGATCTTGTATTAGCTCATCTTTCAAACACCAAATCTTGTATTTCCTAAATGGCTCCTTAACACGGACATGGCTTGCCCAGACTTTCAAGTTCTCCTCCGTGTCCCTCTTACCTGCATTGATCTTTCCCCCCCCCCAACCTCATTCGGGGACACCTGGGAATGATCCAAGGTCGACGATGGGCCCCTCTGCTTCCCCCTTAACTAGAGGGATGTCTCTTATCGATCAGTTGTCCAGTTGAGGTGATTTCCTCACCCGTTGAGGTGATTCCCACACTGCCATACAACCGGAAGTCCCCCACATTTAATTTTTTTAAAGTTATAGTTGTAGTCATAATGCTAAATTATTATTCCTGAGAAGAAAGGGATGGAGAAAAGAATATTTCAGTCTGGTAAACAGAAATGTTATGAGGGAAGGAAAGTCAGATGAAAACCTCTGTGGCAAAGGTCTCATCCGCACACATCCTCATTCAACATGTCATCAGTAGGAGTGCCAAGGAAGTTCAGGTGTCAGCACAATAGAAACAGACAGGAATTGTGAGTAGGGCTGGGCTGGGCTGTTATTTGTCTATCTATTTAATTTTTAAATGAAGTTTGGAAGAGTTAGCTCTCAGAATCCCCATCTACCATAGTGAGAGTTTTTGGGAACTGTAACTGAGAGTAACTTTACTGATCTCTGCTTGTCAGCAAACAATGATTCCTCCCCACCTCCATGTGCGTCCTGGTGCATCCACTTACTATGTGCTTCTCTGAGGAGGGCTGGGAATTTGCAGTAGGTATTCCTGATCATTTAGGCCTCAAAGGTTAACTTATATCTGCTCTCTTACTCTGGTCTAGTACAGTGGGCCCTTGGCATCCACTGGGGTTGCCAAGCCCCATTATATACAGTGGTGTAGTAAAACTGTGTCCTTTACATAAAATGGTAAAATCAAGGTTTGGTTTTAGGAACTTTAAAATATATACATTTGTTCAAGCTGTGGATGATTGAATCCATGGATGCAGAATCCATGGATACGAAGAGCTGACTGTATTTTTCAAGAAAAGACACACACTTATTATTATTTATTTATTTGGAGTATTTATACCCCACTCTTCAGCCAAAAGGCTATCAGAGCAGCTTACAAGTAGTGCTTCCCAAGTTATTTGATATTTACTGTCAGTTTTTCCCACATTGTGTCAGAAAGTAGTACCATATTTATGCTCATTGACCACAGTTGTTTCCTTTTTTCCACTGGAAATTCACTAGGGACCAGCAGCCAATGCTTATGGATGAGCACTTTGAGTAGCACTGATATACCGCAAAAGAGAGCTGGCATAGTATACTGGTATGAATGTTAGACTCCAACTCCAACTCTGGGGTTATTGTTGTCTATCTCAACTCATGGTGATCCTGTGAATGAGACATCTCCAAAACCCTTATTCTCTACTGCTCTGCTCAGGTCCTGAAGGCTTAGGCCTGTGACCTACCTGATGGAGTCTATCCATCAGGTGTGTGGTCTACCTCTCTTTCTACTGTCTTTTAGCATTATTTCAACTGTCTTTCCTAGCATTATTGTCTTTTCCAATAATGAGTTGTGCCATCTCATGCTGTAGCCAAAGTATTACAACATCAGTTTGGTCATCTTGGCTTCCAGCAATGTTCAAGGACTTATTTGTTTCTCTTTTTGGCTGTCCATGGTATCCTCAGCACTCTTCTCCAGCATCACATCTCAAATGAATTGATCTTTCTGACCACTTTTTTCAGTGTCCAGCTCTCACATATGTACATGGTGATGGGGAATACAGTAGCTTGGATGTCTCGGACTTTAGTGCTCAGTTGTATATCTTTACACTTTAGGATCTTGTCTAGTTCTTTTATAGCTGCCCTTCCATTTTCTTGATTACAGTCTCTGTTCAGGAAAATATTTGATCCAAGGTATGGGAAATCTTTAACTATTTCAATTCCCTCTGTAAATCCTCCGTGGTCATTATTTTTTGTTTTCTTATGTTCAGCAGTAAGCCTGTCTTTGCACTTTCTTATTTCACTTTCCTTAGCAATTGTTTCAAGTCTGTGATGTTTTCAGCTAGTTGTATAGTGTTGTCTTCATATCTTAAATTGTTGATGTTTCTTCCTCCTATCTTCATTCCTCCTTCTTTTAAGTCTAAACCTGTGCTTTGTATGATATTTCTACATACAAGTTGAAGAGATAAGGTGATAGAATGCAGCCAATTGGGAACCATTTTGTTTCTCCATCTTCTGTTCTAACCATAGCCTTTTGTCCTAAATACAGATTCCTCATCAGGACTGACTAATGTAGTGGCACTCTACATTATGGAGAGTGTTCCATAACTTTTTGTGATTTATGAAGTCAAAGGCTTTCCTATAATCTATAAAGCACACACTGATTTTCTTTTGGAATTCCTTCATGCAGTCCTTTATCTATTCTTGGTCCCTAGAGCCTCTTCCTTTCCTGAACCCGGCTTATGCCTCCAGGATTTCCACAGGAATTACCTGGATGAAACCACAAGTGCCACTGGGACTCTTTTCAATGTTTACTCCTTCCCAGACTCGAGGTCTCCCACTCCATGATACTGTAGGCACTACAGGCATCAGTCCCTAGGATCTCCATATAGTGACTAGTGTAGGTTATCCTATTCTCCACATTACAAGGAATACTATAGACATCATTACTACTGGGATTGCAGTTACATTCATATGATTCAAGATATTACTGGGAGTACTGACACTACTCCCCTTCTCTGGAACATTGCATCCACAGGGCACATGACCACGGACATGCCTATTTGGAGGAATATGTGAACAGTTGTAGCCACAGGTTTCACTTGTCATCACTGAGGAGAAACAACTGATCGTCACCTCCACATCCTCCTCCACTGAGGAACCACTCACAGCCAACTTCCACCATATTGCCACTTATGGCAACTGTCACTGTCACCAAATCACAAGAACTGAACGATCCAGAATAACACAGCCAACCATCTTTCCAGGGCTTGCCTTTATCCAAAAAAGCCACAGACTCCTCAGATAATGAGGCAAAACAAGCAGAGGTCTCACCAGAATCCCTTCTAGAGGAATGCAACTCTGCCTCCCTACCATGTGACGTACACCTTTATTGACCAGGTCCACCAAATGGCCTGGTCCCTCAACCTAAAGGACCAGAGCTCAGGACCCCAGATGCAGGACCAGATTTATCAGAGGCTTCAACACAACATGCCATTTCCTGCATCTCTTCGACCCCTGTCATACCTCTTCCAGGTGGCACATAAACTGTGATCAAGTCCCTCTTTGATTCCTTCCACATTGAAGAAAATAGAATTCTTATACTGCTTAGTGGATTCTGGCTGTGAGTGGATCCCCCACCATCCAAATCCTAATTCTGTCATTATGGATGCCACACAGTCCAAATCCCCCTAAAGTCTCCACTTCAACATGTCAGACAAAGAGAGGAAGAAACTTTCTCTCATCTTTCACATCACCAGTTCTCACCATCACCAGTTCTCATCAACTCTCCTTATTCTTCATTTACCTTCCTGAAGAAGGCCATAAGGTGACCATGGCTATTCACGCTGATGCTCATACACTAGCCTCCCAACAGATTACCACTACCCAGCACCTAGCTGACTGTGGATGAAATGCAATCATGGAGGTGGGGGCCATTTACTGTCATGCATGACTCTGCTCCTTGGGGCTATTGCCACATGCTCGAAATTCCATGAAATGTTTGCTGTTCAACAAGTTGGGCCTTTTCCACTCCACCACAGATGAATTCCTAGAGTTCACACACAAAATGAGATCCATGGCCCATAAATTTGGTCTACAACAACCAGGCAGCCAATTCAAACCATGGTGCATTTTTTCCCATTTATATACCGCTTCATACTGCGCTATGGAGTGTCTAAGCAGTTTACAACTGTAAGCTCATTGTCCCCCAACAGCTGGGTACTCATTTTAGTGACCTCAGAAGGATGCAGGCCTGAGTCAAGCCTGAGCCCTGACTAGTATTGAACTCGCAACCTTGTGATTTATGAGTGAGTGGCTGCAGTACAGGCATTTAACCACTGCGCCACTAGGGCTCTGGCTTTCTCCTCTGGATACTAATGCACCACCAACTGGACCCTCCCTTTGCAACAAAAACAACCCAAATGTCAACAGAATTAATGCCACAATTCTATTGGCAAATTCAAGTCACTTCAATTCAAAAAGAAGGTTCAGGACAAATTTGCATAAACAAATGCCATCTTTGACACCCTTCAGAATCATTTTCCTGTTGTTGACATCATCACCACATTCTTCACCAGTAGACTTTGCAATATCTTCTACCAGTGGGATGTCATATCATCAGACTTGGGGGTACTCAGTATTATCAGGCATATGGCTACGTCCTAGAGTCTCAAAGTCTCCTACCTACTGGCACGCTCTGCATGTCAATATGCTCACCTGCACTTCACAAAAAACAAAAAACAAAAACAAAACACTCTACTCACCAAAGGTACCATAAAACCCTTACCTCTCTTCCTCCTGCATCTAGGATTCTAGTCCTGTTATTTCCTTGTAGAGAAAAAAGACAGTGAATTTCATCATATCCTAGATCTCAGAGTTGTGGATTGTTATGCACACCTGAAGCATTCCAGGTTGGTTAACCTGCACCCTGTCCTTCCCCTGTTGCAGGAAGGTCCTTTCCCTGTTGCAGAACTGGTTTGCCATTGTGAACCTCAGAGATGACTGTTTCCATATATCAGCCTGCCCACCTCATCAGAAATACCTGTTTCACATTAGATGGGAAATTCTATCAATTCTGTGCTCTTCGGCCTGTGTACCATCCCTTGCATTTTTACAAAGTGTATTATGTTGCTGGCTACACATTGACAAGGTGTCATCCTGTTCCCATGTATCAGTGACTAGCTCTTGGTGGCATGCTCACATATAGAACTCCTGCATGACATCTGTACTACACACAACCTCCTAAATATTTTATCTTGTGGTAAACCA
Source organism: Phrynosoma blainvillii (assembly GCA_026167975.1). Taxonomy (NCBI): domain Eukaryota; kingdom Metazoa; phylum Chordata; class Lepidosauria; order Squamata; family Phrynosomatidae; genus Phrynosoma; species Phrynosoma blainvillii. The sequence continues at coordinate 14,927,539 of JANUYF010000006.1, read as the reverse complement.
CAACAAATATTATGTAGGATACCAACATATTATACCAGGTTCATCAGGGCTCTTCTCAGTTCCCAATCAGAAGCAATGTTCCTGCCAGAGGACAAATCCTTAACTCTTCATCAAGTCAGTGCCAAATGCCACCATTCCCAGAGAGCAAGAATGAGAGACAACCAAGTCCTCCTCTGCTGCATGGCATCAATGATGTTGGTAACACCCTATGTGAGACTCTGCATACAGCCACTCCACACATGGTTCCCCTCATCTTTTGACCACCTGTGCCTACATTCGTAGGCAATGTTTCTCACTATCCCCCACTCAGTCCATGCACCAGAGTTCCCTACTCTGGTAAACAAGAGACACCAATCTACGGGCAAGCCTGCCTTTCCTCCCCTGCCAACCTTTGCTCCCTGTTAGCTCAAGGATGGGGAGTCAAATCTGGAATAGTGGACAATCCAAGGCAAGTGGTCCAGGTATGAATCCAGCTACCCCATCAATGCCCTGGAGGTGATAACAGTAATCAAGACCTTGCAATCATTCAAGGATCTCATCCAGGGCAGATCCTTTCAAGTGGTATCAGACAATACAACTATAGTTTACTACATCAACAAATAGGGTGGAACCCAACTATGACTGGTGTACCAACCCTGGGAATGGTACATCCTGAGACTAAGCTGGCTCATGGTGTTTAATCTTGCTGGCAAACAAAGCACTCTCATGGATATGCTCAGCCGCATCCCCTATTATCACGAGTGAATGCTCCATCTGGATACTTTACACATCGTCTTCATGACCTGAAGCATCCCAGAGATAAATCTCTTTGTCTCTCCCCAGAAATGACAATGCACGGTGTTCTATTCTCAAACCTTGAGATGGGAAGGGAGCATAGGAGATGTGTTCCTCTTCAGCTGACATGCTCCCCTCCTGTATGCTTTCCCACTTGCCCCATGATCAAATTAGTCATTACCAAGCTTTGGAGAGACTGAGCCATGTGTCTCCTGATCACTCCATGTTGGCCCACATCTCCCTGCTTCATCTCTCCAATAGGACATTTCTCTGCCTTCCATTTTGATCAGATCTCCTCACCATCAACCAAGGCAAAATGAGACACCTGGGCCTTCCCATGCTCAAGCTCACAGCATGGAAGGTTGCCCTACAGCATCTCTTCTCTCTCCAGTTTAGCGGATCCTGGAAACAGCCCATAAACCTTCCATAAACCAACCATTCTTTAGTTTCAGGGATGTTTTGCTGATGACTTCAAGCACTACTCACATCCTTAACAACCTTGTTTCTCTTGTGGATAAGGGGCCAAATCTCTCCTCATTCAAATGCTACCTGCCGGCTCCCTCTTGGCATTTCCAATGTGCAGGCAAATCATTCTGTTTTCTACATCCGTTCATATGGCAGTTTTTCAAGTGGTACCAGAACCTAGACTGCCTGGTGAGAACGCCAATTCCACTGTGGAACTTCCATCTGGTTCTCTCTCAACTTTTGAGACCTTCTTTCAAATTGATGTCCACATGTGACCTCAGACTCTAATGTGGAAGACTGCTTTTCTCATAGTACTCACCTCTGTGAAACAAGCAGGAGAATGGTCTCTCCATTCCATTGACATCTGTCACACCCTGGCCTTATATTGATGGGACCTCCACAGTACACAATACACAATGGCTCTTCATCTGTTACTCACATCACTGGCAAGGACTACCAGTGTTACCTCAGTGGTTTTCCAAGTGGGTAATGGCAACCTTCAGCCTGGTTTATGACATAGTAGGCAGATGGCCCTCTCCTCAAATCAGACGTCATTCCACCAGAGTGACCATCTTCCTGAGTGGAGTCCTCCTATAGGATGTCTGTTGGGCTGCTACATGGTCACAATACTCAACTTTTCTCCCATATTACAGGATGGACAGTCACTCCCAGTGGAAGGTGGCCTTTGGCAGAGCAGTACTCTTTTCATCTGTAGGCAGTGGTGTCACACTCCCATCTCCAGGAGAAAGTAACTTCCCAGTCTCCCATTTTGTGTGAGCCACAGACACCACAAAAAAGAATAGGTTGCTTATCTGTAATTGGGGTTCTCTAGTCATCTGTGACCCTAATCCTACCCTCTTGGTGTCCTGCTGACCTTTCCTCCTAAATTATTCTGCTTTGTGAACTTGGAACTGAGGGGCAGGGTGACCTATACATCTAAGGGGAAAGTGGTGAGCCTACTGCCAAAACACCAGTTCTACAGCTTTAGAAGTTCCGAAAATCATACCGCATAGGCACAGAGATCCCATTTTGTGTGAGGTTACAGATGGCCACACAAAAGAACCACAGTTACAGATAAGCAACCTGTTCTTCTTCAGTCCTGAAAGTAGTCTCCCAGTGCTCTAAACTGGGGTTGGCAACCTTTGTTGCCAGGGGGCCGGGGGGGGGGGGGGGAATGGCGCAGGGGGCGCCATTTTGGAAGGCCCCATGGCGGCTGCACCATGTGAATTTGCATGGCGCAGCCACCGTGGGACCTTCTCAAGGCCCTGGGAAGGCCCCACTGCACCTGTGCTGTGCAAATTCGCATGGCGCAGCCACCGTGGGGCCTTCCAAAATGGTGCATGCTGCTGTGCGCATGCCAATACTGTCTTGTTGCTTGCGCACGCATGCACATGGCGGCGGGCACAATTTTGGAAGGCCCCATGACGCTGGTGTCATGCTCATGCACACAACCCCAGCGTGTAGGGTGTTCCAAAATGGGACCCCCCGCGGGCTGGGGGTTGCCGACCCCTGCTCTAAACTTTCCTATCCTACTTTGTTTTTGTTTTGCAGAGTCTCAACCCTTGGCTAGATAATCACATGGATTTCAATGTCTCCTGAAGTGTTTGCTTTCTCTGCCAGTACTGCCTTGTTGCTGTGGAAGGACAGCAATATTGACTGTCCTTGACATGCATTTTATAGAGGGAATGAGGCAGACAGAGTGATGACCTTGTTTTTGAGAGTACAATTGAAGCTATTCTCTTCCTCTCTTGTGTTTCTTTTTTTAAATCATGTCACTATGAGATTTCAGGATAGCACTTTTAGTAATTCTGAAGCAGTTTGATTTATGAGTCAAGTAGTACAAACCCACCACAGGCATGTAGCTTGGACATTGCATCCCCTATAATTCCACACACACACACACACTTTTTTTTTTTACTGTGGGCCCAACACAGCCTAAGTTTAGCACTTTAAACCCCATGGATTTTACTGGGAGAGATTTATGCATACCATAAGACTTTGCTGTTGAAATCAGTGTAGGACACTATCTAGATCCAAGGTATTTTTGGGTGTGTGTGTGTGTTGTTTTTTTTGCAAATTTGAAAAAAAATATAAATTAAAAGAAATGTTCTGTTTTAAAATGTCCCAAAATGGTCTCTGATGTTGAAGGCCTTTCTACCATGTTGGGAGGCTCACTGGGCTCTACAAGGGTCAAAAAACATTTTGCATTTTTCCCATCAAAAATTGTTTTGCTCCAAATGCCCTCCAGAGGATGTGGGGGGCATTCCCAATACATTGAGTGGCATGGGCCAATTTAAAATTAGGAAATGAACAGTAGGTGATTTCCTCTCACTTCCTGTTGTTAAAAAACCCTGAAGTCTCCTGGGCCTAAAATGGCTCAGCAGGGCTGAAAACATGGTAAAGGGCAGATCATTAAATAGAGAGTTTGTGAACATTTAGAAGGAAATCCTATAATCACAAAAAGTCAACATCGGTTCCTCAAAAACAAGTCATCCCAGACTAATCTGACCCCCTCCCCCTTTTTTGATAAAATTATCAGCATGGTAGAGGAAGGGAATGCTGTGGATACAGCATATCTTGATTTCAATAAGGCCTTTGACAAGGTCACCCATGAGATTCTTGCAAACAAGCTTGTAAAATGTGGGCTAAAAAATGCAAGTGTTAGGTGGATTTGTTATTGGTTGACCAACTGAACCCAAAGGGCACTTAGCAATAGCTCCTCTTCATCTTGGAGAGGGGTGCCACAGGGTTCTGTCCTGGGCCCAGTGCTATTCAACATCTTTATCAATGACTTGGATGAAAGAATAGAGGGCATGCTTATCGGATTTGCAGATGACACCACATTAAGAGGAGTAGCTGATATCCCAGAGGAGAGGATCAAAATTTGGAATGACCTTAAAAGATTAGAATGCAAAACTAATAAAATGAATTTCAACAGGGAGAAATATAAGGTACTGCACTTTGGGAGAAGAAATGAAATGCATAGATATAGGATGGGGGACACCTGGCCTGACAGCAGTGAATGCAAAAGGGATCTAGGAATCCTAGTAAACCACAAGTTGAACATGAGTCAACAGTATGATGCTGTGGCTTAAAAGCCCAATGCAGTTCTAGATCAAGGGAAGTAGTAGTGCCACTCTATTTGTCTTTGGTCAGGCCTCTTTCGATACTGTTGGTCACACTCTTTTGGTGGATCTACTCCAGGATCTGGGATTTGCTGATTCAGTCCTCAACTGGTTTAGATCATACCTTTCAGATAGATCTTTTGCTGTGGTCACTAGAGACCAGGTTTCTACCCTGGTTCCCACTTGGGCTCCGTTTTGGGTCCACTATTAGTCTCTCTCTACACTCTCTCCCTAGGTAATCTTATTGGCTCTTACTGATTTCAGTATCATTTATATGCCGATAACACCCATTTGTACTTTCCAACTCCAGAACTTTCTTTGGACATTGAACAGCGAGTTTCATCATGTTTCTCAGCCATTTCTACTTGGATGCTTTATCAACATTTGAAATATGGCCAAAATCGAACTACTCGTTTTTCCACCTGAGCCACCTTTTCAACTTTTTTCAGTTACAGTCAATGGTATCTGCATTCAACCTGTGAAGGAAGTGTGCAGTCTTGGCGTCATTTTTTTATTCTTCTCTGTTGTTCATTCCTCAGATCCAGGCTACAGCCAAATAGTGTCAATTTTTTGTTTATACTCTAGTAAAAATCAGACCTTTTCTTTCAATATCTACTGCTAAGACATTGGTTCACGAGTTGGTTATTTCTCACCTGGATTATTGTAACCTTCTGTTGATGGAGCTTCCTCTTTGCCATCTTGGCCCCCTGACCTCCATGCAACATTCTGCTGCCAGGATTATCTTCTCAGCCCGCAGTAATGATCACATTATTCCTCTGTTTTCATCTCTTCACTGGCTCCCGATTCCTTTTAGAATTCATTATAAGCTCCTTCTGTTAACCTTTAAAGCCCTCTATGGTTTGGCTTCCACTTATCTGCCTGCACTTGTTTTTCTTTACCATCCTGCTCTTGCTCTGCAGTCCAGGAACTCAGGGCTGTTCGTTCAACCAAGGGTCTCTTCTTTCCCTGCTCGGATCTGCCCCTTCTCCCATGCTGCTCCCTACTTTTGGAATCTCCTTCCTATACACCTATTGACTACCACCTCTTTAGCCAATTTTAAGTCCGAATTAAATACAATTTTGTTTATCAAAGCTTTTCAACTTACAACTTAATTTCTAGTGGCTGATAATGTGTATTAATGTGTACTGTTTTATAGTTCATTGTTTTAGAGTTATTTTAATGATATGTTAATTTTATAATTCTTGCTTTTGATTTTAGATTGTATGCTGTTGGCAAGCTTTTATCTGTATTTTGGTTGCTCACTATGTAAAGTGCCGTGTAAAACTTATGGCGCTATATACCGTAAATAAATTTTAATCATCATCATCATCATCATCATCATCATCCAATAATTATCCAATTTTGGGCTTCAATTGTACAATTCAAAAAAGACATTGAGAAATTGGAGCATGTCCAGAGGAGAGCAATCAAAATGGTAAAAGGTCTGGAAACCATGCCTAATAGGGAGCTCGGTACGTTTAACCTGGAGAAGAGAAGATTGAGGGATGATATGATAGCCCTGTTTAAATATTTGAAGGGATGTCATATTGAAGATGGAGCAACCTTCTTTTCTGCTGCTCCAGAGAATAGGACCCAGAACAATGGATACAAGCTACAAGAAAAGAGATACCACCTCAAGATTAGGAGGAACTTCCTGACAGAGCTGTTCAATAGTGGAACAGACTCCCTTAGAGAGTGATGGAGTCTCCTTCTTTGGAAGTTTTTCAACAGAGGCTGGATGGCCATTCGTCAGGGGTGCTTTGAGTGTGAGTTCCTGCATGGCAGGGGGTTGGGCTGGATGGCTCTAGTGGTCTCTTCCAACTCTATGATTCTATGAAACTGCGCAATGCCACCTAGAAGATATCTGGGGGCAAAACATTTTTATTTTCTTGCATTGATGGGTGCACTTGGAGTGCTGAGGCCCTCCAAGGTCTACTGGGAGACAGGTGCACCCCCAGTCTTCCACAATTGCCCACTGTTGATCTAGATCTTGCACCATTGTTTATCACAGCTGTTATCAGCTTCTCCATGTGTGGACATCTCCAGCCATGTCTGATCTCTGCTACTGTCTGCCTGCCCACGCTAAAAGTGGCAAAAAGCAAGGAGTAATGCAGAGTCTGGTATTAGTATGGGAACTAAGGAAGCATAAGTTGAAGTAGAGTTGGAAGGTGCCTTAGGGCAGTGCTTCTCAGACTATTTGACATGAGGACCAGCAGTTCCTCCCATAATGCACCAAGGACTGGTATCATATTTGTACCCGTTGGCTAGAACTGTTTCTTTCCTGAAGACTCTCTGTGAATCAACCAAACTCTGAAGTTTCATAGACTGATATTGGTCCAGGGCCACTAACATAGAGGCAATGCCTTGCAGGTTATCTAATCTAATATCCTGCCTAGTGTCAGATCTTGCAACTCTAGCATCCCCAAGAGACAGCCACCCAGATTCTACTTAAATATTTCCAGCTAAGGAGAGGACAGCATATCTAGAGGCATGTTGTTCCATTGGGAAACATCTTTGTGGTCCAGTTTGGGTGTGATCTTAGTGGCTTCATGCAGCATAATTCTGGGACCTGCACTTGCAAGTTGTGAAAACTGATTAGATTTCAAATTTACATTTGTTTAACATAACAGGGGATGCAGTGGCTCAAGTAGTTAAGATGCTTACTCTGTTGATTGCAAGATTGGTGGGTTGGCAGTTCGAGGCCTGGGTGCTGCATGATGGGGTGAGCTCCCATCACTAGTCCCGGTTTCTGCCAACGTAGCAGTTTGAAAGCATACCAGTGTAAGTAGATAAATAGGTACTACTTTGGCGGGAAGGTAAATGGCATTCTGTGCAATCATGCTGGCCATATGATCACAGAGTAGTCTCTGACAACACTGGCTCTTTGGTTTAGTAACGGAGAAGAGCACCGCCCCCTACAGTTGGACACGACTTGACAACCTTGTCAACAGGGAATGCCTTTACCTTTTTCCCTAACATAAAGGTACTCATTGGCCAGGTAATTAATAGTTGGCATGCAAGTGTACAGAGTGGGCAACAGTGGCCGTGGCCACTCCAGACACTGCAGACCACCTTTTTTCTGGCCAGCAGTGTGGGTGAATTGCCTCTTCTAGAAGCCCTCCAGGAAGCTGCAATTCACTTATATGCATTCATATTCATATAAAAACTCTATTTTTTTCTAAACCAAGTTGTGGATTTCCAGCTACTTTCAGTTTTGTTTTGTTTTTTGGTACTTTGGGTTGCCCATTTGGCCCCTGGAAGGTTCTACTATTAGAAATTTAACTTCAGAGCTTTCTGCAGTTAGTCAAGAAAGATCTACATGGTGAATTAGCTCTCTGTAATGACCTACCAAGTGGGTAAAAAAGTTTTACCATATGTCCTCACCTAACTGGAAATGGTGAAAGGGTCCATGCTTCATTTCAAATTCCCTCCTCCTCTTCCCATTGGACAGGGCATAGCAGACCTCTGATTTCTCACGGTGTTACATGTACATCCTGTGGTTGCATGCACACAGTGATAAATTGCTACACAGTCTTTGCTTTGGAAGGAACAGATTTGCTGCATCCACATTCTTCAGCAGGGTGTGCTGGATTTCAGATCCCATACAGCCACAGCAAAGGAACTGTTCCTTCATCTGCATATGTATGTGGTAAAACTCTTTTTTCCATTTTGTGTAGGACAAATATATATACACACATAAGTACATATACACATATATACATGTATTTTTATATGTGAGACACCTGGCTGGCAGGTCACTTTAGGTTTTAGCAGCTGAAGAATTTATTTGTGAAGCTCTTTTTGTACTCTAACGAGTAAATATTTTTAGTGATTAACTGGATCCTTTTGAGATCCAGAACAAACTTTTCAGAAGTGCTCTTTGTTTTTAATTTTTTGTAGAGTGTGTGTGCACGTGCATGTACACACACATTATTTTTGTACACTGTATACAGAAATGTTACACTTAATAAGTTATTGATATATTCCATGGCACATCACAGGCATGAGTGTACTGTATCAACTTCACATTGAGCTGCTTGCATATAATCACTTTTCTGTATGCTATAAGTTTCAGACAGATTTCCCTGGCCTTGACCTGTGTTTCTCTTTAACAAGGAAAAGCACTCCTGCTGCTGTGGAAGTGAACTTAAGGCGCAGGTTCAGAGATTTGCTTCCGAGCTCTGTAAAACCACAGGCTGAAACCTGTACTTACCTCCTCTTGCAGGGCACAAATAGCTAATATGTTTGTCCACCTTCATTTACCCTCTCTGCACATTTCACAGTGCTAATTACATTCAAACACAAGGCCTAGTTGGTTTGCATCTTTGTTTTCCCCTCATTGTTAGGACAGGCGTAGTGCACTGGTCAATCTGAACCAAGTGGGATATTAAACCTGCCTTCTTAAATATGCAACAGTCAACACTACATGGTTAGGGTTGACTGCTCTGCCCCTGAATGGAAAGCCAGACACTTAATTTGCCCCGACAAGCTGCACTGCTGTTGGGTAATGTCTGCCTCATGGAAACAATATTGGAAGCCACCTGCCCCAGCTGTGGCCTTGTGCCTTACAGGCTGAGACAGACTATACACAACAGCACAGAGGTTGATTGGCCAAAGCCCAAGAACATCAATTGATGCCAACTGGGTGGTACTATATTTATGCATTTCATATCTACTCTCCAAATTCTGTACAGAGATTTAAGGCATGTACTGGCATTTTTTTTTAAAAAAAAGATTGTCACTCATCTTTTTTCATTCATTCTAGATGGGTTTTACCATACTCTTATGCTATGCCAGGCTAATCAGTGGGCATTAAATTGCCCAAGAAGGTGCAGAATTCACATGGATTTATATCTTGAGACATATGAGCTCAGGGAGACAGTGGGTTATCCTATAGAGAATTTTTATGCATCCTCCAACTGTAGCTTCATCATTGAGACAATGATAGAAAAGGCTGGATGATCCAGCTTTGTCCCCTGAGACAGGCAAGGCATGTCGGATGATGTATTTTTGTCAAGTTCAATTTTAGTTGTCTCTGCACAGGGGGCTTCTATTGTTGCATGACTTTTGCTCCCCCAGCAGACAATTCCACAGTCTGATGCACCTCACCGTTGAGAATTTGTCACCCTCAGCATAATTTCCCCATTTCCTAAGTTAAGCTTTATGTCACCTTCTCTATTTTCTATTTCACAGATACAGGTTATGTCCCTTTGGGTCTGTCTGTCCATTCCGGCAATCCATCCTTCCCACTGCCTTATTATATTTTTGTCTTCAAAAACTAATTCATTTTCCTTTCACAGTTTATAATGTTGTTCACTTTTAAAACTCCCTTTTGCCTTTTTGCTTTCAACAGTTGGGTGCATTCTCACAAACCAATTCCTGGGATGAACAAAGTGATTGTTTGAAGGGACAGCCACAATAATGTATTCTGGTTGAATGCTGGCTAGGGGATTCTGGGAGTTGTAGTCTCCCAACACAGCCTTTTGAAACTCTGCCTATACTTTTGTTGTTGTGATGGTAGTGGTGGTGTGCCTTCAAGTTTTTTCTGTCTTATGGTGACCCTAAGGTGAACCTTTCATGGGGTTTTACCATACCATAAAAAAGAGATGGGCAGGTTTTGAGATTTGGGAATCTGTTTGCTTGCAGATACAAGTGCAAAATAATGATAGAGAAGGGGGAGCTAATGGCTTATGCAGCAGGCCCTCCATGCACAAATACAGATGTATTTCTGAATGACTAAGGAGAAATTCTCACATTAGACTCTTAAACTGACCACAGAGAATTTTGGCAAAGGCAACCAGTTTATATTTGACCAGTGAGGAAAGCAAGGCTAAGAGCAAAAGGATCATTAGTACAACATCAGCCATGGCATACAATATGAATGTCAGGTCTTCCAATAGACTTATATTTCTTCTGTATATTTTGGATTTTGTATTAGATTCTACCACTTCTTTATGATAGACATTTCCTTTTTTTGATGGCTTCTCAGTGGTCTTTAAATATATCAAATCATATACTCTAGCTCTCGTCTACTTTGTGGGTCTTTTGAGATTCTAGGACAATCTGTTTTTTCTATAGCTTTCCCATGATGCTTGTATTGTATGTGTAGAAATATTTAATGAGGATCATTCATGATCCAATTCTTGTATTTTCTCTCTCTCTTTAAAAAAACAGCAACAAAACCACACACACACACAAAACACACACACCTCACCACTTTTGGTAAGTCTTGGACTCTAGCTTCTCAATTTAAAGTAGCATGTTTATAATCCTTGTTCACAGTCTTTTTGATGTTTACAACATGTCTCCCATCAATATGCTGCAAATACGTTTGTAAAAATTAAGCTTAAAAATAGCTGCAGATAATCTTATCATAACCTAGATAAGCATGCCAGCCAAAGCATAACCCATCACTCTCTAGCTCTAACAAATCTTCTGTTTCTAGTCTAATCCATTCCCTCATCCAATTTAAACAGCATGCCTTATAATATAATTTAAAATTTGGTAATCCTAATCCCCCTCTTTCTTTTGAATCTTGTAAATTTTTTAGTCTTATTCTAGGTCTTTTGTTTTGCCAAATGAATTTGTTTAAGTCTTTATTCCAATTTTCAAACACATTCTCTTTAATTATTTTCAGGATCGTCTGGAATAAAAATAAAACTTTGGGTATTATTACCATTTTAATTACTGAAATTCTACCTAATAAAGATAATTGTTTTTTTGGTCCACTGATTTAAATCTTTTTAATTTCCTTCCATTTTTTTTGTGTAGTTTTCTTCAAATAAATCAGCTGGTTTTTTTTTAGTAATCGTTATACCAAGGTATTTTGTTTTTCCTTTTATTCCTACTTATTCCTATTCCTACTTTCTTCTCCAAGTCTAATTCTTTTTCGCTTGTCATATTTTTTGTAACAATTGAGGATTTTTCTTTGTTAAGCTTACATCCTGTTATTCTCCCGAAAACTTCTAAAACCTCATTTAAATAATTTATAGAAGTGATAGGGTTTTCTAGAAATACAACGAGATCATCGGTGAATGCCCTTATTTTATAAATATGGCTTTTAATTTTTGTCTTTTCTTTCGATTACTACCAAAAACAACAGCAGTGAGAGAGAACAACCTTGTCTTGTTCCTCTCTCAATACTAATGTCCTTGGTTTTTTCACCATTTATTCTTAACTTGGCTCTTTGATTTTTATAGATTTCCAATATCCATTTTGAGAATTTGGGGCCTAATTTCATTTTATTGATGATTTCAAATACAGTCTGCCAATTAACGGTGTCAAAGGCTTTCTCAAGATCCAGAAAAAAGATCCCTAGACTTTTATCATTGTGTTTTTCATAGTATTCCAATATATTAATTACAATTCTAAGGTTGTCTCTCAATTGTCTCTTTGGTAAAAAAAAAAAAAAAAAAAAAAAAAAAACCTCTCTGGTTCTTATCTACACTTTTGGCTAGGTATGTCTTAAATCTGATGGCTAGAATATTAGAATTTTTTTTATAATCGATGTTTAATAACGATATGGGTCTGTAATTTTCCAATTGTTGTTTTGCTTTACCTTCTTTTGGAATTAATATTATTTTGGCCTCTTGCCAAGATTTTGGCAATCCTTCTATTAATATCGAATTTATTGTTTTTTGTAGTGGTGGGGACAATTCTTCTATAAATGTTTTGTTAAAGACAGAAGGGAACCCATCAGGTCCTGGTGCTTTCCCTTCCTTACAATTTTTTATTCTAATTTTGCATTCCTAACTTCTGCAAGTGTGATAGGTTTATTTAATTCTTCTAATTGTTCATGATTAGGGATCTAAAAATCTTGTTTGTTCAAATAATCTTTAATTTTCTCTAAATCTATTGGTTTTTCTTGATATAGAATAGAGAAAAAGTTGTGGAAAGCTTCTTTTATGTCATCTTGGTTTGGCACCTTATACCACTGTGTGTGGGCTTGCAAAATAGTTAAAAATTACTGGAAGAAAATGAATGAAACGATTAATGAAATTTTAGGAATAAATACCAAACTACATCCAGAAATATACCTTCTAAATATGTGGGACAAAAACACAGATACCAGAACTGGGAAATTGATGTTCTACTTGATCTCCACAGCCTGGATAATTTTAATGCAAAAATGGAAAACTTGGTGCCAAACCTAGATGAATGGCTAGTAAAATTATACGAGGTAATAGAAACAGACATATTAACATATTATTTAAGAGACAAATTTATGGAGGAAGTACTAGATGAATGGGCCCCAATTATTAGTTATCTTACAAGGAAATGGGGAAGGTTAGCAATGATTAGTTTTCAATAGAATTTAGTTAGAACACAAACTTAAAATCAGGAAGCAAAAAATACAATTAAATAAAGTCTGAGACTAACTATTAACAATTGAAAAGTTATATATTAGGTGAAAAAGAAGGGTGTAAAATAGATTTTGCAGAAAAGGAACGACAACAAACAGCTTAGGAAAATCTCAATTTATTTATATAGGGCCTCGGCAGACGGCTCATTGAGCCGTCTCCGAGGCAAGGAAGAGGAGGGGCAGCCGCACGCGCGGCACCCCTTCCCGAGGTCGTCCTCGGAGCCGCCGGCCCTCCGCACGTCCGGCGCTCCGGGGACAACCTCCCGCCGCAGCGACCGCACACACTGCGGTGGAAAAGTCAGTGAAAGTGCGCCCAACGCTTTTAGGGCACACTTTCACTGACTTCTGAAAGGAGCACTATTTTTGCGCTCCTTTCAGAGGCGCCGACGGTGCGGCGCGGTGCGACTGCTCCAGTCCCGCGGCGCACCGGCGCAGGGCGTCTTGGACGCCCTCGTCTGCTTCCCCCCATAATCTACCAGGACAAAACTCACCTAAGTTGTACAAAGTTAATATAACAAAATAAAATTTACACAAGCAGATCAACAATATAAAAAGTCAGAAAGCTTCATAAAAATGGACATGATACAATATGTAAACATGGAAGGATGCCAAGTACAAAATATAATTCAATGAAGTAAGTGAGAAGTCGGTAGATCTTTCTGATAAAGGACTGGTTAGGATATTGCAGTGTGGCTCATGTTCATGTCTCTGCTGAACAATGCAGTTAATTGGGTGACCTAAGCCCAGTCAGTACTCTTAATAACCTGCTTCACAGGGTTGTTGTAATGATAACAAGTGGGGAGAAAGGGGCCCATGTGCATTGTTTTGAGCTCATTAGTGAACAGTTGGGATACATACCACTCTGTTCTGCTTTGGACAGACCTCACCTGAAATACTGTTCTGGGGACCCAGTTCAAGAAGGATATTTACAAGCTGTGATATTTACAAGAATGTGATCAGAGGATGGCCAAGATAGAAAATAGTCTGGAAGCCTATACGGAACAGCTTAGGGGGGTTGCAGACTGCCAGAAATAGTGCAAATTGAGTCCACTTTTAGGGTTAGGGTTAGTGCTAGGGAATCATGGGAATTGTAGTTTTTTCTGAGACATTGAGCCTTCTCTGTCAGAGATCTCTGGTGCCACAATAAAATACAGTTCCCATGATTCCCTAACCCTAACCATAAAGTGGACTCAATTTGCACTATTTCTGGCAGTCTGCAAGCCCCCTTAATGATCTAAGGATGCTTAGTTTGGAAACAGAGAGACTATTATGATAGCTGAAGATACTGTATTTAGGTATGTAGAAAATGGAGCAAACTTGTTTTTGCTACTTCAGAGACTAGAAAATGAACCATTGGATTCAAATTACAATTTAAATGATTCCACCTAAACATTAGGAGGAGCTTCTTCAGAGTATGAGCTATTCAACAGTGAAATATATCACTTTGGAGAGTGGAGCTTCTTCTTGAAGGTTTTTAAACAGATGTTAGAAGACCATCTTTTGGGAATATTTTAGCTGTGTATTCCTGCATAGTTTCTTCCAGCTCTTAAGATTTTATAATACATGTAACTGTTAAAATGTATTAATAAATTAATTAATAAAGAAATAATAAATTAAGAAATTAATAAAGAAATAAATTAATAAAGAAAAATCTAGGAAAGCAATAGGTCCAGGACATTTTGTAATGAGACTTAATTGTCAGCCTCTCCTAGTGCAGAACATCCTTGAGAGTGGCTTTGAAGCTTCAGAAATAAAAGGATCAGGAATCTGACTTGGTTATTGCAGAATTGCACATGAGCCAACTGGAGGAGGGGAGAGTATTGCAAAAGGGATGACTGATGAAAGGAAGCTCTGCAAGGATGTCAGAACAAGGCAACTCCAGGCAGAAGTAATCAAGTCATGGTTGAAGATCAGAGATGGTTGTGAAGTCACAATACATGATTCAAGGAAGTTATTAAAGAGTCAATTAATCTCTTCTAAAAGCAAGACTGGGGAATGGGTGAACCTCCAGATGTGGTTGGACTGGATCTCAGCCCTAATGGATATACCCAGTAATGAGAGGATGATAGGAGTTGAAATCAAAAAGTGTCTTGATACAGGCAAATCTGAAGCTTCAAATCCCCTGTCATGCCTTACCTGGATGAGGACTTGGAGGACGAGCCAGAACTTCCTCTGGATCCTGAGCCTACAGCGCAGGAGCCCCAGCCCAACTTTAGCAGTTCTGCTTTGCCAATTCCCACGGAGCCTCCAGCAGAGTCTGTGGCATCTCAGGAGGTCGCTCCGCAGCCAAGCCTCCCGACGACAGAACTGTCAGACATGGAGGAGGATCGAGGGACGGTGCCTATCTTCAGTCAGCATTGGGGAGAAAGGGTGGGCCTTCAGCATTCGAGAAGGCTTTATGAAAAACGCTGAGGTAATCAAGGTGGTCAGCCCCAGCTGAGCTCCGGCAGCTTGGGGATTTAAGCAGGTGTGGAAGTGCTGCCTCAGTGCCAGAGATTATCTGAGCTTCCTGGTGACAGCCTCTGTCTCTCCTTGTTCCTTGGCCTGAACCCTTGACTCTTGGCTTATCGAGGACTAGCAGAACCCTCAACCCTCAGACCACTGACTACTCTTGGACCACTGACTACCCTTGACATTTGGACTGCCTTGTCTCACTGCTTCTCTGGAACCCTCGACCTTCAGACTTTGCTGGCTGACCCTTTGGATTGGTAATTAAGACTTGGTTTGGGACTTTCCCTTGCCTTGACTATCAGCCCTGCTGTTGGCTTTCCAGGACATCCCCCTTGCTCTAAAGCAAAAAAAGCAAAGCAGCTTATTTATATACCGCTTCATATCACGCTATGGGATGTCTAAGCGGTTTACAACTGTGAGCTGATTGCCCCCCAACAAGCTGGGTACTCATTTTAGCGACCTCGGAAGGATGCAGGCCTGAGTCGAGCCTCAGCCCTGGCTGGTATTGAACTCGCAACCTTGTGGTCTATGAGTGAGTGGCTGCAGTACAGGCATTTAACCACTGCGCCACCAGGGCTCTAGCACACATCATAGAGATTTTAGGTGCTGGACAGTCAGCCAAGCAGAAGGCAAATACACCATTGTTGTTAACTGCCCTCAAGTCAACCCTAACACTGCTTTGCTTAGGTCCTTTAGATTTAGGCCCGTGACCTCCATGATTGAGTCCATCCATCTGGTGTGCTGCTACCTTTCCTAGCATTATTGTTTTTTCTTATGAATCATGCTTTCTCATGATGTGGCCAAAGTACGACAGCCTGAATTTGATCAACTTGGCTTCCAGGGAGATTTAAGGCTTGATCTTTTCAAGGACCCATTTGTTTGTCTTTTTGACTGTCCACAGTATTATCAGCACTCTTCTCCAGCACCGCAGCTCAAATGAGTTGATTTTCTTTTTCCCCACTTTCTTCACTGTCCAGCTCTCACATCCATACATGGTGATAGGAAATATAATGGCTTGGATGATTCTAACTGCAGTGCTCAATTGTATATCTTTACTCTTTAGGATCTTGCTTACTACTTTTATAGCTTCCCATTGCATTCCTACTTTTCCTCTGATTTCTTAGCAGCAGGCTCCATTCTGTTCAATGTTTGATCCAAAGTATGCGAACTTCTTAACTACACTCATCCCTCCACATTTGCGTCTTTGACTTTTGCGGCTTTGATTATTCACAGATTTTATTAATATGTTCTCTCTAGGAATATCTAGGTCCTCCAGCACAACTCTGTGGTCAACTTTAGCCAAATGTTACACTGAAGGACCTAGAGATTCCTAAAGAGAATACTCCATTAGGCATCTGTAGCTCCAGCGCAATTCTATGGTCAATGTCTGGCAGATCTTGACCACAGAGTTGTACTGGAGGACCTAGAGATTCCTAGAGAGGTGTTCTCTCAGGTAAAAACATAGTGTTTTTGTTATTTGCAGTTTTTCCACATTCATGGGGTCCTGGCTGAATTTACATAGCTCCTCCATGGTCATTATTTTGGGGTTTCTTTATTAAGCTTGCCCTTGCACCATCTTCTTTGACCTTTCTTAATAATTATTTCAAGTCTGTGATATTTTCTGCTAGTCATTGGGCAATTGGGGAATCCTTCACAGCTGCTTTCAGAGTGTACTATGTGATTCCTACCTTACATGGAGAGCCTACCTTACATGGAAGACTATTTGATTGTAGCCTTCAATCAATTCAGCCTGCCATTACTTCACTTCTGCTTCCATAGATTTTAAAGAAACCACAAAGATTATTATGATGACACAAATATTGGGTTGGCAGGGTCAGGGTCATGTATTCCCAAACCTGCTGTATAACATCCACTCACTTAAAAATAATCATATTACCGGAAATGGCAAAAGTTACTTTTTGGAATTCAGTTCTTATGGTCCTCCTAGCAGTGTGGCCATTAACCATGCTGGGTAGAGGATTCTGGAAGCTTCAGCACCTCAAACAACTTTTCTAGTTATGTTTCTTTTTCCAGGGGGACTTGAAGATTGTTGCTACATAGCACCAGTGCAGGAATACTTCAATTAACAGAGTATCGGTGGGATGGCTTCACTGAGGCAATTCCCAGAATGATCTAGGACAGGGGTAGGCAACCTTTCCCCTTTAAGGGCCGAGGGACTTCAGCTCCCAGAATCCCAGGAGCTATTGGCCAACATGGGACTATTGGCCAACATGGCTGAGGCTTCTGGGAGCTGAAGTCCCTCGGCCCTTAAAGGGGAAAGGTTGCCTACCCCTGATCTAGGAGGATCAGGGGTTGCGTGAGCAAATATCCATGGAGGCACAGATGGAGATAATAATAATAATAAATTTTATTTTTATCCCACCCCTCTGCTTAGCAATAAGCAGATAAGATAGACCAAGTTTTTCAAGGCTGTATCTGCCCCCCTTGTTTCTCTGCTCTTCATGCCTGTTGGCTCCTTGAAGGTCTAAAGATGAAAGGAAAGGAGGGGATGAGTGGCCATTCTCATAATTTTGATAGGCACCAAACTCAAATGGCAGCTCTTGGAATAAAGTGAAAGAGGACTTCTTTAAAACTGGTAAACAGTTAATAGTAATGGGCTCACTAAATCATAGTGGTTTAGTTGGAGAAGAAAAGGCTGTAATACTTCAAGTCTCTCTGGATAGCTCCATGCTGCTGACATGCAACACAATCTAAAAAGCAAATCCCACTGATTTCAGTGATGTCTGTTTCCTATTAAGTGTATATGGGGGGGGGGGGGCAGAGCTTGTTAAAATTCCTTTTTTGGGCTACAACTCCTAGAATTCACCACCCAACATGACTGGATACTAGGAATTGTAGTAAAAAAAAAAAAAAGAGAGAGAGAGAGAGAGAGAACCTTTACAAGACCTAGGAGTAAGTCCTATTTAACACACTATAACATACTTCATAGTAAACATGTGTAGGATTGCATGGACACAGTAGTTCAAAGTGTTTCCCAAAAGTACACTGGAACAGATGTTTTGTAAAAGATGTGGTAGCTCTCCTTCCTGCACAAATCACTCAAATCTTGAAAGAAAGTGAGATTTAAACTAGTGTAAAACCAGTACAGGAATACTTCTCCTTCCTGCACAAATCACTCAAATCTTGAAAGAAAGTGAGATTTAAACTAGTGTAAAACCAGTACAGGAATACTTCAGTTAACAAAGTAGATGTGTTCCTGGGCATTACTTCTTTAACAGAAAATTTCATAGCAGAGACAGAAATAACTTTGAAAGAATAAGGATAGATCCCTTCACCACAAGCAAAGAAAGGCAGTTCAACATGTTTCGTCAAATTTTTTATTCAAAATGAACAGTATACACATGTGACATAAAACAAAGTGCATGAAGGAGAGACCTTTTCTTTCACTGGGTTCCACTTTTCTTATGGTTTCTTTCTTTCTTTTGTGGTAGTCAAATTTTCATACTGTTTTTTTTAACATGCTAAGGATAGCTGGTGAAGCAGGCTTGTCTGCTGTTTCCCCTTTCTCTTTGTTTTGCTGTCCATACTTGCTTAGTTAGGGTTTTGGAGTTAGCTGCTTTTCATTCTGCCTGTTGCAGAGAGACAAACACAGTTACAGAAAGATTAACTAAAATATTATCCTGCTCTTTCCCAGCTCCAGCTTTATTGAATTGTTTATTGGAGGCATGATGCTGCAACTTGACACTGAAATTCTGTGTTTCTTCTTATTATTTCCTGCCTAGAAAATGCTGCTTCCTGTACAAAAAACACCCACACACGAATTTTATGCAGAACAAGCCCTGAACTGTGAATAGGCATCAAAAACTGTGGTTTTCAAAGACTTTCTCTAAGTGAGAAGAAAATTGTTAAAATTACTTGTTGCTTCCTTTAATAAGGGACTTAATGAAGAATTACATTTCTGGTTAGAAGGTATGTGCCTTCTTTGTAAACAGATCAAATACCATTACCATGATTCCAGTGCACCATCCAGGTATCACTTGCAGGTCATTTCAGATGTCTTGCAACACCGGGATAGCCAGCTTTAAAGATTAGAGATCTTTCATGCCTGTAAGAATTATATAAACATGTAATCCAAAAAGATAACTTGTCCAGGTTCTGAACAAGATGAAAGTTATGCTCAACCTTGAATATTGAATGTGTCATTTGCTATTGTGAGCATCTGCATATTTTTACTGTTAACTGCTATGTTGTTAGAGGATTTCCATAAGGACTTCAGTAGGCATGGTTTCTCCTTAGATATAGATATAGATACATCGTTCTTCAGCTGCTATTGATGCCAGAAGGGAAGCATCCATTAGTGCAATGACAGGGAAACATGTAGCCCTCTTGATGTGGCTGCATTGCACTTGCACTTCAACAACTCCTGGCCACAGTACTTCATCTCTGCATTCATACCAAGGGGGAGCTTCTCCCCAGTTTACTCTGAAATAACAGCAGCCTTGCACACAGAGCTCATTTTATCAACATAGATCTGGAAAGGAAAAGGTAAGAATTTGATTTAAAAGCTGGGCCAGAACTAACAAAATGAATTTCAACAGGGATAAATGTAAGGTACTACATTTAGGCAGGAAAAATGAAATGCACAGATATAGGATGGGGGACACCTGGCTTGACAACAGTACATGTGAAAGGGATCTAGGAGTCTTAATAGATCACAAATTGAACATGAATCAACGATGTGACACGGCAGCTAAAAAGACCAATGTGATTCTAGGCTGCATCAATAGAGGTATAGTGCCTAGATCAAGAGAAGTACAGTAATAGTGCCACTCTATTCTGCTTTGGTCAGACCTCACCTGGAATATTGTGTCCAGTTCTGGTCACCACAATTCAAAAAGGATGTTGACAGGCTGGAACGTGTCAAGATGAGGGTGATCAAAATGGTGAAAGGGCTGGAAACCATGCCATACGAGGAATTGGTTAGGAAGCTGGGTATGTTCAGCCTGAAAAAGAGAAGGTTAAATGGTGACATGATAGCTATGTTTAAATTTTTGAAGGGATGTCATATTGCAGATGGAACAAGTTTGTTTTCTGCTACTCCAGAGACTAGGATCCAGAGCAATGGATTCAAGCTAGAGGATAAGAGATTTCACCAAAACATCAGGAAGAACTTCCTGATGGTAATAGCTGTTTGATAGTGCAACACACTGCCTCGGACAATGGTGGAATCTTTTTTTGTTTTTGGAGGTTTTTAAACAGAGGTTGGGTGCCCATGCATCTGGAATGTATTTGATGGCAGGGGGGTTGTACTTGATGGCTCTTGAGGTCTCTTCCAGCTCTGTGATTCTATGATTCTGTGAATTCAGATCAGCAGCACATTTCCTTGCTATCTGCTTGGTTAATAATTACCACTAAAATCTGGAATGTACCCCACTGGTATGAGCACTCCTGATCTTCCTATAGGCATGCCTTTCAGAATTGTTTCACATTTTGTGAAACTTTGGAAACATACACTCTGGATGAATGCAGCCTGTTTGTAAAGGTAGAGGAAAGTAAATTCACTAGATGGAAAGACAAATAGATGGATAGACAGATTTTAAAAGAGAGATTTGAAATCTCTTCAGCACCTCAACTTGTAGAACATTTAAAACTCATTTTAAATTGTGACAAGCTTATGACTTCAGTTTGGCTTGACAGAAAAATGGCTCATCTCTGAGCTGTTGAAATTTGGGTTGGTGAAAAGTCCCCTGAGAGCACTCTGAGTTGGAGTCTTAAAGAAACTGGTTGTAAAATAAAAGAATGACTGCTTTGCAGGTTGACATTCAATTGTGGTTCAAGCTCTGCTCTTAATGCTAGTGCTGTGCATTCATACACTTCTGTAAGAGCAAGCCTGCTCCCCTGGGAGTGTAAACTTCACCTCATAAAAAGCATTTTCCATGTGTAATTGGTTTTCTTTTTTGTAATAAGGACCTGCTGAGGCTCCAGCAAATTTTTCCTACTAAACCAAGCCCTTGATGGAATACACAATGAAAAGAATAAGTACCCCTTTAAAAGCTGGAGTACACACCCAGATTGCTAGAATGGGCCTCCTTTGCCAGAATTTTGGAAAGTTATTTTTTGGTACTACAGTTTCCAGAATTCACCAGGCAGTATTGCCAGTGGTTAATTTCTGAATCAGTATGCATTTTATAACATATTCTTGGGAATTGTGTAGAGAACTTTTTTTTTGGCCCTGGAAGCCAATTTGTAGTTTATAAAAAATCTTGGGGGGTCACATTCCAACAGTGGGTGGAGCAGTGGTCATGGTGGAGGGCAAAGCAAAGTAGGTGAAGTTTTAGCATTTCAGAATTAGGACCTGTATCAGAAGAACTGGTTTTATTAGCCATAGGAAGTAACAAGTTGCTGAGGTCAGGAGTGCTAGAAGCTTTTTTTTTAAAAAAAAAGTAAATGGGGAGAAGGAGAAAGAAAAGTAGGAAATAAAGATAAGTAGAAAGAAATTGTGCCTTTATTGTTCTACTGAGTCATTGCAGTTTGTAAACAACTCTGGGCATCAAAAATTTGTAAGAATAGCTGGCCAGTGAGACAACTTGCCTTGAAGGTATATTTAACTGGAGAGCAGGTGAGCATCTATTGTTCTCAGGGTCAATTTTAGGGCATTGAGCTAACTATTGTGCTCAGATATTATCAATGGAGTCCTGAAAAATGATTCTATCACAAACTTTCAAGCTTCCCACTGAGAACTCATTAGATGCTTCAAAGGAACTGGCCTTGAGGGGTGATAGACAGGTGCATGATGTGAAGCCTAGATTTAGAAGAAACCTGGGAATGTTGTCTCTTTTTAAAAAGTCTAATCTTCATGGTTTGCAAAGAAAAGTTTGAATACAGTAGCAAACATTTCTCTCTTACCAAATCAAAATCACCTTTGATCCCATTGCAGGACCAAGCTGTTATTATCCATCTTAAGGCATTGGAAATAAGCCTTTCTTGATTATATTAGCATGAGAGCTGTACTTTCTGGTTGTTTCTTTTTAAATCTGAGTCTATTGCAGAAGAGCCAGTGGTTTTACTATGCCCTTTTGGCTTTGCTGTTGGGCTCTTCTTTCAGTGAGATTGCCTAAAGAGGTTTGATGCTCATAAACTAATTCCCTGACTGGTACTTTAAAATGGGAGCTGTCCCTAATGGTGGCATGGCTGTGTACACCGCGGATGCTTAGACCCACGGATGGCAAGTCCGTGGATACCGAGGACTAACTGTAAAATGGAATTTGTTGTTTTTAGCTGTTTTTGAGTCGATCTTGACTGATGGCAATGCTATAAATGAGACATCTCCAAGCCCCCTTATCCTCTGCCTTCCTGCTCAGGTCCTGTAGGCTCTGGCCTGTGGTCTCCCTGATTGAGTCTAGCCAGCTGGCATGTGGTCTTCTTCCCTTTCTACTTCCCTCCGCCTTCCCCAGCATCACTATCTTCATGACTCTTGCCTTTTCATTATGTATGGAAGCCACAATTTAGTCATCTTGGCTTCCAGGGAGAGTTTGGGCTTAATCTGTTCTAAGACCCATTTGTTCATCTTTTTAGCACCACTTTTCAAATGAATTAATTTTCTTCCTATCTGCTTTCTTCTCTGTCCAGCTCTCACAGCTGTACATAGCAATAGGGAATGCAGTGGCTTGAACATTCTAACTTTAGTGTTCAGCTGTATTTCTTTACACTTTAGAATTTTTTGTAGTTCTTTCATAGCTGCCTTTCCCATTCCTAATCCTCTTCTGATTTTTTGACTGCACTCTCCGTTCTGGTCAATGTTTGATCCAAGGTATGGGAATCTTTAGCTATTTCAATTTCCTCACTATCTAGGTTGAATTTATGTAAATCCTCTGTGGTCCTTATTTTTGTTTTCTTTAAGTTTCACATTAGGCCTGCCTTTGACTTTCTTTAGTGATTGTTCCAAGTCTGTGATGTTTTCTGCTAGTATTATGGTATCATCTGCATATCTTAGGTTGTTGATATTCCTTCCTCCTATCTTCACTCCTTCTGTGTCCAAACCTGCTCTTCGTATAATATGTTCTGCATAAAAGTTGAATAGATAGGGTGAAAGGATGCAGCCTTGCCTGACCCCTTTGCCAGTTACGAACCATTCTGTTTCTCCATATTCTGTTCTCCATATTGTGTTCTTGTCCTAAGTACAGATTCCTCATCAGGACTATCAGATGTAGTGGCACTCCCATTTCTTTAAGAACATTCCGTAGGTTTCCGTGATCTGTGCAGTCAAAGACCTTGCTATAATCTTTAAACCACATGCTAATTTTCTTCTGGAATTCTTTGGCTCACTCCATTATCCATCTTACATTTGCAATGTGGTTCCTATTGCCTCTTCCTTTCCTGAATCTTGCTTGAACATCTGGCACCTCTCTCTCCATATATGATTGGAGTCTATACTGCAGAATTTTGAGCATAATATAGTGCTATAATCATATTGTGTGAATGGGCCCCCAGAATGCATGGCTCCAACTTGAAAAGGAAGTGCGCCAAGAGATACCTCTGCAGTGGGAGCCATGTGAAAAGTCAAGAGTATTAGAGCAGCATTTAGGAATTTTATTTTAGATCACAGTTCTCACAATCCCCCAGTCACTGCAACTATTAGCTTTGCTAGATGGGAGATTCTGGGATATTTAGTCCAGAAACTAACTTTTCCAAATACTATTCTAAAGTTATGTTTTGGACTGTAGCTCTCAGAATCTCCCAACCCGTTATGGCCATTACCCATGCTGACTTCTGACCACACACAGGACACAATACTGGCAGAAAGTCCTGCATCTTGTTCTGCCTGAAGGCAGGGTTGTCCTGGGACATACGGTTTTCCCAAGGTAAGTAATTTCAGGAGATCCCCACTGCTCCCTCTCTTAGGAGGATTTGTACTCTGGATGCCAAGAATCCACATATATTAGATTGCCAGCAGACTGTTGCCAGTCTGGGGTGGGCCTGTTGCCAAAGTCAGAGTATTTAATACCTTTTGCAGTGCCAGCTGCTGCCTCTGAGTGCCCAAAGGAACATTGAGCAATGCCATCCATCCCAGGGGGATGCCTGCTTTCCCCTCCCAAAGCCACTTCTTTTTCCTTCTATAACATTCTTCCCATTCTGCTTTTTGTTGGCAGCCTTCGGGCCTTCCTTCTGTAAGAAGCCCATTCCCAAGTTGCAGATGCCCACCTCTGGGAAACATCTGTCAGGATGATGGGACAGAAGAGCAGCTCATGAAGCTGATCGTCTTCATTTAGAGATATCTCCTTTGCCAAATTGCTCACAGAAGGTCAGGGTATTTGGAGGCAGGGGGAGGTGCAAATCCCAGCTTAATGTGGATCACCAGCTCTTATTTAAAGACATCAGAGGGCTGCCCAAAGCATCTGATTTTAATATATGGGAGAGACAGTTTCCCTCTCACTCCCATACATAGGAAAATATGCTCTTGACAGCAGATGGAATCTGCAGTACCAATTCTGCTGTTGGAAGCAGAATTACTAGATCATCCACAGACAGATGCTTCATTGTCAGGTGCCTTATGACTCCTTTTCTTAAAAAGCAAGCATGCAGCACAGGGGAGATGAAAAGGGATCCTTTTCAGAGGGCAGGTTCCTCTAGGGCAGTGATAGAGAGCCTTTTAGAGAATGAGTGCCCAAACTGCAACCCAAAACCCACTTCTTTATTGCAAAGTGCTGCATCCCTCTGGCTTTCTAGTAATGAACTCTGGTGAACTCTATGCTGGGGCAACAGCATGCGTGACCACAGAGAGGGCTCTGAGTGCCACATCTAGCATGTGTGCCAAAGGCTCGCCAGCACTGCCCTAGGGCAATAGAGTAAGTTCACTACAGGAAGGCAAGGACATATAAAAACATCCAATCCTGTGCAGAATCTCTTGAATGAGAACAACAAAAAGAGACATTCTTCCATATCCTTGCTCCTGCTGTGTGTCTTGTCTTAAAAGACTGACCAACACCTTCTCAGTGCCTTAAGAGCTGGATCCACTTCAATAGCAGCAGTACACCAAGTTGTGCTTGTAAAGGGAAGCTGAGCTGTCTTTGTGACTTCTGCGCAGCTATCGCATGTAGTCTACGTGTATTGCCTTGGATACACACATATACAAAAGTGGTTTGCTCTAGCTGTAGCATCTGGACAGCTTTTAATACTGTGGATTTACTCATTATGAGATTTACTCCCTACAGGGTTAATGTTGTGGCCTTTTGTAGAGAGAGGAAGTAAACTGGTCAACTGAGATCCTGCATCAGGAGATGTGTGTGTTTCACATATCTGTCTCCACTGCTATCTCTCTCAATGAGTCTCTAAAAAAAACTCACCTTATAAGCAGCTCAGCTCTTCCAACATTTGGCCATTTTCGTGTTGCGAGGTTCTTCTTTGGGATGCCATAAGTCAGAAACGACTCAGAGGCACACAAAAACTGCAGAAGGCAAGGGTATCACATCCAGCTATTTCCTGATCATTGGACATGCAGCAACAGGTATCTGCAAGGACCACTGAGGTATTTGGGAAGTTCCTGAAGATGCCATCCTTGCAGGGCATCTCGGTCAATGGATCGTAGAATCATAGAGTTGGAAGAGACCTCAAGGGTCATCCAATTCAATCCCATGCCATGCAGGAACACAGAAACAAAGCACCCCTGACAGATGGCCATCTGGTACCTATTTAAAATACTCCACAGAAGGAGATTCCACCTCCGAGGCAGCTTCTTCCAGTGTTGAACAGCTCTTACTGTTAGAAAGTTCAGCCATTGTAGCCCATCAGTAAATGGTGACATCATTCCACAATAAAACAAAAGGATGTTTTCCCTAATGTTCAGGTGGAATTTCCTTTCTTGTAATTTTAATCCATTGGTCCATTTGTAGTCCAGATGTATCTTTTCCAATCTCTGATCCAAAACATCTGTAAGGCACAAGGTTGGAAAAGGCTGGATTTGAATGAGTTTTAGAAAATTAAGTACAGTATAGAAAAAGTGGCCAGAGAAAACAATTTCTGTCTGTCAATATTATAACTTGGAATATATTATCTCCCTTGGGGGAAATTGTCTCCCAGGAGATCCAGGCACTAGACAACTCACCTTCACATAGATCTAGTTTGTAGCAAGGAGAAGTAATATGTGGCTGGACTGCAGCTCCCATTATCCTTCAGCATTGACTGGGCTAGCGCCATCCCTTCCATAAATTATGTGTTCCATCCCTGGAATCCACGGATAACAAGATTTGGTGATGAGTACCATAATGCTGAGTGCAGCTGTTCTGTGTGTTTGCATGTTGAATGAGGAGAGAGAAGTCTGCTTTTGAGAATCTACTCTTCCTTGACATCTGTTTGAAACAGAAGGCTGTACAGTATTTGATGCACATTCAGTCTGTTCCAGTATGGCCCTACCTATACATACTAATAGGTAGCCTGGTGTATCAGTTGTGACATGCCAGGAATCCACTGGCCAGCACTTGTGTGCATCTGTCTCTGTGGAAGATTGTTGCAAGCTCCACTTCTCTTCTCTCCAGATCAATGCTTCCTAACTGATGAAATTCCTTCCTTCCTAGCATATTATCTGTCCTGATTAATGTCTGACCCCTTACCTCCCCACCCCTGTGGGAGCTGGCTCGGTCATCATCAGCATCTGGGGTGGGAGGAGGAAAGTGCAGGATTTCTATGGAGTTTATCACACAGAGGCACACAGAGGCAAATTCTGTCCAGAAACAGGATTTTAAACTCTGCTAAACACCCACAAATGCAGGTTGTTTTTCAGACGCGTTGGCAGAAAGAGAAATAACATGAAAATAATCCGAACGGAAAGTCGAAAAAACCCACTCCTTTCTTCTTTTGGAATTTCCTGAAAGTAAAAAGGAACGGGTTTTGTCAGCTTTCCATTCGGGTTATTTTTGTGTTATTTCTCTTTCACGCAAACATTGTCTGAAAAACAACCTGCATTTACGTGTTTTTTCTACTTCCTGTTCAGGTTAACCCCAAATATCATGTAAAAAAACCACACAAAAGCAGGTTGTTTTCAGTTTAAATCTAGTTTCTGCGCTGGATTCGTAACTCCTATGACTTCTCTGTGATCTTCTATTTTGCAGGGAGGCCTTGTGCCTGCAGTTCTCCTAACTTCTGCTTTGGATCTGTTAGCTAAATGTGGAATTCTTGCCCATTTTTCCCAAGGGGAAGGGGCAGGGCCAGGAGCAGCAACTGGGGCAGATGGTGAGGAACACATATCCGCCTTAGTATTTTTATTGCCTAACTTATCCTGACCCAAAATTTTAATGCCTTTTACTGGCTCCTTGCCCAGTTCCTTTGCCTGGCAACTTCCAGATCCTGCCTGAATGCACCCATCTGTATCTGTAGAATCCATCTAAGTTCTAAGGTAATTTACTTCTTTAATGTTTGGCATTTATTCTAGGCAAAAGTTGTGATTAATGAGGGTACTGAAAAGTCAGTCTTTTGGACAACTACTCCTAGAATCTCCCAGCTAGTCTGGCCACTAGCTAGGCTGGCTGGAGGATCCTGAAGTTAGTTTAGCAAGGTAACTTTTCGAAGATTTATAACTAACACAACAGCAGCAGCAACAACAACAACCGAGGCAGTGAAATATATTGAATGTGTGGATCTAAGGACAATGATGCCAAATAATTGTTACTTATAGAAGAGATTTGCTTTCTGGAATGCTTCTGCTTGTCTCCTTGTCTGCATGGGTGTAAATTTCACATGTTCAAGGAAGAAACTACATGTGTGTGTGTGTGTGTGTGTGTGTAAAAGCAATCCCCCTCCATGTCTGCCTAGAAAGATTTTTATGGCTTTCCCATAAACAAAAAGGGGTTGACAGAAGCAGTATCTCTAGGTAGGTTGCTCCTAACTCTGGGGCCTCAGCAGCAATGGTCACACTTCATGTGTCTTCATCTCAGTCTTGCCTTTTCGGAAAATGTATTATTGTGCATATTGTTCGAGTGCAGGAAACTTTATTGGACTGGCCTCAGGAGACTCTAAACATTACAGTAAGGCAGAGGGGAAGTAAGTGGTGATCTTTTTTTCTCAGGCATCTAGATGCAACATTATTTGTGGTTTTATATGTGAACATTCTCAGTTTGTCTGAGAAGGTTCAATAGCTTCTTGACATGTTGATAGTCTCTGTTCTTTTTTCTTGGTACTTACATTTAAATTACTATTGTAAAAGTAAATGCATTGTTTTCATTCAGGGGGGTGGGCAAAGTGTTCCTTCCCCCAGGCCATTTTTATAGTAATTGGTTGTGGCTCCAAAATTCTCTCAAATGGCCTCAGAAAAAAGGTTCATCAATAACACTTGAGCCTCATTCCCGCTATGATTTAAAGCTAATTGCAGATTGGTTTATATGACCGTTGTTCCCATTTGAAACCAGTTCTGATCCTATTGAGCTTGGTTGCAGTCGTGATGAAGTGAGGCAAATGCAAAAACCCCGCTGTTTCCTGACACTAGTTCTTTGTCAATTCTTTTGAAAAGAATCAATTCCGAAGCATGTTCAACAAGTGGAATGACAGATCTGAATCAGATCATACTGGAGAGGAGGGACTAATGATAGAGGGGTGTTTACCATCCCAACTCAGTTTTTGAGAGATCTGCCATTCTCCCCCCCCCCCCCCCACCTCCAGCAATGCCTTTGTGCTTGTGTGCTATATATATATATATATATATATATATATATATATATATATTTGACTGAATATGCAATACTTGAAGGCGTGCCAGGTGATTGGGCTGATGGCAGCTTAGCAAGACAAGTAGTTGCAAAACCAATGGGTCAAATCTTCTATCAATTTTTTTAAAAAAATATAGTTCCCAAGCTGGGCTGTTCAAAGGAGAAATGGTGTACTTTTGAACAGCCTGTTAAATTCGTCCCGCTCTGGCCCTGTCCTCACCATGTTGCCATTTGCGTCACTGATGATATGTAGATGATTGACATGCATTTTGAAGTGGCGCAAACTAGTGGGAATGACAATCATGCCAAAAAAGAAGCGATTACAAGGGAATAATGGAAAGATCCACTTTCATAGTGGGAATGACGGACTTTTTGGAATCGATTCACCAACATGGAGCGAAGGCAAATTGCAAACCAGTTTAAATGTAAGTGGGAATGAGGCCTTGAACTCTTTCCACACACCCCAACTCTCCAAACCAGGAGTATGCAACCTTTTGGAGACCTGGGCCGGTCCCCTGAAGTTCAGGTCTCCACTGGGCCGAGGGGGGGGGGAAATGGCGGTGCGTGTGTGCACCCTCCACTGCCACGCGCGACCCCCGTGTGCACCGCCGCCGCCGCCGCCGCCGCCGCCGCCGCCGCAGCGCATGTCGCGCCCGCCATTTTGTTCTCCAAAATGGCGCTGAGACGCGTTTGCGCATGCGCAGTACTCCTGCGCATGCACAAACGTGTTGTGCCCGCCATTTTGGACAACAAAATGGCGGGCGCAGCACGGACGGACGCACAGATGGCAAAACGCGCGGCGGCGGTGGCGGCAGGAGTCTGCCTGGGCCAGTAAGTCCAGCGACCTGGGCCAGAACTGGCCCGGGGGGGCGTAGGTTGCCGGTCCCTGCTCCAAACCATCTCTCTTCCTAACCAATTTCCCTGTGTTTGACTGACCTAACTAGCTCTGTACAGACAAGCCTCTTAAGTTATAGCTGCCCCCTCCTTCACATCATTCTGTGACTGACTGGCTGGCTCTAACTAGGCTGCCCTGCTTCTCTCTTTATATATATATATATATATATATATATATATATGCTCTTTCATCCTCACTTTTATTCTCAGAACAACTTTGTGAAATAGGTCAAGCTGATAGAGAGTGCATGGTTCATGATTACTCAGTGAGTTGTATGTTTCAATGGGGATGTGAACTTGGATCTCCCAAATCTCAGTCCATTGTTCTAACAACTACTCTGCACTGGCTCTCACAATGTGCTATATTAATTTTATGATGGTGGTGAGGATCCTATCTGTCTTATCTTTCCATCTTGTCGGTCTTCGCAGTCAGCTATCCATTTTAAAAGAATGTAAAATGTTTGCATCAGCAATAAAATGCAACAGGGAACAATACATAAAACTACAAAAAGAAAAACAGCTGTGAAAAGGTCAAATATTGATTGCATTTGATCAATGCAAATGAGATTTGCAGGCAATTTGTTGATAGACAAAAAGTCTGCATCTAAAAGATGGTTATTACAGCCATGCAATCTATTTCCACTATGAGTAGAAGAAAGGTACTATTTTCTTACCTGACCCTAACCTGAGCACTCAAAGTCAGTACTGGAGCTGGCCCAAGGAATTGTGCTACCTAGGTTAAGGTAAGTTAGAGTCTTTCTTAGAAATATTCCACATACAGCAAAACAGTGGCATCATTAGGATTAGTGTCACCCTTTACAGTAACACATACTCCATTAACCTTCTCCCATACCAGACCAAGCTTTGTCTCTAGGTCAGGTGCTCTAGATCTTAGCACAGGGTGATGATGTGGGTGTTGCTTTGCCTCCATGGTCCTCTGTACATGTCCAGTGACCCTCTAGTCTTTGATTCACCTTTATCCTTGGCCTTTCCCCCATAATTAATGCAAATAAACAGCTCACAGAATCATAAGATTTCTTTTGGAAGGAAATGCAAGGCCCATGTAGTCCAGCCCCCTGCCATACAGGAAATTGACAGCTAAAGCACTCGCACTCTTGAGAGATGGAAATCCAACTTCTGTTTGTTGTTCTTGTTCTTGTTGTTGTATGCATTCAGATCATTTTTCTAACTATGGTGACTTTAAGGAGGACCTATAATGGGGTTTTCTGAGGCTGAGTGTGTGACTTGCCCAAGGTTTCATGGACAAGCAGGGATTTGAACCCTGGTTTCCATCCAGAGCTGTAGTCCAACACTCAAACCATTATGCCACACTAGCTCCTAACACACTGAAACATAAAGCCCTTATGTGTAAATAGTTAGTTACCACATGCCTGATAGAGTGGGAAGGTTTTCACCAGATGATGAAAAAACAGTAAGATGGGAGCCAGCTCAGTCTTCCTAGGAAAGGAATTCCAGAGTCTGGAAAAGGCCCTCTCTTCTGATCCTATCAAATATGCCTGTGAAGGCAGTGGAGTCAAGGGAAATGCCTCTCTAAAGTTCTTAGCGCGCTAGCATTCTGAATTGCAATTGGAAAAAGACTGGCAGCCGATGGAGCTGTTGTAACAAGTGAGCCATGTGTTCCTGTAACCAGCTCTGTTAACAGTCTGGCTTACTGCAGCTTTTTGGACCAGCTGAAATTTTCAAACATTCTTCAAAGGCAGTCCCATGTAAAATATATTAAAATAATCCTAACAAGGCAGTGCCACCATGTCAAGTCACATGTCCCTAGGAATGGGTACAGTTGGCACATTAGTTTTAATGGTCCAAATGCACTCCCACCAAAAACTGAGGAACCAGGTTCAAGTTTGAGTCTAGGAGTAATTCATACTTCAAACCTTTATCTTCAAAGGGAATGTAGCACAGGTTTAACCCCTATTTCTTTATTTACCTTTCAATGGATTGTATCTTATGTGAATTGTACTTCATTTGCCCTCATCCATTCCATTACTATCAACAGGCACTGATTTAGAACTGAAGTACTCTCAAATAGGCAAAGCTTCAAAAAATATTTTTGGAGACTATATCTTCCAGAAGACAGCCAGCATGCTGTTGTGGTTTTAGTGTTGGACTAGGATACTGGGAGACCAGGGCTTGACTCCCTCCTTGGCCGTGGAAACCTGCTGAGTGACCTTGGGCTGTCAGGATTCAGTCTCTCTGCTTAGCTGCCATGCTTTTTGTGCTCATAGGTATCATGATTGTTATTATTGTTTTGGTCAGATACTGAGAAAGGTTTAATTAGCATGGGTGAGAATGAGACATGTACAACACCTTCTCCATGCCATATCAAGGTCAGTGCTGAGAATGCTGGCATGGTGGGAGATAGGATGCAATGTCATGTCAAGAAGGAGAGAGAAAAGGAAGCAAAAAAGTGAAGAAGCAAAAGTAAATAAATGCTGAGAGCATAACAAGCTTTACCTTACACGTTAAAATTCTTCCAAAAGTGTGTATACATTTGACATTGCCCCAACCTGATGACTATATTTTGTGATATGAGAATGGCTGTACCAATGAACTGTTTGGGGCCAATCAGCTGTTTTTTATGTTATGTTATGGTACGCAAACTCATTCCTGCAAGACATAATAAGTAATGCTTGGTACACTGACGATCTTAGAAGGATGAAGCGGGCTGGACAACAATTAGAGCGCTGCTGGCGAAAAACTCAGCGTTTATCTGACAAGACACATCACAGGACTTTTCTTAAAGCCTATCTAGTGGCAATATCTGCAGCAAAGAAACCTTTCTACTCTGCATCTATTGCGTCTGCGAAGTCTCGTCCGGCAGAGCTCTTCAGGGTGGTTAGGAAGTTAACCCAAATTCCTTCCACCCTGAATCCTCTTTTACAACCTACAAGAGCCTGGTGTGACACTTTTAATAACTATTTTGCAGATAAAATCAGATAAGGGCCGACTTAGATGCCGGCATTAGTACAGAAACGATAAGAGAGGTGTCCAGTGGCTCTATTAATTAGGTTATTTTGGATCAATTTCAGTCTATGAGTACCAATGACATAGACAAGCTGCTTGGCAAGGTAAAAAAGATCACTTGCCCTCTTGATCCCTGCCCATCCTGGCTGGCCATCCAGGGAGGTGAGCCAACTATAAATCTGTTAAAATCTATAATTAATGCCTCCTCCGGGGAAGGCCATTTTCCAACTAGTTTAAAACTAGCAGTAGTAACACCTACATTAAAGAAGCCTTCCCTTGACCCCCTGGATAAAAATAACTACTGGCCAGTATCTCGTCTTCCTTTTTTGGGCAAGGTGATCGAGAGGGCGGTTGCAAACCAATTCCAAGCAGTCTTGGATGAAACCAATTATCTTGATCCATTTTAAACTGGCTTCAGGTCAGGATACGGAGTGGAGACTGCTCTGGTCGCCTTGGTTGATGATCTTTGTCTGTGCATTGACAGGGGAAGTGTGGCCGTGATGGTACTCTTGGACCTCTCAGTGGCCTTCGATACCATAGACCATGATATCCTTCTGGAACTCCTGAGAGAGTTAGGAATTGGGGGCTCTGCTTTGCAGTGGCTCTGTTCCTACCTCTCGGGTAGATTCCAGATGGTGATGCTGGGGGACAGAGCTGACATCTGGCGTCCCTCAGGGCACCATTCTGTCCCCCATGCTGTTTAACATTTACATGAAGCCACTGGGTGCGATCATCCGGAGACATGGAGCAGGGTGTTATCAGTACGCTGATGACACCCAAATTTACTTCTCTATGTCTCAGACTGTTTCAGTGACCAAGGAGGGCATCTCCCCTCTGAATGACTGCCTGAAGTACGTAATGGATTGGATGAGGGAAAATAGACTTAAGCTGAATCCAAACAAAACTGAGGTACACATGATAGGTAACCCTAATCCGGGTATGGAGATAAGTTCACCAATCCTGGATGGGGTCACATTTCCCCTAAAGCACTGCATTCGCAGTTTGGGGGTGCTCTTGGATTCGTCGCTCCAACTGTCACCTCAGATTGATGTGATGACTAAGAGTACCTGTTATCGGCTTTGGCTGATACGCCAGCTATGACCCTACCTGGAGCCACGGGACCTAGAAACGGTTGTACATGCACTGGTAACCTCTCCTCTCGACTTCTGTAATGCACTCTACATGGGGCAACCCTTGTGCCACGTTTGGAAGCTTCAACTGGTACAAAATATCACAGCCAGACTGGTCGCAGGTAAATCTAGGTTCGACCAGATAACACCTATTATTTTTTAATAAACTTTTATTGAATTAAAAAACATACATATATACATAAACATGTATAAGTTCTATCAACATTAATTCCAAATACATACATACCAACATTCCTAACATAAATTCATTCAGCTACTCACTACGATTCCATATTCTCCACACGACAAAAAAGAAAATAAACCTGAACCTTCAACCAAGTCATATTTCATAATTGAAAAATAAACTACCTTTCTCCTTATTTCCAAGATTTAGACTAAATTCTAAGTCTTTCGTAAAATAAAGCAAAGGGTTTTTTTCTAAAGCAGGGGTAGGCAACCTTTCCCCTTTAAGGGCTGAGGGACTTCAGCTCCTAGAATCCCAGGAGCCATTGGCCAGCATGGGACTATTGGCTAACATGGCTGAGGCTTCTGGGAGCTGAAGTCCCTCGGCCCTGAAAGGGGAAAGGTTGCCTACACCTGTAGGGGCCGAGGGACTTCAGCTCCCAGAATCCCAGGAGCTACTGGCCAACATGGGACTATTGGCCAACATGGCTAAGGCTCCTGGGAGCTGAAGTCCCTCGGCCCTTAAAGGGGAAAGGTTGCCTACCCCTGTTCTAAAGGGAAAGGCAATAGAAAAAGCATAAAAGAAAATACGTAACTACATCTAATATATTCTTTATAACCTCTCCTTTATTCTTACCTTTTTCTTCGCTTAACAATGCTATGTCTTGAGCTTAAACATGGAAAACTTCTTTTTTATATGACTACCAGCGCAAGAATTGTATATGCAAGGAAATGGAAAACCGGAAATCTTTCACATAAAGAGGAATGGTTATATAAATTGATTAGTCTGATACAGTTAGATAAGCTTACTATTATGTTAAGAGGACAAGACTGGGAAGAAAATGACAAAGTATGGAAACCATTATTTAATTATATTCACAAAAGAAAATTTAAGGCTGATAAGAAGAAATAGTCTTATAGAGAGATTGATAACACTATTTTGAAGTCCTTACACTGGCTACCTGTTAGCTTCCGGGCACAGTACAAGATGTTGGTTATTACCTATAAAGCCCTTCATGGCTTGGATCCAGCTTACTTGAAGGAATGCCTCTTCCCATATAATCCTTCCCACACACTCAGGTTCTCTGGGAGGAACTTACTACAGTCAATGAAAACTACACTGGTGGTGTCTTCCCAGAGGACCTTTTCTGCTGCCGCTCCTAAAATTTGGAATGATCTGCCTGAGGAGACTCATCAGATTACATCCCTTGACATTTTTAAAAAAGTGATAAAATGATTCTCTTCCGGCAGGCCTTCCCAGACTGACCTCTGTCCTGATCTGAACTAACTGCCCAGTTGATCTAGCTCCCTAGACATTGCCACTGTTATTGAAGGGAGGGTAGGTCGAAGGGGTGGGGAGGTTCAGGGATTATTTTCTTATTATTATTTCTGTAATTGTTTTAATCTTTTCTGTTACAAATTATTATTATTATTATTATTATTATTATTATTATTATTATTATTATTATTCTGCTACTGAATATGTTTGCACAAAAGTAAGTCCCACTAAGTTCAATGGGGCCTACCTCTGTGTACCTTGATGTAAGAGTAGTGATTGGTTATACTAGGTCATATTTTCAACCATGCAGAGCACCCTATTGGCTGCGTTGGGGGAGAAGGGGAAGGAAGAAGGTGCAAAGGAAGTAGAAGGGACATATTAGAGTGAGGCACCACAGTAATTATTTGTTTTTGTGATTTTAAAGTATGTTTTTATATTCTGTCTGTTTAATTGTATTTTTTGGGGGGTGGGCTATTGGGGGATGGCATTGTATGTTTTATCGTGTAAGCCAGCTCGGTTGTATTTTACAGAGAGGTGGGATATAAATAATTTATTATTATTATTATTATTAGTATTAGTATTAGTATTATGATCTACCTCCCTGCCTTCTAGAGTGACAGCAGTAGCAATGATGACGCAACAGATTGCTGGTGGAGAGGGGGGGATCACGCCTTCTTCCTTTTCTCATATAGAGGCAGAGACACGTCCTTCATCCATTACCTCTTGCATTGTCACCTGACCTGTTGTCAAATCTAGCAGGATTCCAAGTTCAGAAAATCAGGCTTTGGCAGATAAAACCCAAAAAAACTTTATTAAGAAACTTGACAGTGACTTTCATTGTCAAAAGTGACTAATAAATATCACAATTGCCTAATTAAATTACACACAATTTTAAATTTCAAGTGGGCTCTTATTCATTATAATTAATAAACACATTTCTCCACACTTTCCCATACCACCCTCTTTCTTTGTTACAATGGAATCCTTCCAGTCTTAAATTAGCACCTGGGTATGAGACCACCATGACCTAACAATACCAACTTTATTCTGTAATCCATCATCCTCGATCCCAAATATTTTATGGCAGGTACGTTGCACAATTGCCCGTGCAACTTCTGATTTCTGGGTCCACCTTACTTCACTTCACCTCATGCTTCCTCCTTTTCTAGGGCAAGGACAATGGTAGGGGTAACAATGGTGCAAGAGGCAGAAGGTGGAGAGGGGGATTTCTATCTTCCTTCTTTACTCCATCAGAGGCAGAGATTCCTCCCTTCACTCACTATCTCTTGTATTGTTGTCACAATTGCTGTTCCAGGCCAACCTTGTGTATCTTTCTTTGCATCTGTGCCTCTCCCTCTGTGCGTGGGGGCAGCTTGGCACCCCTCAGATTGGTATCAACTGGTATGGCCCCACACCCCTCTAGTGATGCCCCTGAACAATAGCAGCCAACTGGACTGCCAGTTGATCTTTGTTTTAACTAGAATGGATACATCCAATCTATTGTTGAAAGCTGAATTGAATATAGGTAAGTCCTGATGATTCAGTGGATTTATTCTGGAGGAAACTAGCAATAGGATTTAGGCCAGGGGTAGCATTCATGTAGCCCTCTAGATATTGTTGGATTGCAACTCTCCGTACTCCTCCCCATTGACTGTGTTGGAGTTGTAGTCCAACAACATTTGAACTATGTGAGTCCCATTTGGACTGAGGCCAATGTTTCAACCAGTGGTAGAATAGCACTTCATAAGACTTGCTTAGAGAGGGTACAAAGCAGGTCATATGGCACACATATAATTTTGTCTTCTAGACTCAATACTGCTGAGCAGCATCTTTCTTACCTGTGACCAAGGGGTCCTATCGAAGAGCATCTCTGCTTGCTAAATCCCATCTGTGATGTATATGCTGATCCCAATCCTGTTATCTGTATTTATGTTGTGAGATCATTATTTCTGGGCATCTTTAGTGGTTTCTTGTTCAGGCTAGCATTACAAATGGAGAGGCAGTTTCTTGAAGGTTGGAAAGCTCCACACTTAAGCAACACAATGTGGAGCCATCTACTACCATTTCTATAGCAGAAATGTCATGTACATTATCTGATGATACCTCACTGATTCCTAGATTCTTAGATAGAATCTGAATCATCAATGAGGCAAAATTTCAGTCAGTGATAATCTGATAGATTGTGAAACCAAGAATAACAGAAACAATTTCATTCTTTAAAACAAAGAGTAGAGCCCCACATGTCTTGTTTTGTTTTCCCTTCCTCTCCAAAAACCCAATGGTGGTGGTGGTGGGGTTGAAACCATTTTTAAACTTTTCAATGAAACATTTGTGAGTTCATAGCATTAATAAGACATGCAGGGGCCAAAATTGTTCCCTGCATTAGTAAGACGTGTACTTCAGAAACTATTGTAAGTTTATTACAAAATTGTGCTAAGATAAAATGATGCGTGTATGTGTGTATTTCCTCATCTTGTGTGTGTGTTTTCTAACTCTGGGCATTTGGGAGAAGAAAAACACACTTTATTTTGAAAACTCAAATTAAC
This sequence comes from Phrynosoma blainvillii, assembly GCA_026167975.1. Taxonomy (NCBI): domain Eukaryota; kingdom Metazoa; phylum Chordata; class Lepidosauria; order Squamata; family Phrynosomatidae; genus Phrynosoma; species Phrynosoma blainvillii. The sequence continues at coordinate 14,889,690 of JANUYF010000006.1, read as the reverse complement.
ATTCTTCTGCCTTTTGGCATTGTTGAAATCAATGTGAGTTACAAAAACGTTCCATAATACCAGTAGTATAAGGTGTGTCTCCTGCCCTGCTCCCCTCATATAGTGCCGTGGGATTAAGGAAGTATTGGCCTTCCAGGTATTAGTTGGGCTGGGTTTTCCCAACTAATTTTAGTGTTTGCTCATCATTTCATTCATGTCTGCTCCTGCCTGTGGTTAATTGGAAAATTGATTCCTCTCCTCTAAAAAATGACACTCCTAATAATGAGAATTTAATTGCATCCAGGCCTTAGGGGAGAAGACCATTTTCAGGCCCAGCAGTTTTAAAGAAGCACATTGGAACTCAGCAGTTCTCTCTAAGGCCTATCACGGGATAGCAGTCACTTCTGCAGCCTCAGCAATCCCTTCTGTCTTTTCTGCTGGGGGATTGGCGTGTTTTCTGGAGTTGCATTAAAGGACTGTACTGAACAATACAGTTGGCTTATGGAGTTTACTTTTAGTACTTTGGCTAATCTAGCCATATCAAGCTAATAAACAAGCTGCTTGCCTACTGCAAAGGAGGAATGGATCTTTGCCCTGTGATTTCTCACATGCTACTCAAAATCAAGCAAACTGAAAGAGAAGGGAGAGGGCAATCATTTCCCAACTGTGTAATATACTTGATCGCGTAGAATTCCACCTGCTTGCCTGTATGAAATTCCTAGTCATCTATACATCTGACAACCAAGTTGCTAAATACAAAGCCATGTTTAAACAGAATAAGCACAATGTGCTCATTCTCCAATGCAACCTTATCCAATATGGTGCCCTCTAGATGTGTTTAACTATAGTTTCCATTATCCCCAGCCTGCATGACCATGGCCTGCATGGTCACCTGTTTGCAACAGTGGGGAAGGGAAGGAATTAGATAGCCTTCCATAAGTTTTTGGATTTTAACTTCCAGTATACATTGGTTATGTTAGCTAGGGTTAATGAGAACTGCATTCTGACATCTGAAGGGCTTCACGGTCTATATGCAAAGCAAAACAGCTTCATTTATATATCGCTTCATACTGCGCTATGCAGTGTCAGGGCTTTACAACTGTAAGCTCCTTGCCCCCCAACAAGCTGGGTACTCATTTTAGCGACCTCGGAAAGATGCAGGCCTGAGTCACGCCTGAGTCCTGACTAGTATTGAACTCACAACCTTGTGGTTTATGAGTGAGTAGCTGCAGTACAGGCATTTAACCACTGTGCCACCAGGGCTCATAATGAGCCAGCATAAGTCAACTTATCAGTCTTCCTGTGCATATGTATGCTCGGCAGCAAGTCTTTGTAGTGCAGTATTAATCCTTGCTTTTCACTTCTTTATGCAGAATCTGTTTGACAGTGGAATTGACTGCCTTGGAGAGTGGTGGACTCTCCATCTTTGGAGATCTTTAAACAAGCATTGGATGGGCATCTTTCAGGAGTGCTGTAATTATGTATTCCAGATGGTTAATAAATTATTATTATTATTATTATTATTATTATTATTATTTCCCAGCTCTCCCTGTGGATTGAGGCAGGATTACATCAGTAAAATGTACAATATACAGTATACCATCAATAAAATAAATAAAATAACAACATTATAATAATCAATAAAAATACCCAATCAACATCAACACCCAAAAGCCATGTAAATAATACTATTTTAACTTAAGGCCCATTAAGGAGATCAAGTAGATAGACCCGCTGGAAGAGCTCCATCTTAAGTACCTTCTTGAAGGTTTCTAGAGTAGTGATAAGATGGATCTCCTCTGGCAGTCTGTTCCACAACTTGGGAGCTGCGGCCGTAAATGATCTTTGGGAAGTCGTGCTAAGTCTAGTTTTATGGTGTTCTAATAAATTCTTCCCAGATGTTCTGAGAGTGCGGGCCGGATTGTGTGGGGAGAGGCATTCCATCAAGTAACTCGGGCCCAAGCCATGTAGGGCTTTAAAGCAGGGGTAGGCAACCTTTCCCCTTTAAGGGCCGAGGGACTTCAGCTCCCAGAAGCCTCAGCCATATTGTCCAATAGTCCCATGTTGGCCAATAGCTCCTGGGATTCTGGGAGCTGAAGTCCCTCGGCCCTTAAAGGGGAAAGGTTGCCTACCCCTGCTTTAAAGGTAATAACCAACACTTTATACTGCACCTGGAAGCTAAAAGGCAACCAATGAAGAGCTTTTAATACAGAAGTTATATGGTATGACCTAGGTGTTCTGGTGACCAATCTGGTTGCCGCATCTGGTTAGACTAGATTAGGAAGAATCTCTTGATAGTAAGAGCTGTTTGAAAGTGGAACACACTCCCTCCAAGTGTGGTGGAGTTTATTTCTTTGGAGGTTTTTAAACAGGTGGCCATCTGTTGGGGTGCTTTGATTGTGTGTTCATGCATGGCAGGGGGTTGAACTGGATAGATCTCTTCCAACTCTGTGATTCTATGGCCCTTGTGTAATTTTCTAGCTCTAAGATTCTATATTGTGATGAATCACAGAATCATATAGATGGAAAGTAGTGCAAGAGCCATGTAGTACAATCCCTTGCCATATTGGAATATATAACTAAAGCACTCCTGAGAAATGGTGCCTAACCATCCATCCATCCAAACTCTGCCAAAGGCAGAGTGTCTCTACCCTTCCAGGTAGTCTATGGGCCTCTGCAGACTGGCCCAAAGGGCTGGCCTGGAGGCAGAGATGGGGTGGGGCAGCCGCACGACGGCTGCCCCAAACCCATGCCGATGCCATCCTGATTTCGTGCGCCGTTACGCATGGCGTGTGGCATCAAGACACCCTTCCGGTGCAGCATTTAAATACACTACACTGGAAAGGGCACTGAAGAGCCACACACCAGCTGTTAGGGTGGCAAAAGGGAGGATTGGGGCTGCGGCATGCAGTTGCCTCAGCCCTGATCTGCAGCTAGCAGGGAAGGCCCAGAGCTGGGCCTCCCCTGCATAGCCTCTATTCCACTCTCAGACAGCTGATATAGTCAAGATGTTTTTCCTAACTTTTAGACTCAATTTCTTTTCTTTTAATTCGAATCCATTGGTTCTAATTCTAGTCTCTGGAGCTGCAGAAAGCAAGCTTGCTCTATCCTCTACATGGTATTTCTCCAGATATTTAAATATGGTTAGCCTATTACTTCTCAATCTTCTGTTCTCCAAGCTAAATAAACTTACCTCCCTAAGCCATTCCTCGTAGGGTTTGGTTTCCAAACTTTTTAAGTGCAATACCTTACATTTTTCCATGTTGAAATTCATTTTGTTAGCTTGGGCCCAGATTTCTAATCTCTTAAAGTCATTTTGAATTTTGATCCTGTCTTCTGGGGTATTAGCTATTCCTCCTAATTTTATGTCATCTGTAAATCTGATAAGGATGCCCCCTATTTTTTCATCTATGTCATTGATAAAGATGTTGAATAGCACTGGGCCTGGGACAGGCTCTTGTGGCACACCACTGGTCACTTCTCTCCAGGAGGAACAGGAGTCATAGCTGAGCATTCTTTGGGTTCAGCTGGTCAACCAATTACAGATCCATTTAACAGTTGTCTAACTCACACTATAGGAGTTTGTAGTTGCTTGTTTCCAAGTCTTCCCCCCTCCAACTCTTAGGATGACAACATTGCTTTTAAAATCTCCTGCAGTGTTGTCATCCTTCTCCTCACTTTCCTTGTCCTCTTCGCTCCTTTCCCACCAACAGTCCCTCACAAGCAGAATGTCTGCCAGCACCCTGCTTGGTGGATGCATCTTCTTTTGCCTGCCTCTCAAGCCTCCAATGACCATGATAAGCCAAGGCCAACTGGAGTGGGAAGGCAAATAAATGAAGGCAAAGGAGCACTGGATGTTGGAGCGTCAGCAAACACACCCTCTTTTCCCACTGCCCCTCTAACACTAGCTGGCCTCAGTTTACCATTGTTGTGAGGAGGGAAGCAGGAAGAAAGGCAAAAGGGTGTTAGATGTTGGTGCTTTGGCAAATGCCTCTTCCTCCCTTAGTTCACCACCATGCCTATAACTCTAGCTGGCCTTGATTTAATATTGTCCGGGGGGGGGGGGGAGGTCTGAAAGAGCAGAGGTGGCAGGGGGCAGTTTCCCCTCTCGCTGGCTGGCTCACTGTGTTTTTGTCTCACTTAGCCTGCATGCCACTCTAGCAACCACTCCCCATGCAGCTCACTGAGTGCATCTGCCCTCTCAGGCCCCTGATGATGCTATTAAGCCAAGGTGAGCGGGGAATCTGAGGAGGTTTTTGCTGAAGCACCAACATCCAGTCCTGCTTTGCCTTAATCCTTGTCAGGGGCCTGAGAGGGCAGAGGCAGTAGAGGGCAGGTGCACCCAGTAAGCAGGGAGAGGGTGGAGGATGTTCTGGAGTGGAAGCAGGCTGAGTTAGGCAAACAAAGTGAGCCAATGAGTGAGAGGGAAAGTGAGTGGACCAGCAAGGGACCAGGCAGGCAAGTGGCAGGAAGAAGCCACCTTGGTCACAGAGTGTGCCCACCATGGGCTGCAGAGGTCTGTGGCAGGAAAAGAAATGGAGAAGAGGAGGAGGGTGAAGAAGATGAGCCACTGTCACCACCACTAACCTAGCCCTGCCATAGCTGTGCTGCTACAGCAAAAAAAAAAAAAAAAAAAAAACAACCAAAAAAAAACAACACCACTCCATTAATGTCACTGCCTTTCTCTTCCTTCTCCTCAAGGTAAAGGTGATGGCACTAAAGGAGAGGCAGTGTCTTTGTCCTAGAAGGCAGAGAGGAGAAGGCTTGGAGACTGGCAACAGAGGTGTAGTGGAGGCTTCCTGTGAGTGAGGCAGAGATTTTTGCATCAGCAGAGTGTAGCATGCATGGTTTTTTGGTTGTTTTCTTTAAATATTTTCATTTTTTCTACTTCCATGGAGATGCTGCACCCCTAACCTCTGTGTTGAGGGCTGACTATGGAGGTTATCACATGGAGGATAAGGATGGGAGTGAAGCAGATTGCTCCCATCTTTATCTCATGATTGCCACAAAGATTATCACACACATCATGCTTATCCCGTCCTTTTCCTGTCAGTGAAGTGGAATGATCCCATCACTTTTTATTAATGGGTGTTTCCATCCCGCTTCTCTCCCGTCACTGTTGCCCATTCTGATAATTTCCTGTACAGTTGTCCCTCCCCATTCACAGACTTCGAGTCCACAGTCTCGCTCTTCACGGGGAGGGACAAGTGCCTATGTTTAAAATAGCCATGTGCAGGCACATGCACCATTAATTTCAGTCGGGCTCCAATATTAGCGAGCTGCCATTTTAACACGGGGGGGGGGGGGCGCGTAATGGATCCCCCGCAAGTTGGGAGGGCAACTGTATTTCCCCTTAGCATTCTCATTTTTTTTTAAAAAAAACATTCCTCATCCTCAGAGAAAATGGCACCCCTGTAAGATTCACTTTACACCAGAGGGTGTGTTCAACTTGAACAGTTTGAGTAGAGAACTAACATTCAGCCTGTGGGTGGCATTTGGCTTTCTGTTCCATTTTTGTGCCCTGCGCTTCTGGCACTTTTCCTGTTTAATTTTCCAGAAGAAAACACTAGATTTCCTTTGAATGTTAGTGCTTTGAAACAAGAAGAATAAAACCCTTCCAAACAAGCAAATCCCCTCTCAGAATCAATACGGGCTTCAAAACAAGATGTATGCTCCCTGATTACTTCATTTTTAAACTGGAAATGTTTGTTTTTGTTGCTGCATCCTTCAATTCTGGTGAGTGGAGTGTAACTCAGATTTTCCTGCAGAATTGTTCGTTTGTGTTCATTTTCTGGACTGGAACAGACAACTCTCTAAAGCCGCTGTCCAGGTGGCTTGGGAGCACAGCATTTATACGCCACACACTTCCAAGCCGCCCAGAAGCTGCCCAGAAGTCAGGCAGCCACCCAAATGTGGGCAGTTTCAAGATGCTGCGGTGGCATGGGGTTTACATGCCACATGCCACCGGAGCATCTTGAAGCCGGTTTTGAGCTGAAACAGGGCTGGGAAAGGCACTTCTTTCCTGGCCCAAAAAGGAGTGGATCTTTTCCAATCCTTTTTGGGGCAGGCAGGTTCAAGGTGGATTGGGGCCACAGCATATGTTTGCCGTGGCCCCAATCTATATTCGGCAGGGGCGGCTTCAAGCCGCCCCTTCTTGCCACTCTGTTCTCGCCCTTTATTTAATTTCAAATAAATAAATAAATCTTGGGAAGTCAGAAGTAGTGGAGGTCCTTAACAGACTAAATTCATTGAAATATATATACACACACACATATTCAATGAATTTATTCTGTTAAGGACCCCTACTATATCTGGCTATATATGCATGCTTAGCTCATATAGATATTTCCAACCTTTAAGGCTCCACTAGCCTTTAAGGCTCTTCCCTGGAAAGAACCTACTGCTCACTTCTTGCATGGGGATACCAAGTGTACTCTTGTGTTTTCACTGCCAAATATTAACCAAGTCAGGCAGCTTTTCTGCTCTCTGCATCCTCCTCAATGGTTTGCCCTCCAGTTTGTTATCTCTGAAGGAATGCCACTGTTTGTATGGGATTTATTGATGGCTGGACTGCTAATTAAAGGGTTGCTTCCCTCAAGGAAGCGAGTTGAGCTTCTGTCTTTTTTGAGCAAAGGCGTATGAAGTTCCCCCGGGGCTATGGGGTCCATCTGCTGAAGCTCCACACTAATGAAGCCCTAGTTCTACAACAATATAATGTATTGATCCAAATGTAATATTCGCACATCAGGCAACCTTTGTCTGACAGCCCACCTTCTGCCTGCAACATAGTTACAAAAGACCCATTCTAGGCAATGGGGCAAAGTGGGGAGGGGGGCGTTCAGACATGGCTATGAATTTTAGCCCCCAGGCAATGTCATTGATTGCACTAGAACAATATTTGGGGCATAACCCTTCTGGAAGTCTCTTCAAGGCACTGGCTGACAGTTACAGGCAAACAGTGAGGCCATTTCTTTGCAATGGGAGCTTGACAGGCAAAGAGATAGCACTAAGATTAATGGTCACATTGGAGAGGCATTCCTTTGTCAGTGTACTGCTTGTACATTAGAACCTGTTTTTATGTATGCTGTTGGTGTTCTTGCAGCAAATTGCTTTCTAGAGCTGGCCCTGGTATGAGGCAGAGGGAGGTGGCAACCTCTTGGAGGACAATACTGCAATTTCTGTGCAATCAGCCTGTCCCCCCTAATCTATCTTGCTTTCCAGAGCTTGGAAACATATTTTTCACTACTGTTTCCAGAATCCTCTACCCAAAATGACCACTGATTATACTGACTGGAGGATTCTGGAAGTTTTCCTCTAAGAAGGAACATTGGTGTCTTCTTCATGTGTGTTGGAGGGTGCTGTCCCATCTCTTTGGCTGACTACTTGACCTGTTGTAGTGGCAGTCCAAATCTAAGTTTAATTAATTCTTTTATTTACATGTTTTCTTTCTCACAGCATGGGACCCAAGGTGGCTTATAAGTCTAAAACAAAATAACCTAAAACCCTGGTAATAAAATTAAATCATGACTAAACAAATCACATTTAAAGCACCAGTGTATTTTTAAAATTACAAACCCATTTAGAACCATAAAGAACCGTAAAGTTAAAAATATAGCACATACACTAGCCCCATAAGAAGGTCTTTTGTAATGACTTAATCATGAAATGGCTGTTTCAATAAACCAGGGACCGGCAACCTACGGCCCGGGGGCCGGTTAAGGGCCCGGACTTACCGGCCCAGGCCACGCTTGCTGCGATCGCCATTTTGGAAGTCAGAATGGCGGTCGCAACGTGTCTGCGCATGCGCTGTACTCTTGCGCATGCGCAAACGCGTCGCAGCCACGATTTGGACTTCCAACATGGCAGCCGCGACATGTGCCGTGGCCGCAGTAGTGCGCGTGCCGCCATTCCCCCCCCCCTCGGCCCAGCCAAGACCTGGGCTACGGGAAACCAGCCCAGGTCTAAAAAAGGTTGCCTGTCCCTGCAATAAACAGATATTTACCTGACAGTGAAAGGAAAGGAGAAGAGGGAATAACATAGGCTGGGAGCCACCCCAGAACCTGTGGTTGAGTAGCCAAGAAGGTAAAAAGAGGTCTGCTCACTTTTGGGAGGTTTTGCCCTTGAGTCCTGGCTGCCTCTGGGACTATTTTGTAGGACATTTGCATGAGGTCACTTTTGTTATATCCTTTTCCATGAAGAACAGATTAGGAAATCTTCTGACTTCTAGATGTTTTGGTGTGCGACTGCCATCAATGTAAGCAATTTTCTGTACAATTTTGGCAGTTTGTTACCACCTTAACTAAGAGAGCTGCATTCTACAGAATCCTGGGAACTGTGGTTTGGGGTGGTACTGGGAATTCTCTTTTAAAGAGCTCTAGTGCACAAAAGAGTGCAGCAACTATAGGACCATAGAACTAATCTCACATGCAAGCATCATGCTCAAAATTCTGCAACATAGACTTCAACCATATATGGAAAGAGAAATCCCAGAGGTGCAGCAGGATTTAGAAAAGGAAGAGGCACTAGGGACCACATTGAAACCCTACAATGGCTAATGCAGTGAACCAAGGAATTCGAAAAGGAAATCAGCATGTGTTACTTGCTACATAGACTACATGCTATAGACTACAGCAAAACCTTTGACTGCATAAGTCATTAAAGGCTATGGAATGCCCTTAAAGACATGGGACTGCCATCACATCTAATAGTCCTGATGAGGAATCCATAGGGCAAAGCGGGTTAAGAAATATAGTAAGAAGAAGAAGAAAAAGAAATACTTTCAAAAAGAAACTTTTCATAGTCCAGCTAGAACAAATTGAAGTTTGGAAAAACAAGAAGCCAGGAGACATCAGAATTTACAAGATGTGGCTGCCTCTAAATTCAAGAGAAGTCATGTCTGCCTGAGTAGCAAAATGAAAACCAGAGAAAGAATTTCTTAATTGTAGCTTAGCAGTTCCGAGGAAGATTGTTGAACATGTAAAAAAGTATATTGCATTTCCCAAACTTGACCATTATGGCTCTGGCTCTAAGCTTCAGCAATTTGTTTATTCATACAACAATTTCCAGGATTCCCCAACTAGTAATGACCATACTGGCTGGGGGATCCTAGGAGTTTAGTTCAAATAAATACATTTTCCCAGCACTGCTCTACCTCTTCTTGCAAGTCATTCAGCAATGTGAGTCTACTAATTTTTGTTTAGAAAGAAGAGGAGGAGAAGGGTTAACCATTTCCTTCCCCCCCCTGCCCACACACACAAGCACACACCTCCATGGCTTCTGCTCCCTAAGAGTGTGCCAGTTCTTTCCTTTGCTCCCATCAATTCATTGGTGCATCTGATAATTGAAAGCTGTTGTCCATCTAAGGCAGTCACCTGGCTCTCGGTCAGGTTTAAAGTGATTAAATGGGGCAGTGAGGTGCAGGGAGCCTGCTGTGTTGAAGTCTAGCTCTGGCTGCAGTGATAGGTGGAGACGGACATTTGTGGGCATGTTCATCCGCAGGGATCACTTTGTGGAACATCAAAGGTGAAACTGAAAATCATTAGCATTGGGGTCATATCCTCCTTGGAGGGGGGGGAGGGAGAGGGGGAGAAAAGGGGAAGGAAGGGAAGGGAAGGAGAAGGGGAAGGGAAGGGGGTCATCGAGAGTCAGCCAGGAGAGCAGAAGCCTGGAGAGGAGGGAAAGAAAGTATTCTGCTAGAATGCAGGATGGCTTTCAGAAAGACAAGAAAAAAACATCCAGAGCTGTGGCTGGAAGCTGTCCATGCATTAATTTCTCTCCTGTGGGTACAGACTTCCTTTCACTGCACACAGTAAGACAGGGTGAGAGAACATCTGGCCTTCAATGTGCTATTGGGTTGCAACTGTCAGCCTTCCTTACCTGTGATGGGGTTGGCTATGGATGCTGAGAATTACAGTCCAGCAACATTAGGAAGGCCAAATGTTTCCCATCCTTGCATTAAGGGAGCCTTACTTGCCTATTCCCTATGGATGCAATGTGTAGGAGAGATGTTGGCTGAAAGAACATGGAAACTGAATGGATGTGCATGGCTGTAGTGTGTGTGTGTGTGGGGGGGGTCAACTTCCTTCCTGCAAATGGCTCTGAATTCCAACATGGAGTGATAATATGGGGCCGAGGTGGCCAGGTTTCTTCTTTTTAAGAGAGGAAGACAATTGTGTATTGGGCATTCTCTGCTTCACGTCCAATTTCAGGATAGAGAATGTAAGAAGAGCGAACAGTAGAGCCTTCATATCCGCACATATTTAATAGCTGGATAGCAGACAAAGGTATACAATCATGGGCTATATGGACACATAGTCTGACCCAGTAGAGTACAGCTTCCTGTATTTCTGTGTCCTCTGTGCTAAGATACATATAAGGCCACAAGCGTTATGCTGGTATGGGTTCTGGTAGCATGGGCACTGGGACAATGGAAGGAAACCCATTTCTGTACATTCTTTCCTTCCTTAAACAGACCTGGTTTTCTGCTGAGTCTAAATTTACAGAATGGCACTGATTTGATTCATCCCCTTGAGATGATAACCCTGTATAATTGTGCTGTACAGTTTTTTTTTAAAAGGTTCTCTGTTTGGTGGCTTGCTGCCTCAATCATGAAACAGTTGACTGTTCTAATCAATTCTAATTGGCTCTACTGGCAAAAGAGCTTATATTACCTTTCCTTGTTTGTTTGTATTGGACAGCAGAACACCCTTGGTATGCTGTATCACTGGACGTTAGAATCATCATAAGCCATCCAGATTGCAAGACCTTGTGGGTAAATAGAACAATTAGAAATGGAAGCAATGCATTGTTTATGGACAGAAAAGAGTTCATACTTAGGATAAGAGAGAGATATTGGAAACATGCATCCAATGGGTGTAACCTGGGTGGGGCATTAAGTGTTTGAAAATTTTGTCATGCTATTTTGTGATTTTGCAGACTTTGATGGACCATAGATATGCCTAGTAACATTGCAGTTCCCATCATTCCCCATTGGCTATGCAAGCTAGAGCTGATAAGAGTTGCAGTCTTAACAACATGCGACGGGATACACATTCCACACTCTTTTAAAGGAATAAATCTAACCCTTCTACTTATTACTACTTTGGGACGATCTGTTTCACTTTTTACTTGTGTTTGTTTTAGCAGAATAAAATGGAAATATTCAGAAAATTGAATTTTACCACTGTACTCTCTTCTCACATGTCAGCATAAGTGAGGGTGAGGTGTTGGTGCCTATCTGCCAGTGGGAAGGAATGTCACCAGTTGGGTGGAGGGCAAAAAGGCTTGAGTAAGTAGAATCAGCCTTAGATATACTTGATTCAAAGCTGCACCTTGTCTCCCAAACCAATTGTCTATGCCAGACTTAAGACAGATAAGTTGACTTATGCTGGCTCATGATGAGCCCTGGTGGTGCAGTAGTTAAATGCCTGTACTGCAGCCACTCACTCATAGACCACAAGGTTGTGAGTTCAATACTAGCCAGGGCTCAGGCTAGACTCAGGTGCTTGTACTGCAGCCACTCACTCATAGACCACAAGGTTGCGAGTTCAATACTAGCCAGGGCTCAGGCTAGACTCAGGCCTGCATCCTTCCGAGGTCGCTAAAATGAGTACCCAACTGTTGGGGGGCAATGAGCTTACAGTTGTAAACCACTTAGACATCCCATAGCGCGATATGAAGCGGTATATGAATGAAGCTGCTTTGCTTGTTTGCTTTTTAAGACTGTCATAGTTAATCCCACTCTTCCTTGCTGTGGTAGTGTTGAGGTTGATGGAACTTGTAAATGCATGGATCCATCACTTTGCTTTTTTCCTTACACAGAGCAAGTTGAAAGGACAGGTGACAGAGTAGTAGGTTCTCCTCTTTCATTCCTGACTTCTTCCACCCAGTATTGCTTGACTGGGGATGATCTGAGTTCTTCTACAACACAAGGATACATAGAAGGGGAATGCTGATGCACTGCCCCATTTACCATTGCTTACCTTGAGTAGTGTGGAATTTACTGCAACTTTGTACTAGACTCCCACTGGTGTTCATGCCTTTCCAGAATGATAAAGGCAATGATCAAAGGTCTGGAAGCCAAGCCTTATGAGGAATGAGTCAGGGAGCTGTGCATGTTTAGCTTGGAGAAGAGAATAACATGAAAGAGGTGACATGAGAGTTATCTTGAAATATCTGGAGGGATGTCATTTAGAAAATAGAGCAAGCTTGTTTTCTGCTGCTCCAGAAATTAAAACATAAACCAATGGATTCAAATTGCAAGAAAAGAAATTCCACCTACACATAAGGAAGAACTTCTGAGGGAGTAGGCCAAGCCTACAAAAGCTTACACTACAACTTCTTTCACACAGTTATTCTCAAAAGTGCTGCAAGATCCCTTTGCATCCTTTTTTTACTGTCCAGCAGTGCAATATATTGCTTCAAAGGGTGGTGGACTCTATTTTCGGAGGTCTTTAGGCAAAGGTTGGTGGACATCTTAAAAGGAGTGCAGTTGTGTATTCTTTCATGGCAGGGGACCCTTGTGGTCATTTCCAGCTCTAAGATTCGATTATTCTATGAATCTATAATAAAGCATTTGCACTGAGATCTTCTGCTTCCCCACCCCATCTCTTTTTGATTTTGATTTTATTCCAGCTCTTGGAAGATGTATGAACTGTTCTTTCAGGCTCAGACTCCCTCCACAACAGCTTCCATATTGTTGTGAGAGAATTGTGGGGAAAGAGTAGAAAATCACCCCTTTCCTGAAGGGCCAGCTGGCCAATCACTTTCTGCAAGGAGGCTGTGAATGGGCTTGATTACAAGAACCAAGAAGCATTTTCTCCATCTTCAAAAATACCAGCATTACTCAGTAGCCTAGGCTCTTTCACATTGTTCCCTGGCTTGCGTCTGGGAAGCCAACACCGCTAATCAATATTTTAAGTACACTTTACTCCAGCTCAGGGACACATGCTGTGACTATCCAACATCCCTGACATCTCTGCTCCAAAGAGCTTTTGTGCATGCCTGGAAAGCCTTGGCATGCACTAAGAATGAGCATCCTGATGATACAACATGCCTATTTGATGCCTCCCCACCCTCCTTGTTTTACACACCCGCTGTGAATAGGTGATGACTGAAGCCCTATTAGTTTACATGGTCATCCTCTAGGGCCTAATACAAGCTTGTTGCCTGCAAGATATTTCTAATGCTTTATTCAACCTTACGGTTTTATAGTGCTCCAAAGAATCCTCAGTTAACTGCATCCTGGAAGAGTTTCTCACAGATTAATGCACTTGGTTTCTCTGAGTAGAGATGGGGGAGAATTTTGTTCAGTTTGCATTTCAGCAAGAATTTACTAGATTTGTACTTCCTCAATCAATTTACAAACCAGAACTCAGTTGTCCCTTGATAGTTATATTTCTCAGACATTTTACATGTGCTTTGCAAACAAAAAAATGCACACAAGAAGAATATATTGGGGGAGAACGTCACAAAAATGTGTATATTGAGTTTACACCCTCAATATACACATTTTTGTCTCGTTTTCCCCAATATATTATTGTGTGCATTTTTTGTTTACAAAGCATGTATAAACAGGATGATATGAGGGGAAATTGTTTGTAGAAGTGTTTGCAGAAATACATGTATTAGTGTGCACAATATAATTATATTAACGGGGAAATATACAAAACAGGATATTAAGGAAAATCACTTGCAATAATGCAATCTCTCTGGCAAATCCATGTACAAAAGTTAACAAAAATATCAACAACCCTGCATTCAAAATTGAGTATAGTGGGGGAAATGTTTATATCTCTCCATTTTTTGTTCAGTCTTGCACAAAGGTTTGCAAACTGAACAAGAAATGGGATAGGACACACATAAGAGCTGAAAAATAAAAATAAACCAAAACTGACAGATTGGTCCATCACTAGACAGGAAACCTGTTTATTACTTAGAGAGTTTGGCTTAATAGTACCCAGCCTATATCTAGAAACCAATGCCTCTTTTGTTTCCTATATTTACTTGATTATATCCTACCTTTCACCCATAATAGGATGAGAGTTTAATATACTGTACACACTAGGACCAAGATCCTGTTTAATTTTGGTAGAACAGAATGTTCCAGGAGCAATGTTACACTGGATCACCTGGAACACAGCTCCAATCAGAGATTGACTCTATGTTTTAAAAAAATATCTGGCTCCATTCAGTCCTCAGAACCAAGCCAATGTTGGCAGGCATGGCTTGGGGAACTGCTTATCAAAAAAGGAATTTCCCAAACTGTCTGGGCCTCACAAGACACCTCTCCCTTCACTGTCTTGGATCCCATCCAGGAAAAAGGCAGGGTATTAATCCAATCAATCAATTGTGCCTTGATTCAGAGGACTGAAAAGTTTCAGGCATTAAAGAACTAGGCAACTATCAATAAATTAGCTTTTGCTGGAAGGAACATGCTGGGTTGCTGCCTTCTTCTTTGACAGTGCTGTGCAGGTGGAGTAGGTGGCCTGGGTAGCTTCTACCACTATAGTTCGTTGGAGAAACTCTTGAATATCTCCTTGCACAACCAACTAGCATGTTGTACCAGTGGTGGAATGATCCATTGAATGAAGAGTTTGATCCTGTTGCAGGGATGGACAAAGAGCCACATTGGGATCACATTGGCTCCTTGTGGCTCTTTTTTGAGCCATCTAGCTCACAGGACTTCCTGGACTGCATTTTTTTTCTGGTCCAAAGGGCAAATTACCTCTCTTGAAAGCCTTCCAGGAGCAGCGTCTTTTTAATCAATTGCAGAACTCTCCCCCATATTTCAACCAGAAATGGATTTGTGTCCACTTCTGGGTTTAAGTGGTGGCACAGTGGTTAAATGCCTGTACTGCAGCCACAAACCATAAGGTTGCGGGTTCAATACCAGGCTCGACTCAGGCTTGCATCCTTCTGAGGTCGCTAAAATGAGTACCCAGTTTGTTGGGGCTATTAGCAACACGTTGTAAATGCTTAGGGAGTGCTTAAGTGCACTGATAAATGACATAGAAATGTATTTGCTATTGCTATTTAATTTTCTTTTCTATTAGTCCCTGTATGTTGCCAGAAACAAACATGATAACCTCTTGGCCTATCACAGTGGATTAAAGTTAGAGGAGCTCTGTCCCAGATCCAAGTGAGTAGTGCTATGGGAAAGTAATGGGCACATTGGCAGAGGAAGCCTGGATGGGTGATACTATTTCTCCAACCCCCCCCCCCCAAAAAAAAAACCCATCAGGAGAACCCATGAGCATGTCAAGATGGTTCCCAGCATGTCTCAGTCCCCATCAGTGAATGGTCTAGACCCAATTGCATTTTGATTCCTGTGTGTCACTTCCTCTTTGTCAGATGGAACTTCCTGAGTTTCAGCCCATTGCAATCCATGAGATAGTTGCAGGCTCCATCTGCCCACCAGGACCTGCCACTTACACCCCAAAGGAAGGGCAGCTTCCATTTCAGAGAACCAATTAGTAAGCTCATGCTAATCAGCCAGAGATTTTGTTAGGAAACGTGATTAGTACTTTGCATAATTGACCCTATTACAAATGATGGAGAGAACAGCCTTCCATATACCCTCTAATTAAGGGTGAATGGCAGCTTTGTGTGGTATTTAGTCCTGCTAATCAGGGTAAGTCAAACCCCTGAACAAGATGCAATCAGGAGACCCCCGTCCTAATTCATATCAAGAAAAAAAATTAGAGCATTGACCTTCCAGTCCTCAAAATCTGCAGCTGGGGGAAATGTTTCATCGCAGCAGAATGTTCTTCTGGGAACAGGTTGAGATTTACAGGCCTTCCAATTTATTATTGTATTTCATAACATTAAATATTTACCCCTCATCTTTCCTTCAAGGGGCTTAAGACTGAGAAGTATATCTTCCTTTATTTATTTAGGCTGGCATCCTGTTCAGCAGCTATGATATCATAAGCTAGACTTACAATTCCCATCTCTCTGATCTCCAGCACTTTGGTTGTGTCTCTACCAGGCTGTGAAGGTTGTTTTTTGGTGTTATCCGGAGATCTCAAGGCAGCTCATAACATGTAGGTTCACATTTGATCACTCATAACATGTAGGTTCACATTTATGTCATGAATGACTGAATATGATCCCCAAAACCTACCCTTGCAGCCTGGCAGGAGGCTGACCAAAACATTTTTGAGGTACTGGAGATCAGAGTGTTGGGAATCGACATCTGCACCATGCTCCAGGTTAAGGTATGTCTAGGGAAAACAGTTGTGGTAGAACCCTGAGGGACCTCTGTTTTCAATGTGTTTTCTGATCAGCAGTATAGTGTGGATGTCATTTCCCAGTGCTTCGATCTCTAGCACCTAAACAACACTTTGATTTGGGTGCTGCTAGGCTGTGAAGCTAGGTTTGGTGGACAAGTATGGTCAGTTGTAACTATGATGATGGAGCTCTGTAATCATAGTTATGATGACAATTCAGAATCTTGGTCTATATTTCTATCCCACATTTCTGCCACAGTGCGGCCCAAGATGGCTCTCAGATTAAAGCAATACAGAGCTATTTACCAAAAAACAAAACAAAACAAAAAAAACATTTATTATAATAAAAATAGTTAAAAACATTATCCTGATAACAGTTTTCTGAGGTAGGTTCTTCCTAAAGATAATGATTGTTGGAGATAGATCTAGTTTATTGGTATCTTGTATGTATTGGGACATGGGGGAGAGCATTCTCAACTGTGGCAACCCATTGTGGAATTTCCTCCCCTTAGAGGTCCAACTGGTGCCAACACTCTTGTCAATTAGGTGCTAAATTAAAACTTGGGTGTTCACCAAAGACTTTAGGCCTTGTTCATTCAACCCAACACTCTTATTTATAGTTTTAAAATGTTTTTATAATTAAATCTATTTTAACTCATCGTATTATTTAATATGTTGTAGTGTATTTATACTCTTTTACTCTTTTTAAGCTGTTTAACTTGTTTTAATGCTATTTGTAAGCTGCCTTGAGATCTCCGGATGTAAAGTGGCTTATAAAAATAATCTTCATCTTCATCTTCTTCTTCTTCATCATCATCATCACCATCACTTTTGTCTGAGAATACAACAGGGTAGATAGAAAATAGTGTGATTGGAATTTTGACACCACAATAGTGCATTTTTTGAATGAACCAGTCGTGGACATGTTGTTTCATGATGGTCAAAAAGAGAATTCATGCAGTCTGGGTCAAACTGAAGGAAGCAATGCTTACTGCATAATGGAGCGTAGAGTCATCAGAGAAGGCCAAAGTAAGAAACTGATAACAAGAACAATAGCCAAATAGCAGGAGAAAAATCAAAGATGGTCAAAGGTCAAAAAACATGAGAAAGCAAAACTGTAAGTTCAGAGATGTTCCTTTGAAGCTGCTCCAGCAGCAGATGAGAAGGAACTGAGGGGCTTAGGTGGGAACTGAGGGATACGGCAGCCTGGCATGGGTGAGGCTATGGCCAAAGTCTTCTACCTATAGCTCTAGAAGATTCTGAAGATTCTCCACATGTGCAGGCGGAGATAATCCATTTGTGTGAGTTCACAGATGATCACTCAAAGGACCACAGTTAGAGATAAGCAGCCTGTCCCTTCCTATGTGTGTGTCAGGAAAGCCCTAGGGTGAATCTGACTTCTGCCATGAATTCAGGAGGATACTTTCAGCATCATCAGTCTCCCAAGCTGATGCCTTTGTTACAGGTATAAGGCTTATTGTATAGATTACAGGGCAATGCACATGAAGTACTTTGAAAACTCAAAAATGATACAAATGCTATGTCTTGAACCCAGAGTGAGGATTGTGAATTAGATCAGTCATAACAGACATGCTCAGTTGCTTTCACTAGCATTTGAATTCAACTCGGTATCTTTATTAGTATTAAAGAGGTTTATTTCCTACCTCACAGTGAGTTCTCTGATTTCAGGCTTCGCCTCTGATACTTGGTTGAAAAACAATAATAACAGATGAACCTCAAATTTATCCATCTTAATTGCCCAACATGTTCTGACAAGAGATTTCATCAGATGAGCCTTTATTAATTGTAAGAATGCATGCATTGTGTCATTTGCAGTCCTTTCAGTTCTTTACCCTTGATGAAGGTATGTTTCAGAAAACATTAGGCAATTCAACAGCATTTATAAATGCCTTGGATACTGATTTGAGGTTCACCATTTTGTATGCCTTCTCATTTATTTGTCTGTGCCAGAAACAGGCACCTGCATTTCAGAGGCCCATGTTTGACATATATGTCTCCTTAGCACCCTTTCTCATACTCTGCAATAAATTGATGGAATCAGATTGCTTTAAAAGGGGACAAGAAAAAGCAATGTAGAGCAGGTATATAGATAACTGTTTACCCCACAAAAACTTTCTATTTAGAGGTATACCAGCTAGTGGATGAAAAGAATGTTGCCCACTTGCCCAGCTTGTTGGCTTCCTGAAGGCATATGGATAGAAACTATGAAAAAGCCAAGAGTGGAATAGTTGGAGCTTTGGTCTGATCCAACAAATTTCTTCTTCTTTTATCTTTATGTATTTATAGTAACCCTGCTTGTGAAAGTGATTGCTGATCTTCTTTTAATACTGGGGTGCGGGGCAGACCTACAGCTGATGACAGAAATAGGGATATCTCAGTATAGACTGCTACACTCTCTGCAGGCCATGGCCCTTTACTGGTTCTCCTCTGATTCCTGATGTTATTTCCTCTACTCTTCTCTGTCCCCCATCTACAAAACTGATGGAGAAAAGTCTGCATGAGTTGAGAAAGATTTCTGAGATGCACATGTCTATTTTTGTCCATTACATACTGAACAAAGAGAAGCCATTTGCATACACCAGGGGTAGGCAACCTTTCCCCTTTAAGGGCCAAGGGACTTCAACTCCCAGAATCCCAGGAGCTATTGGCCAACATGGGACTATTGGACAACATGGCTGAGGCTTCTGGGAGCTGAAGTCCCTCGGCCCTTAAAGGGGAAAGGTTGCCTACCCCTGGCATACATAGCTTCACCCATTTTGGCTTTGGCTCTGCCCATTGCTGGAACGTGCCCCCACCCAGTCCAGATACCTTTCAGCCAAGATAATGGAGACATTTATGGGGGATAGGACACCCATCCTTGCTCTCAGTTCTTACTTAGAAATAGTAGACCTTTAAGTAATGCTGCTTCTTTCACCTTCTGATGATTAAGCTAATCAGAAACCTATCTACAAAGCATTTGAGCTGGGAAAGGAAATAATTTATCTTCCCTTGTATTTCTTCCTTCATTCCTGACATATTCTGAAAAGTTCTAGACAGCCTTTTGATTCATTCAGTGGAGGGAAAGCTGGAATTAATCATGTTGGAAGGGTCTTCCCTCTTGCGCTGACAGCAAGGTGACATGACCTTTCCAGTTTGTCTGTAATTCATGTAATAATGAATAAATATAACTGGACAACTGAATAATTGTTAGACGATCATTGCTGTTTTTATATGTTGACAATTTATACAATTCCTGAATTGTAATACAATAATTTTTTTATAAAAACATATAACTGGACAGGAAGGATTGAACTGCTGTGGGGAAGCTGAGTAGATTGCTCACATTTTGAATAATTCAATTGCCCCTCTTGGTTCAACACACCAACAAAGTAGGTTGGTGACTTTTGGTGATGTGGCATATATGAATCATTTGTAGGCATGGACCAGAATTCTGTTGGTGTCTTTGATGTGTGCATTCACCTCCAGAAGTGTTTGGATATTTCTGTTCAGTGAAGAATAACCACATTCAGATCAAAGTGTCAAAAGTCTGCCTACCACACTTACAGCAAAACCCTGTGGCAATTTATGCTACGTAACTTTGATGTAGACTCTAAACCAGGCACGCTTCTCTTTCTCTCTTGGAGGCATCCAGGAGCTTTATAACCCAGGGGAAGCACTACGTGTGAGCCCCTCATATGTTTTCTTGTTAGAAGCTGAACACTTATATGTTGGCTTAAATTTCACTTTGATTTCTCAGATCTTGGGGAAGAGTCTCTTGTTCCTTTTTTGTGATGGTCTTCTGTTTCTCTGCATTGATTATTATAATCTTGTCCTTATGCACTAGTTGTTAAACAGTTGCATCCAGGGTTCTGACTCCATTTCAGTTACCTTTTACTTTTTTGTTTCTCATCTGCCCTTAATTGCTTGAAGAGTTTCATCTGCCATCCATTGAGGCATCTTTTTTTGGCTGAAGATAGGGTATTTCTGCATTCATCCCTGACAATGTCCCTGGCTTCAGTCAGAGTTCTTTTGGCTCTTGGCAAACTAGACTTATTAGTGCAAATCTATTTTTTACATTCTTTTTAAATTCTATGGGGATGTTCTTCAGGTTGTATTTTGGCACAGTGATTGTTTTATGTTGTTCTTTAGCTTTACTTTTATATTTTACATTATCAGTTCATGGACTGTGCTTCTGGTCTTTTTTTGCAGAGAGAATTAAACGTCTCCATCTTCTGCTTTCAATGATGTAGTCTATTTGATTTCTATATTAGCCATCAGATGATGTTCATATATACAATCATTTCTTGGGTTGCTAGAAGAATGTGTTTGCAATGGTCAAACTCTTAGCCTTATAAAATTCAATCACTCGATCTCCTTCATTTCATAATTGTAGGCCAAATTTTCCTACCATCTTTGATTTTGCTCTGTTTCCTAATTTTGCATTCCAATCACCTATGATCATCAAGAAGTCCTATTTTGGTGTATGTTCATTTTCCTTCCGGACTCCAGAATATAATATTTCAGTTTCTCCTTCTTTTGCCTTTGCAGTTGGAGCATAAATTAGGATTATGGTTACATTGATGGATCTTCTATGAAGTTTTATTGATATCACTCAGTTAGACTTTGCTTTATATCCTTTGACTACTTTTGCTACATCTGTCCTCAGTGCCACTCCATTTCTTCTTTGATTTTCATTTTCTAAGTTAAACACTGTAATTATCTGACTCAAAAAATCCCATTCTTGTCCACTGTAGCTCATTCACCCCAAATATTGCAACGTTTATGTTTTATTTGTTTTGCTATGTCTAACTTCCACTGATACATGCTTCACAGATTCCATATTCCTATTATATGTGCTGTGCAGCTTCAGACTTTCCTTTCACCTCTAAGCATGTTAACAGCTAGACATCTTTTTGGCTTGATCCAGTTCCATCATTAACTACAGAGCTACTTGTAATTGTCCTCTGCTGCACCACAGTAGATTATTGTCATCTGACCTGGGAATTTCATTTTCTGATACTATCTCTTACTTCATTTTTGATTATCTTATCATAAAAGTTTAATGTTAAAAGACATTCAGAAGGGAAACCCGCCCCCCCTTTGTGCAGTACCAACAGGTCTTAGCAGTGGTCCACTACCATTGTCTTTGAGAGATCATTTGGATGTGTAACTGTCCACTATTGCTGCTGCCCAGTAGCTGTTTGACACATTTAGTTTGGTTCCTCAGGAAAAACCTGTCTGACATGGAAGACCTTACCAGCAGCACTGCTGCCAACAGCATAGCCTTTTGCCTCACAGGAGCATGCAATCCCACCACCATGGAAAGGTGGTGGGTTCACTTGAACTGTGTACAATAGGATTAATTCAGCTGCTGCAATTATTTGATGTCTGACTCATATCTGGTGCAACTGTCTGTTTTTGGCTGGATTTATAATATTTACAGATAATTTCTGATATACTTACAGTAAAATCTCACTTCCCATTGGACAGGAAGGTTTTTGTTGACATTAACAAGGGTTAGTAAACTTCATTTCCCATTGATTGTTCAGAAGGGCAGTTAGCCAGCCAGGAATATCCTGCTGCAATGTATATGTAGTATTAAAAAGAATGGAACAAATATTTAGAAGGCATTTTCCACCATTCATAGCAGAAATTAATTAGTTCAGATTTGGAGTGGGATGCAACTCATTATTAAGCTTGGATCCCTGCTCAGCTATAGTTGTGTACTGAGTGACCTTGGGCAAGTCACCTTCTCAGACTCAGAGGAAGGCAATAGTAAATCTCTGATGAATAAATTTTGTTCAGGAGAGCCATAGGAGAGAGTTGGAAGCAGAAAGCCAGGTAAAGGTACCCGTATTTTCCGGCGTATAAGACGACCAGGTGTATAAGACGACCCCCAACTTTTCCAGTCAAAATATAGAGTTTGGGATATACTCGTCGTATAAGATGACCCCCCCCCTTCCAACACACACCAAATAAAAATTAAAAAACAAAACATCAGATTTAATTTCAGTATGGTAATTTTAATTCAAATGCATTGCAGAAATTTATTAAAGCAGTTTGACACCGCTTTAACTGCCCTGGCTCAAGGCTATGGAATTCTGGGATTTGCATTTTTTTTAAAACAAATTTTATTTCATATACATACATTTACATACATACAAAAACACATACATACAAATACAAATACATACAAATACAAATGTACCTGTACACGTACATTCTAATGTACATATAAATTCATTCTTGCATCACTATCATCTCATAAATAAGATAAAGTAATGTGTATATGTCAAAATTAGAATCTTTGTTATATCTATATATTCTTGAATGTTCAATATTTCTGTACTTCCTTATGTGATTCTACCATCACTTGTATCCTTTAATTTCATTGTCAGCTTTTTTAGCTATCTTATGATCTTGCTATAATTTAGGTAGTTTTCCATTCTCTTTTTTTTACCTATTATCTCCAATTCTGGCCATACATCTTCTATATCCTTATTTTTAAGGTTTGCAGTAAGTTTATCTAAAGAGGCAGCTTCTAATAATTTAAGATACCAGTCTTCTTCTGTTGGTATCAGCTTTTGTTTCCAATACTGAGCGTATGTTATCCTGGCCATCGTAACCATATATAATATTTTCTTTTCTTGTGTCTTTCTAATTGTCTTGTTTATATTGGTTGTAATATTTAATAGGAAGAGTTTTGGATCTTGTTTAACATCAATCTCTAGCATCTCTCCCATTGTTGTTGCAATCATACTCCAGTATCTCTTTGCTTCTCGGCAATTCCACCACATGTGGATAAAGTTTGCTTCAGGATGTTGGCATTTCCAACATTTTGTATTACCTGTCCTGTACATTTTATGCAGTTTAGCTGGTGTGAGATACCATTGGTGAAACATTTTTAAATAATTCTCTTTCAGGTTCTGACAAAGTGTGAATTTATTGGTAGCTTTCCAAGATTTTCCCCACTGTATTAGTTCAATCGGTTCTTTAATATTCTGTGCCCATTTGATCATAGTGTTTTTGATTGTTTCATTTTCTAAATCTCTATATTTCAAAAGTTTGTAATATTTGGTTATATGTTTATCTTGTTCTTTATATATTATTTTGTCTATTTCATTTATACCTTCCTCTATTCCTGGGGATTTCATATCTTCTTTGAATTTGGATTTTAGTTGATTATACAAAAACCAATTGATTTTTATATCTTTTTTCTGTATTGTGTCTATTGTTTTAAATTTATATAAGTTCTTAATTTTTTTTCAATCATATCTTTATATAAAATCCATTTCTCTTCCTTAATTCTTGTTCTATGGTAGAAAGCTTCCTGTACGGATACCCAGGTAGGTATTTTTAGGTAAAATTGTTTTTGATTCTATTCCAAATTCGTAGAAGCGCTTTTCTAAATACGTGATATTCAAAATCTTTATTAATAGTAGCCTTGTTGTACCACAAATAAGCATGGAAACCAAATCTTATGTTGCTGCCTTCAAGTTCTAACAGATTATCCTTTTCTAACTTTATCCATTCCTCAATCCATATCATACCACAGGCATAATAATATAGTTTTAAATTAGGAAGTGACATTCCTCCCTTATTTTTCTCTTCTGTTAATATCTTCCACCTGGTTCTAGGTCGTTTTCCTCCCCATAAAAATTTAGATAATTCTCTTTGCCAGGTGCTGAAACAGTCCTCTTTTGCAATTATAGGCAAATTTTGGAATAAGAACATGAATCGAGGTAGGATATTCATCTTTATAACTGAGGCTTTTCCAGAGAGTGATAATTGTAATTTGGTCCATCTTGCTATGTCTGTTTTGATCATGTTCCACATTTTACTGTAATTATTTTGGAAAAGGTCTATATTTCTTTCAGTTATTGTGATACCTAGGTATCTTGCTGTCTTTTGTACATCAAATCCTGATATCTGTTTTAATTCTTCCTCTTCTGTTGGTTTTATATTCTTTGTTATTATAGTCTTGTCTTCATTGATTTTAAAACCGGAATATGTACCGTATTCTTTTATTATTTTTTATTAAATATTGTAAACTTTCTTTTAGTTCTTCTAAAAAGCAGATCAGGTCATCTGCATATGCTTTTAATTTAAATTGGGTATTTTTGATTTTAACACCTTTTATGTTTTTCTCTTCTCTTCTCTTTGTATTTAATATTTCCAAAGTAAGTATGAAAAGCAGAGGCGACAACGGGCATCCTTGTCTAGTGCCTCTTTCAATTTTTATGTAGTCTGTTTTTTCTTCATTAATTAACATTTTTTCTCTTTGATCTTTGTATATTTCTTTAATCCATGAGTTAAATCTGTCTCCAGTGTTCATTTTCTCTAGAGTCTTTAATAGAAAATTCCAATTTACTCGATCGAAAGCCTTCTTGGCATCAATCAGTACTAGAGCTAATTTTCTATCACTGTTATATTCGAAGTGTTCTAAAATATTTATTACCATTCTTATATTATTTCTAATATGTTGTCTGGGTAGAAAACCGTTTTGATCTTCATAGACTATCTCCGCTAGAATATTTTTTAATCTTTCTGCAATGATGTAAAAATCTTATAATCAGTATTAATATGGGAGATTGTTCTATAGTTCTTTAAATTCTTCACATCTTTTCCTTCTTTTGGTATTACTGTTATTAATGTGTCTTTCCATGTATTTGGTAAACCTTCTGTATGTATATTGTTTAGTAATTTAGATAGTGGTGTTAAAATTATCTCTTCCATTTTTTAATAATAAATTGTTGGGAATCCATCTGGACCCGGAGCTTTCCCCAGTTTGAGTTTTTTTTTATCGCGTTAGCTATCTCTTCTGTTGTTATTTCCTCATTTAATTTTACTTTTTGCGTTGCATTAAGACCTGATATCTTCTGTTTTTGTAAATATTCATTTATAGATTTTTCTTCTTCTTCTATATCCTGTTCTTTTGTATATAATTGTTTATAATATTTTTCGAATTCTTTTTTGATATTATCCTGATCCTGTGTTCATTATCTATTACAAGTTCTGTTATTATCTATTACAAGTTCTATTACAAGTTCTGTGATCCTGATCCTGTGTTCATTATCTATTACAAATTCTGTTATTAATTTTTCTCTTTTTCTTTTTTTAGTTTATAAGCTAATAATTTTCCTGCTTTATTGCCAAATTTGAATTCTCTTTGTTTGACATATTGTATCTTTTTATGTAATTCCTTAATTATGAAAGATTTTATCTGTTGTTGCAGAATTTGAACCTCGATTTTTAATTTAATTTTTTATCACCCGTCTGTTTCCATTCTTTTTCTTTTGATTTCAATTGATTTTCTAAATCCTTTTTCTTCTTCATTTCCGATTTTTCTTTTCAGCTTGTATTTTCATAATTACACCTCTAATAACTACTTTGCTCGCTTCCCATATTATTGTATTTGAGGTCTCATTATCTGTATTTTCTTTGAAATAGTGTCTTAGTTCTTTCTTTATTCTATTTGTAGTTTCTTCTTCATTAAATAAGTTTTCTGTCATTCTCCAAGAGAATTCTTTCTTTCTGTCTCTTATCTTCAAAATTATCATATTATGATCTGAAAGGTCTCTGAGTTCTATACTCATTGATTGTACGTATGGTAACAGTGTTTTTATAGTGAGAAAAAAGTCTATTCTGGAGAATGATTTATGTGATTCTGAGTAAAAGGTGTATTCTTTAGACATTCCATATTTATATCTCCATATGTCAACTAATTCATGTTCTTTTTGAAGTTTGAAATTTTTTTTAGATAACTTTCCTTGATTTTTTCTTATATTTTTCATAGTAGAGAATCTATCTATTTCCGGTTGGATAACTCCATTGAAGTCTCCCAGCATTAATATCTCATTATATTCAGTTTTCTTTATTGCTTTGTTAATTTTTGCAAAAAATTGTTCTTATCGGATGGTGCATGTACTCCGACTACGAGACACGTCAATTCTTTTAATTTCACTTCTAATGCGAGCATTGATCCTTCATTGTCTTTAAAGACTTCTTTTGTGTTATATTTTTGTTTCACATATATTACAATACCTTTTTTCTTTTTATTCTCTGTTAATGAGTAAAAACATTCTTCTAACTTAGAATTTTTAAGATATCTAGATTCATTGTTCTTTATTTTTATCTCTTGTAGACATACTATATCTCCTTGTAATTTTTCTAAGCGATGAAAAATTAAGCTTCATTTATATTTATTATTTATTCCTTTGACATTCCACGATATTATTTTGAGTGACATTTAATCAATTATTGTCTTTCTATTGTTATTTGTTGCTATTGTTGTTGTTCCACCCCTTCCACCCCTTTATTTTTATACTTTATTGTTTTTTATTTATTTGTTTATTTATTGAATTATTTTGAAAAATCTTTCAGTTAGGAAAAAATAATAAATTTTCACTATTCTTCACTATTCTTCCTGACCCGTTTTCTCCTCTTCTTCTGAATCTGTAATAGGTTCCAAATTAGGATTCTTGTCTTCTGTCTTACTATCTTTGCTATCTCTGTCTCCTGTTTCTTCCTCATCTTTATTTCTTTTAGCCCTCCATTCTCTTCTTCTATGGAATTTTTCAGCATGTTCCGCATCTGAATCTCTTCCTTTATCTTTTTTTTCTTTTAAAATTATTTTTTTCCATTTCTTTAGCCTTTTCCAAATTGTCTATTTTATACCTTTTTTGTTTGTAAAACAATGACAAACCTTCAGTTCTTTCCCATCTAAAATAAAGTCTTAATTCCTGGAGTAGGTGGGTAACGAATTTGTATTTCTGGTGCTCCATAATTAATTGTAGTGGTATATCTTTAAATATCTTTGCTTCTACATCTTCAATTATAAGTTTGTTTTCATAGCTTCTACGAATTATATGGTCTCTTGTTGAAGATCTAACAAAGCTTATTACAGTGTCTCTAGGAATTTTATGTTCTTTTGCTTGTGAGGAATTAATTCTGAAAATTTTGTCCAGGTCTAACAAAAGCTGTTCCAAACTGCATCCTAAAAATTGAGCTAGTGATGGCATAATTCTTTCTTTTAGATCTTCATTTCGTCTTTCAATTTCTCCTCTAATCTTAACGCATTTTCCCCAATATCGTAATTCATTTATCCAGTCTCTGTAATTATGTTGTTGTTGTTCTTGTCATAGTTCAGTCATTGTCTTCTCTAATTGTAAGGTTTTGTCTTTAATTTTTTCTACATCCTTTTGTGTTTTATTTAAATCTGATGTTATTTTGCCTATCTTTTACTTTGTCCATCCAGATCTTTTTTTATTTCTAATTTACTGTCTTTAATTTCTTCTCGTATTACAAGCTTCCTTAATCTGTAACTTTTATTGTGTCATCTGTCGATGCTCTTCTTTGTGTTGTAAATTGTAGTTGTGTTTGCGAAGAGCTTTTCTTTATTGCAGTCATTTTTTCTAATTTGTCCTTTAAATGTATTATGCAAATGTCATCAAATAACAAGAAGTTATTAAATAATAATTAACATTAATGCACGAGAGATTATTCTACCGTATAATGTTCAACTTATATTTCTTTATAACATATATTATAATGTATATGTTTTACTTTTAATTGTGTCTAAGCCTCTTATTACTGGTTATATTCATGTAATATAATCTGACACCTCCATTCTAGTTTTATTTCCTCCATTCTTATAGTTCATCAACATTAACATTAACCAAATGTCAATTTTTTTACTTTTCCTTCCAATTATTAATTTAATACTTAGAATTAGAGGCTATTGATATATCCCAAAATTATATATATCTTCTGGTAAACAAGCGCACAAAGACTTAAAGTGATAACTTAATATAATTCTCTTCATACAGACATTGATAGCTTAACTTAATATTTTTAAACTATCTGAAATCTTCAAAAATTCATACATACATATATTTAGATTATTATCAATCAATTTTCAAGTTCATCGACTTTAATTCAAATTATTCAGACAATTATTAATATAATTCAGTTAAAATATATTTTCTTTATCTATAATTAAACTTATTCCATTATTTATACAATTCATTAATTCATTGATTCAATTCAATCTTACTTTCTCTTTTCTTCTTGATGTTTCCCTTGTGTCTATAAAATATAAATTTGTTGTTGTTTGTTTATTTGAGTGTCCTTAAATTTCTTGACCTCTATAATCACTGTGTGTATTCCTCTTTTGTTCTTTCTTCATATATCATACATATACCATGCATTAACTCTGCTCATTTACAGTTCAAAAATTATATAATCCAATGATGTCTAATACAAGTTCATTATAATTCAAGACGTCTTTCTTTTCTTCTGAAAATTTAAAAAAGAACAAAGGAAAGAAGATCTTTTACTCTTTTAGATTGCCCAAATTCACCACAATACAAAGTATCTTTCCAAGGATAGGACAAATAAAAAGGACAAATAATAATGAAAAGAATCCTTTCCAAGTTTATCACAATCCAGAGTGTCTTTCTTTTCCGAAGAGGAAACAGTAGGTGTTATAAGAGTTCTTCTGCTATTTCAACATTATAGCGTTGCCCAGCTGATTCTTGTTTAAGTCAATTAGTTACCTTGTGTCACAGTAGGAATTAATTACCTTTTAACGCGGCAACAGGGATTTAATCTTGTTATCTCGTTGTATATTCTTCCTTTTCTATATTGGTGGTTCTAAAATGTCTCTATGGTATTTCTATGATATTTATGATTCACTATAATGATAGTCCTTCTCTTCAGTCTATCACAATTATAGCAAATTGGAAAAAACATCTTCTTGTGTCTCAAGTTTCTCCCGGTCCGTGGGATCACAGGCGTCTCCGAGGCACAAGTTTCTAAGTGTTTATTTTACAAGTGGGTAATCACTTTATCAGATGCTAGTAATTGATTACTTCCCTTTTCTGTAGCAATGTTATTTGTGCGGGGTTTTGATGGTCGCTTTTCCACGCCAGAGAGCGGCTAGATTTGACCCTCTGCACCTCCTAGCTGGATTCCTCTCACTAGCGCTGAGACGCCGCGGCAGCTGGAGCAGATCCAGAACACTTCAAGACGTTTTCTACAGTTTTCCTATGTTATATGTTCTTCTTTTGTGTCCGAGGGTCAAATCGGTAGTCCCCCTTCACTGGGCGACTAGGGACGGGCAGAAATTGTCCCCGTTCCCCCCCAAATTTCCGCAAATCTCGGAGGTAGGGTTGTGAGTCTTTCACCCCCTCATCCTCCTCCAAAACCTCCGCACCGGAAGCTTTATATCGAGATTTGCAGTTTTGTGAGATATTTAGCCTTTTCTGTCAGAGAGCTCTGGTACCACAAAGCAAACTGCAAATACTAGGAGTCCACAGGATGGAGCCATGGCAGTTAAAGCAGTATCAAACTGCATTATTTCTGCAGTGCAGACTCAGGCTGCATCCATACTGCAGAACTGATGCAGTTTGACATAGATTTAACTGCCATGGTTCCATATTATGAGAGCTCTTGGATTTGTAGTTCGATGAGCTACTTAGCCTCCTCTTTTCCAGGAGATGCCCTCCATGTCAACCCTCTCTCCAGGAGAAATTCCAAAACGTCCTCCATTTTGAGCACAGAGCAAGAAGCATGGATTTACATTTATGTTTTTAGCTTTCTCTACATTCTTTTCTTCTGTGTCCTACATTTTTTGTAGTAAGTCATCCTCCTTTGCATTTAAGACATTTGATCACTCTGTCTGAGTATCTGAGTATGACTCTGGAGGCCAGGGTTTGAGTCCCCACTTGGTCATGAAACCCACTGGGTGACCTTGGGAAAGTCGCACTCTCTCAACCTCAGGAGAAGGCAATGGCAAACTCCCCTCTGAAGAAACCTTGCCAAGCAAACACCACGATAAGGCCGCCTTAGGGTTGCCATAAGTCGGAAATGACTCAAAGGCATACAACAACAACAACAACAACAATCTTAGAAGTGGCTTCCATCTTTTCTCCCCCCGCCCCCATCCTCTTCCTCCTCTTGCTTGGATTCCTCCATTTTCTCTCCTCTTTCTCATCCCCCTTTCTTGCTGGATTCCTCTGTTTTCTCTCCCCTTTTGCAACCCTTTCTATTGCCTTCATTGCTCCATTTTCTCTCCTCTTTTGCAACCCCTTCTCTTCCTGGGATCCCTCCGTTTTCTCTCCTCTTTTGCAACCCTTTCTCTTGCCTTCATTGCTCCATTTTCTTTCCTCTTTTGCAACCTGTTCTCTTCCTGGGATCCCTCTGTTTTATCTCCTCTTTTGCAACCTCTTCTCTTGCCTTCATTGCTCCATTTTCTCTCTCCTTTTGCAACCCTTTCTCTTGTCTTCATTGCTCCATTTTCTTTCCTCTTTTGCAACCCCTTCTCTTCCTGGGATCCCTCCGTTTCCTCCCCTCTTTCTCATCCTCCTCCTCCCTTCTTCTCCTCCCCCCCCCCCCGTTCTCATCCTCCTCCTCCTCTACCCGGCGTATAAGATGACCCCCAACTTTTGAGACCCTTTTCCGAGGTAAAAAAGTCGTCTTATACGCCGGAAAATACGGTAGATCCACACAACAGAGAAAGTCTGGGAACAAATAAAAAAGCAAGAGAGATGTTAGAGAGAATAAAAGCAAGACTTTATGCCAAGATATTCACTTCCAGGTGAGGACTGTAATCACCAAATGAAGCTCAGACAAAGGTAATTTCATTCATGCAGAAATCCTATTCATGAGGAGGACCTCATTCAACTGGAGTAAAGGAGCCATGAGGAATTTTTGTTAAGCACTCAGGCACAACTTCTATGAATACCAGCCTAGCCTGTGATTTTCCACATATATAACTTTTTGAGTGCGATATAGCCTTGCCTTCTCCATCTCTGGACCAAAGATCCACACACTTGGTGGAATGGGTGGGAAACTGCAATGCTCTTCCATCAGGGCCCAGGATTTTCTAGGAGTAGTCTGTAGGTCCTTGTATTCAGCCTAATTCTCTGTCCTATCTATCCCAAGTAGGGATGGAAATAATATTTGAAAATATTTTTAAAAGGTTCAAAAACAGAATTCTTTAGCACCAGGGAACCATGATGTGGAGAATTCAAAGCAGGTGAGAATCTTTGCATCAAGATTTACTCTGCATCAAAAATGCACGGTTCTGTGCAGGAGACTTGTTTGATCTTCAGAAATGTTTTCGGTCCAAAAATGCTCATTTCTCTGCTATTCTGAATTTTTTTGCATAAAATAGGTCCTAAAGTTCAAATAGTATTTGAAAACTGCAGGTTTTGATGATTCTCTCACAAGGAGTAAAATGGTAAAATTATTTGTTCTTGTCTGAGAGAATGAAATTTATGAAGATTTACATCTCTAGTCACAAGAGTATCTGGATTTCAACCAAAGAGGATTTCCTCACCAAGTGCATCATCATCAATAATGGCAAATGACTGGGGTTTAGGACAGGAGGGAAGAGGCATCATGAGCATCCTCTAAGCATTTGGACTACACTGTGTCAGTGTTTTCCTGAGGGAACTTTAAACCTTCTAGTTGAATGTAATAGGGATGCAACTCATTATTAAGTTTCTCAAAGATAGGAACCAGTAATTTCAGCAATTTTCTTCTTTCTGCAAGAAAGAAACTACACAGTTCTTAAAGGCTATTTAGAATTCAAGACTTGTTGTGCACAGAATTTACATGTGGTTGTTTTGCACAGAAAATATAACTTTCTGCACAGGAAACAGCATTTTCTGTGTGGAAAATGATATGTCAATGCAGAAATATTAATTTCTGCACAGGAAATGTTTTTCTCTGGAGTAAAAAAAGCTGTAATTGGAAACTTTGTTCTGTGTAAAATTCACATATTGTTGATTTGCATAAAAACTGTTTTCTGTGCATGAATTAGTATTTCTGTGTTGAAATTTTATTTACAAAGCAGAAAATATTGTTTTCTGCACCTTTTACATAAATTAAGTTCTCTACTGCCAAAGTTCTCATCAGTCCAGGATTCTTCTCATCAGGGTTTTCTCAACACTTAAAAAATATGTGTTTTTGACCATTTTCTTAATGTTTTCAACTATTCTTTCCATCATTAGAATGTAAACCTTAATGTTCAGAAAAAGACCAAACCTTTGCTAGGATCAGATTGCAATATTTGCAATGATTCTGACCCTTTCAGGGTGAACAGAAACATGCGGGTCCAGCCCCCAGTTTATGCAGGAGCTGAAGAACAGAGCTTTTTATACAGCTGAATTGACTATGGTCCAAAACACACTCCAGAAATTATCCAGTTTGAGACCGCTTTAACTGCCCTGGCTCAGTGCTTGGGAATCCTGGGAATTGTAGCTCTCTGACAGAGAAGGCAAAATGTCTCACAGAACTACAGTTTCCAAAATTCCCTACCATTGAGCCAGGGCAACTGGATTATTTGATTCTATTGTGGCCCTATGTTACAAATACAGAAGTGATCTAGATAATTCACTGCCATTATCTTTTAATGTTTTTCTCTAAGTTTTGTTAAATAATTGGTGTGTTAATGTTATTTATATAACTCCCTTGTTTCCTTGCTGATGATTATAATGGCAAGTTTGCCCTAAAGGAGGTTTTTCAGGCTAAATGCCAGCAATCAATCTGACAGACTAAAAGATACTCATAGGTTCAGGATGGTGATGGGATATGGATGATATATGGCAAAAGGGAATCCCATCACTTAATCATAGGCTGCTGCTTCGGAACAGCCTGTTTGTGCAGCAGAAATCCTAAAAGGGTTGAAAGAAGAAGGCACAAGAATAAAATAAGGACGACTGGGAAAAGAATGCATCATGAGCTTCCATTCAGCAATGATTCATTGATTATATATTAAAGAGAACGAGATGGGATGGGGATACAGCATGATGTTTGTCTAAACGTTGTCTGCACACTTTCTTTAAGAAATGGAATAAGTCTAGTTCTGATCTCAGGTGGCTAGGATTAGTAAGAGAAACTGAACTGTTCCCTAGAGTCCAGCACAACCATTTCCAAACTTGAGTCCCCTAATTTTGTTGAACTTCGACCTCCCAGAAGTCCCAGCCAGCAATTAGTTAGTTAGTTTATATCCCACCTTTCTCGATGGCTCACAATCATTTGAAACAAATTACCATTTTCAAAATACATAAGTGAAAATTACAGTTCTCTTTAAAACACACAAGTTTAAAACAGTTTTAAAACTGCCCCTAGGAAAGACAAATGGCCTCATCTTTGAAAACTTCTCCAGAGAATTTTTTTTACTGCAGATTTGTTTTAAAATTTGCTGTTTTTTATTATCCAAATTGTTCTTGAAGTTTGAACTGCTAATGCTTAGCTTTAAGGAGCTTTACACCTGGCCATGCCTTCTATTTTTGAAACATGGGGCCCATTCACACTACAGAACCATAGTGTTGTTATTCCACTTTAATAGTCATAGTTCTGTCCTAGGGAATCCTGGGATTGGCAGTTTAGGGAGAGTCTTTTAGAGTTCTCAGCCAGAGAGCACCAGTACCTCATCAGACTACAAACCCCAGGATTCCATGGGACAGAATGATAGCAGTTAAAGTAAAATAATAGCTCTATGGAGTTTATCACACAGTCTTGTGAAGGACCCATTGTGCTCTTGAAGGCAGTGTATAAACAGGTGATTAAACTCAAAATGAATGTTTGGTCACTGTAGGCATCTAGATGCTCCTCCAGCTGTTTAGATTGTAAGACTTGTGTATCAGTGAATTTTTGATATTCCAAGGAAACTGGAACTGTGTTGCTGACTACAGTGAGCAAAAAGATCCAGTGACATTGTTTTATTGTTATTTCACTACCATCATCAGAACCTTCACAATGGATTTGAATGTTAGCATTCACTTCTTTCTGACTGCCAGAGCTTTCAGAATTAACCACCAGTACAAAAGCTTCTGCCTTAATTACTACCTCTGGATTCAGCTCTTCAACTTAACGTATAATCAGATGTGTTTAAGGTAATTTTATTTCACTAATATTAAAACAATTTTAAAATGCAGCTTTTATGCATGCTAATTCACATTTTCCATTTCAATTCCACACAGAAAGAGCAGTTGAAAAGTTTTAATTATCTTACCGAACATGTGTGTGTATGGGGGAGGGCATTTTCAAATCAAGGAAAGGGAAGAGAAAATGTGCAAATGGAGGATGATTGTTAAACTAGATTGGTTTAAGTGATTGGTGGTGTTAGTATTATGTTCTCTTAGGTAGTGATGGGGGGGGGGGGGATTGTAGAAAGATGGCTTTGTTGTTGTTGTTTACTGCCATTGAGTTGACCCTGACTCATGGTGGCCCTGTGGATGAGCCGTCTCCCCTTGGAAGCCAGGATGACTAAATGGGGACTGTCATACCTTGGCTGCATCATGAGAAGGCATGAATCATTGGAAAAGACAATGATGCTAGGAAAGGTAGAAGGTAGTACAAAGAGAGAGAGAGACCACATGCTAGATTCAGGCCTGTGACCTCACTGGTTGGGTCTAACCATCTAGCATGTGGTCTCTCTCTCTCTTTGTACTACCTTCTACTTTTCCTAGCATCATTGTCTTTTCCAATGATTCATGCCTTCTCATGATGCAGCCAAGGTATGACAGCCCCCATTTAGGGGGGTTGCAGACTGCCAGAAATAGTGCAAATTGAGTCCACTTTTAGGGTGAGGGTTAGGGTTAGGGAATCACGGGAACTGTATTTTATTGTAGCACCAGAGCTCTCTGACAGAGAAGGCTTAATGTCTCAGAAAAAAAAAAATCCCATGGTTCCCTAGCACTAACCCTAGCCCTAAAAGTGGACTCAATTTGCACTATTTCTGGCAGTCTGCAACCTCCCTTAGTCATCCTGGCTTCCAAGGGGAGTTTGTGCTTGATCTGTTCTAGAACTCATTTGTTGGTTTTCTTACCCTTCCATGGTATCCTGAGCACTCTTTTCTAACACTACATCTTAAATGAATTATTTTTCTTCCTCTTTGCTTTCTTCACTGTCCAGCTTTCACATCTGTACATGGTGACGGGGAACACATTGGATGATTCTAACTTTAGTGCTGAGTTGTATATCGTTACAAATTTTCCATTTACACGTTTTCCATTTCAGTTCCACACATAAACAGCAGTTTAAAAATTGTAATTGTCTTATGAAACATGTGTGTGAGTGAGTGGGTGGGTATGGGCATTTTCAAATCAAGGAAAAGGAAGAATCATAGAGTCATAGAGTCATAGAATCATAGAATTATAGAATTGGAAGAGACCACAAGGGCCATCCAGTCCAACCCCCTGCCATGCAGGAACTCCCAGAAAGGAGTAAAAAAGATTGTAGAAAGATGGCTACATCATTAGTAACCCAAATGGAAGGTTTTGAAGGTTGTGTCATTCCCATGAGAACAAGTCTCTCTTTCGAATATTAACCTTTAAAATATCCAATGGGTCTGAGTCAAATAAATGCTGCAGTTCAAGCTGCTAGTAATACTAGACATCTGTTCCCACAATAGCATATAGAGTTGTGAGAGTGATACTATTCCCTATGACCATATTTTTAGCAGACATTTAGACAAAAGTAGCAATTAAAAAAAGGGGATGCAGTAGCTCAGCGGTTAAAATGCTGACTCTGATGACCGCATGGTCAACAGATTGGCAGTTCGAGACCCAAACGGTGTGTGAAAAAGTAAGCTCCTATCACTAGTCCCAGCTTCTGCCAATCTAGCAGTTTGAAAGCATGTAAACGTTTAATTTAGATAAATAAGTATCACTTTGGTGGGAAGGTAACAGCATTCTGTGCAACCTGGCGTTTAGTCATTCTGGCTACATGACCCTCGGCTTAGTAACAGAGATGAGCACCACCTTCTACAGTCAGACACAACTAGACAATCATGTCAAAGGGGAAACCTTTAGCTTTAGCTTTAGCAGACAAAAATAACCTATGAGTGTACAGGTGTACAGGTGGGATAGGGTCTTTGTGGGTTTTTTTTAAAAAACAACAACAACAACAACACAACTTGCTGGCTACTTTCCAATTTGAGAATGGTTTTTAGGGACACATTCAGCAGCCAAGCAAAGTAGGCAGGATCAGGGTTATTTCTGACCATTGCTCCATCAATATACAAAACATTACTTAATTGTAAATCTAATTACTTAGGGGTAAGCCACAGTACAACAGCTTTCAGACGTGCAAAGTGCAGCTCAATTCTGTACATGCCTACTTGCGAATAAACCCTTGCACCTAGGCTACAAAATACAACTTATTTCCATGTGATGGATTCCAGGCTTTCATTATGCACTTATCTCCGATAGCAGTTGTGGGTGATAACAACAAACCTTGCAGGCTGAATGGTGACTCTCACGGACCACGTCTGGCCTGTGATCCAGAGGTTTATTAGAGGTTTTGTCTTTGGTCTTCAATCATTGTCAGCAATAGAACTGTGGGAAGAAGAAAGGAGTATTTGGGCAAAATGTCTTCAGAGGGGTGGTTGCCCCCTTCCCAACATGTCCCTTTCAGGTAAAAACTGGCCAAAAACTGTGACCATAAAAAACAATAATTTAAAACCAGTTTAAAACAATCTTGAATAATAAAACCATAACACATGTGCAGCCTGGATAAAATAATTTTGGCCCAAAGGCTTCAGTAAAAAGCCAGGTTTAAATTTGGCACTGAGCTTGGGGTCAAGACTTGAGATTTACTCTTAGCATGGATGTTAAAGAAAATTTCTATAAAATGTTACACCAATTGTACTTGGACCCCAAGTAACTTAGTGAAAATGTATAAAAATAGAAATGGAATATGTTGGAAATGTGGTAGGTGTGAAGGTACTTTCTACCATATTTGGTGGACGTGGGTCAGGACAAAAAAGTTTTTGATAGAGGTTCATAAGATATTACAATAATTTTTTAAATTAAGATTAAGCAAGAACTGGACTCTTTCTTTTCAATATAATGGATGATAAAGAGGAAAGAAAGCATCTAAAATGTATATTACTGTATACTTAATAACAGCTGCAAGAATGACTGTTGCACAAAAATGGAAAGACTCCAATGGAAAGAGTTCCCAACAATTGATGAATAGCTTATGAAAACACTGGATATGTTACAGTTAGATAGATTAACAGTGTTAATTAAAGGAAAACGAACTGAGAAATGAGAAAGAGATTGGGAAACAGTCTTCAAATACTGTAAGAAGAAATGGTCTGTTTAAATGTATGTGGCTAAGATAAATAAGAACAAACAGACAATGTGGTATATGGGTAGGGAATACAAATGTAAGCAAAATTTATGTATTATTGATCAATGAGTAAGTAGAGAAAAAGTACAGAATTCATAAAGAAAAAGAAAAAGGCAATTTACTAAGGAGTGAATTGATTTGGTATTTTATTTACTAAAATACAGTTGGCCCTCTGTTTTTGTGGGGGATACATTCCAGACCCCCCACCTGTAAAAACGGAGATTCACCAATATTCAAGCCTCAAAGGCTTGAATGGGGTGTACCCCACATTGATTTTAGTGGAGGTGGCCCCTCCGTGAATATGCAAAACAGTGGACTTCAAGTCTGTGAGAACAGAGGGGCGACTGTAGATGAAATGATGGAAAACGTAGCTGATAAACTAGCTGATTATCATTTGTATGTGTTTGTAATGGGAGAGGAGGATGATTGTAACAAATATAAAATGGAAACAACTGGTTTTGACTACGGATAATAGGATACTATATTTAATGTGGTGACTTTTATTTTAAAAACTAAACAATAATTTGGCACTGAAAGGATTCCAGTGTTGGTGGCAGACAGGCCTCCAAAGGCAGGGAATTCCAGAACCGGGGTGTCACTGCATTGAAAAGAGATTTGACCTAAACATTATGAGGTGTTGGGCAGTGGAAGAGACTTCCTTGGGAGATGGATTCCCCTTTTCTGGAGATAAGATGGAGACAAGACAGCTTTCTATCTAGAGTGCCATTGCTTCATTTACAGCATAGAGCACGGGTGTGTCCTGAAAATTCGTTGCTAAAAGGGGCTTGTCTTCACTGGCCAAAATACTCTGGGCTGCCCCCAGAGTATTCTGGCCCCCAGTTCCCCATTACCTGTGCTCTTTCTGCAGCGATGACAGGTTGCAGCTTTCGCAAAAAGTCCCCTTCTTCACCTGGCACCATCACTGAGGTCACAATGAGGCACCCAACCATGTTATCGACTCTGGATGCCTCATTCTCACCTCAGAGCGACTTGCTCCTGCAGTTGCAGCACTGGGTGGCTCACAGGGACTGCATGGGAAGACAGCTGCCTGTCAAAAATCTGTAGCAAAAGGTAAGGTTTTTAAATCCAGGTTAAGGGAGGAAGGGCCAAATCAGCCTCTCAGCCTCAAAGGAAGGCAAAGTCAAGCTCCCTCTGAAAAAGTCTTGCCAAGAAAACCCCATGATAAGTTGGAAGTGACTTGAAAGTTGCACAACAACAATGACCTGCAAGTATTAGGTACAATACAGTACAAGAAAGAAAGAAAGCTGCAAGCATGTGCCTACTTTGAGGCAAGTCCCATTGAGCAAAGCTCTTTAAGTGACATTTGTTCAATCATGGCCATATAAAAGTAAATTCAGTTAAATTCAATACATTATTTCTGAATAAATTCCCTTAGAATCTGGCTGCACATTATGCATTCTTGAGCATGTTTATGTTGATGCATCGGTAAGTCTTATAGCTGAAAACAAGCATGACAAAGGGAATGGCTGTATTATAGTTTTGCTATATTGAAAGGAGAAAAGAGATGCCACCCCCACCCATACAAAGAGTAAATTAGATGCATGGTAAAGAGCCAGTGTGGTGTAGTAGTTTAAGCCTTGGATGATGAATTTAGAGACTAGGGTTCAAATCCCAGCTCAGTGATGTTAAACCCACTGGGTGACCTTGGGGAGTCACACTTTCTCAGCTTCAGAGGCCATCCTCTGCCATCAGTGACAATCCCCAGTGGTGGGGACTTGATGGCAACCCCCCTCTAAAGAAACTTGCCTAGAAAACCCCATGAAAGGTTCCTTTTAGGGTCACCATAAGTCAAAAATAACTTGATGACACACAACAACAAAGAGGCTAATTACCCATGGCATAGTATAAACTGGAATCTGTAGTGATACAGGCTTCTCCTATTAAGAGACCTATTAAGAGACATCTTTCTTTTCTGTGTCCAGTTGCAATCTGTAGGGTCAACTAAGAGGTCTTTCTTTTAGTACCTGCCACATGCCAAGTCTGATGAGCAGCAAGGGCACACAGAGAGCTGCTTTGGAGGGAAGCCCATAACCTTTGAATTCCCTCTCCCCATGTCAAGCTGCAGTTTACAGAAATTAGCACTTTGACTACGAGGAACAAAGGTTAATCTATTTGAATACAGACTAATACTTCATTTAATGCATATAACATTTTAAAACTTTTTTTTCCTTTTAAGGAAAAGTAAAATACAATCCATT
Organism: Phrynosoma blainvillii; assembly: GCA_026167975.1. Taxonomy (NCBI): domain Eukaryota; kingdom Metazoa; phylum Chordata; class Lepidosauria; order Squamata; family Phrynosomatidae; genus Phrynosoma; species Phrynosoma blainvillii. Next base: position 14,850,113 of record JANUYF010000006.1, on the reverse strand, counting down.
TCAGTGAACTTTGTAGGAATACATTACTTGAAATCTGAACTATGCAGCTGGGACAAACAATAGCAATAGCACTTACATTTCTATACAATACTGCTTTATAGTGCTAAGCACTCTCTAATTTTACAATCTGTAATCCAGTTGCCCTCAGCAAGCTGGGTACTCATTTTACCACCGTCCGAAAGGATGAAAGGCTGAGTCAGCCCTGAAGCCCTGCAGGATCGAACCCACATTGTGGCTGGAGTACTAGCATTTAACCACTGCACCACCAGGGCTCCATCAAGTAAATGCAAGACCTACATGACTGTGTGAAATAAATATCCTGTGTCTCATTTGCCTCATGACCTTTAATGCCCTGCATGACTCAGAACCTGATGCTTGTTCCTACATCTTGCGATCATAGAAGACACAGTAGCTAAGCTTCTAGTTGATGAGGGTCTGAGTTTGTCTGAGTATAGTCAGTGTAAGACACCTTGAATAGCAGAGCTGAGGTGACATGAAAGAGAAACAAATTATACTTACTTAGGGGCTGAACAGATGGCTGGATCTGTTTCCTTGCCGGATCAGGGCTGCAACAACCGCATGCTGCGGCCCTGAGCTGGTGGTTGGCTGCTCCTTTTTAGAGCAGCAAAAAGCCCCTCTTGCCGCCATGGTGTCGGCTTTTTGGCACTCCTTTGGCACAGCATGTGTGAATGCTGCACCAAGGGAGCGCCCTGATGCCACCCGCTGTCTGGTTGGGTTGGCAGCGTGACGGTGGCATCAGGGTGGAGTCAGGCAGCCAGCGTGTGGTCACCATGCCCCCATTCCCCAGGCCGGCCCGTTTGGCCAGTACAGCCACTTACTTACTTACATACTTACTTACTTACTTGCAGAGCTTAGAAAACATAGGGTTAAAAAAAATACCACCAACAACTTTTCCTCCAATCATCATGGCTACCAGTTATACTGGCTAGACTGTTCTGGAAGCTGTGGTCTAAAAAACCTACCCTTCTCAAGCTCAGTACTTTGTTGTTATTGTTGTTTAGGAGTGGGGATTGGAGCTTGTGGGATTTTTTCCCCTTGCCAAAATCACTTAGCTGGTCTTGGGATCTATGAACCTTGGGAGGGTACCATTTGGTGCTCTGCCTCAGACAGCAGGAAGTCATGGGTCAGGAGGGAGAAGATAGAAGTAGAAGAATCAGATAATGTTGGCCACAGTATGGGATTAAAAGTATAGGAGAATAGAGTATTTAGGGAGCTGCCATAGGGGAGGACAAAATATGACTTCATTCAGGCCTTCTAATTCCATCTATGATTAGGAAGGAGAGCAGAGAGAAGGGTATCAGCTCCCCCTCTCTCTTGCCCTCCCCATCATCTTCTGTTTATTGGAGATCTGTAACATGGAGCCTGATCTAATCATATGGGCCAGTGGTTCTTAAGCTGTAGTCCACCTTCCCTGCCTCTTTCTTCTGTGGCTGGAGCACACACGGAGCAAAAGGCAACAACAGCTGTACCAAGTCAAGGTGTATAGTAGATACAATATTTGATGAACTTTAGGGTTTTTTATTTTAGAGGCCCATGGCAACAAAAGACATTTTAAGGTGGTCCCTGTAAAGAAAAAGTGAAGAACCACTGATGTAGGTCATTCATGCTATTTAGAACATCGAAGTATCAGGATTCTTTCATTTAACCCAGCTTGTTTGAAGCCAAATTGAGAAAACTGAGGCTATCATACTTTGGACATATCCTGAGACAGTATGGTTCATTGAAAAATATAGTTGCTGCTCAATAAAGTGGGAGATTGTAGGAAAAAAGAAAGAACCCATTGCAGATGAATTAATTCTGTCAAAGATGCCACAATCCCACATATGCAAGACTTGAACAGGGCTGTTTTATCAGGATCTCTTAGAGGGGTCTCATTCATATGGTTGCCATATGTCAAAGCTGAATTGATGGGCAATTAACAATAACAATTGTGTTTTCAGAGAATGCTGTGAATTAGGTGTCATTTGCCAGCTTCCTCCTTCCTGTCTCCAAATTCATTCTGTGTCAGTTCCATTTAGATCAGCGGTAGGCAGCCTTTCTCCTTTAAGGGCCGAGGGACTTCAGTTCCCAGAATCCCAGGAGCTATTGGCCAACATGGGACTATTGGCCAACATGGCTGAGGCTTCTGGGAGCTGAAGTCCCTCAGCCCTTAAAGGGGAAAGGTTGCCTACCCCTGATTTAGATTGAAGCGGTGGGGGGGGGGGGGGAGAGAATCTTTGTTGGATTTCAAAATTTGGAATCTCATAAACTGATTTAAAATAGCAGCTGTTAATTCTAATTATGAAGAAAATGAGACTCATAAGTGTAATTAATGGAACAAGTTTATTTAGAAAAGATTAAAGTAAAGGGTGATTTCAAGGGAGGACATAAATTTGAAGAATATATAAGATTATCAAGTAAGTCATACCACCAAAAAATTTACAGCAACTGAAAGAAAGCAAAACAATGCTAGTAAACAGGTATTTTGCCTTTACAAATTAGACAATATATCCACAATAAAGGACACATGTCTTCTCAGGTACAATCATTTTTAAAATGTAAACTGACAAGACCATATTTTAATAATGATGCTGTTTCGTTTAAGGTGATTGGATTATTAAAACGAAAATTGTAACCTAAGACACACCCTTAGGGTTTCATGTTTCTATACCTGTTTCCATTTTGCTTAGTTTTAGCTATGGATGGAGTTTTATTTCTCCAAAACTATTACATTTGTCCCTTCCAGTTTGTGGAGGATCCATTCCGGACCCCCTCCCCTGCAAATCGGGAAAATCGCAAATATTGGGGTCCCATGGAGTGCACGGTACTGTGTGAGTGCTGTGGCCGTGTGCGCCATTTTATTCCTCCCTACTTGTCATCAGCAAACGGGTGAGACTGTGGACTCCAAGTCCGTGGAAGAGGAGAGATGAGTGTATTTGAAATGTTCCTTGGTTGTGTGGAAAGTGCAACCTGTGGGCCACATGGAGGTCTCTAAGACCCCATTTTATGGCCCCAGGAGCTTTCTGAAGCCCAGAAACCATTCCTTTTTTAAGTGGCTGTGTTTTTTTTTTGGCCCTTTTTGTTGTTGTTGTCAACTGCCTTCGTGTCAGTCTCGACCCATGGTCGTGTCAGTCTCGACTCCAGCCCCCCCCCCCCCCCCCCCCCCGTCCTCTACTGCTCAGTCCAGGTCCTGCAAACTCTTATTCATGGTCTCTTTAATAAAGTCGATCCATCTAGTATGTGGCCTTCCTCTCTTTCTGCTTCCCTCCACCTTTCCTAACATTATTGTCTTTTCCAGTGATTCATGCCTTCTCATGATGTGTCCAAAGTACGACAGTCTAAGTCTTGTCATCTTGGCTTCTAGGGATATTTCTGGCTTGATCTGCTCTAGGACCCATTTGTTTGTCTTTTTGGCTGTCCATGGAATCCTCAGCACTTTTCTCCAGCACCACATTCTCTCAAATGCATTGATTTTCCTCCTATCTTCTTTCTTGACTGTCCAACTCTCACATCCATACATGGTCATAGGGAATACAATGACTTGTATGATTCTGACTTTTGTGCTGAGTTGATGTCTTTGCATTTTAGGATCTTTTCTATTTCTTTCATAGTCACCTTCCCCATTCTTAATTTCTCCTGATTTCCTGGCTGCAGTCCACATTCCGATCAATGTTTCATCCCAGATATGAGAACTCTTTTACTATTTATCTTTCCTCATTGTCTAGTTTTAATGTGTGTAAATTCTCTGTGGTCATTATTTTTGTTTTCTTTATGTTCAACAGTAAGCCTGCCTTTGCACTTTCTTCTTTGATCTTCCTTAGTAGGTGTTCCAGGTCTGTGAGGTTCTCTGCTAGTATTATGGTGTCATCAATATATCTCAGATTGTTGATATTTCTTCCTCCTATTTTCACTCCTCCCTCTTCCATGTCCAATTCTGCTTTTCGTACAATATGGTCTGCATATAATTAGAATAGGTAGGGTGATAGGGTGCAGCCTTGTCTGACTCTTTTGCCAATTGGGAACCATCTTGTTTCTCCATGTTTTGTTCTGACAGTAGCCACTTGGCCCCAAACCACCCAAACTGCCTGAATATGTTCCAAAATAAGGAAAATTGATAATTTTTCAGCTGAAACCCAGACTGGGAGAAACACTGCAACCTCCGGAATGGCATATTTGTGTAGAAGATGAAATTTTGGCAAATGCTTTTTGTAACACAACCAGGTAACAAGCAACACCTGCTGAAATTCCCAGTTACATAACTATTAAAGCCTACTTCCTTGTTGTTGTTAGATGCTATGAGGTTGACATAAACATATGGAGACCCAGTTGAAAAACAAGTTCTAAATTATTTGTCTGAAGATCTATTTGTTGGCTTTCTGTCTTAAGTTCTGCTAAAAATCACAAAAACAACATGAACACCAGTAGTCAGCAATTCAGCAGATAGGGCTTTCCTGTGAAATGGGCAGAGGCCTTTGATTTATTTGTTTCAGCCAAACCTAAGGTAATTAGGCTTTATGGCTAAATAAGGCCTCTAATCAAAGGGGAAAAGCAAAATTCTTTAACTTCTACAAAAATCCCAGCAGCGTGCACTTTTCAAATGGACACATTAATGGACATGTTAATGGAAGAATGATGACATTGACTAAAGTGTGTTTGTACAGATTTCATACCCACCAACATTTCACAAGTGAAAACTTTGGCATGTGTGAACAAACAATATTGGAGTGTGGTTGAGATGGCAAATGTTATTAATGAGTAAGTACAGAAATGCTAGGAAAAGTTGCAGCATTTTGCTTTTGCCTGGGAAGGGCAAGATTCCACCCCCTCCCCTCCTTTCCTCTCCTCTCCCTTTTTGAAGTAATTGAATGCAAATTGCTTTTGTACTTTGAACTTAGTTTGCAGTAATTGTAGTAAACTGAGGATGGAGGGGAAAATTGGGAAAAGGAGAGAGAAACAGGTACATTTTAAAAGCAACTGAAGAAGTGTGACAACAGAAGATTAAGTGGAACTGTCCCTGCCAAATTAGGAAAGCTTGAGATTTTAAAAATGTACTATGTGGATTGTTGTGAGTTATATGTGCCTGTTGTTGATCCCTTCCATCTTCCCATCATGGCATGTATCTGAAGCCCAGAAATGTAGAGATTTTCAGCCACAAATCATGTCAGTTTATGTTTTCAGTGTGGGAGCTGCAGATTTGGGCAAATACATTTTTTTTAAAGCCAGCCTAGCAAATTTCTCACACATCCTAGATAATTCTGGGCAGTGGGAGCCTTCCGCCATAATACACCCAGGATTATTTTGTTTTCCCCTTGCATGAGTTGTGTGAACAAGGCCATTATTCTGAAGAAGTATCTCCCATCAGCCCAAATGGTCCATTCAGCTCCTTGCCTTGTGGCTGCCTGTACCCCAGCTTCATCAGTCTTTTTGAATAATCTCATCCCAGTCTGGGGCAGGAGAAGCAAAGAATCCATCACTGAAATAGCCTTCCGGGGACTTGTAGTGTAGGGAGACAGACCCAATTTAACACTTCATTAAGGATTTGCCAGCCATTGATCTAGATTATCAGGGTTACTGCCAGCTAATTGTGTCTTCTTATACTTATTAATTATATTTGGAGAGCAATAGAACAGTATTCAGTGCTTGTCTCCTATATTTAGAAACATCTCCAGCTGAGATTTAATTATGGAACCAATCATTCACTGGCACTAGGTACACTATTAACCTTTTTTCGGAAGAAAAAAAGAGGGTGTAACCACTAGGAAAAGTCATTTACTGTTTGTGCAGCTGTCCCCCCGAATTGCCCTTAATTCCTAGTAACTAAGCTGACAACTCTCTTGGTAAATGATATGGTGAAGGTGCTGCACTGCCATTCATCCTAAAAAAAAATTCCTGAAAAAGTTATTTTTTGGACTATAACTCTCAGAAGTTCCCCCCCCCCCCCCGGCCATGGTGGGTAGGGCATTCTGGAGAGTTGTACAGTCATCCCTCGGTATCTGCGGACTTGCCTTTTGCAGTTTCAATGATTGTGGATGGCAAGGCCTCGCTGTTCCCAATGGCGGTGTGGCTGCATGCAGCCACGCTGCCATTGGGGACAATGGAACGTCTCCTCCCTCCCTCCTCCCCCCAGGGTTGGGGCCACCGGAGCCTGTAATCCACACCAGCTGCCATGGGGACTTCCCAGTGGCGCTCAGGCCCCGACATGTGCATGCCCTGCCCTCCTCCGCCACAGCCCGTGGGCGTGCTATACGCGGGGGGGGGGGGGGGAGAGAAGGAGGTAAGGGAGGGAGAGAGGGAGGAGTTGTCCCATTGCCCCCAATGGGAATTGAATATTTGCAAAATTTGGTATCTGTGGTGTGTGTGTGTGGGGGGGGGTCTGGAACGGATCCCCCGCGAATACCGAGGGATGACTGTAGTCTAATAGGGTAACTTTTCCAGCTACTAATCCTAGGAGAGTTAATCATTTCAAATCACACATTTTTTAGAACCTCTCCCTGAAAATATGGGTCTAAGTCTTACACACCAAATGGAATCAAGTAGCAGAATGCTATGGAGATACAGGGTCTCACTACTTGATTCATGTCTCATTACATGACTCCACTCTAAATGCTGTGGCTGCATCCTGTGCAATATCAAGGTTTGGGGAGGCATTAGAACTCTGCCTGAGAATTCTAAATGCCCTTCCCTAAACTGAAAATCCCAGGATGAAACCGTGGCAGTTAAAATGGAGTCACAGCAGTATACTTGTGTAGTGTGAAAGGGCCCACAGTGGACTGTACTATTTCAGGCTGCAAGTGGAGGACTGCGTTTTAAGTGCTTGCCATAACTCCCTGCAAGTAGAAAATGATCACAGGAGATGGACACATAATCTGACCCAGTTAATTTAAAATGCATTTTTAATTTTGTACCAGTTTTGGATTCTGTCACCAAGATCAGATGGGACTCTACCACCATCTCCACTCTCCACCCCACAAGGAGGAGTGCCTGATGGAAAGAAGTAGTTTAAGTAGTAGTTTAACTTTAAAATTCTGGAAGGAAGATAAACCCAGCAGCATTTTAAATGTGGATGGAAATGTTGATTTAGAACTCATAATTATGTACTAAGGGAAGAGGTTAGAGTAGCCTTTCTCAATCTGATGTTCTCTAACACAGGGGGGCTGTGCTATCTGGGGATGATGGGCACTGTAATCCAACATATCTGGAAGGCAACAGGTTGAGGAAGGCTGGTTTAGAGGATTCAGTACAGAAGAATCAAGACAATTTCATTTATCTCATTTTCAAGCCATTGAAAGGTTTGGACAGCCCTTCCCAGCTCTGCTGGATTTGCTGAAGAGACTGTAAAGTTAAAGTGGTCCCTATAAATAGCTTTTCCTTTTTAAAAACAAAACAAAACATGCAAGTATGCAGAGAGAGGATGGGTGATAAAAATAGGCAGTGTGAAATTCAATAAATGTGAATAGTAATCTGTTCTTCACATCAAAAATCTGTTCTGAGAACAGGGTTTTTTGACTGTCTGTCACCCAAAATATCAAATGATTTTGTGAGGAGCTGGTGCAGGAAGAAGAGGGCTAGACTAAGTTTCCAGAGCAAGAAGGGTGACAAAGCAACTTAGGCGTTTATCACACGGAGGAAATCCCGTGCAGAAATGGGATTTAAAAGGTGGGGGAAACTCGCAAAAGCGGTTAGTTTTTCACACACATCGCTGTTAAAATGGGGTTAACGTGAATGGAAAGTCGTCAGAAACTACTTCTTTTTACTTTCAGGATTTTCCAAAAGTAAAATGAAGCAGTTTCTGCCTACTTTCTGTTCGGGTTAACCCCATTTTAACAGCGACGTCGTCTGAAAAATTAACCGCTTTTGCGGGTTTTTTCTAATTTAAAACCCATTTCCACACGGGATTTCCCCCATGTGATAAACTCCCCAGAGAAATTATGGAAAATGTTGAATTTTGAAGAGATCATTGGTGTACCTGAACACTGGATGCGTGGAGTCCATATCTGTAGTGTGCACATGGAGAAGTTAATATTGAGTCCAGAATTCAGTGTCATGATAATCTCATTTGTGCTGAATGTTCTTTTTGCTTCCTAGAAAGCAAATGGAGCAATTTTGCCATGTTTTGAGACCCTCCTGGCTGTTCTAGGCCTCAGATTGCCTTAAGGGGCTATGTTACACTTTTCCTACCCTGCTTGAGCAAATATGTGGGGGGTTTGCCAGCAATACTGTTCTGTTAAATTTTGGTTGCAGGGGCAGTGAGGGCAGCCTGAAGCCTCATATGTTGCCCACCTTTGTCTTAAACATAGAGCTGTACTCTCCATTGTCAGCTCTTGTCCTACAGTATCTTACAAGTTTTGTGCCCATTGGCTACAATTGTTTTTCTTATTTCATTGAAACTTGCCAAGGATCAGTAGCTGATGGCCCATAGACTGGCACTAGCCGTTGACATTACTTTCAGTAGCACTGTGTTAAAATGACAGGAACCCAAGTTTGTAATCTGACATCTGTTCATCATTAAACATCTGATTGGACTTGGATTGTCAGGTTGGATCTAGGATAGAGCTCCCATAACTTCAGTCCTTAACAGATCATGGAGTAGGGACAAGATACCATAAAGCTCCATCAAGTGGGATGAAGGTATCTGTCCCTCACCTTCCAAAACCCAGCTGCAGCAGTCTCCTCCCATAATGATGGAAAGCAGGAGGAAGGGGCACATAGGAGCACTTAGCTCTATTCTTGTCACCAGACACACAATTGAAGGGGAACCTAACATGCCTTTGCCTGGACTAACCCAACTAAATGCTTTTGCATTACCTTGGTCTTCTTCCAAAAGGACAAGCTGACACTGTAAGTGTTCCCTATGACACAAAAAGACTGGGGATGTAGCAAAGACTGGGGAGTGGTTGTTTACCTTATGGAGACTGTACATGGACAGTGTATGCCTAGCTCACAGTCAAAATATCTATTGAATTTGTTAGTTTGATGGTATTTTCCCAACACATGTGCTTTGCAATAGTGACTTGGCAACCATGACAGACTATATTAATGTGTACAACCTCTTGTCTCTCTCGTTCTCTTCAGATTCTGGTTTGTCAGAGTGGTGGACAGAAATGTATGTCATTCTCTAAATAAAGCTGAATCCTTCATTCACAAGGCCTGGGCTTCTAATTTATCCTACAGTTATGAGGGAAGGAAAGTCCTCTTCAAAATAATGTCACCTTCAGTTTCTGTTTTTGGTGATAATAATAGAACTAGACATTCCTTCATGCCTCCTTCCATTCTCTACTGGTGACGTAGCAGCCCTATTGAAAGGAGATGGCTGCAGTTGAATTTAGGGGTTGAGAAGGCAAAGAAGGACAGATACCTTCATCCGTCTTGACAGAGCTTTATGGTACTTTATCTTCTCTAATTAAGGATTAAGGTTACAGGAACCCTAGTCCAGATCCAGTGTGGAAATCCAGATTGGTCCCCTCACTGTGGTTCAAACCAGGTACCCAGCAGCACCAGGGCATCCATTTTGAAGGGTTTCCCTTCTCAACCCCAGCTTCATGTTCTTTGTGGTGTTCAAGATAACACTAGTGATAGGTAGCAGGAGGGTCTCTCAAATATCACTAGATTAGACCAGTGTTATGTTGGTTAGCTAGCAGTGCAAGAGGCCTCCTTTCTGTTTCCTGCATTGCTGTGCCCAGTTCTCTCTCCAAAGGTGGCTGGCTATCTCAGAACACTTTTAGGCTGTAGACATAAATATTTAATAAGCAATATATCTGCATTTTATTGCTCATTACCAGCAAGATTATTTCAGTATATTACTCTTAGGTATGAATATTTATGGTGTATTACTCGGCTTGAAGTTAAATGGCTTATTGACACGCTGTTAATGCCTAGTAAGCACTGACGTGCTCTCGCTGTTTTGCTTTGGTTTTTTTCTCTCTGCTTGAAGAGTGGGATAGACTCAGAAGGATATCAAGATTCTGGCACCTGTGCATCTTTCTCCTGAACTGATAAAATTGGGATGAAGGAAAAGTTATCCTAAGACCTCTTCTGCAGTATAAGGGATGGAGAGCCTAGGAACACAGCAAGCTGCCTCGTCCATTGACTTGTCTAGCTCAGTACTGTCAACTCTGCATGGCAGAGGCTCTCCAGAATTTCAGGGTTGTTTCTCTGAGGCAGTCTGCTCCACTTTCAGTCAGCTCATGTTTGTGTGTATGTGCCTTCAAATAGACTCTTAACTCAGCTCTTACAATATAGTAATTCTGCCTAGCGTTTAGGTCAGGGGTAGGCAACCTTTTTGAGCCGGGGGCCAGGTTGCTGTTCCTCAGACAATTGGGGGGCCAAAGCACAATAAATAAATAAATACATAAATAATTTTTTAAAAAAATAAAAAATATGCATGCACACTCTCTCAGCCCCAGAAAAGCCATGGCAAAACCCCTGTGGAGATTTTGCCAAGAAAACCCCAAGAACAAGTAATGACAACAATAATCAATATCATCATGGCGGGCGGCGGCGGCAGGAGGGCAGTGGGCGGCGGCGGCGGCAGGACCGCATCTGGCCCCTGGGCCTTAGGTTGCCTACCTCTGGTTTAGGTAGAGTCTCTTTTCTTGATGCTGCCTATGACTGCAGTTTTAGGGACAAAAACTGGGCATGGGAGGAATGGAATGGAATATTCTGGAGGACTTCATGTTGCAGTGTTTTGTTGCTGGTTTCACTAGGGGTGCAGCTGTGGCAGGAGGGCAAAATAAGAGCATTATTCCCCTCCAATGAAATTTTGCAAAATTTCTGGCACTGCAGTAACTTAAAACCTCATTTGAGCATATGGAAATAAAGTGTAGGCATCCAAAGAAAAGGAGCAAGCAAAATTACTAAGGGAATAGGAACATAGCAAATATAAAAGTTCTACGTGTGAATGATTTTCAGTGTCTCACTTTGTGGCAGCATAAAAATGGGGAATGAAGGAACATTTTATGGGGAGCAGAATTCTTATTTGAAGGGCCAATGCTCTCATGTTGCTTGTTTCCCCCTGGTTTTCCCCCTGTGTCCCACTCATATAATGAGAAAGAAACCAGACTACTGAAACAATAATACATAACAATTGTTTATGAAATGTAGAATCACAGAAAATGAAAATATCTCAAAATAGATGCAGCACGTAACTAGATTTCTTCTTCTTCTTCGTGGTCTCTGTGAATCACATAAATGGGTTATGTCTGCACATGCGCAGCAGCTTCAGAAACTTCTGGAATCACTAGGCAGAACTTTAATTCCAACTTTTTAGCGGTAGCTCTGCCCATCCCTATAAAGCCCCCTAGTGATCCCGCTCTTTCTCAGTTCCTTTCATCCGTTGTGTTAGCAGCTTCAAAGGAGCTTCTTGTTGGAGTTGCTCTTCTTCTTGGCCTACTTTATCTGTTAACTGACCTCTTGAATTGTTTGACTACACTTTCGGATTGTCCCTTATACTACTGTTCACTGATCAACTGACTTTGGACCTCCTGACCTTGAATTTGTCTCTTGGACCAGATTTGCTGTTATTGGAAATGGCTTCCTGGTCTTTTAAACAGTGTGGAAACTGTGGGGGTAAGATCCCAGGCTCGGATCCCCATTCTTCTTGCCTTTTGTGTCTGGGTGAGGGTCACAAGCCCCAAACTTGTACCTTTTGCAGGTCCATGAAAGCCCAAGCCCTTAGAAACAGGGATAAAAGGCTTAAGGCGGCCCTGTATGAACAAGCTTAAGGCCTGCCTCAATAGGACCTCTCCGGTGGTGGAGAACCCTGACAAGGACAAAACCAGTCCTTACAAAAAATCCTCTGAGTCGGAGGGGGAGGCAGATAATGATTGAGGAAAACCCGCGAAGAAAGCCCGTTCGAAGCGTGGCTGCTCCCTGGACAAGCACCAGGCCAAAAATCCCTCTAAAAGGAGGCATTCAGCTGAGAGAGAGAAGTCTGGATACCCCTCTCTCAAAAAGGCCCACCCCACTTCGGGAGAGAGCTCCAGGCCCAAGGAGGCTGTGCTTCCCACCTCCAGGCTTCAGACACGCTTCTATACTGCGGCCATCTTCTTGGGGGTGCCATCCGTCACGGCATTGACCATGGTATGGCTGGAATCCTGCAGGTCTCGTCCTTTATGCAGGTGGAGCAAGCTCATTGGGACCGAGGAGCCCTTGGGACCGAGGCCAATGGTGCGGCCCAGGAAGAAGAGGCGGACCCTCTTCAATCATTTCCAGACTTAGTCTACGACATGCTTCACAATGGTATCTAATGCCAGTTGATCCTGAAGCCATTCAGTACCATATGACAGCCCCACCTCCATCTCATACTACTACGGTGCAGGCGCAAGTACACAGATCTGCATCCCGTGACCCCCCAACACCTCCAGCTTGCTGACAATCTCTTCAACAGAGGGCTCTTCCTGACACCCTTCAGGCATCTCCTCTGCAGTCCTGCTCCATTTCACTACAATCCCATGGTTCTCCTCGGTTTCTACCTTCTCAGCGCTCTCAATTATCCTGCTCGCCATCTCCGGATTTTGACCAACAATGTTCACTCCTGCTGGTGAAACATCTTCCAGCTTCCCCTAATGATGATATCAAATCCTTCATGGACCAGGTCATTCGGATGGGCAATGCACTCGATATTGAGGTGGTCAGAACTGATGATGTGGCGCTCCATGCAATCGAGAAGAGGATCTACGGCAAGGTTCCCACCCACCCACCCTGCCCTGGGCTTCCTGCCCTCTTTACAGAACACTGCACAATGATCCTGGACCAAACTGGCAACTGTTCCATCCACATCCCAGAAAATTGAAAACTTGTACAGAATTGCTCCCTTGCCATCCTCATGGCTTTTTGAACACCTGAAGCCCAACTCAGTTATTGTTGAGGGTGCTCAAGTCCACCCCGAAGATCTCAACATCTCCAGTGGACAGAGAAAGCAGGAAAATAGATGGACTGGTGAAGAAGTTTTATGCTTCTTCTGTCCATGATATGAAGGTCAGCAACTATTCAGCCTGTATGGGAGAGTATCAACAACATTTGATGGAACATATGCTACCCCTCCTGGACGACCTCCCAGATAATTAAAAAAAAAAAACCCAAAAACCCTGGCACTGGCTTTTCAGGCTAAGGCCCATTCCATTGGAGGCCAGCAGATCATATCGGCCCAGCACTCAACAGATTGTGTGGCCAAGCTCATCTCCGGCTCAGTGGAATTGAGATGGTATGCATGGTTCAGATCCTTGGACCTGACCTTGCATGCCAAGAACATGATTGAGGACATGCCTTTCAGCGACTCCAGGCTTTTCAATAAGGACACTGACAAAAAACTTAACTTCCGATACTGCAGGAAGACTTGAAAGCTTGAAAGCATGGTATGTCCTCATCCTCCTCCCAGCCCCAGCGTTGTCAGTTTGGAGGCCACTGTCCTTGGTACCCAGCCCAACAACACAGGCCTTATTATGCCCAGGACAGACATTTCCAACAAGACCAGCCCAAACAATGGCACCCTTCTCAGTCTTCCTCCTCCTCTGGTCGTCGCCAGCACCCTCAGTCGCGATACCACCAAGGGTATCATAAGAAGGATACTGACCGCCCCAAGAAAGCCTTGTGAAATGGTGCCACGCACTTCATCTCCCAACTCTTTGGGGATAGGCTGAGACCATTCCTTAACACCTGGTCTCAGATAATATCGGACTCGTGGGTACTTAACATCATCACCAGTGGCAACGCCCTCAAGTTCACTGAGCTCCCTGTCACCAGAGCCTTTACCCCACCTCCCCCTCCAACACCCTACTCAATGAAGTGCACACTCTATTGGCCAAGGGCGCTATTGAGCCCATAAACCCTGTTAACTCTTGTTTCTGCTTCTTCTCTCACTATTTCACGGTACCAAAGAAGGACTCTGGGCTTTGGCCCATCCTGGACTTACGTCACTTAAACAAATGTATGGTATATCATCATTTTCACATGTTAACCCTTGCCTCCATTCTATCACTATTGCAGGCAGACCACTGGCTAGCGACCCTCAATCTCAAGGATGCCTACTTCCATACTGGAATTTGAGAGGACCACCGTTGGACACCAGATATTCCAATACAGCAGGGGTAGGCAACCTTTCCCCTTTAAGGGCCGAGGGACTTCAGCTCCCAGAATCCCAGGAGCTATTGGCCAACATGGGACTATTGGCCAACATGGCTGAGGCTTCTGGGAGCTGAAGTCCCTCGGCCCTTAAAGGGGAAAGGTTGCCTACCCCTGCAATACAGAGTGCTTCCCTTCAGTCACTCCATGGCTCCAAAGGTGTTCACAAAGTGCATGGCCCCGGTTGTGGCCTACCTCCACCAACATGCAATTACAGTCTTCCCGTACCTGGACAACTGGCTCTTGGTCACCTGATCACAAGAAGAGCTCGTCAAGAACATCAAGTTCACCCTCTCTCTGTTGCAGTCACTTGGCCTCATGGCATCATGGTCAACGTGGAAAAGTCCAATCTCTCCCCCACCAGAAGGATCAGGTTCATTGGATCTATTCTGGATTCCAAGCAGTCCATGGTATATCTTCCTGCAGAAAGGTTCCAGGCCTTGAAGATGGCGGTAAGAGACTGCTTGTCATGCAGGCTCATCAAAGCTCACACCATCCAGGTAGCCCTGGGGCACATGGCCTCCACAACTAACATCACCCCTTGGGCCTGTGATCTTCATCTCGGACCTCTGCAGTCCTGGTTCCTGTCGGTGTTTGATCCCATGCAGGATCCACCTGCACATTGGCTCACGGTACCGAGGTTGGTGTTCCGATCCCTGCATTGATGGCTCGATCCTGAAAACGTCTGTGTGGGCATGCCTTTCCTGCCCCCCCCCCCCCCAGCCGCAGATCTCTCTAACAACAAATGCATCCATGGAGGGATGGGGTGCTCACACCCTTGGCCTCACGATCAAGGACCATTGGCTTCCTCCAGAATGACAACTCCATATCAAATCAAAATGTTGGCTGTGGAAAAGGCCCTTCGCCCCTTCGAGTCCCTCCTTTTGACCAAGGGGTACTTCTGTTAACAGACAATACCAAGATCATGTATCACATAAACAAGCAAGGAGGGACAAGATCCCCACCCCTTCTTGAGAGCACAATGCAGATATGGAATTGGTGCATTCCGAGAGGCATTCTTCTACAAGCAATCCATCTTCCCGAGGAGAACGAGCTCACAGACCAGCTCAGTATCCAAAGTTGTTGCGCATGCGCAGACATAACCCATTTCTGTGAATTCGCAGATGACCACTTGAAGAAATACTGTTACAGGTAAGCAACCTGTCCATTTCAGGACCTTTGCACAGAAGTCTATCACATACAAGCACACATATACAAGTATACACACTCACACGTTCATTAAAAACATACATATTTACTGAAACTAACCATTTAAAAGATCACCTGTAATAGGACTCACCTGATCCAGAATATCAATAAGGAATGGAAATAGCCTTGGGCCAGAATCGGGGCTGTGGGCTACACACACACAACTCCTCTGTAAGCTAACTGAGCAAAACATCACCAGACCCCACAATATTTTTTTTTTAAAATGGGAGAATTATCCTTCAGGTGTTGTTTATTTGGGGAGAAATGTGTGTATGCAGAAAGATGTTTCAGCAGAAAGTCTCTGGTTTTTGAAGGGTTTTTTAGGAAACTTTCCTCCCAACTTGAAGTGACAGTCCAGGCCTTCCATTTGAGGGGGCTTCTGACACCTCTGGGCCTAACCAACCCCCCCCCCCAAAAAAAACACACACCCCCTAGAACTGGTTTAATAGGAGCAGTATGAGTGTATGACACAGCTCTTGTCCTTCCTTTGGGGATTACTAGCGACTAAGATATGCTGATGACACCATAATACTAGCAGAAAACCTCACCGACCTTGAACAATTACTAAGGAAGATCAAAGAAGAAAGTGCAAAGGCAGGCTTACTGTTGAACATAAAGAAAACAAAAATAATGACCACAGAGAACTTACACACATTCAAACTAGACAACGAGGAAATAGAAATAGTAAAAGAGTTCTCATATCTGGGTCAAATATTGATCAGAACGGGGACTGCAGCCATGAAATCAGGATAAGATCAAGAATGAGGAGGGCAACTATGAAAGAACTAGAAAAGATCCTAAAATGCAAAGACATACAACTCAGCACAAAAGTCAGAATCATATAAGCTGTCATATTTCCTATTACCATGTATGGATGTGAGAACTGGACAGTCAAGAAAGAGATAGGAAGAAAATCAATGCATTTGAGAGAATGTGGTGCTGGAGAAAAGTGCTGAGGATCCCACAGACAGCCAAAAGGACAAACAAATGGGTCCTAGAACAGATCAAGCCAGAGATATCCCTAGAAGCCAAGATGACAAGACTTAGACTGTCGTACTTTGGGCATATCATGAGACGGGAGGATCTTTTGGAAAAAATAATGCTGAGGGAGGTGGAGGGAAGCAGAAAGAGAGGAAGGCCACATGCTAGATGGATGGACTTTATTAAAGAGACCACGAACATGAGTTTGCAGGAGCTGGGCAGAGCAGTAGAGGACAGGAGGGCCTGGAGATGTCTCATGCATAGGGTCACCATAGGTTGAGACAGACATGAAGGCAGTTAACAGCAGCAACAACAAAGTCCTGTGGTGAATTGCCATGCCCTATATTGCCTCCACTGTTCTGCTAGTTGGAGTGATTGCCTCCCTCTGTCTTGTGGTAGACCCACCCCAGGTGGAGAATAAGACTATTGCTCTCATTGGAGCCACCTTTTGTTGTTGTTGTGTGCCTTCAAGTCTTTCTCAACATATGGTGACCCTGAGAGAATGTGACTTGCCCATGGTCGGCCAGTGGATTTCATGGCTGAGCTAAGAATCAAACTCAGATCAAACCAATACACTATTACAGGGTAAATTTAGGAAGGTTGCTTAAAAGTCTCTAGGAAACTCCTGCCCAAATACCTTTGCAGCCTATAAAGATAGATGAACTTTTGCCTCAGTCTTCACCTCTGTTGTCAGACACTAAGAAAAAGATGCCCTGTGCAAATGTATGTCCTTCATTTCAAGCTAGCTTGCCATTGAAGAAAGCTGGTAGCCCCCTCCCCCCCTCCCGTGCTTCTCCCACATCTTTCTCTGCTTTCAAAGAAACCACTTGCTCAAGTGCCTCACAACTGCTCGCCTTGTCAGGTCTCCCATGTGAGGGACGCAAACTCCCTGGGATCATAAAGTCTAGCTAAATGAATTGTTGCTGCTGCTGCTGCTGCTGTTCTTTTGGCCAGCAGCAACTGCTTATGTGCATTTTACAAGATGAGGAAGTTTCCTCAATGCAATAAACAGCCTCTGACAGGCAGTTGTGCCATAAAGGGCTGACATTTCTCTGTAATGGTTATAAAATGCTGAATTATTTTGGTGAGCAGTTGCTGATGTGGGAGCAACTTGAAGGAAGGATAATTAGTTGTGAAGCAGTAAATACAGGAAGCAGCCTAAGAGGTGGTGAGTTACGGGGTCCTTAATAATTCAGAGAAGCTCCTGAAGGCAAGGGAAAAACCAACCAGTAAGGCAGCAGGTGCTTCTGTAGACTTCTGTCTCTTTTTCAGCCACAGGTTTTGGTACTGGCACTCTTGAGCCCTCTTCCTCTTCCTCTTCCTCCTTATTTTAGAATTATTTTATTTTAGAAAAAAAAATCCTCCCAAGTCCTATTACTCACCCTCCAAGAGTAGCCAATTTACAAAACTGGATTTTAGGAGCACACATGTGAAAATCTGTCAGTCTGATTTTCATCACATTTCTCAGAATTCTGTAGGCATTTAAATCTCATCCCAGCTCCACACAGTAGGTTGTGAGATTTCTCCCCTTTCTCTCTTGCAAAAAATATATTTTAGGTGGAAATGGAGGTTATTGTGCATTTTTCCCTAAAAGGTACACCATTTTTATACACATGTTTATGTAGTCTCCCCATCATCCAAGCCTCAGAAAAGTATTGGTATTAAAGGCAAGATGGGCTTTGTCTTGCTGCTGTTCTGAAACGTTGTGAAATGTAGAGCCACACAGAGCAATGTGAGCCTTCTTCCATATTTGGACATTTCTGGGGCCAGATCTCCTAAGCAGCCCCTTATACTGCTGGAGAGACATATTTGTTGTTTGGGAACAGGGCCACTTTGAAGGTACAGGAACTGGCAGCCAATTCTGATTGATTTGGAAATTAACCAAGTAATCTCCTTATTTTGGTGTTGGGGTGAGGAGTAACCCTGCTGCTTCAAAGTATTACTAGTATGAACCAGGAGTACAGCTATCCCTGATCAGTGGCGAGTAACTAAAGTCTGCTCAGAGATACAGACTGTAACCCCCTATTGATAGCATGTCCAAAATGTCCTTCGGTGCACTCTTGCTACAGTGAGTCACCCAGTTCTTGTTATTGCAAAGGTACTTTATCACAATGCCCTGTCTGTTGAGCTAACTTTGAAAAATGCTCCGACACATCAGCCAACCAAAATATGGCAGTGCAGTTACTGAGATGTACTCAGTACTCTGAACACATTACACCAGTTTTGGCTTCCCAACTTATTTCTGAGTCCAGAGCATTCCCTATAATGTTTACAGCCCTAAATAGTTTGGGAGCAAGGTATCTGACCACTGTCTGCTCCCAAATGAATCTGATTGCCTATTGAGATGTTCAATAGAGGCCTTGTTCCAAGTATCCCCTCCTTTCAAGGTGAATGGCTGTAGGAACTTGTACATATATATCTGTTTCAGAACTCATCTGTTCAGACAATGCACATGTCCAAAAGGAAAAAGTCACACTCGGGGGTTACCCCTGAGCAAAATAACCCCCCAGTTGCTATTGTTCAACCCAGAATGTGCAGAAATGGGTGAGGGGCTAGGTGGCTGGTGGAAGCAGTCAGGAGTAGGTGTCCTGGGCCGGGCAAGCAGTCAACCCCTTTCTGGCCAGAAATCCCTGTGTGAGCTGCAGCTCTTTCAGTTTCAGGCTCCCATGCTACTGGTGGAGCAGTTGCTGGCCATGATTTTTTTTTTTTTGGGTTGTCCACCTATAAATCACTCACACGAGCTTACAAGTAATCATCTGCACCATCAGCATAGCACACAGTGCCCAACAGGATAGATGGGACACCCACGAACTGTGGAAAAAAAGAGGGAGAAGGACCTCCTGGAGCAGAGAAGAAATGCTCAACCTAATACCCAGACGGGGAGAGAACACTGTGCAGGAGCAACTCCAATAATTGCACCAAACTTTGAGCTGTTTGAGAGGGTTACAGAAGAGATGAGGGACAAGGGACATGAATGCACAACTGAGGAATGCAGAATGAAAAGCAGGGCTCTCACACACAAATACTGGGAGGTCTGCAGCTCTTTCGAGAATTCTTATATCAAACCCACACACCACTTGTTGACTAGTTCAGGGTGACAGTTCTGCAACGAAGAAGGATGCTGTTGGTCTGGGCAATGTTGAGTTTACTGCAGCTTGTGTGCATTTTTAACTAGTGTCCAAAGAGAGAATGCTGGCAATGGAAATTGGCAGGCTCCACTTGGCAAAGGTGAGGTGCATGGCTTGGGAGTCATAGTATATCCTTCCCGACCATATGGCAAGGCTGGCCCTCTTGGGGCATATGCCGGATAGCAGAGAGAGCAGCTGTCAAGGCTGGGTGCCATTTCCTGCGTGGGAGTTGCTAGTTCCTTCTGCCCTTAAAGCTGAGGCCAGATCTGATATAGGAAATTAACTAATGATGTGTCCTCTGTGGGAAGCAATGGGTCAGTTGTTAGAAATGAGGCATGAAAGCTTGTATCAGTTGCAGTTATAAATTTGTAGTATCACTGGCAGCCCAAAGGAACAGGGAACTTGTTTTTCAGTTTTTCTTCTTTTAGATTGATTAGTGATGGTGATTATCTATCTATCCATCTATCTAAGCTATCAGTCACCATTACTATTACAGTCACAGACCAGCATAGTGATGGTAAGATATAGGCATCTCAGCCAGAGAACTCAGCCAGTCCATTTTAAATTTTGAATGTTGCAGTACTTTAAAACTGCTTCAGACAGTCCCCTTTTGTTGTTACTGTCAGTCTTAGGGAAAGCTGCACTTTTTCATGAGTGATTTGTTTGTTTTTGCATATTTCTGTAAAATATGCAGTATTGGAAAATGTGGTAACTGCAAACTCATAGTCAAAGTGAACTTTTGTTTGGGTTGTTTGCGTCTTTGTGATCAGTCATCCTGTCATAATGTGCTTACATTGTCTGTGGACAAAGGGCCTTTACAGACTGCCAGAAATAAAGTGGACTCAAGCTGAATTATTTCTGGCAGTCTGTAAAGACCCTTAATTTCACTAAAGCAAAGTTTGTGCAGCCACAGTATGGTGTTTCCCTCCCCCCTCCCACAATATTTACTTAACTACAATGCAGAAATCACGGTGAAGAGAACTGATGTCACATTGAGGGTTAAATCTCTCAAGGGTGTTGAAGAATCCTTGAGGTCCTTTTTCATTGTGCCAAAGTGGCCAGTCTTGATTAAAATCTTAGCAATGGTGTGATGTTGTCACTTCCCAATCTGTGCTCACTAACTAGCCCCCTGATGTGAGGAGTGTTGGATGATGCTATTCTATTTTCATTGCCGAAGAAGGATTAAATAGTGAGTCTAATTAGCCTTTGTACATGGAATAGAATAGGATCCCATCCTGCTCTTTGCTATGGAACATGCAGGTCTGGCCCTAGCACATACCCATGTGTGTGAACACATTAGAGAGTGAAGCCCTGGAGGGAAAAAAACAGGGGAGAAAGTGGGAAAAATTGAAAAAAGGAAGAAAATGAATCAAGCAATAGGGTCACCTGGAGGCTGGCAGGGCTACAGCCAAAGTGTATCTGGCTAAAGAAAGTTCCAAACGAAGCACTGCACAGGCATGAATAACCCATCTGTGTGAGTTCACAGATGATCACTTGAAGAATCACAGTTACAGGTAAGCATCCTGTCCTTTTCCATGCAAAAAATGCACAAGCATTTTTCATGCAGAATGAGTCCTGAACTGGAACTTCCCAAGAAACCTCTTTTGTTGTGTTGCACATTCTGAATATTTGTTGAATATTTTCTAATATTCTTTCCACCCCTAATGCAGAAGATAACCTGCAGATGTTTCTGTGGTTGCCATCCCTAGCTTTCTATAGCTTTTGTAACCTCTTTTAAGCAGATCCTCAGATTTTTTCCTCTTTCTTCTAGTCTTGAGAGATGACTTCCGGCAGGCTCCCAGTGATGTGGTGGTGGCAGCTGGTGAGCCAGCTGTGATGGAATGCATCCCTCCAAGAGGACACCCAGAGCCTACCATTTCCTGGAAAAAGAACAACATCCGCATCAGTGATAAGGATGAGCGCATTACGGTGAGGCCAAAGACAATCTTGTGCCCGTAAAGTCGTAGGCTTTCATGGCCAGCATCCATAGTTTTTGTGGGTTTTTCGGTCTGTGTGGCCATGTTCTAGAAGAGTTTCTTTCTGACGTTTCGCCAGCATCTGTGACTAGCATCTTCAGAGAAAAGATGCTAGCCACAGATGCTGGCGAAACGTCAGAAAGAAACTCTTCTAGAACATGGCCACACAGCCCGAAAAACCCACAAAAACTATAAATCTTGTGCCTCTTTAACATGTAATCTAGAACATCTAGAAATGTTCATGGCCATATCATGAGTTCCACTGTCCTCTCCATTAGTGGTGTAGGGAGAGGAGAATGAAGAGCTTGTCTTGAAACAAGAAATCTACCCCCTCTTGAATTTTTCCTTCAGTTCCCAAATATACAGCCTTGCAATAGCTTAAAATTTAGTTGAGCATTTTGAAAGCACAATTTAGGTGCTCAAAGAAAAGGGCAGGCAGAGTTACCAAGGAAATGTGAACACAGCAAAGCTATGATTACTAATTGTGAATGATGGTCCATGTTTCACTCTCTGGATTGCTCAAACATTGATAGAAAGGGGGACTGCAGTGAGGAAATCAGAAGAAGACTAAGGGCCATTGCAGACGGGCGGCCATGGGCCTCCCTGAGAAGCAGTGGATTGGTGTTGAGGCTGCCCAATGCCTCAGCCCCAATCCACTCTTTTTCTGCCCCTGGAAGGGCCTCTTCGGCATCTCTTCTGGCTCAGCGTGTCTGGACGCTGAGCCAGAAGGACATCATTGGAGCGCCTACTGTGTGCAATGGCGGGCGCTCCAATGACGTCCTCGGGAAGGGGTTGGGGCACCCGGCATCCGGCTGCCCCTCCCCTTCCTGGGATTGAAGACGGGGCTTTTCCCTGTGAGAATAATAATAATAAATAAGTACAAAGATAAAATGTACAAAATGTACAATAGTACAATCAATTTTAAAAAATATAAAAAAATAAAATAACAATAAAACCACAACAGTAATAAAAAGAACAATAATAAACAATAAACCCAAAATAACAGCAATAATTAAAACAATAATAAAATTACAATACAGGTCTATGCCGTGAGTGATATAATCTTTTTCATCCAGGAGGCCCTTATAAGATGGTCATGTCTAATCTTATGTTTAGTTAGGGAGGTCAGGTGGATAGGCCCGCCGGAAGAGCTTCGTCTTAAGTGCCTTCTTAAAGGCCTCTAGCGTGGAAATAAGATGAATCTCCTCCGGCAGGCCATTCCATAACTTGGGGGCCGCAGCTGTGAATGATCTTTGGGAAGTAGATATTAGTTTAGTTTTACAGTAATTTAGTAAATTCTTCCCTGATGTTCTGAGGGTGCGGGACGGATTGTGTGGGGAGAGGCGTTCCTTCAAGTAACTCGGACCCAAGCCATGTAGGGCTTTAGAGGTGATGACCAACACTTTGTATTGTGCCTGGAAGCTAATCGGCAGCCAGTGAAGAGCTTTTAATACCGGTGTAATGTGGTCTGCTCTAGATGTTCCGCCGACCAGTCTGGCTGCCACATTTTGGACCAATTGAAGCTTCCGAACTTGGTACAAAGGTAGCCACATGTAGAGCGCATTACAGAAGTCCAAACGAGAGATTACCAGGGCAAGTACTACTGCTTCAAGGTCCCTTCGGTCCAGGTAGGGGTGCAGTTGGCAAATCAGCCGAAGCTGTTTCCAAGCACTCCTGGCCATCGGATCTACTTGAGATGACAACTGCAGGGATGAGTCCAGGAGTACTCCCAAACTGTGTACTTTGTCCTTTAGGGAAGTGTGACCCCATCCAGGACTAGATGACAAAACTCCCTTCCCGGACCAGGGGTACCTATCTCTAGTACCTCTGTTTTCTCTGGATTCAGCTTGAGTTTGTTTTCCCTCATCCAGCCCATTACCTAGCCAAGGCAGGCATCCAGGGGAGAGACACCATCCTTAGTCACCGCAGCAGTCGGAGACAAAGAGAAATAGAGTTGGATGTCATCAGCATATTGATAACCGCGCACCCCATATCTCCGGATGATCTCTCCCAGCAGCTTCATGTAAATGTTAAACAGCATGGGGGACAGTATGGCACCCTGCGGGACGCCAGATGTCAGCTCCCTTTCAGAGGAGCTACTGTCCCCCAGCCTCACCATCTGGGATCTGCCCGAGAGGTAGGACCGGAGCCACAGGAGCGCAGTGCCCCCAATACCTAACTCCCTCAGGCATCCCAGAAGGAAACCATGGCCTATGGCAGGGGTAGGCAACCTTTCCCCTTTAAGGGCCGAGGGACTTCAGCTCCCAGAAGCCTCAGCCATGTTGGCCAATAGTCCCATGTTGGCCAATAGCTCCTGGGATTCTGGGAGCTGAAGTCCCTCAGCCCTTAAAGGGGAAAGGTTGCTGACCCCTGGTCTATGGTATAGAATGCCGCTGAGATGTCCAAGAGCACCAACAGGAACACACTTCCCCTGTTGATACCCAGACGGAGGTCATCGACTAAGGCAACCATGGCAGTCTCAACTCCGTATCCTGCCCTGAAATGGGTCCAGATAATCAACTTCATCCAAGACTGCCTGGAGTTGGAAGGCGACTGCCCTCTCGATCACCTTGCCCAGTAATGGTAATAAAGAGAACGGTCTATAGTTGGTTCTTACCAGGAGGTCAAGGGAGGGCTTGTTCAGGAGCGGTTTAACTACCGCTCGTTTTAAGCTTGGTGGAAATTTGCCCTCCCTGAGAGATGTATTAATTATGCACTGCAGCAACGATTTTACTGCATCTCCTCCCTGGGCGGTCAGCTATGATGGGCAAGGATCAAGAGGGCACGTCATCTTCCTAACACTTCCAAGAAGCTTGTCCACTTCATTGGTATTTACAAACTCAAATCGATCCAGTTTAATACAGTCCACAGAGTCCCTGGACATCTCTCTTATTGGTTTTGTTATAATGCTGGCATCTAGATCGACCCTTATCTGAGAGATTTTATCTATAAAAAAGTCGTTAAAAGCATCACAGCAGGCTTTAGTTGGTTCCAGTAGTAAGTTCAGGGTGAGAGGCAATTGTGTTAATTCTTTTACCACCCTGAACAGCTCTGCTGGACGGGACTTTACAGATGCAATACCTGCAGCATAGAAAAGTTGGACCCCATAAGAGTCCAAATGGTTTCTTAGGAGTGTCTTGTCAGATAAATGGAAAAGGGTGGCTATGAAAGAACTAGAAAAGATTCTAAAATGCAAAGATATACAGTCAGAACAAAAGTTAGAATCATACAAGCCATCGTATTACCTACTACCATGTATGGATGTGAGAGCTGGACAGTCAAGACAGATGATAGGAAGAAAATCAATGCATTTGAGATGTGATGCTGGAGAAGAGTGCTGAAGATCCCATGGACAGCCAAAAGGACAAATAAATGGGTCCTAGAGGAGATCAAACCAGATATCTCCCTGGAAGCCAAGGTGACCAAATTGAGACTGTCGTACTTCGGACACATCATGAGAAGAGAGGACTCTTTAGAAAAGACAATAATGTTGGGAAAGGTGGAGGGAAGCAGAAAGAGAGGAAGGACACATGCCACATGGATGGACTCTATTAAGGAGGTCACAGGTATTAAGGGGTTGTATGAATTAAGCAGAGCAGTGGAGGGTGGAGGGTCTTGGAGATGTCTCATCCATAGGGATCGACTCAAGGGCAGTTAACAACAAAATTGCTAGAAATCTGAGAATGAAGGAAAATTTTTTATCCTAATGACAATATCCTTATTTTGCCCAACCCCCCCCCCCCCACTACAACTCCTACTCTGACTCAAGGCTGAGAGCTTGGGAGGAGCCATAGCTAATGATTGGTGTGGGGCTATGAGAGATAGGTTAAGTCAAAGATTGGATTTTTTTTTTGTCCTGGGGATCAGATTTCTCATGGAGGCTATTCAGTGGTCTAGAGGATGTCAGGGTGTGAGGCTCCTCCTCCAAGCCCTTGTCCTTCACCAGACCGCAACCCTTTCTCTTGAAACCTCAAAACCAACCCCACCCCATGCCAATTTCCACTGCAGAGAAGAAAAATCAGCCAGTATTTGGAAGAATTCCTCCAAGCAGCATTTCTTCAAATGCTACGTTCCCAGGGAAGGGAAGCCTCCTGTTATTAGAGAAGATGGGGAAGTTCCTCTTAGCATGCTTCTCACCATTCTCATTTGAGCAGTAAGTGACTAGAAAGCTAGCAAGATCCTGGTATGTGTGCTTCTTTTCCTTGTGACAGCAAATTTGGGATGAGGAAAAAGTCACTTGGATGTAGCACCTTGCAGCTGGCTTAGGGATGGGAATCTGAGAATCGCAGAAGTTACCTTATAGTCTTATTCACTATTGAATAAGATCATGTGTCATCTAATCCAGCTGTTACTGGCTGGAATAATTTTCCAGGGTCTCAGGCAAGATTCTTTCCTATCCCTACCTGGTATTGCCTATTGGTATCCTGTCTAAATACTAACCAAGCCCATTCTCTTTAGCTTCTGACATTGAACGCTTATTGGTTGCATTCTAGTTTAGGATAAGAACAATATTGAAAAAATAATAATGAAAAAAAAAAACCATGTTTTTTGAGTGGTAAGAATCTCTGATGAGAAGAGTCCTAGAGTGACAAGAATCTTTGCAATTCAGGACTTATTCCATTCAAATTCACACATGGTTGTTTTGTACAAAAAACCCTCCATTTACTGCACAAGAAACAAAATTTTCTGTGCAGAAGATACATTTACAAAGAAATATCATTTTCTGCACAGTTACTGTTTCCTTTGCAGAAAGTGTTGTATTTGGGAACTTGTTCTGTACAAAATTCTCAACTGGTTGTTTTGCATATAAAATAGTTTTGCAGAAAATGCTATTTTCTGTACAGAAAATTATGTTTTCTGTAGAAATCAACCATTTGCAGTTTTTGCATAGAATAAGTCCTAAATTGTGAATACACTTCAAAAACTATGTGGTTTTTGAAGATTTTCATATTGCAGGAAGAACATTGCTAATATTATTCTTTGCATCCTTCAAGAAGAAAATGAGTGAAGAATTACATCCCTGATTCAGAGGTAGCAAAAGGCACCAGATCCCATCAAGATCTTGGAAGCTAAGCAGGGTCAGGCCAGTACTTGGATTGGAAACCACCAATGAATATCAGGTCCTATAGGCTATATTTCAGGGAAAGGAACGGGCAGAAATCACTCCTGAGTATTCTTTGCCTAAGAAAAACCTATGAAATTCATGCAATTGCCATAATTCAACTGCCAGCTTGAAGGCACACATGCACATACAAGGTTGCAATATTTTAGGGGAGAAGTCTCTCTTAGCATTTCTGAAGGTTGCTACAGCAATGCGTTCCCCAGCAGCTGCTTCCTGCCATAGTCAAGAGCAATTGGTTTCCAGGAAAACATAAGCATGCGCCAGATGAGTGTACATGTGGTCATCTTTAAAGAGAATTTCCTGTTGATGTTTCACCTTAGATCCGAGGTGGGAAGCTGATGATGTCAAACACAAGGAAAAGTGATGCTGGAATGTACATCTGTGTGGCCACCAACATGGTGGGTGAACGGGACAGTGAGCCTGCAGAACTGGTGGTGTTTGGTATGTATCAGCAAGGTTTTTACTAGAATGAGATAGAGGAAAGAGAGTTTGGAAGTAGCTTGTTACAAATAATTGGCTGTTTGTAATTAATCCCTTCCCCAGTAACAAAGCCACAGATACATTGCATTACAATTATAACTTAATGAGGGATAACATCACTTATTTGATGTGGAACTTCAACTTTTTATTTACTTTTATAGTTACAAAGGCATGGCCTCATTAAATAGTGGAGGAGGACTATCACTGATTCAAGTGCTGGCTTGTGGGGCTTGCCTCATGCTCTCTTTTGGATGTTGATATGATGATACGGTAGACAAAAGAAGAGTGGATTTTGTGTCACAGACCTGGGGCTTTATTCAATTTGCATGATTTTTTAAAAATCAGAACTAAAAGGTTAACTATTTTAGTTTCCTCAGAGAA
Organism: Phrynosoma blainvillii; assembly: GCA_026167975.1. NCBI lineage: Eukaryota > Metazoa > Chordata > Lepidosauria > Squamata > Phrynosomatidae > Phrynosoma > Phrynosoma blainvillii. Next base: position 14,822,718 of record JANUYF010000006.1, on the reverse strand, counting down.
AAACGGAATTAGATCATTACTTTTAACAAATTATAACTGTAATGGTAACTTCTTCTGGGGGAGCTTAGAGCTATTGCCATATCCTTTTTCAGCTACTTAGGGCCTTTACAGACTGCCAGAAATAATGCCGCTTGAGGCCACCTTAACTGTCCTGGCCCAGTGCTAAGGAATCATGGGAACTGTAGTTTATAGTGGCACCACAGCTCTCTGACAGAGAAGGCTCAATGTCCCAGATAAAAATACAGTTCCCATGATTCCCTAGCACTGAGCCAGGACAGTTAAAGTGATCTCAAGCTGCATTATTTCTGGCAGTCTGTAAATGCCCATAGTTACATCTGTGTAGCTAAGTTCCAGAACACACTGCAGAAATAATCCAGTTTGGGACCATTTTAACTGCCCTAGCTCAATGCTAGGGAATTCTGGGAACTGTAGTTTTGTGAGACTTTTTTATTTTTAATAAAACTTTATTGGGTTAAAATATTACAATACAATACATATAAAAAAGCCAACATATTACAATACAATACAGACATAAATAAATACAAAAGCACAAAAAGAAATAAAAGAAAAAGAATAAAGAATAAAAAAGAAAAAAGAAGAAAGAAAGAAAGAAAGAAAGAAAGAAAGAAAGAAAGAAAATTAAGACATAAAACAGAAAAAAAATATCATCCAATTACATATCTCAAACATCTTACCTAGCCTTCAAAGGGAATCTTGCTTTGTCATTTTCTAACCTACCCTTTCTTATACTGTAATGTATAGCTCCCATCTTCTTCCTTTCTTCTTCTTCTACCCACTCCTTTCACTCTTAGCTTCCTTTCCTTACCCTAACTTTCTACCTTTCCCACTCTCTCTCCACTTACTTTCCTTCCACTTACTCTAACCTTCTACACTTTCCAAATCCTTAATATCTTATCTTCTGTCTTCACTCCTATCTCTCCTCATTCCCTTCTTCAGCTATTTTCACATACATACAACATATATCACTCAGTTTTGTGAGACATTTAACCTTTTCTGTCAGAGAGCTCTGGTGCCACAATAAACTACAATTCCCAGGATTCCCTAGCACTGACCCAGGGCAGTTAAAGTGGTCTCAAACTGAATTATTTCTGCAGTTTATTTTGGACCTAAGTAACATCTCCTTGCCCAACCTCCCCTCAGCCCACCTTAAGAGCCAGCAGCCAGACTGGCAAAGGAGATCCACCTGGGATGCAAAGAGGATAATAATTCCACCCCCATCCTGCAAGGTTAGCAAGGACACTGCGACAAAGACTTTCCATAGCAGTGTCTGATCATCACAGACACTGCTATGGAAGACATTGCTTCTGATCATCACAGGGTCACTCACTGGTGGGAGAGAGGTAGAAATATCCTCCTTCTTGTACCTCTATAGGAAGCTGAATGGACCTGCTTTGCCCAGTCTGACTTCTGGTTCTTAAAGTTAGGGAATGGTATTTATGAAGTCTTACAATAAGACTTTGTAGTCTTATTGAGCACTTATGAATCTGTAACTTTAGGTTACAAATCCATAACTGCAATACTGAATACCAGCCTATAACTGTAACTAATTTAAAATATAACTTTCCAGGCCTGGGTGGGGGATGTGAGTAAATTAGGCTCCTCTAGGTCAAACAAGATGAGAATGGTAAGTGCCTCTTCTTCTCACCCTATTTCTTTCACTGTTATTTTTGATCCTGACAGAGCGCCCCACTTTCATCAAAAGGCCCATAAACCAGGTGGTGCTTGCTGAAGATACTGTGAATTTCCAATGCGAAGTGCAGGGGGACCCTGTGCCAACCTCCCGCTGGCGCAAGGAGGAAGGAGAGCTTCCTCGAGGGAGGTCAGTGGCAGCTACAGAAAGTTCTCCCCACCACCACCACCATACATCTTGGGTCTAGGTTATCTGAAGAACTGTATCTCCCTTTATGAGCCCATTAGAGAGCTAAGATCATCCAGAGAGGCCCTTCTCTTTGTCCCACCACTCCCTTAGACTTTTTGGGTGGGAATGGAGAGGATCTCAATGACTCTGGAATGCCCTCCCTAGAAAGTGCAGAATGGCCTTACGGAAGCAGGTAAAATATTTTTTTGTGCAGTCATGCTTTTTAAACTGGCAAAGATTGGGCTTTCAGATGCTATGCAAGTCAGATGTCAAGGTTTACATATAGTTTTTAATACTATATATTTAATACTATATAATTTTGTACTATTTTAAATTTATTGTTAGCCACCTTGAGTGCCTATTTTGTGAAAAAGGTGGGATGAAATTAAATAAAATTTAATAATAATAATAATAATAATAATAATAATAAATTTTCTCTTGGGGATAGGGTGGGTAGGGGTCACATGGGGTCCTGTTGGAAATGTAGACAGATGGTTCTGGAAACTAGACCTTTCGTTAGTTATGTAATTACTGGATGCCCTTGGAGGTCAGGCACTATCTTTCAATATCATTCACCTCTTCCCTGCCCCCCCTCGCCCCCATAGAAAAAGGAGTGTTAAGGAGTTTGCACTTTGAAAGAGCTATGGAAATTGCTAGTAATAACAATAATGGCTGGGAAGAGATTAATTCAGGCCTCAAGCAACAAATGGTGGTTCTGTTATGCTTCAGAGCTTGCAAAGGTCAGCTGAACAGTTTCAAGGCAGTTATGGTGAAACAAAAATGTGGTTCACAATCTCCTTACCTTGATTTCAGGGTGAGAAAAAAACCATTCTGCTTAATCTCTGGGACAAAGAGGTAGTTGGTACAATGGGGCTGATGAAAAATATCATCAGAGACAATTGCACCAATTGCTATGCAATTAAAGAGTGCTGTCTTCATTTCCTCCCACTTCAAATGTTCCTATATAAAAATGAAGGATATGGGTTGGGCTTTTTTGTGGCAGTCTCTCTGCTCACATTCCTGGAAATAAGGAAGACATTCCTACGCTAGTGAAGAAAAAGATTACGTTGCTTGCACCAGTGATCCTAAAGTGTGCTTAAAATTGTTAATATGGTTAATGTGGCATAGAACATCAGTGATGGCTCTTTTTTTTCTATTCCATTGATGTTCCTGAGAAATGTGTCTGATTAACAAGGATGCTTTTGTGTAGATCCTCGCAGCACATGTGATTTTTTTTTTAAAGCACATTAATAACTGCTGATTGCCGCTATTGTCCTTGAGGAGCCCATCACAGAGGGAGAGGGCGTTGCTCAGGGATAGAATGCATAGCTTGCCTTATTCAAGGACTTGACTGCTAGTGCTCCTCCAGAATATGCACATGAGCCTCTCTACCTGAAGTTTCTAGAGTTCTTCATTGTGCAGAGATTTGGATTAAATTATCTCCAAGGTCCATTCCAGTTCTATAATTCTGTAGAGTGGTATAACCCAGACACAAGTTGAGACATGGTAGTAACATGTTCTTTTCTACAATCCAAGATCAGAGATTCAGAATGATAACAGTCTACGCATCAGTCGGGTGAGCGCAGAGGACGAGGGGACCTACACTTGTGTGGCTGAGAACAGTGTGGGCAAATCAGAAGCTTCTGGCTCCCTCAGTGTTCATGGTAAGTATGGCTCATTTGGTCACAAAGGACAGTTGCTAAAGAGGCACAAGGTACACTAAGGGGTGATGATAAGCAAAATGCATATGGCAAGTTTCAAGTGTAACATCTACAGTTACTGAGTCTAGCTTTGTATTGAGAATGCTTCTAAATCAACCCTGTCTCCAAGGACTGATGGTACAAGAGGGGGTGTAATGAAAATTATTCAACCCCAGAGTTATATAATTGTGCCAGCCAGTGGCAGCTGGTGGGTTTTAGGAGCTGTTGGTAGGCTTGAGCATCTTGGATCACTTCTTTAAAGTTTGAAGTTCAACCCCAAATGGATACGCCACTTTACTGACAGGGAAGTGGCCAGTTGCTACTGGATTGGGCAATTACAAGACAATTGGTTTTTGTGAAATGCCCTTCCCAAACTATATTTTACTGATTCATTTTGTTGATTTATCATCACATTTACTTCTGAATAAATCTCACTGAACTCAGTGGAATTTGCTTCTGATTAAACATGCATAGCATTACACTGTTAATTTGAATCCGCTCTCTCTACTCACTCCCACATACAACATGGGTCATATTTTAAATCTTTGGGCCTGTTTTGAATAAAACATTTCTAGCTTTTTACATTTTTCTCAAAGACATCCAGACATCATTGCCCCACACCACAATATTTTAGATTTTAAAATAGGACTTCATGAAATACTGCACTGTGATTTTATATGTTTAATGAGCTTGCTTCAGTAATTGTCCTTACTTTGAAGAAGCTGTTAACACAGCATCTCACAAATTAAATGAGCTGTTAAAGGAAGGATTCACAACTCTTTAAAAGTGTTTTTTTCCTGAGATATTGAACTGCTATCCATAGTGATGCTGTCCTCCCCTCTCAGTGTGTGGCAAAAGATGTGGCCTTTTTTATGGACCTGACATTTTGAATTTCCCACAAGGCATCTTAGAATGGGGATTCTGGGAAAGCCAAAACAGCAATCACTTAATCGACCGCTGATTTGTTTCTCCCACCCTCTAAGACTTAATACTGTTGAAACACTGACAAATTGAAACATTTTGAGGTAAGAACCACTACAGCAACACATCAGATGCAATCACCAATGTTCTTTCAGCCTTATGCACATACCCAGCCAGGATGCAAGGCAGAGATGGGTTCCTCAGAGAATGTGAGGCGTTCTCCCTGTTCATTGGGATCCACCACAAGGCATACCACTCCCTCTTTCCAAGTAACTGGAAGTTCATTTCTGTTTCTTTCGTGTGTGTTTTTTAAAGTTATTTTTTAAAATTAAAATGAGGAATGTGGGGTTCCATGCCTTGTACCCAAAGTGAATCATGTTTCCTGGACAGGGCTAGAAACTAAGTTCCATTTCTAATGAGTTATTTTGATAATTAGTTATTCCTTACAGAAACCCAATGGAACAATGCTGCTTTTTGTTTGTAAGAGGCAGGGTTGCAATTCAATACTTTTGAGATGTGTGTTTTATTTATTCACTTTTGTATGGTTTTTAAATAATTTTATATTGTATATAATGTGGAGATTTTTAATGTGTTTTTTTTAAATCAAGTAAAAAAAAAAACTGATCCTCTTTGAAAGCCACATTGAGTCCCACTCTGGGAGATAAATGGCATATATGGTAAATGAAATAAATAAATAAAAATAAAAATACATACCTTTCAGTGGAATATAATGCAGATTCTGCTCGTTACTTCATATGGTCTGAGCCACGGAATAGGGAGAGCCAATGCATGGCTGCCTTCCCCTACCTCTTTGTGCTGCTACTGAGGAGCAGAGGATGCAGGGGGCAGCCAGTGATGGGGAGCAGGGTGAGAAGAAGGGGCACACTAGAAAAATTACTGTATATACTCATGTATAAGCCTAGAAATTTTAGTAAAAAAATGATCCAAAAACCTAGGTTGACTTATCCATAAGTCAGTGTAACTTAACTCTTATTTAAAAAGGAACCATCCCCTTTTCTGAGTAAAGTGGCAAAAAGTAAGAGCTTAATCCATCCTGGGAAAACCTAAAAGAAGCACCGAACCCCTCCACTCTTTCCCCTGCAGTGCTGCTTCTGGCCTTTTTGAATGTGGGTGGGAAAATAGCAGCGTGCTTTGGCATCATTTTCCTTTCCTTCATCCTTTACATCCTTTGTTACATGCCTCTAAGTTTCATCTTCACCTTATACACAGGTTATATCAAAATCCATAATTTTTGCCCCCAAAACCTGTTCTCAACTGATACATGAGGTGGATTTACAGTTGAGTATATACAGTACCTGCATTGCATTGTTAGGTTAGTTGGATATTTTTAAAGATATCTTTATAAAGTTAGCCTCCTCTCTTCCTCTCTTCTGTCCAAATGAGAAAGGCTGCTGGTAGTGTCAGCAAAAGGAAGAGAGAGTCAGATATTGAGTGCCTGGCTGCAGGGAGAAGGCAGCTTCTCTGCTGGGCTGGCTGCTCAAAACAGTGACACAGGGCACATTGGTGGATTGGGTTGGATTGAGGAATGAGGAAAAAAAATATAGGAGGAGGTTGTTTCAGCAAGTCCAAGCCCTGCTCAGGCACAAGAGTTAGAACAATTGTTTTCTGGGGAGGAGCAGGGAAGGAGTATGGACTGATTGAGTGAGTGACTTCTTCTTCAGATGTGACCAAAGACAGGCTTGAGGAATGTTCAGCACACACTCTCAGACTGATGTGGCAGCCACATCCCATCTTCGATTGGATTGTGTGTGTGTGTGATGTAGTCCAAGGAATCTAAGTAGGAAGGAAGTCCACTCGTCCCTCCATTTTCATGGACTTCAAGTCTACGGCCTCAGTCCTTCGCAGACCGGCAAGTGGGGAGTGTTAAAATGGCACGTGCGCCCTTGGCACACAGCTATGCAAGCCTGTGGGGCTTGAATATTTGAGAATTCCATTTTCGTGAGGGAGTGCCCAGAACAGATCCCCTGTGAAAATGGAGGAACAACTGTACTAGGAAAGGATTGCTTTGTTATCTCTTTTTTCCTCAGAATTTCCAAGGTGCTATATCTGAACTGGCCACTTGGGTGAGCCAGAGAGCATTTCCTGTATTTTTCAATGGCACAATGAGTAACAGTACAGGAGATTTGTTAGTCATGAGTAGCTATGTGAATTAGCTTTCTGACTTAATATAGTAACAAGTAACAGTCTGTTGCAGGGGTAGGCAACCTTTCCCCTTTAAGGGCCGAGGGACTTCAACTCCCAGAAGCCTCAGCCATGTTGGCCAATAGTCCCATATTGGCCAATAGCTCCTGGAATTCTGGGACCTGAAGTCTCTCGGCCCTTAAAGGGGAAAGGTTGCCTACCCCTGGTCTGTTGGGTGATCAAAGCAATGAATTACATACTACTACCTTTTCAAAAATTAGCTCTATTTCTAGTGGCTCTCAAGAGCATGATTCAACTTGTTTAAAGGCCTTTTTCCCCTCCTTGGCAGGGAGGCTGTGTCGAGTCCAAAAAGGGCAGAGGCTGAATGTATCCTATATAATATGTATGGCCTTCATAGTCACCAAAAATGTACTATAGAATTGTATTACCTGCTTATTTGATATATTCAGTTTTGCTTTTTGCCTCTAGACTATCCCAAAAGATCAAAATGGACCACCATTATAGAGAAACCAAAACATTAAATTGATTTGTGGTTTGTTTTTAAATGCTATAAAATCCTTGGCCAACTGCAGAATAATAAAATTGAAACTAAACAGCCACATCTTTTCGCCATATTAGCCCCAGTGGGAAGGATTCATAGCATTAGTAGGGGATTTTCCAGTTTTTGCAAGTCTCCATAAGGAGGGAAATGTCTCAGTAGCTCCCATCTTAATCTGTGCCTCATGTGCTGATTTGGCAAATAGTTCTGTTCAGATTTGGTCTCTGGTTCTCTTCTGTTCTAATGATGGACATCCTTTCCTATTGACGCTTTAAACATTCATGCCAGCTTACTTTGATCCAAATCATCTCATACTTTTTGTTTTTTGTTTTTTTCATATGTTCTCTTTGTTCCAGTTGGCCCATTCCGTAAGTATTCATTTCATCTCATAACACTGCTGCATGCTGGGATGGCTAAGGGTTGGCAGTCATTCGTCAGTTTTGTGCATGTGACTTGGGATATAGTTTTAATTTACAGAAGGTTGTGTCAGGGTCCAAAAGCAATACTTTCTTTTAACTGTCTCTGATAAAAGCAAAATTATGTAATATATCTACTATCGGTACATGACTTAATTTACAGTGCAATCCTCTATATATTTTATCTGATGTTTGTCCCATTAACTTAAATAAAACATATTTCCAGGTAAGTGTGTGTAGTGCATTATGGAATTACATTCTTAACCCTTTAATTCCTTTGTGATTCCAGAATTCTGCTGCAATCTGAACTGGACTGCATTTCACCCTTTTACTTTTGTAAAAACTACACAGTATTGGTATTTAGTAGACCTTGGTCTTGTCTCCTTGTCACATAAACCTGTCTTGGCTCTCTGAAAAGTGGCAACTCATGCTGAGTTCATGTAATGACATCTCCTTGACACACTTCTCCTACCCCTCCTTTATATCGTTCTTTGAAATGTACATGGGTGAGAATGTTTCCTACCAGTTTGAAGCAGCCCCTACTCCATTTCTTTCCTGTTTTTTCATGAATGCTTTTTTCTTTGTGCCTAGAAGATTTGGACTGATGTGTCCTCTCCTGTCCTGGATAATGATAAGAGAGAATGAAAATTTTGGAAGTCTTGTCTGGGCAGATCTCTGAGGTCTAATGCTCTGTTTAGCCCTCGTTGGTGCACTATCCTGTCACCTAGTAACACAATACAAGCATTACACAATATTTGATGGTTAAAATGTCTTTGTGTGTATGTTTATGTGCCATTAAGTTGCCTGTGTCCCCCCCCCCCCCCACCATGGAATACTACCCTTCCCCCCCAAATGGCATCTATCCTGAACTTTTTCATATTTCTTATCTGGGGCTTCCCCTATGATGTAAGAAAGAGAGGCATGTTTTTACATGTGGCATGTGTTTGTTCATTACATTTTAATCCTGACTTTCTATTTAAAATAGTGCTCATGGTGATTAACAAACAACTAAAATTTATTTTTATTTATTTATTTCATTTCAATGTCACCTTTCTCCCAGAAAGGCACCCAAGGCAGCTTACAAGATAAAGACATCTCACAAACTTCACAGTAATTTTTTAAAAAACAATTAAAATAATCTATTTAAAACAGTATAAGTTAACATAAAAACATACAAAAGTTAAAAACATAACACACACCCCACATAAGCCACTCTGTCATGATTTTTAAAAAAATATTTATTTAAAGAACACTTAAAATATTTTTTAAAAAATACTTATTTGAATACCATTTTTAAAAATGTTTAATACCATTTAAACAATAGCAACCATTAAAATAAACCACAATAATAGGACCAGTTTTTTTAAAAAGCCAGATTGAAAAGATGTAATCTCGCAGACATCCTAAAAGCAAAGCAGTGAGAATTGACCTCATTTCTCAAGGGAGTGCATTCAGCAATCTGGGAACATCACAAGAGAAAGCCTTCCTTTCTCACAGGCCTGTAAGCCAGGCCTCCAAAAGTGATAGCATTCTCCTGAAGGCATCTCCTAAGGCCCTCACCTGTGTGCTTGCTTTCAAAGGAATATTTTCTCTCTCACTGGGAATCACATAATAGTAGATTATCTAGTCCAGTCTGCTGAGAGTGTAGGAATCCACAACTGAAGTTTCTCTGCTAGATGTCCATTAAACCGTCAATCCAAGAGATGCCATCACCTTCCAAGGTGCTCTATTTCACTGTCAGATAGCTTCTACCATCAGAAAGTTAGGTGCAGGTAAAGGTAAAGCTATTCCCTGTTGACAAGGCTGTTAAGTCATGTCCGACCGTAGGTGACGGTGCTCATCTCCATTATTAAGCCAAAGAGCCAGCGTTGTCAGAGACTACTCTGAGATCCTGTGGCCAGATTGATTACACAGAATGCTATTTATCTTCCCATTGAGAAGTCGTACCTATTTATCTACTTGGACTGGCATGCTTTCGAACTGCTAGGTTGGCAGAAGCTGGGATTAGGGACAGGAGAATCAAGTGGCACCCTGGCCTCAAACTGCCAACCTGCTGATCTTGCAATGAACAGTGTCTTAACCACTTGAGCCACTGCATCCCATAGAAGTAGGTGCCTCCCATATATTTTTCTGTGGTTTGCATATCCTTGAAATGCAAACCTGAACAGCTGCATTTTCTTTTTTCATCAGAGAGCATGACTTATGGCAGATCTCCTTCCTTTATTGTTTGGTTTTTTGCTTTCTTTTGTTTTTGGCTAATAAATCACCCATGGACAAAGCCCTCTGCTTTTCTTGTAGCTCCAAAGATAATGGCCCCAATAGATAATCTCCCCAAAGGGGAGATACTGGGTGATAGGAAATGCTACTTTCTCCTGAACCTTCATTCTTTTGTGAGCTGTTAGCAACGCAGTTCAATTTCCTGCCTCGGGGAGGATGGGAGGTATTGAAGTTGAAGGGGGTTGCTTCTACCACCATCCCTTATCTGCATGCTGGATTTGTGGGTGGCAGGGACATTTCCTCAGGCACCCAAGGTCATTCTTGCCTTCATTTTATCTTTTTCCTTTTGAAGTGGGAAAGGCAAAGAGGGATGAGGCCATGGGTAGAAGGGGGCAGTCATGAATTTCCTGAGTCACAATATCCCTTCCATCATCCAGACTCCAGCCTTTGAAGTGATCCCTGTTGTGTTTGCATCACACACACAGAGAAAGAGAAATCTGGGAAGAGGATGGGGCTTTTCCAGCAATCATTAACCAAAGAGACAAAATTACTGCCTTCCTTTCCAACCATTTACATTTTGATTTGATTATGGAGCAGGTGGCATGACCAAGACAACAAGCCGTTGCTCTGGAAGATCAGAGGTCCCTCTGCTTGCATCCAGGCACATGTCTGAATGCATCTCCCTTTGCCCTCTGTAGAATTGGTCCAAGGCAGCTGATTTCCAATTGCAATAACTATAGAATTACTGTTTCTTTTGTTGCCTCCCACTCCTCCACCAATTGCTTAACCATGGATGGCTGTAGTCACTGAGGATAAAGTGTGACCTCTGGCAAAGGAGAAGTGACCTTTGCTGGACTCCAAGGAAAAAGTGGCAGGTTGCTGTTTTTTATTGCTGCTCTTCGCCTTCAGAATTTATGGCCATCCATCCCAAAAAGCAAAAGCAATTGCTCCTGAATGCTGTGGGGAGTGCAACATGACCCAGAGCCTCAAGTTACAAACTCATACACACACTTGCAGAAATGCTCCTGACCCTAGGCTTTGATGGTTTGTGGGCAATGGAGGGAGGGTTGTATTTGGTTTCCCATGGGGTTCATGCCAAACATATTGGAACAATAAAATCAAGGAAGAAAATACCCTAAGCACCTGATCACCCCAAGGTTCTTATAACATCTTATGCTGGCATTCAGGCACTAATTTTTTTTTACCTTTATAGATAAGATTACAGAAACTTGTGACTTCTGGGAGAATGCTGGGACCTTTCTTTCTTTTTGCTTTTTTAAAAAAGAGTGATTTATTTGCCTGTAATGCACAGAATTATGGGTGCCTTTCCTGTTTACATTTCCCTTCAAAAGTTCCCAAGTTTCTTCCATAACATTTGCTGGAATCTTTAACCAGACTGGTTTCACAAAGATGGGCCAGAAACATGTGATAAGTTAGGGGCTGGAGGAAAATAATAAGTCCTTCATCTGTATTCTACAAGATGAGAAAAGTGGGTGTTGAATGGGTCTTTCGGGGAGAGAATTCCATAAATCTGTTGCCGCCACCCAAATGACCATGGACAGAGTTCTAAATCTACCTAGTTTGTTAATGTGTGCCTTCACATGCGCATCTCCCTCTGACACGCCCACCCAACACCTTTTTTTTTCCTGAGCATCAGCCCCACTGAAAGAAGGAGGTCCATTTTGCTGGTAATCGTGGTGTAGGTGGATGATGTTTCCATCCTCTCTCCTGCCAGTCAGAGTATGTGGCATGGAAGTGTGACAAAGTTCCTGCTTCTGATTGTCACAGCCTCACTTGCTTGTGGGAAGGGTTGAAAACCTCATCCACCTGCATCCTAGTCACCAGCAGAATGGATGTGCTTCTTTTAGCATCCTTGATGCTCAGTACAGTAGAGGGGTTTTTTTTTGGGGGGGGGGGACAGTTGTGATCATATTAATAATACCCCAATGATGACAATATGGGGATCATGAATACAGATCTGTAAGCATGATAACTGAATTCCAGCCCATCTCTCTCATTAGCCCCCTGTGTTACCTCATTGTTTGTTTTAAATTAAAATTTTAATTGGATTGATTGTTTAATGCTATTGAAAAAAGATTATTAATTTTTTTACTTATATACTACTTTTCCCCAAATGGGACCTAAATTGGCATTGTACTACATATGGTTTTACCTATTTTGTTTAACTTATATTGTAAGCTGCTTTGAGTCTCTCATTGGGAGAAAGGTGGGATATAAAGAAAACAATAAAGAAAAAGAAGTTTGGCAGTGTACTCAAAGGCAGATGGATATAGGAACAGATACTGGCTTTCCTTTGTCCAACTCAATTTGGTGGTTCCTTGATACTGTCGGGTTTAATCACTCTCCATTTCTAAAGTATGGCAACAGACAGCAAACTTACCCACCCTCCTGCCTTCCACTGTCCACAGTATTGGGCACAGTTCAAAGCCAATCTGAACACCGGAAGAGAAACTGGCTGGGCCTGGGACTCAGCACTGCTTCCAATTTTAAAGCCTGGCCATACTAATCTCCCCTTCTCTGTCAAACAGTTCTTGTGCTAATCAATAACTATTAAACATCAGCAGGCTTTTCTTTGCTTTATATGGAAAGTAGCAGAGTTGAGGGCAGGTAGGAGGCTGGATAATGGGCACCTGCACACTCACAGATATCTCCCAATTAGTATGTGGGCAACCTAGCAATCTATAACTTCATTAAAGTGAGGCTTGCAGTGATCAGCATGACAATGGCACACCTGAAGCTCCTTTTAATAATGGCCCAGTGGCCCATAAATACTTTACAGCTCTGCAAGAGAGATGCCTTTTGTCTCTTTGTTGTTTTAGGTAGTTTGGAGGGGAGAGCAAAGAAGTGATAAGGCAGGTGATTAGCATTTAAAAAAAAACCCACCAAACTCTTGCCATTTGCCTTGCATTGAGTGCAGAGGAACCTGGGAGGAATTTAAATCCAATACATGATTTATGGTCAGGTGACTGATTTAGGAAACTCGGTTCCTTTCTTGTCTGCCTCTGTCTCATTTTATACTTTATTGCATGGCAAGATGAGATTTTCTGCATGCATTTATAGGTTGTGGGTTTTGTTTTGTTTTTTAAATTAAGCCCCAGATCTATATGGAAATACACATGTATGCTGGCTGTCATTTTTAATATCATGTCTTCTCTTTCTTTTGCCACACTTCAATACTTTGAATCATTCTTTTCAATATCATTTCCTTTGCGAAGGCTTCTAGTTGATATTGTTTATAAAACCTTCTGGATTGCACCAGTGGGAATGTATGAAACAAAAGTAGGTATTTCTGCTATAGTCGTACAGCAACAAAAGATGTGGCCATATATCAAGTTAGACTTTTGGCCCACCTAGCTTAGCATTGTCTACATTTCCTGAAGGAGACTTTCTAGAGTTTTGGGGAAAGTCTTTTCCAAGCCATACCTGGATTGAAACAAGGAACTTCAACACACGAAGTGTATGTGCTGCCTCCATGAGTGTAGCTACAATGGGGTAAAATGAGGGCATTGCCCTCCCAATAAATGTTCTGTCCTCCCCACCCAAATATTTTCTTTAGTCCTCAAATTTGTAGCATAACAGTAATTTAAGACTTCAGTTGAGCATTTAGAAATAGAGTTTAAGACCAAAGAAAAGGAGCAGGGAGAATTACCAAGGGAATAGAAATACAGTAAATAGAAGAAATCTGAGTGTGTGAAAGAGTTTCAATTTCTCAGTCTGTGCAATTCTAGAGTGAAGTGGAAATATGGTTACAAGTACAAATATTTAAATCCAATGGTTAGTCCCAAGTAGAGCAGACCCCTTGAATAAATGGGATTTACATAATTGTAGACTTAGCAATCAGCAATTGATCACCTGGTTGTGTGACAGACAACTCCTGCTGAAATACCTCTTCTACATAGCCATTAAAGGTACAGGGGCCTTCTCTGGTATTCAGTCTGGCACTCCTAGTTGGAACTGGCAGTTGAATTTAGACCAATAATTTATTAATTACTTCCTAATGGCAGAACCTTTCACTTTACAAGCACACATTTATGAATATCTCAGTGACAGGATGGTGAAATGCAGTGGCTGGAGCAAGTATGAAAAGCCTAGTGCGAAAACAGGCCTACTTTGTGCTAGATATGGTGCAGGTTTTACGTATCCAGAAGTGTGTTGGACTGAGTCTGCCCGGAGGATTGTGGAAAATTAAAATAGAAGCTTCCCAAGCATCCTGGAGCCACTATAAGTATTGAATAAACCCATCAGGACCCAGTGAAAAAGAGGCAGAGCTTGGAAATATTACTTTGCCAGATTGATTCTTAGGAGGCAGAGCTTGGAATTATTACTTTGCCAAATCGATTCTTAGAATTGTAGTCCAAAAAGTGACTACCAAACTCTGAGAAGAAGCACCAGAGGCATTTTTCCAGTAGCTATCTTGAACCTGAAGCCAGTCATGCTCAGGATTAGACCTGTGGGGTTTCCACTGCCCCCCAACAATGCTGGCTACTGCAGAAATGGTACTTGTGGAAGGCACTAAGTATGTCTGAAGTTGAGGACCTTAATGGAAAAATATGTGGGACACCTCCCTCCTTCCTCACAGTTTTGATTTGCCCATTAGTTTTCACACACATGGAAGAGACTTATTCAGACCTCTCAAACCTCTCTATCTTTCTTTTTCTCCCGCCTTTTCTTTCCTCTCAGTTCCACCTCAATTAGTGACCCGTCCTCGGGATCAAATTGTAACCCAAGGCCGAACCGTGACATTTCAGTGTGAGACGAAAGGAAACCCACCACCAGCTGTGTTCTGGCAAAAGGAAGGGAGTCAGGTAGGTATAAAGTGACACCTTTGGTTCCTGCGTACAGCTACATGTGAGTTTGTGTGTGTTGTCATTGTTATATTTATATCCCACCCTTTTTCCAGTTGGGGACTCAAAATAGCTTAGAGCAGTTAAAGCAAACATAGCTAAAAATTCACAGCATACACATGTTGAAAATATAATTAAACTATCAAAAATTAAAACTTGCTATAAACATAAACCATTAAAAAGAAAGCAGAAAATAGAAAACTGAACATATTATGCAAGGCCCGTTCCCTCTAAGCAGCCAGTCCTCAAAAGTCTGCTGGGGGAAAAAAGATCTTTACCTGATTGCAGAAAGAGAGCAAGGGAAGTGCCAGGCTATCCTCTATGGGAAGGGAGTTTCAGAGCTTGGGAGCAGCCATTGAGAAGACCCTTTCCCATGTTTCCACCTGTGAGGGTGGTGAGACAAAGAGCAGACCTCTCCAGCTGATCCCAAAACATGGGCAGATTCATAACTGATGTTGTTTATCTGTTAACTATTGTTGTTCCTCACCTCGATCCATGGCAAGAGGTGGGTATGAAATAACACAACAATTACTACTACTACTACTACATGGGAGACTACAGTCCGTCAAATAACCTGAATCTGAAACATAAGTTGAAGCCTCTGTTCTGGCTCACCCTGGTTTTTTAAGGGGTATTTATCCCTCTGGTAAAAATTGCATACAGATTATGATATAGTAACAATAGTGCAGGGGTTGGATGAAGGCACCCATGCTGAGGTGGCCACATGAGATGCTTTATGAGTGAGTATGAGTCCTGCAGTCTGTGATTATCTTGTGGTTCTGACTTCATGCACCATGTAGAAATGGGGTGTATCAGAGAAAACAAGAAGAACATAAACAGTCAAATATGTTTGCCTACTGAGATATTAGCCCCATTAAATTCAGTGGAAGTTACCTAGTTAAGTGTGTTTAGAGTTGCACCTTAAATACTGCTGAGTTTATGATAGCCCAAGAAATTGTTGGAGTATTAGCATCAATGCTTGTGCATAGCTCTGTGTTTTCCTTTGAGAAGGGGCAGTGTCTTCTACACAGAAACACTGATTTATCTCTATGGTCATTTGGTCAGTGTTGCTTGCGAAGAGGTCACTTCCCATACTCTTCTTCTTCCTGGGGATTCTTCCTGAAGGTAATAAAGCTTTATGATTCTTTGTTTGCTAGCACACTTTCCTCTCTGCTCTCAACAAGCATGGGTGCAAAAACCATGATGTGCTCCTAAAGATGTTTTTCTTCTTACTTGCACACATGGAGGTCAACTTCTAGGGACCTCTGTACTAAAGTATAGTTTTATCTACTGATTAGTTATTTTTGTAGAACCTAGATGTAACAATAAAGTTTCTTTTCACCTACCAATGTATCCTGTTTATTTACCAGAAGCTCATATCTAGTCTTTTTACCAAATACTTGTGGAGTACATGCTTGCTGCTGCTGCTGCGCTAAACTGATTTAACCACAAATTACCAAAACTATAATTCTAACAGAAATGCATTCTGGTTCTACAAATATAAGAATCAGCTGTATAGCGCTAAGGAAAACTATGGTTGTGGTCACAGTTTTATCTCTAAGTAATTAAAATGCAGTAGCATTCCATTTCTTAAGCTCATAACCTGCTTTCTTTGTCACTGTTCTGGTTTTAGGTTTTAAAAAAACTAAAATAGAAGACTATATATATATATATATATATATATATATATATATATATATAATCCTTTACTGTAGGTAATTCATCTTGCATCTCAGTCTTCTGAGCAAGAGCTGAAATTTTCTCTCAGTTGTAGTTTGTAGCCTGGAGAACCATAGTCTGCCAACCAGAATGCGTGGGATGCAGGTATGTCTCTAGAGAGACCCACTGAACAATTGGAGTTTTCTAAGTTGTCTTTAAATAGCTCTGAGCTATTACTGTGTCAGTTACTCACATCCTGAGAGAATAAGTGATGGAAAGACAAAGAGAAAGAGATACAGGAATATTTCAACATGGAACTTCTTGTCACACAGGACATATAAATGCAAAGTTTAGAAGTAACTCATTGTTTCCCAGTAGCTAAGGCATAGTTCATTATTATTGCAATATATCAAGGGATAACTTCACTCTTTTTGCAGTGTAACTGTAGCTGTTTTAGTTACTTCCATAGTTGAAGATTTCTGGGTCCTCACCACAAAAAGTGTGTTTTCTTCAAAAGACCCATTCTGATGCTTTAAAAAATAACTGAAAGTATCTATTTTAGTTTTCTTTTTATAAAGAGAAAGCAAAGGCCTAAATCTAATTGCTAGTCCCAACTAGGATTGGCCTAGTGGATTACTGGAATTTAAGTTAGTATTCACTTATCAAGTCCTGGTAGATGCAGTGGATCTACTCTTTAGTTCAGACTAACAAGTGGATCAATGTTAGAGAATCATAATACCTTAGAACCATGTCTGTATTCTAGAGAAGAAGGTTGATTCTTATGAAGTAACCTACAAATAACTTTTTAAAAGTTGCTTTCCAAGCTCTGGGGGGGGGGGGAGGTTATTTTATGAAGGAGGTTTCATTTTCATAATCAAATTGTAGAAATGAAAGGAATCTCAGATAACATCTAACCCATTGGCTTCCCTGGGGTGGATGTTAACTTCTAGAGGAAAATTTATCTGAAGCCAGGATCCACCATTTACAGAAATTTATTAAGAAATTTGGCTACAGATGAAAAATACAATTTATCTGCCATATTTTGAGATTAAAGCTTTATTTATTTTTGATCCCATGGTAATGTTATCATTATAAATATGGTCACCAAAAAAGAAAAGAATAGGCATTGTGTGCATCCAAGAGAGGTATTGTGGCAGTGACTATTCTACAAAATGGTTGGTGGAAATTAGTTGGCATTGAGGCCTGGAACCAGTGGTGACTAGTCATTCTTGTATCAGAGAATCATAGAATCATAGAGTTGGAAGAGAACACAAGGGCCATCCAGTCCAACCCCCTGCCATGCAGGAACTCAAAATCAAACTATCCCCAACAGCCTCTGTTTAAAGACTTCCAAAGAAGGAGACTCCACCACTCTGAGAGAGCATGTTCCACTGTCGAACAGCCCTTACTGTCAGGAAGTTCCTCCTAATGTCGAGGTGGAATCTCTTTTCCTGGAGCTTGCACCCATTGTTCCAGGTCCTAGTCTCTGGAACAGCAGAAAACAAGCTTGTTCCCTCCTCAATATGACATCCCTTCAAATATTTAAACAAGGCTATCATATCACCTCTTAACCTTCTCTTCTCCATGCTAAACATTCCCAGGTCCCTAAGTCGTTCCTCATAGGGCAGGGGTAGGCAACCTTTTTGAGCCGGGGGCTGGGTTGCTGTCCCTCAGACAATTGGGGGGCTGAAGCACCATAACTAACTAACTAACTAAATAATTTTTTAAAAATATGCATGCACACTCTCTCAGCCCCAGAAAAGCCATGGCAAAACCCCTGTGGAGATTTTGCCAAGAAAACCCCAAGAACAAGTAATAACAACAATAATAAATATCATCATGGCCTTAGGTTGCCTACCCTTGTCATAGGGCTTGGTTTCCAGACCATTCACTGTTTTATTTGCCCTCCTTTGGACACGCTCCAGTTTCTCCACATCCTTTTTGAATTGTGGTGCCCAGAACTGGACACAGTATTCCAGGTGAGGCCTGACCAAAGCAGAATAGAGTGGCACTATTACTTCTCTTGATCTAGACCAGGGGTCCCCAAACTTTTTGATCTGTGGGCCGGTTCGCTGGCCCCCAGATCTCCGGGGGGGCGGAGGCGCGCACGTGCATGCGCACAACTCCGGATGCCATTTTGGAATACAAGATGGCCCCCGCGTCATGTGCGCATGCACATTACTCTGCTGCCATTTTGTCTTCCAAAATGGCGCCCGGAGTCGTGCGCATGCGCACGCAACTCTGGGCGCATGCACACGACTCTGGACGTCATTTTGGAAAACAAAATGGTGTTCAGCGGCATGCATGTGTGGTGGCGGCGGCAGCGGCAGAACTGGCCGCGGGCTGGTAAGAAGGCCTTGACTGGCCGGGGCCGGCCCGCGGGCCGTAGTTTGGGGACCCCTGATCTAGACACTATACTTCTATTGATGCAGCCTAAAATTGCATTAGCCTTTTTAGCTGCTGCATCACACTGTTGACTCATGTTCAATTTGTGGTCTACCTGGACTCCTAGATCTCTTTCACACGTAGTCTCATTCAGCCAGGTGTCCCCCATCGTATATCTGTGTTTTTCGTTTTTCCGCCCTAAGTGCAGTACCTTACATTTCTCCATGTTGAATTTTATTTTGTTAGCTTTGACCCAGCTTTCTAGTCTGTTCAAGTCATTTTGAATTGTGATCCTGTCCTCTGGGGTATTAGCTACTCCTCCCAATTTGGTGTCATATGCAAATTTGATAACTATGCCCCCAATACTGTCATCCAAGTGATGAATCAACTCTGGGTTAATTTCCAAGGAGCTGTCCAAAGTGTTGAACCTATTTTGGAGGTAGGATTCATAACCTTGGACACCTCTGTGAAAGTTTAGACTGAAATTTCAAACAGATTCACTACCACATTGACCTGGAAGCTGCCAGCTGCCTTTGGTGAGAAGTACAATATTGCCTCTTCTTCAAGTTGTTCTTCTGGTTTCAGTTGGTGAGAACTCAAAGACATCTTCTTTTTCCTAATTCCTTTTCTGTAGATTCTTCTTTTCCCCAGTCAGCCCCCTCAGGCTATGGGCCGCTTTTCTGTGTCTCCAAGTGGTGAAATGACAATCACAGATGTGCAGACCTCAGATTCAGGCTACTACATGTGCCAGGCAATTAGTGTGGCAGGAAGCATCTTGGCCAAAGCCCTCCTGGAGGTGGAAGATGGTAAGTTATCTGTTATGTGCCAGTGCAGAGTTTCAGCCCTGGCTAAAAGTGACTAGAAGAAAAGCTGGTTGATGTATTACTCCAGTCACAATAAGAAACTGTGGGAAGGGCTTTAATAGTAACAGCAGTTGGGATGGGAGGGTAAGCAAAGAGTTCACAGAAAGACCTATCTCATTCCTTAAAAATAGGTGCTTATTAAAGATGCAGAGAACAATCCTCAAAGCACTGAGCAGCAGAGTGAACTAGATGGCCTTCAAGATCCTTTAAAACATTACTAGAATATCCTGTGAGTGAATCACAGTTACCAATTCCTAGATACCTTACACCAGGCAATGGTGGGCATTAATTAAAATATATATAATTGTTTGTAAAGGATCACTGTGGATCATTTTGGATTATGCTCCTAACATAATATAGAGCAGAGGCGGACAATATGTTTTCCGTTCCACATCCCAGTGCGGTCTGAACTTGTGGTAACTGACACACACAATATAAAAACAGGTTCACACTGTGGAGTGGAGGAAGGCACACAGTAGGATCTCTGCTATGTTTTGTCTCTTAGTTCTTTTCTGTATGGGAAGACATTAATTTCTGAATCTTCATTGCTTGCTGTGATGGGGCTAGCTGGTGGGATTTGTTAATATTCATCCACGACTGTAGAGGAATCTTTCTTTTACTACTTTCTTTTAACTTCCTACAGCTAATGTCATATTGTGTAAGCTTCCTGGGCTATATTTGTTTGCCAGGAAAAAGGGTGGAAGCAGTGGAGAGCAGAGGTTACTCTGAATCAGAGAACAGTTCACATTTATTGATGGAAAGAAGCCACTAGAAAAGCAGAGGTGGCACCAGACACAATTGAGTAGGCTGCTTTCACCTCCATTTCCCAGGTCAACTGGATGTGATTTGAACTACTTTCCTAAACCCATAGCTGCCACCCATTCTTCCAGAGAAGCTGTGATTGTTCAAAACAAACCATTCTGTAATGAGATATAGGCAGGTTGCAAGTCTGGATGGATGGAGGAGAAGAAAGAGTGGAGATTGAGAAAGTAGTTCCTTGCCTATATTAGTAAATTACATCTTAGCCACTGAAAGAATACATTAAATTGAAGCAGTGCCATTTAGGGTTCTTTTTACATTACCCCAGCTAAATGCAAGGAGCAGCTTTGTCCTCTGGCCTTCCCCAGAACATTCTGTTATCTCAAAAATTAGGAACAAGATGGCATCACTTCCAATTACACATGCAAAGGCTAATGGGACTTGAATCTTTCTTCTACATTGGTGAAAGGACTAGGTCTTCCATCATAAAGGTAGACAGCAGGTTAGCTTAGGTGGTACCAAGCAAGCCATGAAGAATTCAGCTTCATCCTCCAACACCTTGCTGCCACAGAACCTGCTGCTGAAGCAATCACCTCTCTCTGCCTAATACCAGAGCATTATATAGAGAGCCCTGCCTTGAACATGGCAAGAAGGGAAGCAAGATGTCATGAGGGCATAGGAATTAACTTGATGAATCAGAACAAGGATACATCTATGTTAGGGATGGGCAACTGGAGAAGGTGTGGGAACCTCCTCAGCGGGCTGCACCAATGTATCTGGTCCAACTGGAAATGACACTGTCTCACTTCTGGTTTTGATTTTGATTGATTTACAGCTGTCCCCCCCCCCCTTGGGGACAGCTTCAGGTATATGGAAGCTTGGGAGTAGGGAGGCAAGCCCACTGAACTTTGTAGACATTTTTAGCCATTGGGGGGCATTGTTGGATGCAAGATCACATTATTTGTTTTAATTGGGATGTCTGGGGCTTGGGAGAACATCAGGGAGGCTTCAAGGGCCACAATTTGGACTCCTAAGGTTCACATGTGGCCCACAAGTTGTTCCTTGCCCATCCCTCATCTGATTCAGTGTCCTGTTTTGCACAGTGCCAACATATACTTCTGTGAAGTCCACAAACAGGGCCAGAAGACAACCACAGCATGTCCCCAACAATTTCTATCCCATGTCGTAAATGGGACCTCAGTAAGATCCAAGCAAGCCAATCTACTCTTCTTCATTTAAATCCCTGGATTTCCATTCATCTCTTCTGATTAGAATTCATCATTTCCCATGGCTCATGGAGACTCAGGGTCTTTGCAGACTGCCAGAAATAGTGCAACTTGAGTCCACTTTAACTGCCCTGACTCAGTGCTAGGGAATCATGGGAACTGTAGTTTATTGTGGCACCAGAGCTCTCCGACAGAGAAGGCTCAATCTCTCAGGAAAAAAATACAATTCCCATGATTCCCTAGCACTGAGCCAGGGCAGTTAAAGTGGACTCAATTTGCACTATTTCTAGCAGTCTGCAAAGGCCCTCAGTCTTCAGTTGGCTTTGCGGAGGGTGGCGTCCCCTTTTTGTTTGGCTCATTAATGTTTCTCATTTCTGCATAACTTGTAGTACACACAAACATGGCAAAACATCCCACTTTTTCCACAATGGTACTGTCTCTTGGCTCCAGTACTCCTGGCACTCAAAAACCTGCATTTACTATACTATGCATGGATGTGAAGGCTGCATATGGGCATTATGAATAATAGCTGCTGATAAACCTATCCGCTGTTAATTAACCTCCTCATTTTCAAGTCTGTTTAGTTGGCAGCCATTGCTACATCTTGTGGCCATGAATTCTGTAAACCTCTTACGCGTTGCTTACATGTACCTTCTGTCTATAACAGAACTGACTCCTGCTCAGTTTTACTGGATGATTCCAAAAATAGAGAGATGAAAGGGAGAACAGAACAAAACTTCATCCTTCTCTTTCTCTCTCCAAATAATTCTAAATTTTGAAAAGGGACTATTTTACACCTGAACATTCCCTAACCTAATTTTAGAGTTAGTGAGCAAACCTGCAGAGAAAAGCATTACCAAACAGTCACAAAGGACCTTGCTGGATACAACCAAAGGTCCATTTCATCCAGAAATAGGAAACCTTTGAGCTGCAACTTTCATGAGCCCTACCTAGCAAAACCAATGGTGGGGGATGATAATAATTGCAATCTGACAATATCTAGAGCCAGGCTTCTCACCCTGATCTACTCCATCATCCTTTCTGTAACAATAGTTATCTCATGGAGAGAAGATGTCTTTTGGGATCATGGAATCAAAAGTGGTCTTCTGTCACAATTTAAGGACAGTTTTTAAAATGTTACTTTTGGTGTGACAGCTCCCACAACCCCTTGTAGGCACTGCAGCTCTGGGAGTTGTGATCCAAAC
This sequence comes from Phrynosoma blainvillii, assembly GCA_026167975.1. Classification (NCBI taxonomy): domain Eukaryota; kingdom Metazoa; phylum Chordata; class Lepidosauria; order Squamata; family Phrynosomatidae; genus Phrynosoma; species Phrynosoma blainvillii. The sequence goes on along the minus strand of JANUYF010000006.1, from coordinate 14,799,922 downwards.
AGTAACATTTCCAAGTTCTGTTCAGGGATAAAGATTAGGTCTGGGTTCTGCCATGCAAGAGATTCTTAGGCCTGAAAAGGTTGATGACTACTGCCCTATTCTGTTAAATCTTTTTGAAACCTCTGGTTCTGTCAACACCACATAGGAATTGGCCAACAGACACCCACTCCTCAAGTTAATATATATAAGTACCCATGGTCAACCAAGCTATTCCAGAGCACCACAGGCATAACACCTCACAAGCACGTCTCCTCCAGAAAAAAGTCATTTGTTGTCTGAGTGAAAACTGGAGAGGGCTCTGGTATTTTTAATGTTTGTGTAGAAGAGTGTATTTTAGCAGGTGTTGCTTGCTACCTGGTTGTATGACAAGCAACTCCTGCTGAAATTCCCACTTCCACACAACCATTACAGTTACAGGATCTGTCTCCAGATTTCAATCTGATAACTGTCTACATAATAAATTACAGTCAGCCCTTCATATTCACAGATTTTTTATCCATGGATTCAAACATCCATGGCTTGAAATATACTCCAAAAAAGTATAAATTCCCAATAGCAAACCTTGATTTTCCAATTTATATAAGGGACACCATTTTACTATGCCATTGTATTTAATGGGACTTGAGCATCCATGGATTTTGTTACCCATAGTGATTCCTGGAACCAAACCCCAGTGGATACCAAGGGCCCACTGTAATAAAAAAGAGTTTTCTGTGAAAGCCAGTGTGATAGAGTGGTTTTAATGTTAGACTGGGACTCTGGGAGACCAGGGTTTGAATCCCCATTTCATCATGGAAACCCACTGGGGGGCCTTAGGCAGGTCACACTTTTTCAGTCTGAAAGAAAGGCAAAGGCAACCCACCTCTGAACAAATCTTGCCAAGAAAACACCTCAATATGGTCACCGTAAGTCAGAAACAAATTGAAGGCAACAACAAATCGTATCTCTTTTTTTGATAAGAGTCACAAGCTTGATAGATGAAGGGAATGCTGTGGATATAGCTTATCTTGATTTCAGTAAGGCCGTTGTCAAGGTCCTCATGATATCCTTGCCAAAAAAAAAAAAAAAAGTAAAATGTGGGCTAGGCAATGCAACTATTAGGTGGATTTGTAATTGCTTGACTGACCAAACTCAAAGGGTGTTCAGCAATGGCTCCTCTTCATCATGGAGAGTCTCCTTCATTGGAGATTTTTAAACAGAAGCTGGATGACTATCTGTTGGGACTGCTTTGATTGTGTGTTAATGCATGGCAGGGGATTGGACTGAATGACCCAACTAGGATTCTATGTAAAAAAAGAAAAAAAGCAAGAGTTTTCTACATTTTCAGGACAACAGTATCAACAACATGTTTCTTGACTCACTCTGCCTAGTGACAAGGTGGACTGTAAAGCCAGAAGGGACCTGGAGCTACTGTGGCCTGCAGAGTCTCTCAGTTTGACCAAATGCCCATGATGCCTGTTTTTATGCTGAATAGGCCTAGTTCCTTGGTGAACTGGTGAGCTAGAAATGAAAAGCTTTGTACTGCCTTCTTTCCCTGCTCACTGCCACCCACAGAGAGTCTCTCTAGAGAACAATCCTTTTCCTTTGACAGAGTCCTTCCCCCTTCTCTCTTTTTTAATGGCCACACCTGATCCATTGGTGGCAGACATTTGGGAATGGTTAATAAGACAAAGGAGGTTGTAACCCTAAAATCCTCATTTAGTCCCACCAGCTGGGTTTCTATGGCAACAAGAGAAGACACACTCTTCCAAAACTCTGGCACACCACCTCTGTGCTGAGTGTGTGTACATGTCACCTGGTGACACATTTTCCTCTCTGTCTTTTGGGGTGTGTTATTGAGCACCCAGGTCTACCATGGTTATCTTAGCAAGCAGACAAGCATGTTGGCAACTTGCAATGTCTGTCAACACAGAGGAGCTAAGGAGGGCTGCTTACCTTCAGTGCCCCTTGACAACACATAGACCTAAGGAGGAAGGCAGCTGGGACTTTTGTGTCCTCTTGGCAGTTGCACCCCTGCTATGCCATCAAATATGATGTCAAGAGTTTTTTTCTGCTGTACAAGAGATTCGGTGGCGAGGCAAGGTGGAGAGGAAGTGCCGATGATCTGAATGATGAGTGCGGGGCCCTCATGCTGAAAGCTTGGCAGGTGCGACAGATGATTCCTGTCTGAATCCAGCTCCTTTGCTTTGATTGATTTTCCCCCCTCCCCATCCCCTTCCTTTTCCCCGCTCCCCTGTGTGAGAGCTTTCGCTGCTGATTGTTACTGGGAAATTCAATTGTGTGTGAACTCTTGAGCGCCCTTTGTCCGTTTGTGGCTTCCCAGTCGATAGAGAGTAATTAGGGCCGTAAATAACGGGCAGAGCCTGTGAGCAGGCTAGGCTGCTGGACAGGGAGGTGAAGCTTGGCCGCCCCTTGGGTTTAGTTTCAGGGGATTAGAAGGCCTCATCTTTCAGATAGGCGGCACACTAATCCACCTCCGATGATCTTTGCCTTTGAGTCCTGCTGCTAAAGAGGCCAGTAGTTCAAGTGAGCTGCTTATATATTAGAAGGAGGGATGGGGAGGTTGCAGCCCACAGGAAGTGATGTCACTCTGGATAGGGCTTTAGCCTTATTAATGTTTTGTTTCTTCTACATCTTGATGGAGGGAGAATAGGTGCTTATTCTTGTCTTTATGGGAGCTTTTTTAGTGGTAGGGGATAAAGGTAAGTCCACCTTTTATAAAAGGTAAGTCTTACCATCTGTGGCTTTAATCACAGAGGCAAGCATGGATAATGGCTGCCAAATGAAAAAAGCATTTGCTTTTGATTTTCTCATTTCTGAAATTACATTCTGACACCCACTAGAATGAAAATGGGCTCCAGTCAGGAAAGAGTTATCTATCTGTTTTATCTATTCAGTAAATGGCAGGCACTGATCTCCCACGCAAGCAAAATTATGCTCAAAATTGTGCAACATAGACTCCAACCATACATGGAAAGAGAGATCCCAGAGGTCCAAGCGGGGTTCAGGAAAGGAAGAGGCACAAGGGACCACATTGCAAACATATGATGGCTAATGGAGCGCACCAGGGAATTCCAAAAGCAAATCAGCATGTGCTTTATAGACTATAGCAAAGCCTTTGACTGCATAGACTATGAAAGGCTATGGAATGCCCTTAAAAACATGGGAGTTCCAACACATCTGATAGTCCTGATGAGGAATTTGTACTCAGGACAAGAGGCTACTGTCAGAACAGAACATGGAGAAACAGAATGATTCCCATTTGGCAAAGGGGTCAGACAAGGCTGTATCCTTTCATCCTTTCTGTTCAACTTGTATGCAGAACATATTATAAGAAAAGCAGGCTTGGACACATAAGAAGGAGGAGTAAAAATAGGAGGAAGGAATGTCAACAATCTAAGATATGCAGATGACACTATAGTACTAGCAGAAAACCTCACAGACCTGGAACACCTACTAAGGAAGATCTAAGAAGAAAGTGCAAAGGTAGGTGTAATGTTGAACATAAAGAAAACAAAAATAATGACCACCGAGGGCCTTCACAAGTTCAACCTAGACAATAAAGAAATAGAAATAGTAAAAGAATTCCCATACCTGGAACCAAACATTGATAGAAATAGGGACTGCAGTCAGGAAATCAGAAGAAGATTAAGAATGGGGAGGGTGGCTATGAAAGAACTAGAAAAGATTCTAAAATGCAAAGATATACAACTCAGAACAAAAGTTAGAATCATACGAGCCATCGTATTCCCTATTGCCATGTATAGATGTGAGAGCTGGACAGTGAAGAAAGATGATAGGAAGAAAATCAATGCATTTGAGATAATGTGGTTCTGGAGAAGAGTGCTGAGGATCCCATGGACAGCCAAAAGGACAAACAAGTGGGTCCTAGAGGAGATGAAGCCAGAAACCTCCCTGGAAGCCAAGATGACCAAACTGAGGCTGTCGTACTTCAGACACATCATGAGAACAGAGGACCCTTTGGAAAAAAACAATAATGCTGGGAAAGGTGGAAGGAAGCAGGAAGAGAGGAAGGCCACATGCCAGATGGATGGACTCTGTGAAGGAGGCCATGGGTATTAAGGAGTTGCAGGAATTAAACAGAGCAGTGGAGAACAGAGGGTCTTGGAGATGTCTCATCCATAGGGTTGCCATGAGTCGAGATCGACTCGAGGGCAGTTAACAAAAAAATGGCAGGCTAAAATCCAATGCAATATAATATCTATTCTACAGTAGTGCACTTTTTAAATATCCTCAAGAATTGGGATTTTAAGAACAGTAAAGCTGCAGTCCTGTAGGGGTTTACCTGACAAATCTTGCCAAGAAAACCCTATGATAGGTTCACCTTAGGATCGCCATATGTCAGAAATGACACACAACAACAAAACTCCATGGACTCTGAGTAGTCAAAGACAGAATTGCACTGTAATATATGAAACAAGTAATATGTGGTTTTAATATGTGATTTGTCTCTTTCTTAAAAAGAGCCAGGACATTGTGTTGAGCCACATGTTGTATTAGTTGATGGGAAAATGCCCTCCATAAATGGGATGGTAGATTTTAAATTGTTTTGAATGTGGTTAGTGAATGTAATCAAAAAACTCTAGGTGCCTATTGAGATTTTGGAAGAAGTATTTCATCTTGCCTGTGCATGAAAGGGGAGTTCTTCTGAGACAGAATAAGAAGTAAAATTCCTTGGGGAGGGGGAATGAAACCCAAACTGTCCAGTGAAGACTGAATGTGCTTAGAACATTATCTGGAGATGGCATGGAAAATCAAGGAAAGAATGGAATAGAATATCCTGGAAGTGGCTGGTTGGCTGGAAGTCTGACCTAAAGCACTTCTTTCCTTGCAGTTTCCATTTTTCTGTCCTAATTCTGCACCTCTTATTTTGCCTACCAATAACTCAGGCCTGCTTTACTGCTATTACATATAAGTGTCAGATTTGCTGACCAGTGGATGTCAGATGATATTTCAACTTCGATTAATGACTCTTTCTGTAGCTGTCTGAGGACAGGAATGCCCTTTGTGGTCCTCATTGGCTTTTTTCTCCTCTGCCTTCTCCCCCATTCCCCTTTCCTGTGGTTCCTGCTTGACTTAGTTTGCCTAAGTTCAATAAGGCTGTTATTTAGTGTCATTTCTCATAGTGTCAGAGCATGCTCACTCCAGCATATCTAGTCAATGGCATTGATCCACAATAAAACTGGCACCAATGTCAAGCATCCAGAGAAGCATGGGGTAGGCAGACTTGTGGAAGAGCTTAGTTTGTTAACACAGCTGCAGACTTTCTCAGATAAATGAACTACAGCAACACTAATAATAACTTGTTTGGCTTAGAAATCTGTATTTGAAGTCAGCTAGGCAGAACTGGTTTGCCATTAAGAATAGATTTGGTTTTTTCTGACCCATGGTTGAAAAACAATAAATCTATTCAGGCGAACAGTTTACACTCTGGTAATATTTGGAGCAGTGAAAATGGGATGGTGCTTTCTAGCCTCCTCTCAGCCTTCATCCATTCTGAGTGGCATGCAGGCCAAGGGACCAAACATAGGCCAAGGGACCATCTTTTACTCTGAGGACTAAATTCAATTTCTGAGAAGTTCAGGGTAGTGGGTGTGGCAAAAGGCAAAAGAATATGGTCTAAAATTAGGATTGTCAGGAACCCATTCACACTACACAGTTATAGAACAAGTATTCTACTTTAACTGCTATGGCAACATCCCATGGAATATCATGATTTACAATGTGTGTGTGTGTGTGGGGGGGGGGAAGCATTTAAAATTCTCAGCCAGAGCATTTCACCAAGCTAGAAACCTGTGGATTACATAGGATGGAACCATGTCAGTTAAAGTGGAATAATAGTACTATAATTGTGTTGTGTGAATCAGCAAGGAAATTTCACTGAGATTTCACGGCCAAAATCTAGGAATAGCACCTGGTGATGTCATTAAGTATCACCTGTAGTTCTTCAGAGCATCTCATTCATTTTTTTCAAAGTTTAATAAATAGGGCAAAGTGAGAAGGAGATGAGGTCTCTTGAGAGTCTGCAGAAGCCATGCCAAAGCAGCCTGCAACAATGAGACCAGTGACACCATTTTAAAATATTTTTAGGGTAGTACTGTACTCTTGTCCTGAGATTCCTACTTTCATGCTGAGGCCCAAAAATAAGAGTTGGACCCTGACATGTATGTTACATTACTAATGTTATGAAACATTAAGAGGAGCATTTCAGCCTTTTAAAGTGGGAAAATAACATACCAAAAAAGTTTATTTCAGTAAGGTTAGGGAAATAGTGGGTGAGATCCCATGGCCTGAAACCCTCAGCAAGAAAACAGTTCATGGTACATGGTAGTTTCTTCTAGGTGAGATAATGAAAGCATAGTTGCAAACAACTCCAGTGAAGAAAAAAAGTGAGTGTTGTCTAAAGAAACTAGGGTGGATGTACAAAAAACTTTCAGATGAGATGAGATTTAAAACAGACATTTATAAGAAATGGAAGAATGGGGAATCCACCAAAGAGGAACACAAAGAAATAGCTAATACTTATGGGAAAAGCTCAGAAAAGCTAAAGCTCAGAATGAGCTTAGGCTTGCTAGAGAGGCTAAAAATAATTTTTAAAAGGGTATTTTGTGCTATTTTCAGAGAAAAAGGAAGAACAAGGAAATGGTATGGCCACTGTGTAAAGAAAATGGTGTAATCCTAACAGAAGATGAAGAGAAGGCAAACTGTTTAATACCTTCTTTGCCTCAATCTTCTCCCAAAAGGAAAACAGTAATCTAACTGTTGAAAACAGAATAAATTGTGTAGTAAGAAAACTACAGTCCAGAATCAGTATAAAGGAATACCTAGATACTCTTTAAGTTATTTCAAGTCTTCAGGGCTGGATGAACTGCATCCAAGAATATGAAAGGAACCTGCAGATGTACCTGCAGCCACTGTAAATAAGCTTTGAGAATTTTTGGAGGCCAGGAGAGTTCCCAGCAGATTGTAGGAGGTTAAATGTTGTTCCCCAAGAAGAGGATGCAAGCAACTAGTTTGACATCACTACCAGGAAAGATTTTAGAACAAATAATTAAATAGTCAGTCAATGTACACTTAAAAAAAATGCTGTAATTACTAAGGGCCAGCATGAGTTTCTCAAAAGCAAGTCATGGTGAACTAATTTATTTTATTTTATTTTATTTTATTTTATTTTATTTTATTTTTGATAGAGCTACAAGCTTGGTAGATCAGGGCAGTGCTGTGGATGTAGTATACCTTGATTTCCATAAGGCTTTCAGCAAAGTTCCCCATGATATTCTTGCAGGCAAGCTGGTGAACTGTGGGCTAAACAGTGTTACAGTTAGGTGGATCTGTAATTGGTTCATAGACTGAACTTAGAGAGTGCTCACCAATGGTTGCTCTTCATTCTGGAGAGAAGTGACAAGTGGGTACCTCTATCCTGGGCATCGCATTGTTTAATATCTTTATAAATGACTTAGATGATGAAATAGAAGGCATGCTTATCTAATTTGAAGGTGACACCAAATTGTGAGAGGAGTAGCTAATATCCCAGAGGAGAGGAACAGACTTCCAAATTACCTTGACAGATTGGAGAGCTGGGCCTAAATCGGGGGTTGGCAACCTTTCCCCTTTAAGGGCCGAGGGACTTCAGCTCCCAGAAACCTCAGCCATGTTGGCCAATAGTCCCATGTTGGCCAATAGCTTCTGGGAGCTGAAGTCCCTCGGCCCTTAAAGGGGAAAGGTTACCTACCCCTGGCCTAAATGATCAAAATCAGTTTCAACAGGGATAAACCTAAGGCACTATATCTGGGCAGGAAAAATGAAATGCACAAATATAAGCTGGATGAAACCTGGCTTGAAAGAAGTGCATACAAAAGGTTAAGTACAAGTTAAACATGAGTGAATAATGTGATGCAGCAGCCAACAAAGCCAGTGCAATTCTGGGTTGCATCAACAGGACTGTAGCGTCCAGACGGAGGGGAATAGTATTTCCACTGTTTTCTGCTTTGGTCAAATATCACCTGGAATACTGTATTCAGTTTTAGATACTGTGTCCAATGCAAGGAAACATGGCCATCTCAATTAGAATTGGAACAGAAATGCCAGGAGGACAGAATACAGCCTTCCAAAGGTGATGCTTCCCAAACTACTTTTGCCAGATTGAAAGCTGGCAAAAGACAGTTCCTGCACTGTTAATGGTTTGTGTAGAAAAGAGAATTGCATCAGGTGTTGCTTGGCATAAAACCGGGTAACATGCAACATTTGCTGAAATACCCCTTCTACCCAACCATCAAGATACAGGCACCGTCTTCCATGTTACTCTGGCAAACTACTCCCCATGCTGGTGTAGACTATATAGTTGGAACCTGCAAAAAGGAAAGTTCATGATCACAATGAAGCTTTTTAAAGGCTTTATCACAAGGTATAAGAGCTGAAACAGGGGATAGGCCCATGCATGCCATTCCAGCTTCCCTATGGGTTCTGGGCCTTGTTAGTAAACCTTGCATTCTGGCATACTATTCCAATGGAGATACTGTATTCTGCCCCAGAGGAATATTGTTTGCTGAGGAAATTTAGTTCGCAAATTCAGTGATGAGCTCTGAAGAAATGGCAAAATGCAATTTAAATTGCAATTCTCAATCTGGTCTGTAAGACACTTTGGTTTTCCAAGTCTCTGAACAAAATGAATGCAGTGATCCATATTAAAGCTTACCCTACCACTAAGCAGAGTGAAGTGGCAGCCTCAGGCAGCAGATTTTGGATGTCACCATCATACCTTCCACTAGGATAAACCAGGATTGTTTCTGTCAAATCAGGGCAGTTGGAGGATGTGCACCACAGGACACTAACTTTTTAGTTCTTCTATTTGTTGATATTGTATTGGTGAAGCATACTGAGAGAACAGGTGCGTATGGGATTTTCTTCATCAGGTGAGGAAGAACTTTCTTGACTTGTTGATCTTGATCAATTTCTGGGCCTTGACATTTACTTCAGGCCACAAAGAGGCGAAACAGATCACCCAAAAAGTGTGGATTGGGGCCACCCAGGGCCACTTGCCCTGGAGCCATGGCAATCACACACCAGCTTCTGAAAAGGAGTGGGGTTGTTCTGTGCCTTTTCAAGCCAGGTTTTCCTGGTGGGGCAGTGTTGGGACAGCTTTGGGCTTTAGGGCATACGCCATCTAAACACCATGCCCCGAATGCACCCTGAAGGTGGACCATTTTGGCCCAAAATGTCTTATCTAGTCCTGATGTCCACTACGTTTTCCAAAGTACTGAATTCCATAGTAAAACAGAACTGAAATTCCCCCAAGAATTAAAGAGCAATCAACCCCCCCATCCATTTTTTCCAAAGGCTACCAAATTAGTGTATAATATGTGGCAAAGGATAAGCTGAGAGCCCATATGTTATTTAATTGTCCATGTGATTAGGGAGCTGGATATATTTAGCCTGGGGAAGAGAAAGTTAAGAGGTGTCATGATAGTCATGTTTAAATATTTGAAAAAATGTCATTTGGAAGAAGGAGCAAGCTTGTTTTCCGCTGCTCCAGAGACGAGGACATGGAGCAATGGATTCAAGCTACAGGAAAAGAGATTCCATTTAAATATTCTGGGAAGAACTTCCTGATGGTAAGAGCAGTTCGACTGGAATTGCTGCCTTGGAGTATGGTGGAGTTTCCTTCTTTGGGGGATTTTTAAGTGGAGGCTAGATTGCCATCTGTCTGGAGTGCTTTCCACATGCCAGAGAATTGGACTGGATGGTCCTTATGGGCTCTTCCAACCCTATGATTCTATGATAAAGAGGGGTCACATCATGCCACCAACACCGTGAGAGTCCCTGGTCCCTTTCCATACCCACATAATGAGTGGGTTGTTTCAAGAGGTGATGCTTTTGAGTGTAGATTTCTACGCAGTCTGGAATCAGGAACTGGTGAACCATGAATGATGGTGGAGGGACATAAGGAATGCTTTGATCCTGCAGTGACAAGGCATATGAACAAAAATTATAGATGGCAGAAGGCAGGGTTGACTCTCCTTAGACCAGCTCTTAGTAAGTCATAATACATGAGTGTACAGAACATACTGCTTACTAGAATCCAAAACAAATTTACAGACAGGCAGAAAGGTAATTTCTAAATAGTAATATGAAAATTCCCAGTCTTTAATTCATTATGTAGTGACTGAATCCCATCCTTTGTTTCTAACAGATTCTCCCATACTTAATTTTTTATTGAACTCAAGTAGTCTTTTTCTTGTATTTTGTCCGTAATTTCATATTGGCCAAAATACACATTTTTAGCATGCTTTTTAAAGAAAAGTGCATGGGTTTGTATGAATTTAATTTTTCTTAGAGTTAGCAGAAACCTTGCAGATGTACTAATTTCTGAGGCAAGGCACACATGGACCACCTGTCTTACAGTGAGTCTTTGAAGATGTGAAATGGATACCTTCGTTGATAACCTTAACTCCAATAAAATTGTTTTCTTTCCCTAATTCAAAGCATCTCTTTCATGCTATTTCTTAATTTTGTGTGTGCCTATATCTCTAGTGTAAATAAAGCAGCAGAAAGAGTATTTAGTAACAGCCAAATTGATTTCTTATTACTAGGTCACCTCTTTAACGTTTCGTTATCACTGAACCGATATTCATTTCTCCTATTGTGTTAAATAATAGGCAAGTCTGTAGGAAATGATTTATGCTGTTCTGCCATGTTAATTCCACATGGGCACCTTGTCTCTGCATAAGAAATCTTTATCGTATCTCCTGCTCTCATAACAAGCAATTTCTGTGTAAATCGTAGCCTAGTAATGGCTTCACTTTGTTTGCCATGATAGACTGGGTTGACAAGAGATGAAAAGAAAGTGAGAAGGATGCTTTTCAATGTCTTTGAAAAAATGAAGGCTGCTAATATTATGTAGCTGTGTGTTGCGTTTTCTATACACACCCTGCATTCTAAAGCCCTTTTTTGATAAGATGTGGTTGGCACATGCAGCTCTATTATTGATAAGGGATTTACTGATAATAGCTTGTGCGAATAAAGCATCCTATGTTTAATACTGTAAAAGGAAGTTGCATAAACATGTGCAGATGATCCTCCCAGACTGACAACAGAATCCAACAACATTGAGAGCAACCGGCAGGATACTAGAGCTTTGACCGAGCTCATTGGTGAGGACTCATCTGTGAAACCATTTTAGATTTCCCACAATAGTAGTGCTATTCTAGTACTGTGTGATGTTAAAACAGCAGACCAAATGTCCCCAGGGGTTTAGAGGTAGTACAAGTGGGCTGTACTGCTTTTCAGGTTTCCAGCCACTTTTATTTCATTCCTGCAATCCCTCTACCTTTCCCTCTCTCCATCAATCAGCTTTCTATAGTGGACTCTTTGTCTTAGAGTATTTTTGCTTACTGATATATTTGTACCTCTGAATATCTTAAAGCTCCCCTAGCCTGTTGTTTCCTATCTGTGCATGGTTAGTGCTGTTTTGGCTAGATAAGCATCAACAGACAGAGCTGAAAGAGCCAGTATGTTGTAGTGGTTTGAGGGTTGGACTATGACTCTGGAGACCAGGATTTGAATCCCCACTCAGCCATGGAAACACCCTTGGGCAAGTTACATGCTCGGCCTCAGAGGAAGGCAAAAGCAAGCTCCCTCTGAACAAATATTGCCAAGAAAACCTTAGGGTTGTCATAAGAAATGACTTGAAGGCACACAACAACAACAACAACAACAACAACAACAACAACAACAACAAGTCAGAGCTAAACATCAGCAGTGAAGAGAATGACAACAGGATGCTGGGGGGAAATGGATATTCTACTTTAGAAAAAGCCAACATTGTAAACAAATTCTTGCCTGGTCTGACAGGTCTCTCCTTATATTCTCTGTTGTACTCCAAGTGGTTCTGTGCTGTAGCTAGTAATTAACTAGTCTGCTTTTCATAAGAAGCTGCTCTGGAGTTCCCACATTTAGTAACTCGAAAACATTATTTCTGTCCTTTTAGAAGAGGAAGGTGATAACATAGATAAAAGGTGTGCCTTGACACATTTACTGCTGCCTGTAGTTCAAACAGGACATCTCCAGGTAATCAATTAATGTTCACATTTAATTGACTGTTTAATTACACATTACTAAACAAGGTGGTGGATATAAGTTGTGCTACCTGTATCTCTTGGCAGCAAAGAAGCAATGTGTGTTCCATCATGGAATAAGCTTTTAAGATGCAGCAAAGATCAATTCCATTCAAGAGAAGTCTCTCTCTCTCTTTCTCTGATAGAGATAATATTAAGAAAAAGGGAAACCGTGCAGCCCATTAGTAAGGAGAGCAGCCCCTTTGATTAAAACAAATGTTTAAATGCCTCCAGTATTCTTCCATATAATCACAGAGCTGGAAGAGACCACAACAACCATTCAGAAGACAATCACAGAATCACAGAGTTGGAAGAGACCTCAAGGGCCATCCAGTCCAACCCCCTGCCATGCAGGAACACAGAATCAAAACACCCCTGACAGATGGCCATCCAGCCTCTGTTTAAAAACCTCCAAAGAAGGAGACTGCACCGCACTCTGAGGTAATATGTTCCACTGTCAAACAGCTCTCGCTGCCTCCTAATGTTGAGGTGGAATCTCTTTTCCTGTAGCTTGCATCCATTGTTCTATGTCTTATTCTCTGGAACAACAGAAAACAAGCTTGTTCCAGCCTCAGTATGACACCCCTTCAAATATTTAAACAGGGCTATCATATCACCTCTTAAACCGTCTCTTCTCTAGGCTAAATATGCCCGGCTCCCTATGTCTCTCCTCATAGGGCATGGTTTCCAGACCTTGCACCATTTTGTCACCCTCCTCTGTACACACTCCAGCTTATCAACATTCTTTTGGAATTGTGATGACCAGAACTGGACACAGTATTCCAGCTGAGATCTGACTAAAGCAGAAAAAAGTAGTACTATCACTTCCCCTCAATCTATCCACTATTGGTACTATCACTTCCCTCAATCTATCCACTAATCCTGTTGATGCAGCCTAGAATTGCATTGGCTTTCTTAGCTGCCACATCACATTATAAAGGCTGGATGGCCAATCTGTCATGAATCCTTTGATTGTATATTCCTACATGGAAGGGGGTTGGACTTGATGGCCCTTGAGGTCTCTTCCAATTCTAGGATTCTATAATTGTCGACTCACATTTAGCCTGTGGTCCACTAAGATTCCTAGATCCCTTTCGCATGTACTGTCGTCAAGTCACGTGGCACCCATCATTACACTTTTATTGCCCAAGTGTAGTATCCTACATTTCTCCCTGTTAAAATTCATTTTATTAGTTTTGGTCCTGCTTTCTAATCTGTAATGGTTATTTTGAATTCTGATCCTGGCCTCTGGTGTATTCGCTACCCCTCCTAAATTAGTATCATCTGCAAATTTGACAAGCAAATTACTAGATTGGCCTGTTTGGGAAACAGCAGGAACCAAAAAGTGATGTTATTAGTCATCTCCAGAGTTTTGAGGGTGGGGATCTTTTAGGCAGAGTGAGGTAGTCTACTTAGGTGGCCGATGCTGGGAAATGGCATCAGGATTTTGCTTGTCCTGCACCTCCTTAAGGTAGCATGTTACCTTCAGGGACAGTAGTGGATACTGTCCCATTGCCAATGTTGAAGAAAGAGTCAACTACCACTCAAGTCAGCTTTTATATAGGGAATGGAAGGGGTGCTATCTCATTCTTCCTTTTAGGTTGTGAAATACCTTGGGCCATACCTGTCTGTGCACGCTCTGTACGATTGACCAGAGAGAGAGATGACAAAACCTATGGGGGATGGTGCTCCTTTTCTCCATTCTTTGACTGTGTGTTTCACGAGGGGAGATAATCTGTCAGCAACAGTAAAAATAATGGGGAGGACAACTAGGAGGCTCCATAAAGTTGGCACAGCCCCCACAACTAGGGTGTGGGTCACAGTATATGCCCCAAAACGCCTACTCCTGCAGCAAGTCCTTCCTTGGGTAGGCGTAAGTGAGAAGAAAATTAAAAGTTGGAAGAATTGTCAGCAAGCTGACACAGAATTCCCATTTAAGGAGGCTGGAAAAGAGTTTTCATTGGGCTTTGATTTGTGTCTGCTTGCTCACAACTGTGTTTTGACATGTTCAGAGATTGCCTTGTGCAAACACACTACTCATGTTTGTGGTCTGCTTGGCATGAGCTGTATAATGTGAGAGTAGGAAGCTCCCATGAGCCTTAACAAAGAGAGAAGGAAATTATCTCCTCTGGTATCCTTGCTCCCATGTGTTTTTCTGCACATCTACAATTTACAGTTTCATTTAACAGGGTACTACATCTGTACAGCTGAGGGTGATATATTGCATTAAGTGTCAAACTCCAGAAGGGAGGGAGCTGGAATCGGAGAGAATATCAAATCTGTACTCTGCCATGAATCCCACTAAGTAACTGTGGACCAACCAATGCCGTTTGAGTCTAACCTAACTCCCTGGGTGCTTATGGCCTTCTCATGGGCAACTGGTTTGCTGCATTGTTAACAGAATGCTGAACTAGACAGGCTTTTAGTCTGAACCAACATGTCTATTAAGTTTTGAGGAGGAGGGGAGCTTCTTAGGAGAATGGAAAAAATGGAGAAAAATAATAACAAATTAATGAACAATGCAACAGGTAAGTACTATAATAACCTATCAGGTTAAAACAATCTTTTTTTAATCATTTTTCTGCATATAGTTTTTCCACCTTTTACAAACTCATTTAACATTCTTCTAGACCTGAATCCCAGACATCTTCCATCTAAAAAGTAGTTGTGTTTACACTGCAGTGGAGATGTATTTCATCGCATTGGCCTGTATACCAATACTATACTGTTTTGTCTTGTTTTGCATAAAGTGACATCAGATCGTATTCCACCAATCATTCGTCGTGGACCAATCAATCAGACAGTTGCCATAGACTCTACAGCGCAGCTACAGTGTCATGTGACTGGGAACCCCCTACCCAGCATTCAGTGGCTGAAAGATGGAGAAAGGATTGTGGGCAATGACCCAAGAATCAGTCTGTTAGACAATGGGATGCTGCAGATTACAAACCTACAGGTAAGATACACTCACCTTCCCTCATTGTCAGATGCAATAGCTCCTCTCTTGTGCACTCTTTTGATCTTTTTACAGAAATGTCCCTTCCATGCATGTATGCTGAATGGAAGAAACACTTCTGCATTCTTTGTATTTCATTTCTTACCAAGGGGCCCATTTGGCTTAACACTATGCACTGAACCTTCAGGCACTTTCAACTTGGCTTAGAATGGACATATAGTTGCCAGGCACCCTGTTAATGAAATATGATGGTGGAGATCAGAGTTACACCATCACAATTCACTTTTTGGGTTGTTTTTTGGTCAGAATTCTGTTCTGAGCATGTAGCAACCAAAATCCCCCTCAAAACTCATTAGTAGTACAGCCTCCCAACATGGCCATTTCCATATTGTGAGAGAGCAAGGGGAGGAGCAGCGGATACCAGCTATTTTCTTGCAGCTAGACGCTCTTCAAGAACATCATCTGCAAAGATTCTCCCTGCTCATCTCTCAAGCAACATGGAAATGGTCATGTTGGGAGGTTGTGCTGTTCACAAGGTGAGTTTGAAAGGCAAGGAGAGTTAGCATTAAGAGACATAGCTACATGATATATCTCTGTCTCCCAATGCAGGTTCTCAGCCAGTATTTCCAACTTCATTTTCATAGAATACCACTCATCTATCTCTTTGCAATATGATAAAATTGTTCAGAGTAAATTGTCTTTTTAAATTATTGTAACCCACCTTGAATCCCATTGTGGGAGAAAGGCAGGATATACATCCTTGAAATAAAATAAAATAAAATAAAATAAAATAAAATAAATAATAACCCACCCCCACCCCTCGCATGTATAGATTTGTAGGACAAGATCCTTGGCATATTAGAGAGGTGCTCCACTCTCCTTGCCTTTTAAACAGCACATTTGTGCATGTTCCTTGAATCAATAAAGCAATGCATGTTTTAAAATGCTTTACTGTACTGTGCAAAGCATAGTCAATGTCAGCATAAATATCATGTGGATTTGGGCTGGGGAGGTGATAGATTGCAGAAATTTGCTGAGTTTGCTTTTTTTAAAATTTTAAGCTGCTGTATTCTGCAACATTTCCAAAACAACATATTAGGAAGTGCATACCCATTTTGTCTCTTTGAGACAATCAACTACAGTCGTTCTTTCTTTTCCTATCCCTCCAGATCCATTGCTTTTCATGTCTACTGTTTCTGGACTGTGGAGATTATCAGACATGGAAAAAGCCAGGAGTAAAAAGCATACTCCCAGCAAAGTCACACAATCACGCTGAAGATTTTCAGACACATTGCGCTTATCTAGGATTTAACCCATGAAGATCCAGGAATGCTCCAGTAACAAACCATTCACAGGGAAGTCCCAGGAATGGTTTGTTGCTGGAGTATTCCTGGATCTTTATGGGTTGAGTCCTGGATAAGTGCAAGTGCCTTTTTCTTCCCTGATTTCACCCATCTGATAATCTCCAATGCCTGTTCTGTAGCCAAGGATCTCTCTAGGATAATTTTTAATTAGCTCAATTTAATTATTGGGTTGCACTACAAAACAACTCTCCAAGACTGCTTCCCATATTTATACAGAGGTTGCTGAGACAGAGTGATGCAAAGGTAGAATTCTTCCAGTAAATTGTATTTTATCAAGGGGAAATCACACAGGAAACAAACACCCACTCACTCACACATACAAGAGCTATGGAGATGATAGAAAATTCTTCATTAAGGGATGTTTACCAAAATGAGGCTGCTCCTTTCATGATGAAGATATACTAGGAGCTCTTGGAAGACAGCGTGAGTCATGGCAGCAGAATATAGGAAGTCCCCCTGCTCTCTGGCTAGCTCGCTCTCCTTCCTCCTCCTTCTCTCCTTTAACAAAGAAACTTGGAGATCTTTTTAAGCCAAAAGCTGGCCTGAAGTCAAAGAAATTTGTCCTACTTCAGAGGCCAAATTTGCCTGGGAAAAGGATCACTCGAGCTGGCAGTTTCTGAGGGTGGAGGTGAGATTGGTGTTGTAAATTAACCTTATCTTGTTTGTCCGGCAGAAACCTGAATTGTCTTCCTACCTTGTAAATCACGCATCTTCCATATCTCTAGAGGTGTTAATGTCTTTCATTAGCAACTCCCCAAACCCATCTATTTGAAGTGTTTATGTTGATGCCTACGTGCTCCTTCGTCTCAAGGATAATGGAGTCTAGAGTCCATTTTAGGGTCATAAGAAAAGACAGGCGCCCATTTAAAATTAGGAAGAGTCCAGTGATGGTAACCGTTCTGAATTTCCAGGTCCTACTTCCTTAGTACTTATCCCATTCTGCTGCTTTCAGCCTCCATTTGCTGTTTCTGCTTCATTGACACTAGCTGTTTTGCTCAGTCTTTCCCCCCCCACTCCTCTCAGCCTCCTACTTCCACTGCTTTCCCTTTCTTTTCTCTTCTCATTCCAAGTCCCTATATCTGTTCAGCCATTCTATATTGCTTTAGCATATCATCCAATGACAGCCAGCATTAGACTAGATGTGACTGTTAAAGGCATCTTTGCATTTAATGTGCAGATTACTTTAAAAATGCAAACTACAAGGCTTGCCCAACTAAAATGTGATGGTTTCCTCATGCAGCAGATGCTAGGTAGTGGCAGCAAGGGATTAGGGGAGAGAACCACATGCCATGTGGTCTTTTCTTCACTCCTCTAAACTACTATGTATTCTTCAGGTACAGTGAAGGATACTATTACTTTTTAAAATGTTGAGGACTTAATTACCAGTCCATTGAGCAATGGTACTTAGGACCAAAGGGGCCACCATATTGTTTTTGTGCCTCAGGCAGCAAAATGTCCTGAGCCAACCCATACTGCATCTGCTAGATGATTACCTCTAGCCCTCCATATCCTTTTTTGGCCAACAACTCCCATGATCCTAGCCAGCATTGGTGACAGTGAAGGATTTGAGAACAGGCAGCCCAAAAACTGGAATTATGGCATCTGAACAGGCATTAGCCATTTTTTAAACTTACTCCTGAAATCTCTCCCCTGCCCTTAGCAAATATCAGATTAGAAAAAGGATTTCCTCAGGATTTCAGCAAGACCAGAAAGAGTTAAACAACACCACCACCACCACCACCACCACCACCACCACCCCGCTTGTTAGATCCATCACCATGCATCATTTCATCATGAAATGTTACTGGTGATACAAAACACATTGTCAAGAGGATGGGGCTTCATCACATACAATCTGGAGGAATGGTCTGTGTGGAATTCTCACTGGTTCAGCCTAAAAGTGCATCTCTTGACATCTTCCCAATAGGGCAGTTCTCATAACCAGCTTTTGTACTGTTAGATGGACTTCCCTTTGGCGCATGGACTACAGAATTTTCAACCAATTTTGTGAATGCTCTAATGTACATTTAGATTATGACTCACTACATTTAGGTAAATGCAACCTCTCTAGTGAGCAAGAAGCAAGCAAATGTATACCGCGATGTAGTTAGGAACTGAATTGCTTGCTTTCATAATTGTGGTAAATTGCTAAGTAATGCAATTACTTGATAAAAGGAGAGCCTGTAATTGCTCAGTTGAGAAGCTGAATAGGAATTGTTAAACACTCCTGAAAGCCAAGTCAGAGAATGGACCCAGAAGCTACTGTGCATTTATTAAGAAATTAATGTTGTTAACAGGCAGTAAGCAATTTCTTTGTTTTAGTGGTGAAAAGCAACTGAACACAATTTTCTCACTCTTAACAAAGTGATTATCAATAAACAAAGAACCAAGCCAGGCAAATCAGTCCCTCTGCAACACAGCTGAGTCTGAAAAGCCATTTTGTAGCTCATTCCATTACAGGCAAAGTTATACATAACTTGCTGCTGAGAGCTCGATCATAATTAACCCTCTTTAAGTGAAGCTGTCAAAGTCACAATTCTCTTTGTCAGTTCCACTACCAAGGAGCTTTCTGTCTTCATTCAAAGACTTAGCATTGTAGAGACATTTTGCAAAATAAACCAGTTGCACAATTGTTTGCTGTGGATTATTTATTTATTTCATTTGTATCCTCCTACAAATTATAATGCAGATAAAATTAAAACATAAAATGAATAAAGCATAGCAAAATGTAAAACATCAGTAGAAGAAAAAGTAGCATTCACAGATATCTATTTATCTAATCTAATCTGTGTGTGGGTGTGGGTGAGAGAGAGAGAGAGAGGGAGGGAGACTTCTACTATAAATATGTCTTCATAAAATAGATCCTGCTTTTCTCCCAGATAAGACCCAAAGCAGCTCACTCATGAGGTAAAGCAAGGTATATGAATTAAAAATCAATAGCCAAGAAGTTAAAACACAAATAAGCCAACATAGTAGAATCTCAATATTTTAAAAACTACAGAAAATAATTTAAAACCATGACAAGAATAATATAAAATGCAACACACACATTAAAGATCTTTCCGCACAGCCACTTATGTTTCTATCACGCTACACTGTTAGAGCATTATTATTCCACTTCATGTCAACATTATAAAGAACCCTGGGATTTGCAGTTTAGGGAGGTGCATTTAGAATTCTCAGCCAGAGAGCTCTTTGGCCTCACTAAACTACAAACCCCCAAATTCCACAGAATGTTGCTATGGCGGTTAAAATGGAATAATAGTGCTATAACAGTGTAGTGTGATAATGACATTGCTCATCAAAGGCTTATTCAAATAAAAATGTCTTTACCTGCCACGAGGGAGAGCAGTGAGGGTACTAACCTCACTGTTTCCTGTACTAAAGAGTTCCATAGCCTGGGAGCAGCCACTGAGAAAGCTGTCTCCTATGTCCTCACCAAACATTTCTGGGAAGGTGGTGGAGCTGAGAGAAAGCTTTCCCTTGAATTAATAGCCTTTTCCATGACAAGCAAAGCCAAATGTCCACCTGAATAAAAAGACCTTTGCCTACTGGCAGAAAGTCAATGCAGAAGGAGTTAACCTTGCTGCTCTCAGTGAGCAGATCCAGAGACTAGGAGTGGCTTCCTTTTGAGGTTAATGTGCAAAACATGTTGCAAGGTACATACCAAACTTTTAAATACAATGGTATTCATGTGAGATTTGTTATATTCTGCAATCATGTTAGTAATCAGCCTCCCAAGAATATTTGCTGTCTGAGGAAAGGGACAAGGGTGCTCATTCTCTCTCATTCCATTTTTCTGCTACAAGAACTGGTCTGAAAATTGACTCTTATTTCAGTAATGGGACAGCATTCTTTCTCATGGCTAAAAGACAGTGAGCTAGCTTAGGTGGCATACACAGATCTAGCCATCACCAGAAGGCAGTGGCTAGGGGGCCGAGGAAGAATATCTGCTTCATGAGGCCATCCCTGTAGGACCCTGTGCTGGTCCTGAGGTTTCTTGTCCTGTCAGCACAAAGGCAAATGCCTCACATGGTCTATGTATAGGATAGCACCATCCCATGCCCTGAGATTTCAGGGTCCAGTTGTGAGACCTAGGGACAATATCTTGTGATGTCAACAGGCCTTGGTTATGTCATTGAGCCTGATACATCAGGTGTCAGCTATAGATATTCAGAGGATGTCATTCAAATATGAAAAAGAATAGGAAAATTTATGAAAACAACATATAAACCATTCCAGAGTGATCTTGTGCACTTTTCAGATAGGTGGCTTTAGACTAGATAATGGTTAATAGTTGAAGTACAGACACTAATTTCTCATATTAAATCTGAAAAAAACCCTAAGAAAAATATAGCAAAACATATAAATACATGCACACAAAAAAGCAGTGGTGTTGCCTTGAAAATTTTCCCCTTCCCCTGAGGATCATAAGGTCAGGTCTAGAGATGCTGGAACTCTGTCTCCATATAATGACAAGTAATTTTAGCTTTCCAGAGGTAAGAACCTAAGGTCATATCATGTAAGGCCTGCTGTGAATAATTGTAGCTCTTGAAGTATTGTCAGGAGTTCTTTGACACAACTCTTTGGGCACCACTTTCCAATTTTAAAAGTCCTTGTTTTGACTCAGACTGTGCCCATTCATTCCGCTTAGCAGGACCTCAGATGTCACTACCCCCCAGGTAACACCACTAAATCCACAGCAGCTTCCTCATCCATTCAGATTGTGATCTTAGAAACAATCTTTTCCACAATATGATTATGTATACAGTGCACCCTTAGTATACGTGGGGGATCCGTTCTGCCCCCCCCCCCCAACACATACATGTAAGGGGAAAACACCTCAAGTCCTGTTGTTTTCTATGGTAGGGTGCTACTGTGTGCATACCATTGGAAATGCCAGGGCTCGCCGTCTGCATGACATTGAGTCCGTATGTGGCATGCATATGTATGCCGCGGGTGTGCTGTATTTATAATTTATAATATAGTGGGAAGGGTTTTTGTGTTTATTTTTAAATATGCTTAGGGATGTGGTATTCCTTATTCCAATGGGAAATCAGAGCTGAAAATCACGCTGCTGTTACAAATGTGTTGCCTTACATACAATATATACATTATTATGGAATGATTAGATAACCAGGTTTATTAATGATTAGATAACACTGTGAGAAAGACAGATACGTGACCTGCAAAATTTGCCTTCATGCTGTCAACATGCTGCTCTGGAATCTGATTCTACTGCTGATGCATACGCACAGGATGTAAGTTCTTCACAATTTGCTAGTAAGACAAAAGCATTTTGTGGCTTTCAAAAAAAGTAACAGGTTTATTATGACATAGGCATTCATAGAGTAGAGTCCATAAATTGGCTAAAAACTAATGCCATAATTCAATTTTTAGTCTTTTAAAATATCACTAAAATGCTTGGTTGTTTTGCTTGTATGGATTTGCTCTGGAAAGCAGTCTTCTAGGATAATATTGGGGAGAGGCATGTCGGCAAGGAGAACTGTTAATTGCTACACATCTCAAATGAGCAGCACATTTTATTAGGATCCCCTGTTGAGAAGAGTGAGGAGGCCAGTACATTAATTTTCACTTCACCTCCTTGAGTGGGCTGGTAAATTCTGATAGATGTGTTATAATGGCATGTGGGTGATAGCTTCAGTTACTCTCAGCACTCCTCTTCAATCTGCTCCTCTTTTGCCCCTAGGATGGCAGCTTGGGTGTAAAGGCAAGGCTTCGGGGTTCCAATTGCTGTGTGTGCATAGCTGTCCATGTTCTTCCAGATAGATAAGGCATTTCTGTGGCCCTTGAACACTTGGGGTCCAAATAGATCTAGCATTCGCCTGCACTTTCAGTTAACCTGCGTACACAGCATGTGTTCTGCCACTGAATAATGGTTCTTTCCCAGCTCCCTGAATCTAATTTTTGTTGTTGCATAAATTGAATCCAAAGTATACAAAATGCAGAGGTCCAGGCCTATGGACATGGGATCCATCACAAGATAGAAGAATTCAGGTGGAGCTTTTAAAACTCCATGTGTGACTCTTAACAATCCCAGCCTGGGTATGTCCAACCTGCCCTTTTGCTGCACTGGCATCAGATCTGGTGATGGGGTAACATGGAGGTTATTCATGAATTACTTATCAAAACACAGGGCTCACGCTAAACATTTGTTTAAAAATTGATGCCAGCAGTCAGCAGGGAGTGAAATATTTCACGTTAGTTTTGTGCCTTCATTGTGTCAGAGTCAGGAGGTTAATGCATCTGCCGGGTCCCAGTGCGCCTAATAGCATCGTTTTATAGCAGTTGTGGCTCTTTGCCCAGGAAAAAATTAGAGCTGTCAGGTGGATTGGAGGACTAGTATGAGTTAATGGTCCCCTAGGACGGGCCGCCTCATCAGGCCAGTCTTGATTCATAAGGAAAGTGGGCCAGCAGCAGTCCCCGAGTCGCAGCTCTGAAGCCCACCTGGTGGGGACATTAAAGCTATCCTCCTTACATCCCTTTGCTGCTCCATATCATAACTGTCATCATAATGAGCTACAGATCATTTTCCAACTCCTATTCAATACCTTGGCTCAGAAGATTCAGGAGGAGCCATTGTTTGCAGCAGAAGATCCCAGCTTCCACTCAGAGCTTAGAAAGGTTACTCTTTTGGACCACAACTCTGTAAATTCATAGAATCATAGAGTTGGAAGAGACCACAAGGGCCATCCAGTCCAACCCCCTGCCATGCAGGAACTCAAAATCTGACCATCCCCGACAGATGGCCATCCAACCTCTGTTTAAAGACCTCCAAAGAAGGAGACTCCACTGCTCTCCAAGGGAGTGTGTTCCCTGTCGAACAGCTCTCACTGCCAGGAAGTGCCTCCTAATGTTTAGGTGGAATCTCTTTTCCTGTAGCTTGCACCCGTTGTTCTGAGTCCTATTCTCTGGAGCAGCAGAAAACAAGCTAGTGACCTCCTCAATATGATATCCCTTCAAATATTTAAGGAGGGCCATCATATCCACTCTTAACCGGCTCTTCTCTAGGCTAAACATTCCCATTTCCCTAAGTCATTCCTCTTAGGGCATGGTTTCCAAACCCTTCACCATTTTAGTCGCCCTCCTCTGGACTCGCTCCAGTTTTTCAACATCCTGTTCCTCAGCCAGCATGTCTGTTGGCTATGCTGGCAGGATCTGAGAGTTTAGTCCAAATGGTAGCTTTTCCAAGATTTGTTTCCATCCTTAGAATCTCTAGATCAAATGATCAGGTAGTAGGTAGAAGAGGAAAAGATTTTGGAGAGCTGCTACAACTCAAAAGGACAATGCTGGGCTGGCTGGAGAGGTTGATTGACCTGATCTAAGACAGCCTCCTAAGTTGCCGTTGTAGTCATCTATAACAGGTGTGAGCGAAGTGTGGCCCACAGGCTACATGTGCTCCCCAGGAACAAAAGAAAATACTCAAAAAAGTTCTTTTAAAATGTTTTGTCCTCAAATACCAGCTATGAATTGTAGAGGATATCGTTCAACCTTAAATGGTCTTGAGTGCTCTAAAAGCATGGCAGAAACGCCCAATGCATCCTCAAGGGCATTTGAGTACAAAAACTTTTTTGGGGGGGGGAGTCAGTGGGGGTGTGGCCTTCCAAGTGCTCCTGGGATGCTAAAGCAGCCGCCTAACCTACAGTTGTCCACCTGGATCTAACAACAGCAATCCAGATAATAAAGAATCCTTTGGCAACTGATCCATTATGGAAGAGCGTGATGACTAGAGCATGTGTCATCAAAGGTGGGAAGGTTTTCCTTCATTATCAGGCATTGGAGCTCAAGAGAGTTTGTTTTTGGACTACAAGTCTCAGAATTGGGGGATTATTGGATCAAACATTGGGGAATACAGTCAGGAAATAAAAAAAAGACTAGAAATGGGGAGGGTGGCTATGAAAGAACTAGAAAGATTCTAAAATGCAAAGATATACAACTCAGCACCAAAGTTAGAATCATACGAGCCATTGTAGTCCCTATTGCCATGTACAGATGTGAGAGCTGGATAGTTAAGAAAGATGGTAGGAAGAAAAGCAATGCATTTGATATAATGTGGGGCTGGAGAAGAGTGCTGAGGATACCATGGACAGCCAAAAGGACAAACAAGTGGGTCCTAGAGGAGATCAAGCCAGAAACCTCCCTGGAAACTAAGATGACCAAACTGAGGCTGTCGTACTTTGGACACATCATGAGAAGGAAGGACTCTTTGGAAAAAAACACAATAATGCTGGGAAAGGTGGAGGAAAACAGGAAGAGAGGAAGGCCACATGCCAGATGGATGGACTGTATTAAGAAGGTCATGGGTCTTAAGGGGTTGCAGGAATTAAACAGAGCAATAGAGGACAGAGGGTCTTGGAGATGTCAAAATCGATTTGAGGGCAATTAACAACAACAAAAAGTAAGAAAAGATAACTTTTCTAAGTTCTGATTGTTGACGGGTTAGAGCAGTTGAGAAGCTGTTGCCAAGCAATCCTAGGCTAGGTGGATTGTGTACATTGCATTGAAAATGACACAGAGATGCATGCAGCCATTGTCCTATGCCAGATTACTTCCTTTGAACCACACCGCTGATTTTGCCCATTTCCACAAGAAGAAACATGAGGCCTCTCCCTTGAACCAGCTGCATGCATGTGGAGAGGTCTTTCTTCTTCACAAGGAGAATAATAATAATAATAATAATAATAATAATAATAATAATAATAATAATAATAATTTATTTGTACCCCACCCCTCTGTGCACAATCGGGGCGGCTAAGAACAATTAAAAATACATACAATATCTGTGGAATATGAATCCTGTTTTAAGAGAAAGGCAGGGCATTAATTCAATAAATAAAATAAAATATATACAGTTTCCAAGACAAGAAAGGGGAAAATTCCCAAAGCTCCTTCTAGAGTTGCACTAGGTCATGGTGGAGGTGAATAAAATCCTCTTTTACTGAATGTTTCAGATTTCAGACTCTGGGCTGTACGTTTGCATCGCTACAAGCTCCACCGGGGAGACAAGATGGAGTGGATTTCTGGCAGTGCAAGGTCAGTCATGTCAAGAGAAAGTCAGGGATTGAAATTTTGGAAGATACTCAGGAGTGTGTGTGTTTTATTTGGCCTCATCTTCTTAGTTTTTATTTTTTACTGGGAAGGGGGGCTTTTCTCTTTGGATCAAACGCAAAGCAATTAAACAGGTCTCTGTAGTTGTTTCACTTATTCTGAAACAAATGCATGGAGGACCAAACAGATACATCCTTATTCATGCCATGGACAATGTCAAAATCAGATTAACGTGCCCTCAGACACACACACACACACACACACCCCTCTTCAGTTTTCCTCCATGTCTACTGTGATCTGAATCAAGCTCAACTTCCCCCTGGCTGAGGCTCTTTGCATGTAGAACAAAGGGAAAGATTCATTCACAGTATTAATGTCTTATTTGGCCCCTCGATGGAGCCAATGGAGATGACTTACAATATCAGAGTGCTGAGAGGTTTTTTTTTTTATCAGCTGGGTTGATTATACCAATATATTGTTTTGAGCCATCCTTGATGCAATGCAAAGTATTGGGAAGGGTGTTTTCCTCTTGCATGGGCAATTAAGATTCATTAGCTTTATAAAAGATCTGTTCCCAGTGAAGACTGAAAACTTCTAGAACTGGTTTATTAATATGGAACAACACAGCTGCCTCCATTTTTGGATTCTCCTTGGCAGCATGGGTTATGGAGAATGTCCAGATGGGTGCTTGACATTCAAAATGACCATGAGTACAGAGTATTGACCCAGTCTCCCAAAATAATCAAGGATCCAGTCTGAACTTAGCTATTCCTTCTTTGCATCTCCCAGGGTGGAACTGGAGGAGTTGAAAGTGTGCATAATTAATGGATGTAAAACCTCAACCTTGCATGCACCCAGGAATAATTATATTACTTTTCTCCTCACTGTGGGAGAAAACAAATACTCCTTTACAGTTTTTTACTGGTATTGTGGAGAAATTATTCTATTTAGAAAACCATGTGAGGACACACACACACAAAAACTGTTTTCTGTGCAGGAAACCCATGTTTTGTGCAAAAAATAGGGGTTGCACCCCAAAAAAACCCCCCACATTTCCCCCCACAGAATCATTTCTCTGCAACACTTAAAGATATTCAAATACCATGAGAAAAATATATTCAAAATTCTTACTGATCTATTATTCTTCCTAATGGAGTTTCCTGACTGTCAGAAAACCCATTTTTTAACTTGGGAGCAAATAATTTCTAGTATTTATTCCATTCCTGCTAATCTACATACAATCCATTCTCTAGCTGCTGTATTCCCAGTGGGTGAAATTCTTGGATTTGGCAGTTTTTCAGGCTTTTGGATGCCAAACACCACAGCCATCTCTTTCCTGGCCTTCAAACCCAGGCTTGGGCATCTTTCCATTCCACTGGACCTCTCTGCCTTCCAGAGGAAGAGGCCTGCTTGCATCCACAAATGAGGATGGCTTGTTTTAAAAGTAATAAACAATCCTCTGAGTTCTGTCCCAGCAAGTACATTCTTTATTGCAAGTGTCAAGCCAAGAAGTTAACTTAAAAAAAAGGAAAGGAAAGGAAAAAGCCTCAAGGAATAACTGATGGTGAGCCAGATTTCCTGGGCTCTGTGTGGGGATTTGAATGCCATATTGGGTGAAAAAGACACAGCTAGAGTGTGGAGAAGTAAATTTGGGGGACAAAGGGCCTTTGCAGACTGCCAGAAATAGTGCAAATTGAGTCCACTTTAAGGGTTAGGGTTAGGGAATCATGGGAACTGTAGTTTATTGTGGCACCAGAGCTCTCTGACAGAGAAGGCTCAATGTCTCAGGAAAAAAACAACAACACACCAATTCCCATGATTCCCTAGTACTAACCCTAACCCTTAAAGTGGACTCAACTTGCACTATTTCTGGCAGTCTGCAAAGGCCCTAAGACTGCCAGTATTCACAGGCCATTTTGGCTAGAGCTTTCTGGAAGTTGTAATCCAATAAAGGAACTTTTCTAAGCCTACAAACAGCTTGGTGAAAAAGCGAATCCATGTTCCCATTCGGCTTCTTGTTCTTGAAAGAACATTGGGAGCTCTTTCATTTATAGACCTGCTAATTACCAAACCAACATGAACAGTTCTTAGGGCTGCCTCTGCTCCCTTGATTAATGGCAGGGTCTCTTCTTCATGCAGTGGCTCAAGTGGTTAAGGCGCTGACTGTTGATTGCAAGACCGGCAGGTTGGCAGTTTGAGGCCTAGGTACTGGATGATGGGGTGAGCTCCTATCACTAGTCCCAGCTTCTGCCAGCCTAGCAGTTTAAAAACATGCAAATGCAAGTAGATAAATAGGTACCACTTCGGTGGGAAGCGTTCTGTGCAGTCATGCTGGCCACATGATCACAGAGTAGTCTCCGACAATGCTGGCTCTTCGGCTTATTAACAGAGATGAGCACCACCCCCTATGGTTGGACACAACTTGACAACCTTGTCAATAGGGAATACCTTTACCTTTACCTTTTACCTCTTCTCCTGACAAGTTTACAGGCCCAGACAGGGTTGAGGCACAGATCTTCCTTAACCCGGCCCTATGGCAGCTGGTTGATTTGGCTTAGTGGAAGCTTAGCTTGAAGGAAGCGGTGCTTGATGAGCTAAGCCTTCCTGTCTTTTCCAGTCAATTCCAGCAGGGATTAAAAACAAGCACAAAAACCTGTCGTGTATGTTGCTGTTTTTAATACAAGAACCTGGTATCTTATTGGGAAGTTACATCTTCGTAAACTGGCTTACAACTGCATAAAGTTTGAATTGTGCCATTGTGCAACGTTCATATTCTTAGGAGATGAGTGGAAATTGCCATCAGGACCATTATACAAGCAAAACTATCAGCAATGGACAACATGTTCCAATTCAGAATGTGACCCAATTAATAATGTGTCTTGTTGTGCAGTGGGTTGCTCCTCTGAACAGTGGGACATCTTGCCCAGTGCCCCTTTGTTCATCGTTGCAATTCACTAGTGCGCTTGCATGTCCTGTCAGCAACATAGCTCCATCATTGTAAAACTGCATGTTGCATCCTTTGATGCAGGATCTTAGCCAAAATCACATTTTTATCCCATCTCTTCTTCTATAGAGATTGAGATGCTGTACATGGATCCTCCCTCCACATTTTACACCCACAACAACCCTATGAGGTAGATGAAGCTGAAAAATGGTTACTGGTCAGCCATTTAGCATGTATGACTGAGCAAGGATTTGTGTTATGGTCCCTCCAGGTCCCTATTGTGCACAGGCTGGCAGCTTGTGGGAGTCTAGCTGACAGTAACTCCCATCATCTTTCCATCATTAGCTATACCAGCTAGAGCTGATTCTGTTTGATAGCACCTGAAGGACTACAAGCTGCCTATCTCTCGTGATCCCTTTGCTATTAAGGCTAGCTGAACATGCAACCTTGGTTCGTAAGTGTAAAGGATGTATGAACTGCACCTTCCAGCATTTTCCATCAGGCTGTGCTGGCAAGGATCCAAATGGGAGTTACAGTCCATTAACATGTGGAGAGAGAAACTTTGCCTATCACAGTATAGGTGGAGAACATGGATGATCATTGGAGGCCCAAGAAGGAAAACATGTACAATTGAATTCATCCCTATAAAGCAGGGGTAGGCAACCTTTCCCCTTTAAGGGCCGAGGGACTTCAGCTCCCAGAATCCCAGGAGCTATTGGCCAACATGGGACTATTGGCCAACATGGCTGAGGTTTCTGGGAGCTGAAGTCCCTTGGCCCTTAAAGGGGAAAGGTTGCCTACCCCTGCTATAAAGGCTCTCCATGAGTTGATTTCATCCATGCTCCCTCAAGTTCACTGCTTTTCTCATGTTCTTGCGGGAAACCTTTTTTCCTCCAGAGAATGGGGCTGATCTCCAAATACAGCTTCCAGAGCCAAGCCTTCTCCCTGGACCTCCCTCTGCACCTTTGGTCACTGATGTCACCAAGAACAGTGTTGCTTTGATCTGGAAGCCAAGCCCTGTGAGTGGGGGCACTGCTGTCAATTCATACATAATTGAAGCATTCAGGTAAATCAGAAGTTGCATTTTTCAAATGTTCTTATGCACAAAGCAGAAAGATGGTGAGGCAGAACCTAAGAAAATTGGGTTTTGGACTGTAGTTCCCAGAACCCCGAGATTCTGGGAGTTCCAGTCTGGAAAAGTAACTTTTCCATGTTCTGGCAGTAGAGTTGTTTTCTTTATAGTGAGTAGGGTTTGCAGTTCTCTAGAGCAGGGTTGGAGAACATATGACATATGACCCCCAATCCCACCCAATAATTTCTGCAGTTGCTCCAAAATTTAGCTTCTTTGATTTTAGGCTGTAACCAGTGGTCTTTCTGTGGAAGGCACACATCACATGGTACATTTTGAAAGTAACTGTCGCTCATTCCTGGAAAGCCTCAGTGTTTTTCCTTCTACCTGGCTGATTGTTTGGCCCTCTATTCTTCTTGACATGTGTTAGGGAGTGGGGTGGAGAACTTGTGGCCTTCTAGGTATTGTTTGATTGCACCTCCCCTCATCTCTTACTGTTGGCTGTGCTGGCTCAGACTGACAGGAGTTGCAGTCCAACATCTGAAGGACTCAGTGCACTGACCTGTAAACAACCCAGAGAGCTGGACAGGTGTCTCTGCTCCACTATCTGAGACGCCAACTTCTAGGCTTGGATAAGGAGGCTTTGGTTTTGTAACAGACTGAATCTGTTTTCTGATTCATCTGCTCTGCCAAGTCTGTCTGGAGCAGGGCTTTCAGAGGTCAAGGGAGCAGACCTGCACAGCTGTGTAAATGCTTCACTGTCAGCACGTTCTTTAGCAGTGGATCACCCCCACTGAATCCCTATTAAACTTTTGTTTATGATTCCTGCCTGCAGCATGCCACCAAACTCCCCCGGGGTCAGATTCTTCCTTCCTACATCTGTGTTGCTAAGGTGCCTCTCCAGTGAAGACAAGCCCTTCTTGCTCATGCAGTTTGCAGGCTCCAGCAAAACTTACCTTGAAGCCATCTGCTTTGGAGATCTATAGGGAGCGCAGGTGGCCTGGTGATTCAGTTAACAGTGAGAAGTTAACAGCCAGACTATGCAGTAAATCACTTAAGAATCAGAGTCTGTGTTTCTATATGTGTATTGAGGGGGATTGTGGAGATGGAGGGTTAAGGAAGCAGTCTGGCATCTGCTCCCAAGTCACCTTGAATGTGGTTTTGTACATCTGTGCATTCAAGGACAACTAGACAGTCTGATATTTCGATTCAAGATCCTGGTGTTTATCTGTAAAGCTGTAAACCTGAACTGGCAAATATTTGGCACAGCAAATGTTTATGAGTACAACTTCCTCAATCCCATGCTGGCTGAGGCTTCTTGGATTTGCCCAGAACAACTGGAACACCAAAACATCTGCATGCCCTATGAGGCTTCAGAGCATGACTTTATGAAATACAACATCACGGGGTGCTTGTACAAACCTCCCCAGAAGAGGTTCTTGTAGAATCATAGAATCATAGAATCATAGAGTTGGAAGAGACCACAAGCGCCATCCAGTCCAACCCCCTGCCATGCAGGAACTCCCAATCAAAGCATCCCCGACAGATGGCCATCCAGCCTCTGCTTAAAGACCTCCAAGGAAGGACACCACCACACTCCGAGGGAGTGTGTTCCACTGTCGAACAGCCCTTACTGTCAGGAAGTTCCTCCTAATGTTGAGGTGGAATCTCTTTTCCTGGAGCTTACACCCATTGTTCCGGGTCCTAGTCTCTGGGGCGGCCGAAAACAAGCTTGTGCCCTCCTCAATATGACATCCCTTTAAATATTTGGCCTTTTTAGCTGCTGCGTTGCACTGTTGACTCATGTTCAACTTGTGGTCTACCTGGACTCCTGGATCCCTTTCACACGTAGTCTCATTCAGCCAGGTGTCCCCCATCGTATATCTGTGCTTTTTGTTTTTCCGCCCTAAGTGCAGCACTTTACATTTCTCCGTGTTGAATTTCATTTTGTTAACTTTGGCCCAGCTTTCTAGTCTGTTCAAGTCATTCTGAATTTATATCCTGTCTTCTGGGGTATTAGCTACTCCTCCTAATTTGGTGTCGTCTGCAAATTTGATAAATATACCCCCAATACTGTCATCTAAGGGCCTAAGCAGACTGCCAGAAATAGTGCACATTAAATTGAGGCACTGCCCTGGCTCAGTGCTAAGGAATCATGGGAACTGTAATTTATTGTGGCACCAGAGCTCTCTGACAGAGAAGGCTCAATGTCCCAGAAAAAAATACAATTCCCATGACTCCCTAGCACTGAGCCAGGGCAGTGCCTCAATTTAATGTGCACTATTTCTGGCAGTCTGCTTAGGCCCTAAGTCATTGATAAAGATGTTGAATAGCACTGGACCCAGGACAGAGCCCTGTGGCACCCCACTGGTCACTTCTTTCCATGTTGAAAAGGAGCCATTTTTGAGCACCCTTTGTGTTTGGCCAGTCAACGAATTACAAATCCATGTAACAGTTACTTTGCCTAGCCCACATTTTACCAGCTTGTTTGCAAGAATGTCATGGGGAACCTTGTCAAAGGCCTTACTGAAATCAAGATATACTATATCTACAGCATTCCCTTCATCTACCAAGCTGATAATTTTATCAAAAAAAGAGATCAGAAGCCTCATTTGTCTGGCATGACTTGTTCCTCTGTTGACTTTTTGTGATTATGGAATTACCTTCCAGGTGTTCACAGACTTTCTGTTTAATGATCTGCTCCAGAATCTTTCCTGGTATTGATGTCAGACTAACTGGACGATAATTGTTGGGATCCTCTTTTTTTCCCTTTTTGAAGATGGGGACAATGTTTGCCCTCCTCCAATCTGCTGGGACTTCTCCTGTTCTCCAGGAGTTCTCAAAGATTATTGCCAATGGTTCCGATATTACATTTGCCAGTTCTTTTAGTACCCTTGGATGTAATTCATCTGGTCCTGGAGATTTATATCCATTTAGATTAACCAGGTATTCCTGTACTATCTCTTTACTTATTCTATGCTGAAATTCTCCTATTCTGTTCTCTGCTCTGTTATCCTTAGGTTGAGCACCCTTTGCCTTTTCTGAGAAGACTGAAGCAAAGAAGCTGTTGAGTAATTCTGCCTTTTCTCTGTCCCCTGTTAACTTTTTGCCATCTTCTCCATACAGTGGCCCTACCATTTCCTTCTTCCTTTTGCTGCGGACATACCCCAAAAAGCCCTTTTTATTGTTCTTAACCTCTCTAGCAAGCCTGAGTTCATTCTGCGCTTTAGCTTTTCTGACTTTAACCCTACATGTGCTAGCTATTTGTTTGAATTCCTCTTTGGTGATTTTCCCATTTTTCCATTTCTTATACATGCTCCTTTTAAAACTTAGTTCAGTTGAAAGTTCCTTAGTCATCCATCCTGGTTTCTTGAGACACCTCCCATTTTTCCTCCTCGTTGGCACGGTTTGAAATTATGCCTTCAGTATCTCCCTTTTGAGAAACTCCCATCCGTCTTGAACTCCCTTCTCTTTTAGTATTCCTGTCCATGGGATCACCCCCAGTATTTCTCTAAGTTTAGTAAAATCAGCTTTCCTAAAGTCTAGAATGTGTGCCTGGCTTCTCCTTTCCACTGTATAATAAATTCCAGGAGAACGTGATCACTCCCACCTAAGGATCCAATCACTTGCACCCCATTAACTAGGTCATCCCTGTTAGTTAGGATCAGATCCAAAATAGCTGACTCAGCTATTGTACAAGCTCCTCAGAACTTAATGTCATCTTGTTAGTGATATACACATGTATGTTATACCTTTCTATGTCCTTCTTTTGGTTGTGGCAGGTAGAGAATCCAGCACTTCCATCTGCCATGAGCCTCCATGCTTTGTACATACTATCTTGCAGCAAGGTGGCCTACCTCATATGTCCATTTAGTGGCCATGGGAGGATGGGGAAGAGGGAATATCTGGCTGTGTTCCTGCAGCTGGATATATGGAGAAGGATACACCCTCCAGGATCTCTTGGGGTGACCTCAGAGGCTTCCGGGTAGGTCCTCATGGATCATCCACATGTGTCTGATTGCAGGAATAAAGGTGAACATAGCCTGGTTGCCCACCTCTTCTCCTGCCAGTAAATGGCCATGGGGCTACAGAAAACATAAGTCAAGATTGCATGGAGGGTAGTCAAAGTGGTGTTACACCTGGTGAAGCTTTACATTCTAACAGCTTGGTGTATGATCTCAGCCAATATTTTTCTTCTGAAATCTTCTGGAAAAATAAATATAAGTAATAAATTTAGCCACCATTCAAGTCTTTATCATCCCGTAGATTCCTTAATGGGGAATCTTTAGCTCTCTGAATGTTTTAGACCAAAAAGCCTACAGTTCTTGATCATGGACTATGCTGGGAGGGATGGAAGTGGGTGCGTCAAAGTTCCCCATACCAGCTGTAAATCATATCCTGACTTTACAGCCTGGCACAGCCCCTTGCTGGATTCAACCATGCAATAAGGAACAGCTTACATCTTTCTTCCAACCCCCAATTATGGATCACAGGAAGATCCTTGTGGGGGAGGGAGCAACCCCCAATTATGGATCACAGGAAGGCTTGTGGGGGAGGGAGCATTTTGATTTCAGAATGAATAGATGTGGCTAACATCCAGCTTCCTGTTTACTTCAGAAGTTGATCCAGAGGCCTGTCAGTTGGGCTGCTTTGAATTCTGAACTTCGAACGCTCTGGGCAGTAGCACTGATGTTTCTTACACACTCTGCTCTTCTTAGAATTAGGTTGCCAATTCTAAAAAGAGGAGCCAGGATTCATAAGAAACAACATCTGTGGCCCATACCCTCCTAATCCTCATTGTGCCTTTCAGGGACTATTTTTACAAGGAAAGCTCACCATGCACATACTCTGAAATTACTTTCATAGTGCATTGTCAGTTGTGAAGGCTCCCAACAGCAAAGTGATCCCCAGCCTACATAAGCTAACTGGCAGGGCTGGTTCAAGTGAGCTTTCTTCATGAGGCCAAGAAGCATATGACACCCCTCGCTTACCCAAGGCAAAATGCATGGTACTCTAAGCCAACCAGATTATTTCATCATATGAGACAGAAAATCATACCAATGCCTCTTCCCATTCTTGACATAAGAAATACAGCAATAAGAAATGAAATAATTAGGAAATCAATACGTTTTCAGGGTACCCAGAACTTTCTGCCTGAGATGTCCCTCTTGCCCTGCCTAAAGATGGGGTTGCCAACCCTGCTTACTGATGCTGGCAGAAAGCTGCAGTGCCATAATCTGTGACAAGTAGCTATGAGCCAACTCCATTTTCATTTAACTGTAGCACACTGTGTCTCTGGGAAATTTAAAATGGACAGAGAGCTCCCCAGCCCTTGCTATAATAACCTTGCAACCAGGAAACAGGCAGATGTGGGGACCCACTAGCAGCTCTGTTGGGCCCTTCCAGGGTGCATGGGCCCCAGTAGCTCTCAAAAAATGTAAAATGATGCTAATGGTCCTGTTTCCAAGCATCATCTACTTTCTGTTTTTAGGTCAATCCTTGTCTCAGGTTAAGCTGGCCTGTCCAGAGTGTCTTCAGTTGCTTCTGTGCTGAACTGGCTGGAGGTGGGCATCTTATACAATGATATGCCTCTGGAACTTCCTGCCACAGCATCTTACTAAATCCAGAAATTATGTATGGAATATATAAGGAAGGCCATCAAAGCTGTATTCTCCCTCCTTTCCTTTTCTGGTCTATTGCAGCCAGTCTTCAGGTAGCACTTGGCAGACAGTGGCAGACAATGTGAAGTTGGAGAAGCACACAGTCAGCGGCTTGAACCCCAACACCATTTACCTCTTCCTTATACGGGCTGTCAACATCTATGGCCTGAGTGATCCCAGCCCTGTTTCAGAGCCAGTTCGTACACAAGGTGAGATTCCCACATGCTGCTGTGCAATGGTTTGATTTGGTAGATGTGATTCCCAATGATGGTACTACCCAGAGTTTCATCAGCTACTTTTGGAGACTATAACTTCCTGATTTTCACAGCAAGGATGGCCACTAGCATGCAATGTGCAGCCTGGCCCTTTGAAGTATCTGAGGTGGAGATCTAAGAGATGCTTCAACTGATCAAGGATTAGATCATCAACAGTGAGTCAGTACGTAAAATATATGTAAGTCTATACAGTCTGCATCATGTATATAGTTTGCAGTTCATTCTGTACAACACACAGGTTCTCATTTCTGCATTGGCAGAGGGTTGATCTTTGGAGTTCCTTCCAACTCTACAGTTCTATGGTTCTGCAAACTGTATACACCACTGCCACTGTAGCAGCATTGCCAAACTGTGCCTTATGAATCACATGCCCTTTGCAAGCAGTTTGAATACAAATGAACCGCAAACTGCTGAATAAAAAGCTAATGGAAATAGGTTAATGGCAGAATTTTGTGCCATGCATGTGAAGTCTAGCATTAACTTTGTTCTTCATTACTAAGGATGTCATTCTGTTCCTCCCTCACATTTTACACTCTTGGCAGATGTCAGTCCCACCAGGCAAGGGGTTGACCACCGGCAAGTGCAAAGAGAACTTGGTGAAGTTGTGGTTCAGCTCCAGGATCCCGTTGTTCTCACCTCCACCACCATCCAAGTGACCTGGACTGTAAGTACCAACAGGGTCACTGGCAGTTCCTTGAAACAGCAGGATATATGGGAGCAGAATGTGTTAGGCCAGGGAGCAGGAATGGGTGGCCATTCCTGGTGGTTTTTTGTTTGTTTGTTTGTTTGTTTTTTGGATTACAGAACCTATTACCCCTGGCCAGCATAGGCAAGCATGGAGGATTATTGTATTTGTAGTCCATCAATGGAGGGTCACATCCCTATGTTAGACAAATTCATAGTTCCGGTAATCAGTAATTATATTATTCATAATAGCTATCTGGCACCATCAGCATCAGATGCAGTATATCTCTGGGATTTGTAGAAGAGTACCAAGTGCCTTCATGTTCTGCACTGTGGCTTCCCAGTGGCATTTCACTGGCTACTGCGGGAAACAGTATGTGGGATACAACAATTTCAGCCGTAATCAAACTGGACTTTTATGATATTCTTGCACCATGTTACTGTCTATGGCAGGGCTAATTATCAATATTTTTGCAGCTAAAAATAACTGGGATTTGGAGCCCAAAAAGTAATTAGCTCCAAGGAAACAAATAAGCAATAGTTTCTGTAAGTAGGTGTGGCGCAGTAATATAGTGGGACTGAGGACATATCTTGGGATGCAGAAAGGCAGTAGAAGAATAGAATCAAGAGGAAAGGGAAGGACAAAAGAATGAGCAGCAAGAAGTTAAGAAGTAGAGAAAGGAAATGTGAGTCATACAGATAGGTAGTTGTCCCAAGCAATGGATGTCATGCTATGATATTCATAGTATGTTCATGGTAAGTTCATGGTATGTCTTCTTCTCACTTAGGTTGATCGCCAAGCTCAGTTCATTCAAGGCTATCGAGTGATGTACCAGACTAAGGGCAGTACCTGGCTGGTGCAGGATGTAAAATCACCCACTGAACGTAGCACTGTTCTAGTTGATCTGCGCAAAGGCCAAGAGTATGAGATCAAAATACGTCCATATTTTGATGAGTTCCAGGGCATGGACAGTGAGGTGCTGATCGTGCGCACCCCAGAAGAAGGTAAGTGTGAGAGGGGAGGGAATCTCTCTGGCTATGAGTCTCCATCTCACACACACACACACACACACACATGCCCATGCATTTCTTATCTGTAGGAGGTTACATTCCCTCACCACCTCCATTTCGTTTTTCCTCTTGTAACCAGCCGTTGCCCTCTGTCTTCAGCCATACGCCATTCGGGCTAATGTAGTCCTGCAAAGAAAGCTCAAAGAGCACCATGAAGACTGCAGGTTTCAAATGATTGAAAATATAGGCTGCAAGTTCCACTGTTAAGCAATGTAATAGTGAGAGATCATGGGAGTTGCAGTCCAGAGGACCTTGTAGTGTATTCCTAAGGCCAATTAACAGCAGAAATGGTGGGTGGCCTTTTTTTTCACAGCCTTTTGTGTAACTCAGCATTCCTGACCACAACTTCAGATACCATCCTGAGATTCGGAATCATCTTCAAATACTGCATAGTTTTTGTCTTTGTCAAAGAGCTCTGAATAATGCACTCCTTCTGTTCCTTCTTGTCCAGCCCCAAGTGCTCCTCCTCAAGCAGTTACAGTGGTCACAGTGGGGACAAGCAACAGTACCAGTATCAGTATATCCTGGGAGCCACCTCCACCTGCAGAGCAAAATGGAATCATCCAAGATTACCAGGTAAGGTTGGCTCTCCATACATGCTTGGACTTTGTGAAACCACAAAGGCTGGCCGAGAGTTCCCAGAGGTCTGACAATAACAAGAGCTACCAAGGGTGCTGTGAAACCAGTAATGGGACATCTCCATTCTGCAATGGTATTGAATATTTCAAATCTTCTGCTTTTTTGTCAGGTTTGGTGCCTTGGCAATGAGTCTCGTTATCATATCAACAAGACAGTGGATGGCACAGTGCATTCAACAGTCTTACTGGGCCTGGTGCCAGGCATGGTCTATCGCACTGAGGTGGCGGCAGCCACTAGTGCAGGCGTGGGAGTGAGGAGTGCCCCAGTGACCATACAGATCAGTGAGTACCCAAGGCTTATCAAGATGGTGCTATATGCAAATAAAACTGTTTTCCCCCCATATGATCCTTCTTTCCCGTCCATCAGACTCAGTTCAGGAGTCTTTTTTACTTGTTCAACAACCTTTTTTGGGGTGACTGTCAGACATTATTGGGGAGCATCTTTCAACCTGAGAGACATACTCCATTTCAAAGAGACTCCCAGGAGCTGCATTCCAGTGATGGGTATGGCCAAAGGCTGCAAGAGTTGGGGACTAAATTCAGCAGCATATGACAGCTTAACACTCTGATTGGAACTCAACTAAGCCTTAAAGGAGACATCCCTTTAGATGGGTGGGAAAATCGTATAAAGCTGGGAAACTCTCAAAGAGTGATATCTTGAGGAACAGAGTGTGGATATCTGGGAAAGCCAAGAGGGCTAAATTGAGACCCCAAAAGGGTGGGACCCCCCAGTACGAGAGGGCCTTCTCAGTTGGGATGGTCAATCACTGAAATATCCTCCAAGAAGGATTGATTTACTGCCCGCTGCTGGCATCAACCTGAAGAAAATGGAGCACAGGACACAATAGGGGAAATGCAGCACAGAATAAGTAAAGAGGAAGTACAGGAATACCTGGTTAACTTAAATGAATGTAAGTCTCCAGGACCAGATGAACTACATCCAAGGATATTAAAGGAACTGGCAAATGTAATCTCAGAGCCACTGGCAATAATCTTTGAGAACTCCTGGAGAACAGGAGAAGTCCCAGCAGACTGGAGGAGGGCAAACATTGTCCCCATATTCAAAAGGGGGAAAAAAGAGGATCCCAACAACTATTGTCCAGTTAGTCTGACATCAATACCAAGAAAGATTCTAGAACAGTTCATTAAACAGAGAGTCTGCAAACATTTAGAAGAGAATGCCATAATCCTAAATGTCAACATGGGTTTCTCAAAAACAAGTCATGCCAGACTAATCTGATCTCTTTTATATATATATATTAGAGATCAGATTAGTTTGGCATGACTTGTATATATATAATATATATAATTACCAGCTTGCCAGATGAAGGGAATGTGGTAGACATAGCATATCTTGATTTCAGTAAGGCTTTTGACAAGGTCCTCCATGATATTCTTGCAAACAAGATAGTAAAATGTGGGCTAGACAATAAAACTGTTAGTTGGATTAGTAACTGGTTGACTGACTAAACCCAAAGGGTGCTCAGCAATGGCTCCTCTTCATCCTGGAGAGAAGTGACCAGTGGGGTGCTACAGGGTTCTGTCCTGGGCCCAGTGCTATTCAATATCTTTATCAATGATTTGGATGAAGGAATAGGGGGCATGCTTCTCAGATTTTCAGATGACACCAAATTTGGAGGAATAGCTAATACCCCAGAAGACCGGATGAAAATTCAAAATGACCTTAATAGATTAGAAAATTGGGCCAAAGCTAACAAAATGAATTTCAACACAGAGAAATGTAAGGTCCTGCACTTAGGGCAAAAAAATGAAATGCATAGATATAAGATGGAGGACACCTGGCTTAACAAGACTACATGTGAAAGGGATCTAGGAGTCCTAGTAGACCACAAGTTGAACATGAGTCAACAGTGTGATGCCACAACTAAACAGGCCAATGCAATTTTAGGCTGCATTAATAGAAGTATAGTATCTAGAGCAAGGGAAGTAATAGTACCACTGTATTCTGCTTTGGTCAGTCCCCACCTGGAATACTGTGTCCAGTTCTGGGCACCACAATTAAAAAAGGATGTTGAAAAACTGGAGCGTGTCCAGAGGAGGGCGACTAAAATGGTGAGGGGGCTGGAAACCATGCCCTACGAGGAAAGACATGGGGAACTGGGTATGTTTAGCCTGGAGAAGAGACAGTTAAGAGGGGATATGATAGCCCTCTTTAAATATTTGAAGGGATGTCATATTGAGGAGGACACTCGCTTGTTTTCTGCTGCTCCAGAGAATAGGACTCGGAACAACGGATGCAAGCTGCAGGAAAAGGGATTCCACCTCAGTATTAGGAAGAATTTCCTGACAGTGAGAGCTGTTCGACAGTGGAGTGTGGTGGAATCTCCTTCCTTGGAGGTCTTTAAACAGAGGCTGGATGGCCATCTGTCGGGGATGGTTTGATTTTGAGTTCCTGCATGGCAAGGGGTTGGACTAGATGGCCCTTGTGGTCTCTTCCAACTCTATGATTCTATTCTATAATTCTATGATCTTTGGAAATTATTTTTTGTGGAAGGGCATTTTACCAAATATCCTTTGATTTTGGCAATCAAATCTAGATGGTCAATTTTAAGGAAAATGGAAGGGTGACAGTTAGGAGGAAGTAGTGGATGTGCTTGATGGAGCAGTCATCAGATCTTGATGGGATGATAGAATGGAAAGTGGCTTTTGTTGTACAGTTCAAGCCAATCTGCCTGTTTTTGTTAGCTCTATCATTTTCATCACTGAAATAACCAAACCATGTCAGATATGTACTATTTCAGATTGCTCCTGTGATGGTATGTTCCTGCATACAATTTTCCCCATCCATATAAAAAACAGCAATTCAGGTACTAGGGTTCTCCCTCCAAGCTCCCTCCAAGCTCTCAAGCATACAGTTTGGGAGCTGAGGGGCAGTTTTTACTGAAAGCACTTGGTCATGCAAGTTTCCACCTCTTCCCACCTTGATGGCAACTGACACAGCTACATTTCTCCTCTCACTGTGGATACCTTTGCCTCCCCTGCATGCCACAGAGCCATTGCCAGACCAGGACACTGTGCCTGTGAGCAGCGGGGACAGTGTGAGCCTTGCCGAGCAGATCACGGATGTGGTGAAACAGCCAGCCTTCATAGCAGGCATTGGAGGGGCCTGCTGGGTCATCCTCATGTGCTTCAGTGTGTGGATTTACTGTCGTCGGAAAAAGAGAAAGGAGTTAAGTCACTACACAGGTGAGACAATTTAGGATTTTACACTACCTCCTTGCTCTTGCTCTTTAAAAGGAAAGTGTTGCATGGCTGCCTAAGTGTGTAGCCAGGTTCCCAAAGACCAGTGGGTGCCTTAGAAGAAGGCAGTACTATGGACAGCTCCAAGTGCTCCAAATATAGGATGTGACTGAATCCTTTTTTAGCCTTAAGGGGCAGATCACTACTCTCCTGCTGTACCTCTTTCTGAAAGAGTGGAGGGCCTTAAAGGAGCAGGTCTTGAGTCTGTGACATGGATGTTTAATTTCCTAGGTGGTGCAGACAATTGAGAGAAGAAACATCAGAGATCTCAGTTCATGGGTTCCTAGTTCAAGACTCCTGATCCTATGGGTTCAGGCTGGGTCATAATGCCGAGGTTCAGTTTGCATTTGACACTTGTGCCTATGTTGTTCCTGACTCAATGAATTTGGCCAGCCATTCTTTCCACAGTTTGGAATCCAGGCTGCCGCTTAGAGGTGCTGCTACTTTGTCCATTTACTGTAACTGGCAGTGGTTTTCCAGGGTCATGTCATTTGCTGCCTTCAACTGAAGATAACAGGGATATGAATATATAACATTTTGTATGCAAAGCATGTGCTCTGCTGTACAGCTACAGCCCTCCAGCCTTAGGGCCCTCCCCACCTCTGCTGACCACAAGCATGCTATGCTCTGAGCTATCTCACTCTTTTGCTTGCTTTTCTTTACAGCTTCCTTTGCATACACACCAGCAGGTAAGCCTCTTTTCCTCAATTCCATCACATTGCTTTTCCCTTAGCACTTCCAGCCAAGCAAATACTGTTTCTCAAGAAATTGTCACTGACTTAATGTGGACCTTTTCTTTCAGTGTCTTTTCCCCATGCAGATGGGGCCACACGAAGCAGCGGCAGGTGAGTGCAGAAAAGGAATGGTAGGGGAGTTTTATTCAATTTAAATTGAGAGATAGCCTCAAAAAATTCATGTGTCCAAAAATCAATAACACAGTCCAGAAATGGTTACATTTCAATATTTGCACTTGATGTTTTAGATCAAGAAACGTATAGAGTAAGGAGAGACTACATAAAGATGTACAAAAAGAAATGTAAAAAAAAGCATTATATAATGGAAAAGTGCTTAGAAAATAGTCTATATCAGGCAAACATGAAATTTAAAAAATGTATACGGACAAAACTGGACTAAATGCTATTTTAGTCCTGACTAAAGTTGTTGTTGTTGGTAACTGCCTTTGAGTTGACCTTGACTCATGGCAGCCCTGTAGATGAGACCTCTCCAAGACCACTGGTCATCCACTGCTCTGCTCAGGTCCTGCAGGCCTAGGCCTGTTTCCTCTCTGTTGAGTCCAACCATCTGGCATGTTGCCTCCCTCTCTTTCTACTGCCCTCTACCTTTCCTAACAATATTGCCTTTTCTAACGAGTCATGCCTTTTGACGATGGGGCCAAAGTACGACAGCCTCAGTTTAGTATCCTCGCTTCCAAGGGGCGTTTGGCTTGATCTATTCAAGAACCCATTTGTTTATCTTCTTGGCCATCCACATATCCTCAGCACTCTTCTCCAGCACAACATCTCAGATGAGTTTATTTTCTTTCTATTGGCTTCCTTCACTGTCCAGCTCTCACATCTGTACATGTTGCTGGGGAATATGATAGCTTGGATGATCCTCATTTTGGTATCTTTACACTTTACAGTCTTGCCCAGTACTTTCATAGGTGCCCTTCCCAAAATCAAGTAGACCCATTAAATCAGTTGGATTTATATATGTGTTGATTCACCATTCAACAATTGATTCAATGGGACAGATTTACTTGAAAGTAAGCAACAGGATTTTGGACAATGTCTAAAAACAGATATATATTAGGATATTTATAAAAAAAATAGATGACAGGACAGACAAGATCTAATCTTGACTGCATGTCTCTTCTCCAGCCGGCCTGGCATGCTTGCCATGGCCACTAGTGCCTCCAGCTATCCATGGCTGGCAGATTCATGGCCAGCCCCAAACCTGCTTCGAAATGGGAAGACAAAGGAACCTGGAGTGACCTGCTGTCCAGGAAACCACAATGGCACCGAAAGATACTACAATGGTAAGACTGCCATCAACTTAACAACGCCTTAAGCAGAAAGTCAAATGCAGCAGAGGTGAGCAGAAAGCATAATTCTCTGTGTTTCTGTGAAGCACACTGGGGTGTTCTGTGCCTGTGCAGTGCATTCTCAGAACCTTCTGGAATAGAGATTTGATACTTTTAGGTGGTAGCCCCACCCACCCTCCATTTTGTCCCTCTAGTCCTCGATTCCCTCAGTTCCTTTTTGTCCGCTGCATGAGCAGCACTAAAAGGAACCTCTGTGGTTAATCTAGTGTTTCCTGTTGGTTTTTCTTCATTCTTCCTTTGGACCTTGGATTGTTTTGGACTTCTTTCAGCTTCCAATTTGGATTTGGTGACTATTAGGTTCAGTTTTCACTATTTTGTTGTTTGTTCCGGACTTTTTTGTTGATAATGGCATCCTCCACTTCATCTTTCAAACACTGCACCAAATGTGAGGCTACTCTCCCAGCCAGGGATGAACATTCCCATTGACTTTTATGTTTAGAAGAAGCCCACAACATTCATCCCTGCCCATGTTGCAAGGCTTTTATGCCTCAGGCTAGGAAAAATTACAAATCCCGATTGAAAGTCTTGTTGTATGAACAGGCTCTTAAACAAGCCCAGGCCCCTTCGGCCACAGTCTCCATTCCTCCTTGGGCACTATCTGACTCAGATACATTTTGTCCTCCTGAATGTCTGCTGGAGTCAGATTCCCTTCAGGGAGCAAAGAGACAGAAACTCTTGGAATTACCTAAGGGCCACAGTGCAACTCCCCAACATTCCTGGACCTCCGGTTCTGTGCCTGGTTTCGATGCCTTGCTCAGTACTAGTCTTTCTGATCGGGTCCTCTTGTTGTTCTGAGCTTGCCTGCCCATCCAGTCCCTATCCAACATAAACTTGTCAGTGTGATTGCATGAACAGCACTGCACCATGTTGAAGTTGTGCACCTGGATGGCCACCAAAGAAGCGACACAGAGCTCTGTGCAGGCTGGAGAACTCTCCCCCCAGAAGCAGGCAAATAAGAGAACAGGCAGATATCTCTCAAGGAGGCTCTTTAATCTTCGTTCCACTGTGTACAAGCTTGTCCTCACCAACAAAGCTACTTGCATTACACCACACACCAATGAAAACCCACACTGTATGATGATACTCCTCCCTTATATACATTATCCCCTCCTGGGATATTTAGTCCAGCCCACTCACTTTACTGATGTGACACAGCACAATTGAAGATGTCTGACTCAATCCTCTGCTTAGTGTTGCATCAGCCCCCTGTGACTCAGCACATCATGCTGGCTCATCATGGCTGCTCCATGGCTCAAGGTAACCCTGTCACCTTTTGTCCCACATCTGTACATTTTCCTCAGGATCCATTCTTCAAAAAAACTGCCTTTGACACCAGGACGAAACTTGCATGTTGGCCATTCTTCTCCCTCCTTCCTCTCATACTGAGAAGAGGAAGCATAAGAAAAAGAAGTGAGATAAACAGAGCGAGCAGGTACTGGCTGATGTTACCTCAGCGACATCAGCGGTATCTGCCCTGCCTGTCTTGCAGTACCAGCTCATGTGCCTGAACTGGCACTGTTGTCAGGTTTTAACATGGTTCGAGTAGCTATGGCCTCTCCTTATGATGGTGAGATCCTGGACTCCACCCTGACGAGAGGTGATCCGGACCC
The DNA here is from genome assembly GCA_026167975.1 of Phrynosoma blainvillii. Lineage (NCBI taxonomy): Eukaryota > Metazoa > Chordata > Lepidosauria > Squamata > Phrynosomatidae > Phrynosoma > Phrynosoma blainvillii. The sequence continues at coordinate 14,755,083 of JANUYF010000006.1, read as the reverse complement.
CTTACCTTGATGATCCTCTCCCAAGAGTAGCCCTACAGTCCAAGAGTTGCAGGTGTCATACTCCCCTGCTCAACACACCAAAGCTACGTTTCACTCACCTTCCTCTTCGTGGCCACACTCCCCCACATCACTCCGGGGCACTCAACCCTCGATGTCTGCCATTCATAGACATCTTGAAAGGAGCCCCTCCAGGGATGATTATGTACATTATGAATGCCATCACCGATGCAGCCGTCACATTTATTATTCTCCATACCACTGTCCTAGAGAACTTCATGGGGATGATCACCACCCCCTACTGTTACTACGTGGATTCAGACTGACTTTATGAAGACCCTTATCAATACATCTTCCCAGACTGCTCACTGGGTGGCTTGGTGATATTCCAGTCAGCTCCAGTTTTTCTTTCTGCCTGCTATTCTCCATTGCCTTCTAGGGATTACAATACTGCTGCCTCTGCTAGCAACCGATCTAGACTTCAACAGCCGACAGGAGATAGGGATCCCACTCGTCCCCCAGTACTGCCTCATCACTCTTCACCTTTGGATCTCCCCTACCACTCTTCGCTCCACTTCTCCCAAATTGGTTGAAGTTGAACCTTTTGGCTCCTCCATCAATGACATTCCTGAACATTCCCCAGTTCATCATTTGATGGCCCATGAATTGGCGTCTCCAACAAATGATGTCTGGTCTTTTTCCAAACAAATGCTCCAGATGGCTAATGCCAAAACTCATGATCCAGAACTGACAAAGCCAGTTCACCACTGCATTCAGGCGAGGGTTCCCACACCAGCCTCACTCCCATTCCATCCATCCTTATTGAAGATCTATAGAAGGTCATTTTCCTCTCAACCATCCCTGCGACTTCTAAAAAAATCAACAATTTTATCAGGTGACAGACCTCGAGGCTGGCTGGCTACCCAAACAACCTCAACTTAATTCATGCTACCCAAACAACCTCAACTTAATTCAATGGTTGTAGATGCCTCTCAACCACAGCCCCAATGTAAGTCTTCCTCAACACCAGGAGACAAAGAAGGTTGTAAGCTTGACTTGATAGCCAAGAAATTTTATTCTTCTGCAGCCCTAGACTTGAGGGTAGCCAACGACATGGCATGTATGGGGACTTACTAGCAAAATCTCTGGGAAAGAATGTTAACCTTTTTTGATTAAACTCCCCAAAGAAGAAAAAAGGATGGCTAATGCAATTCAATCTGAGGGCCATTCCCTGGCAGCACAACAGATGAATTCTACCTATCATTCTGCAGATTGCTCTGCAGAGACCATTGCCAATGCACTAGCTCTTCGCCGTCATGCCTGGCTTCATTCTTCGGGACTGTCCACCCAAGCTTGAGCAACTATTGAGGATCTTCCATTTGATGAGTCAGATCTCTTCAATAAGGACACTGATGATAAACTTGAGTATACACAAAAGATGCCTACCATTGTCAGCAAGGGTCTACCTCAACAGGGTTCATTTTGACCTCAACCCTCTTGGACCCACCCCAAGTTCCACACCAAACCACTACTTGATCCCGCCCAAAGCCAGGTCATATTGACCTCCAGAACAGGCCTATAACTCTTCCAAAAAACTGTTTACCCAGAGGTTTACGGCGGGTTTCAAGAAACAGCCCACTGACCAACCCAAAAAGAGTTTTTGACAGCCAGTTTTCCATTCCCCTGACTGTTCCACCTCTCTTCAGTGACAGACTGGCTTCCTACTTCCTTGTATGGTCCTCCATCACAACAAATACTTAGGTCCTCAACATTGCCAAATATAGTTAACTTATCAAATTCAAGTCCTCCCTTTCGGCCTCACTACAGCACCCACGGTCTTTATTAAATGCATGTTGGTAGTCGCAGCCTAGCTTCAACAAAGGGGAATCACTGTTTTCCTTTACATTGATGACTGGCTTCTCACAACGGGTTCCCGAGATCATAGAATCATAGAGTTGGAAGAGACCACAAGGGCCATCCAGTCCAACCCCCTGCCATGCAGGAACTGCCAATCAAAGCATCCCCGACAGATGGCCATCCAGCCTCTGCTTAAAGACCTCCAAGGAAGGAGACTCCACTACTCTCCGAGGGAGTGTGTTCCACTGTCGAACCACCCTTACTGTCAGGAAGTTCCTTCTAATGTTGAGGTGGAATCTCTTTTCTTGCAGCTTGCATCCATTGTTTCGGGTCCTAGTCTCTGGAGCAGCAGAAAACAAGTTTGTTCCCTCCTCAATATGACATCCCTTCAAATATTTAAACACAGCTATCATATCACCTCTTAACCTTCTCTTCTCCAGGCTAAACATTCCCAGCTCCCTAAGTCGTTCCTCATAGGGCTTAGTTTCCAGACCCTTCACCATTTTAGTTGCCCTCCTTTGGACACGCTCCAGTTTCTCCACATCCTTTTTGAATTGTGGTGCCCAGAACTGGACACAGTTTTCCAGGTGAGGCCTGACCAAAGCAGAATAGAGTGGCACTATTACTTCTCTTGATCTAGACACTATACTTCTACTGATGCAGCCTAAAATTGCATTGGCCTTTTTAGCTGCTGCATTGCACTGTTGACTCATGTTCAACTTGTGGTCCACTTGGATTCCTAGATCCCTTTCACACGTAGTCTCATTCAGCCAGGTGTCCCCCATCGTATATCTGTACTTTTCGTTTTTCCGCCCTAAGTGCAGTACCTTACATTTCTCCGTGTTGAATTTCATTTTGTTAGCTTTGGCCTAACTTTCTAGTCTGTTCAAGTCATTTTGAATTTTGATCCTGTCCTCTGGGGTATTAGCTACTCCTCCTAATTTGGTGTTGTCTGCAAATTTGATAACTATGCCCCCAATACCATCATCCAAGTCACTAATAAAGATATTGAATAGCACTGGACCCAGGACAGAGTGCTGTGGCACCCCACTGGTCACTTCTTTCCAGTTTGAAAAGGAGCCATTGTTGAGCATCCTTTGGGTTCGGCCAGTCAACCAATTACAAATCCATGTAACTGTTACTTTGTCTAGCCCACATTTTACCAGCTTGTTTGCAAGAATGTCATGGGGAACCTTGTCAAAGGCTTTACTGAAATCAAGATATACTATATCCATACCATTCCCTTCATCTACCAAGCTGATAATTTTATCAAAAAAAGAGATCAGATTTGTCTGGCATGACCTGTTTCTCTGAAACCCATGTTGACTTTTTGTGATTATGAAATTACCTTCCAAATGTTCACAGACTCTCTGTTTAATTATCTGCTCCAGAATCTTTCCGGGTATTGATGTCAGACTAACTGGATGATAATTGTTGGGATCCTCTTTTTTCCCCTGTTTCAAGATGGGGACAACATTTGCCCTCCTCCATTCCGCTGGGACCTCTCCTGTTTTCCAGGAGTTCTCAAAGATTATTGCCAATGGTTCAGATATTACGTTTGCCAGTTCTTTTAATATCCTTGGATGTAAATTAATTAATTAATTAATTCACATCCTGTGTTAATCAATTAACACGGGATGTGAATGCCACTATCCTCTTCCTCAAATCCCTCAGGTTAGTGATCAACTACGACAAGTCTTGCCTAGTTCCATCTCAGAGAATTCTTTTCATTGGAGCCACCCACAAATTGAATTCCACCAGGTCATATCTCCCTCACAACAGATTTCACACCCTCAGAACGTCTGTTGCAATTTGCCAGTGTTCGAGGAGATTGTCGACCCAAACCATTCAAAGGCTGTTGGCTACATGGCCATAACGATGGCCATTACTCCTTTTGCTCATCTCTGATTTTGGACACTACAATCCTGTTCCTTGGGTTTTCAATCCCCTCCAAGACCCACCACATAAACCCACCCCTACCCTGCCTTGTTCCATCCACTGATCAAACACTGATAGAATGGTGGCTCGAGCTGGTGAACATCTGTGCTGGTATGTAGGAGTGGGGCAAACCACAGTTCCCTTCCTACCACCTCCACCAGTTTGAGTCGTAATATCCAATGCATCAATTCAAGGCTGGGATGCTCACACCGGGGGCATCTCGATACAGGGATGGTAGCCCCTGTTGAAAGCTTCCCTTCACAACAACGTCCTGGAGATAAGGGCAGTCAAGAAAGCTCTTCAGGACTTTGAGCCTCTCCTCTCCCACACCACTGTAGAATCATAGAATCATAGAGTTGGAAGAGACCACAAGGGCCATCCAGTCCAACCCCCTGCCATGTAGGAACTGCCAATCAAAGCATCCCCAACAGATGGCCATCCAGCCTCTGCTTAAAGACCTCTAAGGAAGGAGACTCTACTACTCTCCAAGGAAGTGTGTTCCACTTTCGAACTGCCCTTACTGCAAGGAAGTTACCCCTAATGTTGAGGTGGAACCTCCTTTCCTGGAGCTTACATCCATTATTTTGGTTCCTAGTCTCTGGAGCAGCAGAAAACAAGCTTGTTCCCTCCTCAATATGACATCCCTTCAAATATTTAAACACAGCTATCATATCACCTCTCAGCCTTCTCTTTTCCAGGCTAAACATCCCCAGCTCCCTAAGTCGTTCCTCATAGGGCTTGGTTTCCAGACCCTTCACCATTTTAGTTGCCCTCCTTTGGACACGCTCCAGTTTCTCCACATCCTTTTTGAATTGTGGTGCCCAGAACTGGACACAGTATTCCAGGTGAGGCCTGACCAAAGCAGAATAGAGTGGCACTATTACTTCTCTTGATCTAGACACTATACTTCTCCTGATGCAGCCTAAAATTGCATTGGCCTTTTTAGCTGCTGCATTGCACTGTTGACTCATGTTCAACTTGTGGTCCACTTGGATTCCTAGATCCCTTTCACACGTAGTCTCATTCAGCCAGGTGTCCCCCATCGTATATCTGTACTTTTCGTTTTTCCGCCCTAAGTGCAGTACGTTACATTTCTCCGTGTTGAATTTCATTTTGTTAGCTTTGGCCTAACTTTCTAGTCTGTTCAAGTCATTTTGAATTTTGATCCTGTCCTCTGGGGTATTAGCTACTCCTCCTAATTTGGTGTTGTCTGCAAATTTGATAACTATGCCCCCAATACCATCATCCAAGTCACTAATAAAGATATTGAATAGCACTGGACCCAGGACAGAGTGCTGTGGCACCCCACTGGTCACTTCTTTCCAGTTTGAAAAGGAGCCATTGTTGAGCATCCTTTGGGTTCGGCCAGTCAACCAATTACAAATCCATGTAACTGTTACTTTGTCTAGCCCACATTTTACCAGCTTGTTTGCAAGAATGTCATGGGGAACCTTGTCAAAGGCTTTACTGAAATCAAGATATACTATATCCATACCATTCCCTTCATCTACCAAGCTGATAATTTTATCAAAAAAAGAGATCAGATTTGTCTGGCATGACCTGTTTCTCTGAAACCCATGTTGACTTTTTGTGATTATGAAATTACCTTCCAAATGTTCACAGACTCTCTGTTTAATTATCTGCTCCAGAATCTTTCCGGGTATTGATGTCAGACTAACTGGATGATAATTGTTGGGATCCTCTTTTTTCCCCTGTTTCAAGATGGGGACAACATTTGCCCTCCTCCATTCCGCTGGGACCTCTCCTGTTTTCCAGGAGTTCTCAAAGATTATTGCCAATGGTTCAGATATTACGTTTGCCAGTTCTTTTAATATCCTTGGATGTAAATTAATTAATTAATTAATTCACATCCTGTGTTAATCAATTAACACGGGATGTGAATGCCACTATCCTCTTCCTCAAATCCCTCAGGTTAGTGATCAACTACGACAAGTCTTGCCTAGTTCCATCTCAGAGAATTCTTTTCATTGGAGCCACCCACAAATTGAATTCCACCAGGTCATATCTCCCTCACAACAGATTTCACACCCTCAGAACGTCTGTTGCAATTTGCCAGTGTTCGAGGAGATTGTCGACCCAAACCATTCAAAGGCTGTTGGCTACATGGCCATAACGATGGCCATTACTCCTTTTGCTCATCTCTGATTTTGGACACTACAATCCTGTTCCTTGGGTTTTCAATCCCCTCCAAGACCCACCACATAAACCCACCCCTACCCTGCCTTGTTCCATCCACTGATCAAACACTGATAGAATGGTGGCTCGAGCTGGTGAACATCTGTGCTGGTATGTAGGAGTGTAGGAGTGGGGCAAACCACAGTTCCCTTCCTACCACCTCCACCAGTTTGAGTCGTAATATCCAATGCATCAATTCAAGGCTGGGATGCTCACACCGGGGGCATCTCGATACAGGGATGGTAGCCCCTGTTGAAAGCTTCCCTTCACAACAACGTCCTGGAGATAAGGGCAGTCAAGAAAGCTCTTCAGGACTTTGAGCCTCTCCTCTCCCACACCACTGTAGAATCATAGAATCATAGAGTTGGAAGAGACCACAAGGGCCATCCAGTCCAACCCCCTGCCATGTAGGAACTGCCAATCAAAGCATCCCCAACAGATGGCCATCCAGCCTCTGCTTAAAGACCTCTAAGGAAGGAGACTTTACTACTCTCCAAGGAAGTGTGTTCCACTTTCGAACTGCCCTTACTGCAAGGAAGTTACCCCTAATGTTGAGGTGGAACCTCCTTTCCTGGAGCTTACATCCATTATTTTGGTTCCTAGTCTCTGGAGCAGCAGAAAACAAGCTTGTTCCCTCCTCAATATGACATCCCTTCAAATATTTAAACACAGCTATCATATCACCTCTCAGCCTTCTCTTTTCCAGGCTAAACATCCCCAGCTCCCTAAGTCGTTCCTCATAGGGCTTGGTTTCCAGACCCTTCACCATTTTAGTTGCCCTCCTTTGGACACGCTCCAGTTTCTCCACATCCTTTTTGAATTGTGGTGCCCAGAACTGGACACAGTATTCCAGGTGAGGCCTGACCAAAGCAGAATAGAGTGGCACTATTACTTCTCTTGATCTAGACACTATACTTCTCCTGATGCAGCCTAAAATTGCATTGGCCTTTTTAGCTGCTGCATCGCACTGTTGACTCATGTTCAACTTGTGGTCCACCTGGATTCCTAGATCCCTTTCACACATAGTCTCATTCAGCCAGGTGTCCCCCATCGTATATCTGTGCTTTTCGTTTTTCCGCCCTAAGTGCAGTACGTTACATTTCTCCGTGCTGAATTTCATTTTGTTAGCTTTGGCCCAGCTTTCTAGTCTGTTCAAGTCATTTTGAATTTTGATCCTGTCCTCTGGGGTATTAGCTACTCCTCCTAATTTGGTTTCATCTGCAAATTTGATAACTATGCCCCCAGGTAGTCACAGACAACACGACTGTTGTATACTATCTCAACAAACAAGGAGGCACGAAATCTCAAACTCAATTTAACATTGAAGATCTGGGAATTGTGTATCAACAGGAACATATTCTCCAGGTGATCCACCTGCCTGGCTCCCAAAATATGTTAGTGGACAGACTGAGTCACTCTACTCACTCTTATCATGAGTGGATGTTATGTTGTCACATAGCACTCGCCTTGTTTTGTCTCTGGGGCATACTGCGGATCAAACTCTTCACCATGAAAGAAAACACCCAGTGTCCCCAGTTCTGCTCCCAAACCCAAAGCATACAGTCATTGAGTGAGAGAGCAACCCTCTCCTCTATGCCTTTCCACCATTCCTTTTCCTCACCAGGGTGATCTTGAAGCTTCGGGAGGACATCACCACTGCCATTCTGATCAAACCGTGGTGGTCCAGGCAACTGTGGTTCGCCCCACTCCTACACTTGACCCGATAATGATGCTTCCTTCCACTTCCCTCTCATTCCAACCTCCTGATGATACATGGGGGCCATGTTTGTCACCTGGATCTAACTACTCTCCACCTCATGACATGGCATATCGCCCTGTAATTGACTTCCCTCCTCCAGTCCTTTGGGGCCTGCAGGCTGCCCATAAGTCATTAATTCACTTGTCTTACCGGTACAAGTGAAACAAGTTCACTTCCTTCCTGACATCTCGAGGGCCGAATACCAAACCTAGCATGTCCTTGAGTTCCTTTTTCCCCTTGCCAGTTCAGGCCTTTCTATTTCCTCTGTTTTGTGTCGTTCGTCAGTGATCTCCTTTTATTGCCGACAAAAAGCATTGCCCTCTTCTTCCAGTCCTTGGCAGTACAGACCTTTCTAAAGGGTTTGAAACATCTACACCTTCCATCATTAGGCCCTACCATCGCAGCCTGGAGTCTCAAACTAGTGCTGTCAGAACTTTGCACAAAACTGTTTGAGAAAATGGCTACCTGTGACATAGAAAACTGTGTTCCTCTTAGCCATTACTTCTACTCGAAGAGCTAGTGAGCTTTGTGTATTGCATGTGGGACTCCCCTCCCCCCTTTACCACTGTTTTCGTCAGGATAAGGTGGTCCTCCAGCCAGACATGTCCTTCTTGCTGAAGGCAGTCTCCTCCTTTGATCTCAATCAGGATATCACCCTTCCAGCATTGATACAGAACCCTACCACTGATCTTGAACGATCCCTACATCTCCTCAATATCTGATGGGCCCTTGCTTTTTACCAAGACAGGGCCTCGGCTTCACAGCAGACTTCTCAACTCTTTGTTTGTTACTTGGTCCCGAAATTAGGGCAGCCATTCTCGCCTCAATGTTTCTCCAAGTGAATTATTTTGACTATTCATTTGTCTTATCAACTTCATTTGGCAAAATGCGAGCCTCCACCTCAAATTCGAGCACACTCCACAACGGCCCTTGTTACTTCATTGACATTCCTAGCTGGAATCCAGCTCAAGAAGGCTTGCAGAGCAGCTGTTTGGTTACAGCCCTTAACCTTCATTTCCCATTCTAGACTGGATACTAGAGCTAGGTCAGATGCAGCATTTGGGAGAGCTGTCCTTTTGTCAGCACTACATTGATGTTCCTGCACCTTTCTGCTTGTCACACAAGTGTTTTTTCTTCTTGAGCTCACCTGAAACAATTTATATTTCCTTGCAGGACACTCCCTTCACCAAGGTTTAATAGCTCACTAGTCTCCCCAGTGTTTGAGTCACAGAGCCCACAAAGAAGAAGACCAGGTTGCTTACCTGTTACTGTGGTTCTTCGAGTGGTCTTCTGTGAACTCACACACACCTGCCCATCCTCCCCTCTTTTACTGACCTCTTCCTTGGTTCCTTGGGTGCTTGTCATCCTTTGGAGCTGAGGGAATCGAGTGAGAATAGAGGGGAAAAACGGAGAATGGGCAGGACTACCATGTGAAAGCATCAAATTTCTATTCTAGAAAGTTCCAAATGCACTGCACAGGCACAGAACACCCCAGTGTGTGAGTTCACAGAAGACCACCTGAAAAACCACAGTTACAGGTAAGCAACCTGTTCATGTTTGACTAGCAGATATGACATCTGGGCATTACAGAGTTTGGAATGAAGAGATTCAAGTAAGAGGTTTAATTTTTTTTTAGTGTACACAAAAAAGGAAACTACAGAGACAAGTAAACCAGACTTACCAGGTCACAACCTCCCCCTAGTTTACAGAGGAAAGCAGCAGGACTAATCCTCCTTCCCTTCAAGTCTGGATTAGAGCTAATTCTCAAAACCCACAAGTGTGGGAAGTTCTTAAAATCAAACGTTACAAAATCTGTTCCTGTGGAACCAGAAGAGCTAGGAAAGCAAGGGTGTGATGGTGCCTCCTTGTTTACAGATGCTGGGATTTCCAATTACATTGCTCAGACTGAGAAGTTTGGAACTGGAGTGTCCGATGGACCCATTTACAGCACCATTGACCCTGCCAGCGATGACATAAGGACTTTCAATGGGGCCTTTTCACAGCATACCACCCCATATGCCACAACACCTGTGGTGCCATATGGAGCTACCCATCTCCACTCACCTGATGAAGAGGAGAGCCAGTGGGACACCCAGCCTGGGATTTCCAGCATCCAGTATGCCCAGCCTGAACGGGGCAGGGCGGAGAGTGGTAGGAACTATCAGTATGCAAGAAGCTAGACACCTTCATTTCCTCTCTCAATTGTAATGGCATCATCCACTAAAGCAAGAAAGCACTTGATGTGTCCTAGGGTACATTTACACTGTAGATATAATGCTGTTTCACACCACTTTAACTGCCATGTCTCCATCCTACAGAGCACTCTGGCAGAGAAAGCTAAAGACCTTGTAAAACTACAAATCCCAGGATTCCATAGGATGAAGTTACAGCATTTAAAGTGGTGTCAGACTGCATTATTTCTATAGTGTAGATGCACCCATAGAGTAGAAAACTAGTTTTTGGAAACACTAGCAATGATAGTGTTGATGTTATTGATACAGAACCATGAATGTACCTAGATGTTGCAAGCAAAACAACTTTTTTAATTTAAAAAAACTTTAGCTCTAGAATTAAAATTTAGAAAGAGATGGCAGGAAGACACACAGAATTGGCAGGGATGAATGTGAGACATTACAGAGGCATTTAACTTTGGGAAGTGTCATTACTTCATAGCTGAGTCTATGGTTTGCTTCCCAAAAGTTCCAGCTTAAATCTCTAATTAAAAGGATCTTGCAAAACACCTATGCTTGAGATGTTGCTAGTCTATGTAGGCAGCACAGAGATAGATAGATCTGACTCAGAAGAAGACAGCCTCTTATGAATTTAACTCTTATTTGACTGATGTTTAAGACTGACCGATTAATTAAAAAGGAGACTTGGGAAGAGAGACGTAGGAAGAAGAAGAGGGGGGAAAAGAACCACAGGCATATTTTTGAGAAGATGTTCAGGCATAAGGGACATTGTACAACACATCTCTGACCTTTACTACCCATATAATCTTGATAAAGGGCTCTGTGTCTGCTATTTGCATTGGAGGCAAAGCTCCCATTCACTCCTATGGTAGCTTTCCCCCCAATGCAAATAGAAGCCTGGGATGGGAGGAATTTGAAGGGAAACCACAGGGGGGCATGTAAAAAGCCAGTAACAGTCCTTAAGTTCACTGCATACCATCAGTGCCAGCCAAAAACATTTTGTTGTTTTAAGTGAAGTTGTAAACATCACCTCCACTTGTCTATCCACTCACTTTATTTACTTCCAAGTAAACATTTGCTAGATATAGCCAAGTTATACTGGTATCTGAGGGTAGAAAATACCAAATACAACCCTATCCCTGGCAGTAAAAATCCAAAAGCAACTAATTCAATAACTAACCATTGACTGCCCTTTCATGGCAGCCCAAATCTGCTGTCTGCATTGAATTTATTCTGCATGAACTAGCCCTGCAGACTACTAATTTGCCTTTTAAAATGATGTGCCTTTTAAAATGATGCAACAAGAATAGCAGGAAATCAGGTTGTTACAAAGGTGAAATTGCTCCATAAGGTTCTTCCAGATTTTTTTGGAAGAAGCGTGAGTTCTCACAGTAATAGTATAGTATTACAGTGCAAAACTGCAATTTCACTGATGCACTACAAGTGTCATAGCACTATAACTCTAAGGAAACATAATTAATCTAATTTGAGGGGATGGGGTCCTAATTTATCTCAGAATTAAAAAGAAACTCACCCAAGAAGGGCACAAAAATGTTGTGAGTGGTGCTGAAAATTGCCAGAAAACATTCCAGGACAACAGAAATATTGTTTGATTATTTTTTAAAACTCAACAACTATATTTAGGGGTAGCCATGTTGGCCATGCAGCAAGATACAACAAAATACAAAATCTACAAGCAGCAATGTTTTTATTGGGCAACTCCAAAACATAAAATAAGTTATGCAAGCTTTCAAAGTGTCACAGGCTTTTTCATCAGGCAAAGTCGTTAAAATGATACAGGAGATCTGCACAGGAACATTTGGATCTAAAGAGAAGTTACCTTTTTTTGCTAATGGAGTTGAAATTGTATTACCTGTCATTTATTGCATTTATTGGCCCACATGACCAATAAGGAGTGTCTGCCTGCACTGAAATCCTTCAATATCATCTTAACTGATAGCATCTCATTTAGAATGTAGGCCTGTGACTAACATCATCACCATTTTTCTCCTGTATGATTCTTAATATCTTTGCCTGATGAAGAAGCCAGTGAAACTTTGAAAGCTTGAGTGATGTATTTTATTATTTGGAATTGGCCCAATACAGGTATTGCTGCTTGTGGATTCTGGGTTTTTGTTTTGTTTGTTTGTTTGTTGTATTCTGAAGAATTACAGTAACAAATACAGCAGCCTCCCAACACATTTCCCCCATCTGGAGTATGTAGAAAAAGAAACTGATTTTTGTATGTTGAGGAATGTTGTAAGATTTAAATCAGTGGTACTGTTGGCTGAAATCATAACCACATTTGCTAGATGGTCAGTCCAGTTGACCTTAACAAAACTTGCTTCTGAGAATTAGATTGCACTGACTCAGTTTTACATAGCCAAACAACTCTACAGACTCTACTGTATTAGTCCTTTACTATGTTTTAGAGTGCCTCTTTTTAACTTCTTTCTGTCTTCATAGTTGCTAAGCCTGTGAAACAAAAATCAATGGGGAAACCAGTGAAAACACCATCCCTCAACTGGACAGAAGTGCTTCCCCCACCACCGTCTGCCAGTGAACTGAGCCAATATGTGGAAGAAGAAGAGGGAGAGGGAGAGGAAGAACTAGAAGTTAGGTAAGTGCTAAATGAAACATAAGAAACATCATTTCCTCATGATGCTAGTTGGGGGCATAAAGAGCCCAATGTGCCCCAGTCAAAATGTCTAATTCATTTATTCTTTGTTTACAGCTCAGAGGTGGAAGAGTGGTGTCCACCTTTGCCAGAAAGGACCTACCTGATGGAGAACATCCAGGAAGAGGTGTGTCCTCTACCTCCACCTCGGGGCAATGCTTCCTCTCCTGCTAATTCCTATGGACAACAGTCCACAGCCACATTGACCCCCTCACCCCGGGAGGAGATGCGAGCTTCTGAGGATATCCCAAGACTGCACCACTTTGAGATCCCACATCTGCCCAGGTATGAACCATATCTGATTACAAAGCATGAAGTCCACTTTTGTCGGACTTCCTTATATACCACCAACATGCTCATTGCTTTCCTAAGGCCCTCAAGTCTGGATATGTTGTCTTGATTTTGTCGTACTCAAGTGTATGCTATAGCTTCCATCCATGGAGCAGATGTTGTCCTCCAAAGGGGAACCTATGGGTGGGAATTTTGGGGAAGTAGATTTTGGATAAATATTAAGATACATTTGCTAATATTAGGTCATGCTCCCCTCTGTAGTCATGTAAACTCATTGGCTTGGATCCTGCCCTTTAGAACAGCAGTGAGCAGCTGTTGAGAGTCTAGGGGCTACTGAGAAACAAGTCATGCCAGAACAATCTGACCCTCTCTCCCCCCTCTCTCTCCCCCTCCCCCCCCCTCTCTCTCTCTATATATATATATATACACATACACACATATATAATTACCATCTTGGTAGATTAAGGGAATGCTGTGAATATACCATATTTTGATTTCAGTAAGTCCTTTGACAAGGTCCCCCATGATAATCTTGCAAGCAAGCTAGGAAACTGTGGGCTAGACAATGCAGCTGTTAGGTGGATTTGTAATTGGTTGACTAGCCAAACGCAAAGGGTGCTCAGCAATGGCTCCTCTTCATCTTTGAGAGAAGTGACCAGTGGGGTGCCACAGGGTTCTGTCCTGGGACCAGTGCTGGTCAACATCTTTATCAACAACTTGAATGAAAGAATAGAGGGCACGCTTATCAAATTTGCAGATGACACCAAATTAGGAGGAGTAGCTAATACCCCAGAGGACAGGATCAAAATTCAAAATGACCTTAATAGATTAAAAAGCTGGGCCAAAACTGACAAAATGAATTTCAACAGGATGAAATGTAAGGTACAGCACTTATGCAGAAAAAATGAAATACATAGATATAGGATGGGGGACACCTGGCTTAACAAGGCTACATGTGAAAGGGATCTAAGAGTCCTAGTAGACCACAGGTTGAACATGAGTCAACAGTGTGATGTGTGATTTGCAACTATTTTGGCAGGATGTCTCAAGATACTTACTGCTTCATAAAATCATAGAATCATAAAATCATAGAGTTGGAAGAGACCACAAGGGCCATCCAGTCCAACCCCCCTGCCATGCAGAAACTCAAAATCAAAGCATTCCCAACAGATGGCCATCCAGCCTCTATTTAAAAACCTCCAAAGGAGGAGACTCCACCACTCTCTGAGTGAGAGTGTTCCACTATCGAACAGCCCTTACTGTCAGGAATTGGCTCCTAATGTTGGGATGGCATCTTTTTTTCTGTAGCTTGCATCCATTGCTTCGAGTCCTGTTCTCTGGAGCAGCACAAAACAAGCCTCCTCCCTCCTCAATATGATACCCTTTCAAATACTTAAACAGGGCTATCATATCACCTCTTAACTGCCTTTTCTCCAGGCTAAACATACCCAGTTCCCTATGTCATTCCTCATATGGTATGGCAGGGGTAGGCAACTTTTTTGAGCCGGGGGCTGGGTTGCTGTCCCTCAGACAATTGTGGGGCTGAAGCACCAAAAATAAATAAATAAATAAATTTTTTAAAAAATTACAAATTTTAAAAAAATATGCATGCACACTCTCTCAGCCCCAGAAAAGCCATGGAAAAACCCCTGTGGAGATTTTGCCAAGAAAACCCCAAGAACAAGTAATAACAATCAATAATCAATATCATCATGGCGGGCGGCGGCGGCAGCAGGAGGACTGGCCTGGGGCCAGTCCAAAGGCCTCGGGGGGGCGCATCCGGCCCCTGGGCCTTAGGTTGCCTACCCCTGGGGTATGGTTTCTAGGCCCTTCACCATTTTAGTCGCCCTCCTTTGAACATGCTCCAGTTTGTCAATATTCTCTTTGAATTGTGGTGCCCAGAACTGTTGCATTCCAGGTGGGGTCTAACCAGAGCAGAATACAGTGGCACTATTACTTCCCTTGATCTAGACCAGGGGTAGGCAACCTTTCCCCTTTAAGGGCTGAGGGACTTCAGCTCCCAGAAGCCTCAGCCATGTTGGCCAATAGTCCCATGTTGGCCAATAGCTCCTGGGATTCTGGGAGCTGAAGTCCCTCGGCCCTTAAAGGGAAAAGGTTGTCTACCCCTGATCTAGACACTATATTTCTACTGATGTAGCCTAAAATGACATTGGCTTTTTTTAGCTGCCGCATCACACTGTTGAGTCATGTTCAACTTGTGGTCTACTAGGATTCCTAGACCCCTTTCACAACTAGTCACGTTAAGCCAGGTGTCCCCCATCCTATATCTATGCATTTCATTTTTCCACCCTAAGTGCAGTACCTTATATTTTGTTGAAATTCTTTTTGTTAGCTTTGCCCCAGATTTCTAATCTATTAAGGTAATTTTGAATTCCATGAAGATCTATGGATCCATGAAGATCAATCAGGATTTTTAAAAGATAATAAGAGATAAATATCAGAACTGTATTAAACATTATTGAATTCTATGAAAAACATAATGAAAGAAAATTAGCAATGATATTGATAGACACTGAGAAAGCATTTGGTAATGTAAAATGGGATTTCATGAAAGAGGTTTTGCAGAAAATGAACTTAGGGGGATAATTTATAATGTGGATTAATCACATTTTTGATGAGCAAGGGGCCCAGATTTAATAAATGGGGAGAAAACTAGGAGATGTGAAATAAATAAGGGAATGAGGCAAGGATGCCCTCTCTCCCTATTCCTATTCATAATTGTGTTGGAAATCCTCAATAGGAAAATCAGAAAAGATAAGTTAATTCAGGGACTAAATTTGCAAGGGCACTCTTATAGACTAAGAGCATTCACCAATGATCTGATTATATTTTTGGACAATCGAAGTAAGAGTATAAAAAGACTGATAAGAACACTGGAGGATTTGGTGCATTATCAGGATTTAAAATAAAGATCCTTGCTAAAAACTGATTTAAGAAGGAAGAGGAGGAATTAATGGAGATCTCAAAGTACAAGGTAGATAAAAGAGTAAAATATCTAGGCATAACAATTATTTAAAAAATTCTGAGTTATTTGATCAAAATTATTATAAAACATGGGATAAAATAAAATAAGAATTGAAGAAATGGTCTAAACTAAACCTTTCCCTATTAGGGAGAATATCAGCTGTCCAGATGACCTGCTGCCTAGAATGTTGTATTTATTTCAGTCGGTACCAACTATTACAAATAATAAAAATTTAAACAGTAGGACAAAGAGATGACAAAATTCATTGGGCAGAGGGAAAAGGCGAGAGTCAAACTAAAGGTCTTGCAGAACAGGAAAGAAAAAGGGTTTGCCAAATCTGAAAATATACTATCACACATGTAGCATGTTATAGATTAACGACTGGATACAATTTGAGAATAACAGATTATTACAGTTGGAAGTTCCTAGTTTGTGCTATGGCTGGCATGCTTTCTTATGTTAAAACAAAATACAATCTAATAGGAAATTTTCAAACCATTATATAAGGAAATCTCTTTTGATATGATGCTATCTGAAAATTACACTATGGACATCAACACATAAAGCATTCCATTAAAAAATCTATAGGGAATAAATGGTTAATATATAAAATATTACTTAAAACAAAAGAAGGTAAACTCCAAATGAAAACCCAAGAAGAATTGAAACAAAAAGTATGGAGATTCATTGATTTGTTTATAGCTAGATAGTAGAACAATTTAAAAGAGATATAAAGATTGAAGGAATTCAGCAATAAAGGACAGAATTAGACAGGTTGTTACAATCAGGAAATAAGCAGTTAATAACTAAATTCTATAAAATATCATCGTCATTTGAAAATGAAGAAGAAATAGTGAAAAATAACATGGTAAGTTGGGCCCCAAATATTGGATACTAATTCTAATAGAACAATGGACCAAAACATGAGCCCAAAGCATCAAATTACTACAAGTAATTAATTAAAAGAGAACTTTTACGAACTTTTCTTTAGATGACACTTGACACCTGAGAAACTGGTGAGGATGTATAAGAATATGAAAAACATTTGTTAGAAATGGGGAGGGGGAAATGCTACATATTATCATGTGTGGTGATAGAGGAAAGGATGTGCCAAAGTAAAAGAATATTGGAAAATTATATATAACAAGATCAAAGAAATACTATGAATAGCCATCCTGCAAATTCCTCAGATATTTCTACTTAACATGTTAGACAAAATGGACAGACAAGTGGAGAAGTATGGGAAAGTATTGTTATATATGGGATCATCAGTGCCAGAAAGTAGAAGAGTAAGGAGATACCTTTGATAGAGGAAAGGAAAATGAAGATGATGAAAATGTATGAAGACAACTAGACATTTTGATGAGAACTGGGACAGTATCAGTTCTCTTTGGGGATAAAGGAGAGGAAAGGAATAGTATTATCCTAAAAGGGAAAAGCAAAATGGTGTGAAAAGGGATAAAGAGAGGATAAATAAAAAAGAAAGTAGAACCCATTATGCTCAACTAACAAAAGGAGATAACTAGTAATGAGATAAGAAAACAGACATATCAGGAAAGATAAAATATCATCTCATAAAGGTGAAATAAGGAAGTTACAATTGGGTTTGGGTGATTAAATGTGTGGGGATAGTTTGAAGTGAATGAGTAGAAGTTGCAGTTGTAATGTATGTATTATAATGAAATATGTTAGTTTATTGTGTAATGTGGTACTAATCAGAGTTTGTTTATTGTAGTATTGTCATATTTTAGGGAAGAGGAAAACTATTTTTTAAATAAATAAAAAAAAACCTGTGATGCAGCAGCTTAAAAAGCCAATGCAATTCTAGGCTGCATCAATAGAAGTATAGTGTCTAGATGAGTGATGGCAACCCTTTTAGAGACTGCATGCCCAAAGTTAAAGGTGCCCCCATGCTGGAGGGGGGTGGGACTTCTAGGGGGAAGGGACTTCCCTGGGGCAGGACATCTGCATTCTGGGGACAGGACTTCTGCTTTCCAGGGGCAGGACCTCCTCTTCCCCCCCCCCCCCCCCCCCCGCACCTGGGCCATCAGCTGCCTCTCCGGAGACAGCTGAAGGCCCAGGACAGTGAGGAAGAGGAGGGACAGACACACACCTGTTCTTCCTCTTCCCTGCCCTTCCCTGTTCCTTTAACTGTCTCTAGAGAGGCAGTTGAAGAGACGGGAGGGCAAGGGAAGAGGAGGAGCAAGCGCCTGTTCCTCCTCTTCCCCCACCTTCCCATCTCTCTGCGTGCCCTCCAAAATGGCTTCACATACCAGAGATGGCACATGTGCCATAGGTTCACCAACACGGGTCTAGATCAAGGGAAATCATAGTGCCACTCTATTCTGCTTTGGTCAGGCCTCACCTGGAATACTGTGTCCAGTTGTGGGTTCCACAATTCAAAAGGATGTTGAGAAGCTGGAATGTGTCCAGAGGAGGGCAATCAGAATGGTCAAGGGTCTTGTAACTATGCCTTATGAGGAGAGACTTAGGGCCTATGCAGACTGCCAGAAATAGTGCACATTAAATTGAGGCACTGCCCTGGCTCAGTACTAGGGAGTCATGGGAATTGTATTTTTTTTTCTGGGACATTGAGCCTTCTCTGTCAGAGAGCTCTGGTGCCACAATAAATTATAGTTCCCATGATTCCCTAGCACTGAACCAGGGCAGTGCCTCAATTTAATGTGCACTATTTCTGGCAGTCTGCAAAGGCCCACTTAGGGAGCTGGGTATGATTTACCTGGAGAAGAGAAGGTTAAGAAGTTATAGCCCTGTTTAAATATTTGAAGGAATGCCATACAGAAGACAGAGCAAGCTTGTTTTCTGCAGCTCAAGAGACTAGGACCCAGAGCAATGAGCTCAAACTATAGGAAGAAAGATTACACCTCCAACAGAGTTTGGATGGCCAACTGTCAGGAGTGCTTTGTTTGTGAATTCCTGCATGGCAGGAGATTGGACTGGGTGGCCCTTGTGGTCTCTTCCAACTCTTATGATTCTTTCATTGTGTACATACAACCATACAAAGAGTTGATCTTTGCCATTATGACTGTCTTCACACTTAACTTGATGCTTCTTGTTTTCAAGGCGGTTACCCAATGGCTCAGGGCCATTACCCAGGGCTTCAAGTCCTCCAGTGACTCAATCCAATCCAAATCTAAACATCCCTGAAGAGGGACCTGAAGGCATCACTTCTAGGCAAAGTCATCGACGTAACCTGAGCCAGACACCAGTACAAAGTGCAGAGAATGTGGACTCCCCAGGAGTAGGTGTGTGCATTTTCTCCTAGAACAGATTTTTGTTAGGTCATCCCATTGCCTAAATAACCAAAAAGCAGCAAATTGCATATGATCTAAGAAGCTAAGCAATGTCAGCTCTGGTTAGTACTTGAATAGGAGACCACCAATGAATACCAGGTGCTATATACTATATTTCAGAGGAAGGAACTGTCAGAACCACCTCTTGGGTATTCCTTGCCTAAGAGAACCCTATGAAATTCATGGGGTCACCATATGTAGACAGGTGACTTGAAGGCACATACATGTGCGCGCACACACACATACCCCACACACCTACACTTAATTATAATAAGAAAGAAGAGTGACACAGCCTGATAGTGGTTAGATAGTATCAGGATCTAATAGGGATTGGGGAGACCAGGGTTCAAATTGCCACTTAGCCATGGTATTCTCTGAGTTTCCAAGCTTAGCCTGCTTCATGTGTTTTTTGTAAAATGAAATGGGAGGCGGACAAGAGCATGCATAGTGCTGTCAGCTTCTTAAAGAAAGGGTGGGACAAAAACATACCAGATACATGGATATTCAATACATTCCCTTTTAGCAAGAAAGGGTTCTGACCTTGTGTAGCTTCCCTAAGGAAACTCCAGCATAGTAGTAACTGTTTTTCTCCATTCAGCCATATAAAGCCATGCTAGTTTTACTTAACAGCTATCCTTTACCAGGGCTCAGCCTTGCATAGGATAGAATAAGTAGCTAGGTGATAGTCTCTTACCTAGATGTTGGATTTTTACTGACAGGCAAACCCTATCCCAACCTAGGAGATATGCCTCTCCCTCCAGGGCAGAAAGCAAAAGGCAAGAAGAAATCTAAGTCTAGCCACTACCGTCGAGAGAAGAAGCAGGGAGGTAAGTGCAAAGGAGGTTGTGTTCTGTCTCAGAGCGCATGCCTTCCAGCTTCCACGTGCATTGAGTCACACCCACAGACTTATGGGTGTACAATTTTGACATGCTAAGTTCTGTCAGCAGATTTAAATGAATACATGGAGGAGAGGGTGCTCATTACTGCATAGATGTCATGTACTGGCTAACTGCAGTTCAGAAACACAAGCCTCAGCAAAGTCAGAAAGCTTTATGCAGATAAATGAGTTCATCACAGCATAACAATGTTGTCAGGACTGAAGCATTTTCAGTTACATAATATATTAAAGCACATAGCAATTCAAACATTTCCACATGCTCTCACCCCAATTGTCACACCCCATCCTAATAATTTTCCCAGGACCATCCCTCCTTTCCACTCCATACCAAGCATTCCCACTGAACTGACTAGCACGGATTTCCTCTCCTCACATCTACTCATTAGCTAGCTCCGATGAAAATAAACAATCTTTCCACCCAGCATCACCGATTGTGTAACATATCCCATCATCCAATATTACATTGCATATACAGAATATATGGCTCGCCAGTGTGGCAGGAGCTATGATCCTGACTTTGGATGAGCAAATGGGCAGGGCTTTAATGAAATCCCATACAGCAGGGGTGGGCAGATGCTCCATGGTTAGGGGGCCATTCCCCCTCCCCTAATGTGTCACTCTGGCACATTTCAATGCCAATGTGGAACACTTCTGGATGCCATTTTGGCTGATATGGGGGTGGGTTTTGGATCTCTGGGGGAAGTTGGAGAAGCAAACTGCCACACTTTCTGGAGATTTTGGCAGTTTGGGGGCTGTTTGTGGTAAAAAAAAAAAGTCACCCAAATATCAGCTTGAATTTTTTAAGCTATTTGGAGGGGAGGTGTTGGGCATTTCAAACTTCCTAAGGCTTCAGCTTTTGTTTAGGAAACAAAATATTTAAATTAAAAAACAATCAAAGCTAAGTCTGTTGAAGATTAGCTTTCAATTTGCAGAGTAGTAAAAATGTTACTCTCCATTTGTTGCTGCTTCTTTGCGTACTGAAACTGAGAAACAACAAGACAAGTAGCTTGCAGTTAATGAAAAGTTTACTAATAGCTTGAATCTATATATGCATGAGGAGCCAACATCATAACTGGCTAATGAATAGAGCAAGTAAAAGAAGAAACCTTTAATCTTACCATCTGTCTGGAGGAAAAAGTGGGAGAAGGGAGATGGTGACAGGACAGACAGAGAGGAAACTCTTTGTGTGAGAAGTAACTTCCTAAATGCAAGTGACCTACATCACATGGTTTGTTTACTAGGTTACAAAAGGCATTTATTACCATGTCATTCCAATCCTAGTACTGAGCAAATGGGAGGTTTTAAATAAGGGAAGACAGCAGAGTTTTTACATGCAAGGAAATGGTATACTATCTAAAAATCCCACTTGCTCTAAATGGTAAAGAAAAAGGGAAGACAGAATGCTGAAATTTTCCAATGGGGTATGTATGGCTTCAGGGGCCATATGTGTCTATGAATTATACTTTGCCCAGAGATTAGCTACCCAAGTCTTTTCAAAAGTGTTGCTTACACATTTAAACAGACCGGGAATCACATACCCCCCCCCCATGCAACCACTAAGCCCTTTTGCTTTCCCTACATTCCTCAAGCCAAAACAAGTTTGTTTGGCTGCAAAATGAGGATTGCTACTTCTGGAAGCCTTCAGGACTAGCAGCTCACAGGTCCTTCTGCTGTAGAGGCAGGAGAGAGCAGTTAGGACCATGCAAGTTTGTGCTTCCCAGCTGAGAAGCCACCTGCACATACAGGTATGACTCCCAAGATTCACCCAAGTGTGGAGAGCTAGTCAGGAATCATGACTTTTCACAGTACTGAGCCCAACTCCACTGCTGCTAATCCTTCCCAGTTTTTGCAGGTAAGGGAGAAGTTGTCCCAGTTGTTCCACAGCAGTAGCCAGTAATTCCAACTAGTAACCAACTTTCAGCTGTAGTTGTATTTTCAAAACTTGGGAACATTTTTTTAAGTAAAGCTCCCAGACCCCTCTAGCCAGCATAGGATTCTGGGATATGTTATTTGGGGTGGGGGAAAACTATCCTGAATTCTTCATCGTAAAAAGCACAAATTTAGTACCAGGAAATCTTCAGGTTTCTAGTCTGTAAGAGCATCTCTATAGTTCCAGTGACAAACACATATGGGGAATGCTGAAGTCCTATCGCCCTATGGAATGAGGCACTGACAGGTCTTCATCCCTTGATTCTACTTGTAGATCTTCCACCACCACCCTTGCCACCACCTGAAGAAGACCTCAGCAGCTCTACTGCAGACAGCACTCCACGACTGGACTGTGACCCTTCTGCCCTGGAGAAGGACCTGAATGGTTCCTTAGCTGCAGAGAGGAAAGTCATCCATCGCACAATGGCAGGCCAGCACTATCACCAGCACAGAGATGGTAATGCTGGCTACAGTGGTCACTTCCCATGCTGTGGGGTCAGTGTATCTAGAGCCAATTTTCCCAGCATTCATTATGGTATACCTGGCAGGGGTAGGCAACCTTTCCCCTTTAAGGGCCGAAGGACTTCAGCTCCCAGAAGCCTCAGCCATGTTGGCCAATAGTCCCATGTTGGCCAATAGCTCCTGCGATTCTGGGAGCTGAAGTCCCCCGGCCCTTAAAGGGGAAAGGTTGCCTACCCCTGTGCTAGGGCATCCGATTATCTTCTGGTACTGCCAAGTGGTTGGGGATTAGGAGCTCTCTTTCACAATTTCCCAGTGTCCACATAACCTCAGTTGAATAGCACAGCTGACAGAGATAAGCAATAGAACCTATGTGCCCAGTTCCTTGTAATGAGTTCCAAGGACTTGGGCACTTTTGATTGCATTTCTGCCTAGATAAACCCATAAAATTGTTCCTTGGTGTCTCTGGATGATGATCAATGATGATTGATGATTTCACATGCCTGGGCTTCCATCCATTAATACACAGGAAGCTGCTCTGAATGCAAAATAATGGCAGAGGATAAGTGAAACCACAGCCAGTTTTGTTGTTGTTCTCTCTTAGCAGAGGAGGAAATCATCCCTTACAGCAAGCCCAGCTTTCTCTCCAGAAGCCAAGTGTCAAGCAATTGCTCCACAACAGGAAGTTCTTCTTCCAGGGGATCAACAGCATCTAGAGGTCATGGGTCAGGGCGCAGCCGGACAATAGGCGAACGCAGTGAGGTGATGCTGTAGCACTTCCTGTGCTCTTTTTCCATTTTTATTTTTGGCACAGAGAGACAGAAAAATACTAGCTCTGGGAGATGCATCAACATGTGCCTAGAATCAGCACAATGAATACTGTGGCAGAGGGGTAGGGAAGCTTTGGTCCTCCATATATTTTGTACAGCAACAACTGGAATCATTTACTTTTCACCATGCTGGGTGGGACTTCTGAAAGTTGTGGGCCAAAATAACCCTCAGCTCTGCTCTCGCAGCTGCTGAGACTCTAAGAACTACCCTTGGATTCCTTGATTTTATTTAAGACCATTGTTCAGGGGTTGGGGATTGAACCCCTTTTGTTGTCCTTAATCCAGATTGCTGTCACATAATGCCTGTTCACTATGAAGCAAATGCATATGTAGGCTGAATGCAGACATAACCATCACAGTTTGTGTCATTCATAAAATCTGTGGAGGTGATTTTCAATTGAGGTGTCCATTCAGGAACAATGTGTCAAACATCATCACATCTTATGCCATAGCTTTGACCCAAATCTCTTTCCCTTCTCTCCACACTTCTCGCTCGATCGCATGTGCATGCACACACACGCACATACATATTGTGTTTTGAGCAAGAAAATTAGTGCTGGGAATCCCAGCCTTGCAATAAATAGTGTGTCACTCAGGGGCAGTAATCAATTCAAGTGGTTGAGACTAGGGAGAAAAATAAATTTAAACAGAGAGATTGAGTTGAGGAATGAACTAGCTTCCTTGCTTTATTTATTTATTTATTTATTTATTGTTTAAAACTGCACCTTTCACCCATGAGGTACACAGAACTATGTCCAGAAAATATTGATGGAAGCTTCCCTTAAAATGAAACAGCAATTACATATGAGGAGCAATTATAAAGAAGAGCAGCAAATAATTAAACAATAAAAGGCTGGTGGAAAGGATAGGCATTACTTAAGAAGAAAGAAAGGATAGCCAATCTCACCTTCTTTGCCAATTGGGGTTCTGCTACCTGAAAGATCCTTCCTTGTCTTGAGTACTTACCAATCTGATGTCTGTAGATGATGGGATATATCACTGGGTTTCTGATGGTGGCCAAATGTACCAAGTTGGAAGGAAGGGATATGCCAAGCACAAACCCCAAGGTTAGGATATGGTTTCTCCCACTCATCCTTAGGGGAACCCTTCCTTGAGACTAAACATTTCTGATTACCTAATCTGGACATCCTGCAGGAGGTGTCGAAGTATCTCCATCCTAGGGATGTAGTTCTTTACTAATTTTCTTCTCAAAGGGAGCAATGGACAATTTTAGTAAATTTTTCCTGCTGCAAGAAAGTCTTCGAAAACCACAGTTTTCAAAGCTTATACACATTTCAAGACTCATTCTGCAGAAAACTCACATGTGGTTCTGTACAGGAGATAGCATTTTAGCACAGGAAACAGCATTTTCTGCACATAAAATAATTTATACTGAAAACTGTGTTTCATGCAAAACAACCATGTGAGAATTGTGTCCAGAATAAGTCCAAAACTGAAAAAAAAAAAAAACTTCAATTATTTTCAAATATTCTTTCCATTGCTACTCCTTCCCCAGCCACCCCTAAGGTCTAGTGCAGGATTAAAGGAAGGACAAATAAAAAACAGAGTCAGACCTACTGACGTGTTGTCCCCTTTGTCCTTTCAGGAAAAAAGATGAAACCAAATGGAGTCGGCATGAGAGCAGGGCCTATGAAATTGGCATCTGTGGACTATGGGCTGGGGTAGGATGGAAGTCCCATGCTGCTAATTTATGACCTTCCATAAGGAGCCATGCAACCTGTCCTCTTGTAAATAATTTTTCTCTGGCTGTTGGCAGTCCCTGGAAGCCAAGGAAGCTGTATTTATGAATCAAGACAAAGGAACGCTCCAGCCTTGGGCCTCTTGGGTTCTGTGGAGGATTTTTTTCTGGCATTTCTGCAACTGGAGAATTCATGCCCAGTGGGAGGGGGGGGGTGGGATTGGAGAATGTGGTGGGAAAGGGTGTTTGCCTTCGGTCATCCAGCTCAGGATGGGCATTGAGGAGCAGCCTACAACATACCAAGCACATGCTCAGATACTGCCCAGGTACTCAGCCCCAAGGCAAGGTTCACCAGGGGGTTCTTTGGTAGCTTGTGAATGCTTTTGTAAAATGATCAATAAAATTGTTTGTTAACCTGGATCTTGCTGGACTGCTTTCACTTTCACTTCCTCCTGGCAAGATGCACACAACCCTCTTTGGGAATCCTGGAGAGCACAGAAGAAAAGACAGGCCTTTTTCAAAATTAGAACTTGGAAAAGTTATTTTCCCAGAATGCCCTGGCCATTTTGGCTAGAGTATTCTTTGAGATGTATCCCCCCCATTAACATTTCCATATTCTGTTCAAATCACACTTGCCTTAAAGAGCTATCCTGAAGGCAAGAGGTGTTCCACAGCAGAACAGACTGCCTCAGCGTTGTTCAGCTGTATTAGATGGGAGGTTTTTACATTGAGGTTGGTTAGACACAGTCAAGGTGCTGTGGATTTCCTGCATCAAGAGGAACCTTGAATGGTTGTATAGAAAAACAAGAAACACCTGATGAAATTTCCTCTTCTACACAATTATTAAATGTACAGGAGCTCTGTCCCTTATTTCACCTGGCAATTCTACTTCCAGCTCTACAGATTCTATGATGGTATTGCACCCAGACTGGACAGGATACAAACTGCATACAAACCGAATGGTCCAAAATCGCAGCAGTAGAAACCTGAAATGAAAGCCAGTTCCCATCAAATGGCAGGTGCTGACAAAAGTTGGCAAGCTAGCCAAGTTGCCTTGGATTTCAGCCCAGCACAAATGATGAGTGGCTCTGCAGTCACTCAGGTCATTTGTCCATAAATGGAGATTAGTTTGCTATGAGCACAGCAAGCCAAATGTCAGTGTGTGTATGCTAGCTCTACAGGGGCTTTAGAAAGACTTGACAGAGGGCAAGGATCAGCTGACACAGCTTAACCTTCAATTCCTATGCCGCTGAGTAGCCAAAGAGACACAACTATCCCCAAATCTATCATTACTTGGTCCCACATCTGAGTTGGAGAGAAAGGTCACCTTTTCATCTTGGTTCTCACTTCTTGTCCTTTTTTTGGCAGCTTGGCATGTACAGTTTGAGGCAATGGCACATTTCTTGGCATGAGGAGAAAATGGAAGTGCAAGAACATCACTGGCTTCATTTTGGCAAATTAGGCTGCTGTTCAAGGTCATTGAACAGATGGTAGCAGGGCTAGGAGAGATACTGGCAATCCTAGCAGCTCTCTCTTTGCTTTTAACAATCAGAGCTGCAAACAGATGAAAGGGATTTTAATGGGTGAATCGTAGGAGTTTTACAGTGAAATTCTATGTGCTTTTTTATACAAAGTGCCACTGTGTTGAATGTGGCCTATTTCCTCAAAAGTGAGTTGCAGATTGCAGTGAAGGGGAGAAACCTGGAGGAGGGATGTGTGTCAAAGCAGCTGACCAAAACAGCCACTCTCCTGTCCGCCTCTTTTCCTTTTTAGCCATCTGTGTCTCCTCTAGTATTTACTTGTTATGCTGGCCTTGCTCCACTGAGTTCAAAACAGTGTAGATGGCTCATCCTCATCCTCATCCTATCATTCCAACAACCCTCCGAGGTAGTGCAGGCTGAGAGATCAACTGCCTCAAGCTCACCCAGCAAAATGGATGGTTCAAGTGGAACAGGAACCTTGAGCTCCCAAGTTCCAGCACAAGACTCCATATCATTATACCATAATATCTTTCCCATTGGTCTCAATGAGAAATGAAGTGAAAGGGTATATGAGGGTCTGATCTTGGTTGGGATTCTGCAGGAAAGCCCCAGTCCTCTCATGGTGTCCATGTGCCCCACTTGACAGAAGTCAGTCCTCATGGATTACTTCTTCACTTGGAAATTCCACTCTGATCAAAGTATGGTTGGAATCCTGTTAGTTAGTCCAACATTGGACGTTATCACACGGGGAGTCGCGGGGAGAAAGTGGAAATAAACAGGCACGAGTGGAAGTCTTTCATTTATGGGATTTGTCCCGTTCTGCCTCGTCTGATAACTAAATTCGAATTTAAAAGGGGGTTAATTCGAACGAAAACCTGATCTTTTCATTTTCGGGATTTTGGGGGATTTGAAAAGATCAGGTTTTTGTTCGAATTAACCCCCTTTTAAATTTGAATTTAGTTATCAGACAAGGCGGAACGGGACAAATCCCGTAAATTAAAGTCTTCCACTCGTCCGGTTTATTTTCAGTTTTCGGCGGCAGATCTCCGTGTGATAACGTCCCTAGAAAAGGTAAATCCAATGGATTCAATGGATCTAAAAGGAATAGGGGCAGGAGTTCTTTATCACAGTCTACATTACGTAACTTTAAGTATACTTAGCTATGTTACAGAGGTGCTAAGAAACCCTGTTAGTGAATTGCCAAGACATGTAACTGGACACCAGCAAGAGTCTCCCTTTACACATCAGGCTCAACCTAGCTGCCACTCCTTAGCCAGTGTCCTAATGCACAAAAAAACCCCAATTTACATCAATACCTTTGCTGGCTCCCCTTCATAATAATGCTGTGGCCCTTACTGGTAACAGATGTTACAGGACTGCCTAATTGTAATTCCTGCAGACATAAGTCCACTTATGGCATGGCAATGTTTTGTCCTAAGAGGTTTGTGAAACCAAAACACACCTTCAGGGGCTGGTGACAGAGAAATGGGTTGTAGAAAAGGCATAGAGTTGTTTTGTTCATTTTTGCGATTTATCCTGCCACTGGGGGAGTGGTCCCTCCCTCCCACGGCTGCTAATGATAAATGAGCTTGTGGTCAATAAATCAAGGAGAAAATCTGCTCAGGAAATGAGAGAGCTCCACATTTCATAGGAGGGAGAAAGCTGATTGGCTGCAGAGATTGGGTTTGTTTATGAACATCAGCCAGAATCCTGCTAGAGGCTTATGTCTTTGTAAGTGTCCTTACATCTGCAGGAATTAGAATTGGGAAGTTCCATATCATCCATATCAAGTAAATGGCTGCTGTTACATTACTAGATAGAGGAGACAGCAAAGTGAACAATGTGCATTAGGACAAATGTTCATTGGGACACTATCTAGGGAGTATCAATGCATTCATGTGCATGACAGAGCTTGATGCACATCAGGATAATCTTGCTAGGGTCCTATTATGCATCTTTGCAAATCATTAACAGAGTTTGTTAGTGCCTCTGTTACCTAGCTAAATATATTTCATTACATAACATACTGTGATAAAGGATTCCAGCCATTGTCACCACACACCTTTTGCCCATGTTGCTGGACGCATAACCTTCCTGAGCATAAACCTTTCTCTCTCCACTTTCTCCTTCATTCAGTCACTGATGGCAAAGCTCATTTGATCCTCAAGATCAAATGCATCGCCAAAAAGAATAAAAAGAGAATGATGATTTGCATATACTAATGTCTGTCTTGTTGTGTGCCTTCAAGTCATTTCTGATTTATAGTGACCCTAGGGGGAACATATCATGGTTTTTGGAGCAGCTGAGAGTATATGACTTACCCAAGGTCATCCAGTGGGTTTCCAAGGCCAAGCTGAAAATAGAACTCCATTGCTCAAACCACTACGCCACACTTGCTCTCAATATCTGTCTAGTGCAAATATGAAATACTGCTTATTTAAATAAAAGTACAGTACATGGTGTAGTGGTTTGAGTGTTGGACTATG
Organism: Phrynosoma blainvillii; assembly: GCA_026167975.1. Taxonomy (NCBI): domain Eukaryota; kingdom Metazoa; phylum Chordata; class Lepidosauria; order Squamata; family Phrynosomatidae; genus Phrynosoma; species Phrynosoma blainvillii. The sequence goes on along the minus strand of JANUYF010000006.1, from coordinate 14,726,094 downwards.
ACTCTGGAGGCCAGGGTTTGATTCCTAGCTTGTCTATGAAACCTACTGGGTGACCTTGGGCAAGTCACACACTCTCAGCCTCTGGGGAAGCCAATAGAAAACCTCCTCTAAACAAATCTTGCCAAGAAAACCCCATGATAGTTTTGCCTTAGGGTCACCATAAGTCAGAAGCGCCTTGAAGGCACACAACAACAACAACGAACTATAGTGGGTAAGACCTAATGACTTATGTTCCTACTCAGCTTACTGGTGGACAACATCAAGGAATCTGCTTTACATTAAGAATATGTCTATACTGTAAACTGTAAACCCTTTGGAAAGTATGGGAAAAGTCATGAAAACACTTCAAAGCTTTGGCAAAGTAAAATACCTGGAGATCTGAATTACAAAGAAAAATATGAACTTGTCCAAGAACAATTATACCAATATGTGAAAAAGAATAATAATAAAAAAAAAGATAGGGAAAAATGGTCCAAAACAAATCTGTCTTTTTCAGGTGGAATCTCCATAATAAAAATATCAATCTTTCCAAGACTCAGTTTTCTTTCCAATTTACCAATAACCACAAATAAAAAAAAGTTTGCTGTCTGGCACAAAGAAATAAAAAATTATATTGGAAGGGGGAAAAACCATGGGTAAAACCCTAATAGATATCAAAGAAAATGGAGGATGTTGCAATCCCAATCTAGAACTTTACCGTGAGGCAAATATGCTAAATTGGCTATCCAAATGGATAAAGTTAGATAACAGCAAACTACTAAATCTGGAAAGATTTAACTTGAGATTTGCATAGCATGTGTACCTATAGTACAGAAAGTACAAAATACACAAGGAATTTGAGCATCATTTTATAAGAAAAGCCATATTAAATACCTGGAAAGGAATTAAAAACAATTTTTAAAGAGGAATACCTGGCTGGGTTTCTACCCAAGAAGCCTTTCATAGTAGATGGAGCACTGCGGACATTTGGCCGAGAAACAAAGATATCTTAGAAAAGAACACCCAAAATCAAATCTCAATGAAATAGAAAAAAATAGAAGGATTGGAAGGGGATAAAACAACATTGATTACCAAACAAGCAAATAAAAGAAAGGTTCAGCATAGACCAAAAACAAGGATTCAAAACAATAACAAACTAGACAAGATACTAGAGGGAAGTGAGAAGAATCAAACTTCAAAACTATGTAAAATCTTCTTAGAAAGGAAAACAGAACAAGACATCATCAAGGAGATGGTAAAGTGGCAGCAGACATAAGTAGAGAAATCAACATTGACACTTACATGCATTAATATGTATCATTATGCATGTAAAAAGACATCTTGGGGGCAAAACAGATGGACAGAAGAGGCAGCTTGAAGCCAACCCTTCCAAAGACGGATTGGGGTCATGGTGAACATGGGGTCTAAAGCAGCCCCATGCCTGCACCATCGCTGCATCATTCTGGATCCTTTGCCCCTGTGATCAGACGACGTCGCAGCAAACCCCGCCCATCCCTGCATCATCCCTGCATCATCGCTGCATCATTCTGGATCCTTTGCCCCTGTGATCAGACGACGTCGCAGCAAACCCCGCCCATCCCTGCATCATCCCTGCATCATTGCTGCATCATTCTGGATCCTTTGCCCCTGTGATCAGACGACGTCGCAGCAAACCCCGCCCATCCCTGCATCATCCCTGTGCCATCGCTGCATCATTCCAGCTCTTTGTAATTCCTCTTCAAAGAGGAATTACGGCTGCACGACCAGAATCATTCCGGTATGGTTCTGGATTGATTCCATGCTGCTTTTCTTGCTGCTTTGAGACCCCTGGTGTGATAGCGTCCCTAGCTGATAAAATGTGTTGATGATTGAATATACAGCTTACAGTCCATGAAGTCAAGTCACCAAGACATCCAGATCTTCAAGCAAGCTTTCTTTTATTGCAAAATCAGCATGAGCAAAAACAAATAATAATAATAACATCTTCACTTTAGCCAGAATGGCTAAACAGGAACAAAACTTATCTGCTACATGGTTAAAGTTAGTTAAGCTTCAGCATCAGCAAAAATATATCTCAATTGGTCCATTACAGCTTAAAGTTAAAAGACAAGTGTGAGACTTTTCTGGATCACAACTCTCAGCCCCCAATTGTCCACCCCTTTGGGTGTAGCCCTTTCAGACTGATTGGTTGAAGTTACATGACGTGTGTTAGCCCAACCTTTAATTACCATATTAAATCATGTGACTGCAGTTCCCATAACATTCCCATATTTATGAAACCTCTTATTGCAAACAAAGCACTTTCTCATAGAACTGTAGCTTGTTTGGGCTAAAGCACACCTGGGCTGATAATTGTGAATCTGGCCTCAGAAAACAACTTTTCTCAGCAAGGAAAAATACAGACACACATCTTTACATTTCAACATTTTAACATTAACTATATGTCCCATCAAATTCTACCAGAACACACACACCAACCAGCTTTTCCCCCAGCATAAAAAGGAGTGGAAAAAATTAGCTCCTTTTTTAGCCAGGGAAAGGGTGCCACAGCCCAAAGCCGGCTTGCCGACATTGCGGCAGCATGTGGCGTGTAAATGCTGCATTGCCACAGCGTCTTGACGCTGCCCACATCTGGGTGCCCACCTGACTTCCAGGTGGCTTCAGGGTGACTTGGGAGTGTGGGCCATATAAACGCCGCATTTACAGGTCGCCCGGAAGGCAGCTTTTAGAGCTGGTCTGTTCCAGCTCTCAGTTCACAAGATGGCAAACTATCAAGGAAAACTATCTAAAAATGGAATTTAGGTGGCACTTAACTCCAGAAAAACTAGCATATATATATATATATATATATATACACAGAACAAGCACTGGAAATGTGAAAATATAGTTGGTTCCTGGTCTCACATAGAATCATAGAATCATAGAAGCATAGAGTTGGAAGAGACCACAAGGGCCATCCAGTCCAACCCCCTGCCATGCAGGAACTCCCAATCAAAGCATCCCTGACAGATGGCCATCCAGCCTCTGCTTAAAGACCTCCAGGGAAGGAGACTCCACTACTCTCCGAGGGAGTGTGTTCCACTGTCGAACCGCCCTTACTGTCAGGAAGTTCCTCCTGATGTTGAGGTGGAATCTCTTTTCTTGCAGCTTGCATCCATTGCTTCGGGTCCTAGTCTCTGGAGCAGCAGAAAACAAGCTTGTTCCCTCCTCGATATGACATCCCTTCAAATTTTTAAACACGGCTATCATATCACCTCTCAGCCTTCTCTTCTCCAGGCTAAACATCCCCAGCTCCCTAAGTCGTTTCCAGACCCTTCATCATTTTAGTTGCCCTCCTTTGGACACACTCCAGTTTCTCCACATCCTTTTTGAATTGTGGTGCCCAGAACTGGACACAGTATTCCAGGTGAGGCCTGACCAAAGCAGAATAGAGTGGGACTATTACTTCTCTTGATCTAGACACTATACTTCTACTGATGCAGCCTAAAATTGCATTGGCCTTTTTAGCTGCTGCATTGCACTGTTGACTCATGTTCAACTTGTGGTCCACTTGGATTCCTAGATCCCTTTCACACGTAGTCTCATTCAGCCAGGTGTCCCCCATCGTATATCTGTACTTTTTGTTTTTCCGCCCTAAGTGCAGTACCTTACATTTCTCCGTGTTGAATTTCATTTTGTTAGCTTTGCCCCAACTTTCTAGTCTGTTCAAGTCATTTTGAATTTTGATCCTGTCCTCTGGGGTATTAGCTACTCCTCCTAATTTGGTGTCATCTGCAAATTTGATAACTATGCCCCCAATATCGTCGTCCAAGTCATTAATAAATATATTGAATAGCACTGGGCCCAGGACAGAGCCCTGTGGCACCCCACTGGTCACTTCTTTCCAAGTTGAAAAGGAGCCATTGTTGAGCACACTTTGGGTTCGACCAGTCAACCAATTACAAATCCATGTAACAGTTACTTTGTCTAGCCCACATTTTACCAACTTGCTTGCAAGAATGTCATGGTGAACCTTGTCAAAGGCCTTACTGAACTCAAGATATACTATATCCACAGCATTCCCTTCATCTACCAAGCTGGTAATTTTATCAAAAAAAGAGATCAGATTTGTCTGGCATGACCTGTTTCTCTGAAACCCACGTTGACTTTTTGTGATTATGAAATTACCTTCCAGATGTTCACAGACTCTCTGTTTAATGATCTGCTCCAGAATCTTTCCTGGTATTGATGTCAGACTAATTGGACGATAATTGTTGGGATCCTCTTTTTTTCCCCTTTTTGAAGATGGGGACAATATTTGCCCTCCTCCAGTCCACTGGGACCTCTCCTGTTTTCCAGGAATTCTCAAAGATTATTGCCAATGGTTCCGATATTACATTTGCCAGTTCTTTTAATACCCTTGGATGTAATTCATCTGGTCCTGGAGACTTATATTCATTTAGATTAACCAGATGTTTCTGTACTATCTCTTTACTTATTCTGTGCTGAAATTCTCCTATTCTGTCCTCTGCTCCATTATACTTAGGTTGAGCACCCTTTGCCTTTTCTGAGAAGACTGAAGCAAAGAAGGTGTTGAGTAATTCTGCTTTTTCTCTGTCCCCTGTTAACTTTTTGCCATCTTCTCCACTCAGTGGCCCTACCATTTCCTTCTTTTTCCTTTTGCTGCTGACATACCCCCAAAAGCCCTTTTTATCATTCTTAACCTCTCTAGCAAGCCTGATTTCATTCTGTGCTTTAGCTTTTCTGACTTTACCCCTACACGTCCTAGCTATTTGTTTGAATTCCTCTTTGGTGATTTCCCCATTTTTCCATTTCTTATACATGTTCCGTTTAAAACATAGTTCAGTTGCAAGATCCTTAGTCATCCATCCTGGTTTCTTGAGACACCTCCCATTTTTCCTCCTCGTTGGCATGGTTTGAAATTGTGCCTTCAGTATCTCCCTTTTGAGAAACTCCCATCTGTCTTGAACTCCCTTCTCTTTTAGTATTCCTGTCCATGGGATCACCCCCAGTATTTCTCTAAGTTTAGTAAAATCAGCTTTCCTAAAGTCTAGAATGCGTGTCTGACTATGCCTGGCTTCTCCTTTCCACTGTATAATAAACTCGAGGAGGACATGATCACTCCCGCCTAAGGATCCAACCACTTGCACATGTGGTGGAACTACTCTCAAATGAAAAGGTTCTAGACAAATGCTCACACAACTGTTTGTGAAATGTTAAAAATAAATTATCGGATGATGCCTGAAATTTACTTGTTAAACATACTACATGGTCTCTCCGGCTAGATTACTCATGGCTCAAAAATGGAAAACAAAAGATGCTCCCACATTTGATGAATGGTTAATTAAACATGGACAAATTAACTTTCTGGCTAAATGGGGAATCATCTGAAATAATAGAGGAATCATCTGAAATAACAGAGAACAGAATCACAGACTTTTGCAAAAATAAGTGGAACAATAAGTAATGAATAAACCATTAATAATACCAAAGTTGAGAAACTAACATAATATAACTGAATTTATCATATATACTCGACTGTAAGTCGAGAAATTTATGCTCAAAATTTGACTCCCAAAAACTTAGGACAACATATAAATGGGTCAATGTGGGGACAGCTGGGCTGGAGAGAAGGAAGGGCAGGCTCTTCCCCCTCAAACCTCTGCTCTGACCCCTGGGCTGGAGAGGAGAAAGGGTAGGCTCTCTTCCAACCCAGCAGTGTCCCTAAGATTTACGCTCAACTTATCCACAGGTTGTGTCACAATCCATCATTTTGGCCCCAAAACCTGACCTTGACTTATACATGAGGTCAACTTATACTCGGGTATCTATGGTATATATTGGAAATAGACATGAACAGAAGTAGATAAAGAATAAGTCAAAATGTCTTATCTTATTGGAGATACAAAAGGAAAAACAACAAGTGTGTAAAAATATTATCTATTTAATATACACATAACCAATTACAAAAAAGAGAGTAACATATGAATCACATCAGAAATGTAATAACAGACAGAATTAATGGAAACATGCATTGTGCACATTCTTAGAGTGCTATTCCCCTCCAACCTAACTCCCTAAATCTGAGAACAGATTTATATAGATATTATTTATCTCCTGCCCTTTCTCAAAAACTGGGACTCAGCGTGGCTTACAAGATTAAGAACAGTACTATTTTTTTTAAAAAAGTGTTACATTAAACAGAATTGATTTATTACAATATTACAGCAGATTGCATAAAATAATAAAATATATTTAAAAGGATAAAAGTGATTAAAATACATTAAAAGAATACAGTACCCAGCCCGTTCTTTAAAAATCTTTTGCTTTAAAAGCCTGTCTAAGGGCAGCCACGAAAAAGGCCCTCTCTTGTGTCTCCACCAACTGTGCTTGTGATGGTGGTGGGACAGAGAGAAGGTCCTCTCCTGAAGATCTCAGAGTCTGGAGTGGCTCATAAAGGGAGATACGGTCTGCCAGATAGCCTGGACCTAAGCCATACAGGGCTTTGTAGATCATAACCAGCACTTTGAATTGTGCCTGGAAACAAAGTGGCAGTCAGTTGAGCTGTTTGAACAGGGGCATTGTGTGATCTCTGTAACCTGCCCCTGTTAATAGCCTCCAAAAGGCACAGCTCTTTAGACCTGTTGAAGTTTTCGAACACTCTTCAAAGCAGCCCCAAATAGTGCACATTGCAGTAATCCAAATGGGATGTAACCAAGGCATGTACCACCATCTCAACGAACAGGGTGCAGTTGGTGTACAAGTTTTAAATGTGCAAAAATACTCCTGCTCACTGCAAGACCTGGGCCTCCAGTTTCAAAGCTGAGTCCAGGAGTACCCCCAAACTGTGAACCTGCATCTTCAGGGGGAGTATAACCCCATCTAAAACAGGCTAGATCCCTATTCCCTGATCTGCCTTCCAACTGACCAGGAGCACCTCTGTCTTGTCTGGATTAAGTTTCAGTATGTTTGCCCTCATCCAGTCCATTACTGATGACAGACATTGGTTTAGGACCAGGACAGCCTCCTTGGATTGAGGTGGAAAGGAGTAGTAGAGTTGAGTGTCATTGGCATATTTTAGTTAACAATGAACGAATGAATTTTGAATATTTAACAAGACACTCTCAAATAATACAACATTGTCCTTATTATGTAATATGATTTAATTTAATAAAAAAATTAAGTTGGGAGAAAAAAGAGTATATCTATACTACATCATTTGATGCAGTTCTTTGAATTGTCTGAAAAAGAGCTCTAGTGAACTACTACATTAGTTTGATATAACTGGCTCCATCCTAAATTTTTTTAGAAGTTACAGGCCCAGATCCCAAAAGACTCTCGGGGTTGTAAAACTTTTCCAGCACACTTAAACTGAGGTTCTGCTTCTGCCTCCAGTCCAATGTACCTTAATGGTTGCAGACACACAGATGGGCAGGAAAGAAATGAACAGCCCAGCTACAGCCAGGGGAAAGAAACAACCATTACTCTATTAGATCTCCAGCTAATATGCTGTATGTACTCTAGCATGCACTGGAGATCTAGGGAAGTGACTGTTGGCTCTTTCTTTGTAACTGCAACTGGATGCTGCCTAGGTGTTTTCCACCACATCTCCCATTTAATTATTCATCGTGCACAGCCTGGATCCCCCCAGCTGTGGATGCACTGGGAGATAGAAGCACTGAGTTGCTTGTTATGCAAGGAGGTACTAGATACCTCCTTCTGCAATGTTCCAAAAAGTACATAAATTGGTGTAATGCCTGATTATGCCAGGGTATATGCCATCATTTGATGCAGTTCTTTGAATTGTCTGAAAAAGAGCTCTAGTGAACTTCCATGAACCTCAGCACTAGATTCTCAACCTGCTCAGTGCATCCCATAATATAACGCTGTGGCCAGAACCCTATAGGTAGCTTGTAACTTGTAATCCTATAACCAAGAGTCACACTAGCATATGTGAAAACAGGCAGGCAGAGGTTCTTGGACACATCTCCTCTCCCAGCCATTGCAGGAGTGTGGCCAGGTGACATCCAGATGTTCTTTGTGCACCTGGAAACAAAAAAGGGACAACAGCTGCATTTTCTCCCTCATTCCTGGTGCAAAATAGTCACATGATTCCTAGGTGCACCCAACTGACCAATCTGTGGCTTAATGGGCAAAGCTGGGCCCAGGAGTCTCCAGTTGCCTTTGCATACCTGGGCAAGAAGGAGGAGCCATCCCTATCCGCTGCAGTATAAGTATCCTGGCAGAGACTGACACTACACCTGTGGAAGGAACCAAGGATTCTGTCAACATAAACCACCTAAAGGATTAGCCTTAATCGTATTTAGCATTTACACAGTTCTTTCATGTGTTTGAAGAGCTTTGTATATGAATACAAAGATATAGCCATGTTAGTCTGTAAAATCAGTATTTAGAGAGATCTTGTAGTACCTTTGAGACTAAATGAAATAAAGATGTTGGCAGCAGGAGCTTTCATAGGCTTCAGTCTACAAAAACTCATGCTGCCGAGTGCTTGAGTATCTATTATCCACTGGTCAGTTATTTCAAATATATATATGGTGCCTTTCTACAATAAATGGCATCAGGAACAGCTTTTAAACTCATTAAGGTCCAAAACACACTGCAGAAATAATTTACTTTGAGATTGCTTTAACTGCCCTGGCTCAGTGCTAGGGAATTCTGTAGTTTTGTGAGACATTTAGCCTTCTCTGTCAGAGAGCTCTGTAGTGCCACAATAAACTACAGTTTCCAGAATCCTCTAGCACTGAGCCAGGGTAGTTAAAGGGTCTCAAACTGGATTATTTCTGAAGTGTGTTTTGTACCTAAAACAGCTACCCCTCCTTTTAAAAACAGCTCCCTCAAATGTGCTGAGCCAATCCTTCTGCACTGGGGAGGGGGCTTCATTCTTATTTCACAAAATTACAAGGCTCTAAACTTCTACTCTAAAGTCTTACCCTCCGTAATGTCAATTCAGCTATTGGACAAGTTGATTCTCCTTATATTGTGAATGTAGGCATGCTTAAGGCCATAACAGAGACAACTGAGCCTTTCTGACTCTTTCTGGCTCTTAGCCTCTATGCTTGTCCTAGCCCTCTCAAGCTACAAGCTTTGCAAAGGAACTACCTGAAGACCCAGGAAATGCCCCTCGGCCTTTCAGCAGTGCAGTAATGTGATTCTGTAAAAGAATATGGCTCTAACCGTGTCTTACATACTGACAGCAGCTTTCTAAAAGCCATACAAAGAGCTTTGCAGCCCCAAGCTCTCTAATCCCACCTTCCATCAGTGCAAGCAAGAACGTTCCAATATCAGCAAGGATGAGTGCTGGGCTCAAGGATAGTCCAAAACATTTGCTGCCTGAGACAAAGCAGAAGAATCATAGAATCAGAGAGTTGGAAGAGACCACAAGGGGCACCCAGCCATTAGATTTCTCCGTTTAAGTTCATTTTGTTAGTTTTGGCCCAGTTTTCTAATCTATTAAGGTCATTTTGAATTGTAATCCTCTCCTCTAGGGTATTAGCTACTCCTCCTAATTTGGTATCATCTGCAAATTTGAGAAGCATACCCTCTCTTCCTTCATCCAAGTCATTGATAAAGATGTTGAATAGCCCTGGGCCCAGGACAGAACCCTGTGGCACCTCACTGGTCACTTCTCTCCAGGATGAAGAGGAGCCATTGCTGAGCACCCTTTGGGTTCCGACAGTCAACTGGTTAATAATCCACCTAACTGGTGCATTGTCTAGCCCACATTTTACTAGCATGTCTGCAAGAATACCATGGGGGACCTTGTCAAAAGCCTCACTGAAATCAAGATATGCTGTGTTTACAGCATTCTCTTCATCTAGCAACCTGATAATTTTATCAGAAAAACTTGTTTTTGAGAAACCCATGTTGACTTTTTGTGTTTTATGGCATTCCCTTCTAAATGTTCACAATCTCTCTGTTTAATGATCTGCTCTAGAATCTTTCCTGATATTGATGTCAGACTAACTGGGCAATACTTGTTGGGATCCTCTTTTTTTCCCTTTTTGAAGATGGGGACAATGTTTGCCCTCCTCCAGTCTGCTGGGACATCTATTATCTAGGAGTTCTCAAAGATTATTGCCAATGGCTCTGAGATTACATTTGCCAGTTCTTTTAATACCCTTGGATGTAGTTCATCTGGTCTTGGAGGCTAACATTCATTTAGATCAGGGGTAGGCAACCTTTCCCCTTTAAGAGCCGAGGGACTTCAGCTCCCAGAATCCCAGGAGCTATTGGCCAACATGGGACTATTGGCCAACATGTCTGAGGCTTCTGGGAGCTGAAGTCCCTCGGCCCTTAAAGGGGAAAGGTTGCCTACCCCTGATTTAGATTAACCAGGTATTCCTGTACTAAAGGTAAAGGTAGTTCCCTTGACAAGAATGTATAGTTGTAACCGACTGTAGAGGGCAACACTCATTTCCATTACTAAGCCAAAGAGCCAGCATTGTCCAAGGACTGCTGTGGTGGTCATGTGGCCAGCATGATTGCACAGAACACTGTTTATCTTCCCATTGAAGTGGTACCTATCTATCTACTTGCATTTGCATGCTTTCTTTTTTTTTTTAATTTATTAAATAATAACAACCACAGCACCAAACCTTGACAAACATGAATACTACCAAAAAAAAAGTGAAAAAAAAACATATTACATTTACATACAAAAAACAAATAGACAATACACATCCATATATACGAAAAACATTAAAAGACTTCCCGGGTTAGTGAAGCTTAGATATTGCTTAATACTTTCTTTCCATAGCTCTCTTTTCCTCCAATTTCTTTCAGCTGTTCTTAATCTCTTTCATTTCTAACTATTTCATAGTTCTACTAGGTCATTGGACTAACACGTTCTCATAAATTATTTCAACATTTTGATTTCCCCAACTGTTGCTCAACATGGTAGTCCTAAACATCTAATATTATTTTAATATTCCATCGATCACTTATAAATTTTAATGCCCGTTCCCAATTTTCTAAATGTCTCCCTTGCTGAACATTCCTTAATGTACATGTTAACTTGTCTATTTCTATCATATCTAGTACTTTTTCTAACCATTCCTCTGTTGTTGGAATGTCATCTTTTTTCCATCTCTCAGCTAATAATAGTCTAGCGGCTATTATCATGTAAAATAAGATCTTTTTATTTCTTGACTCTACTTGGTCTTCAATCATCGTCAGAAGGTAAATTTCTGGTTTCAATTGCAGTTTAATATCCAATATTTTTTCAATTACTAAATGGATGTTTTTCCAATATTTCTTAATTTTGGGACATGTCCACCATAAGTGGAAGAAAGTACCAATTTCACTCTTACATTTCCAGCAGGCATTATCTACCTGTTTATACATCTTAGATAAACTGTGAGGTGTGAGATACCATCTGTAATGTAATTTATATATATTCTCTCTAATATTTTGAGCTGCTGAAATTCTAATTGTTTTTCTCCATACCGTCTCCCACTTATCCAAATCAATTGAATGACCTATATTTTGGGCCCATTTCACCATTGGTAATTTGATTAATTCTTCCTCCATTGCCCATTTTAATAATATCTTATATATTTTGGATAAAATTTTGTTATTCTCTTCTACCAATATTTTTTCTAATTCCGTTTGTTCTTCTTTTATCCCATGATTTTTAATTTCCAGTTTCGTTTTTTCTAACATTTGCCTATAAAGAAACCAATGACAGGGAATACCACTAAGTTTTAGATCTTCTTGAGATTTTACTCTACATTCTTTACGTTCAAAAAAGATCATATCCCCAATTGTTATCCACCTATCATTCATTATATTTTCTCTTTTATGTAATGCCTCATGTGGCGAAATCCAATGAGGTGTAGATGGGGAGCATCTCTTTTTATAAATTTTCCAAGTTTTTAATAGAGCTCGTCTAATAAAATGATTATTAAAATCTCTGTTTGCTTTTTCTTTATCAAACCACAAGTAAGCGTGCCACCCAAATCTTAGGTCCTCTCCCTCCAGGTTTAACAATTTGGAGTCTCTCAACGTTATGCATGCTTTCGAACTGCTAGGTTGGCAGAAGCTGGAACTAGTGACAGGAATGCACCCCATCATGCAGCACTCAGGCCTCAAACTGCCAACCTTCTGATCTTCTGATTGTCAGAACTGGCATCTTAATCACTAAACCACTGCATCCCTTACTACCTCATTACTTATTCTGTGTTACATTTCCGCTATTGTGTCCTCTGCTCCATTTTCCTCAGGTTGAGCACCCTTTTCCTTTCATGAGAAGACTGGGGCAAAGAAAATGTTGAGTAATTCTGCCTTTTCTCTGTCCCCTGTTAGCATTTCTCCATCTTCTCTGCACAGTGGCCCTACCGTTTCCTTCTTCCTTTTGCTATGGACATACCCAAAGAAGCCCTTTTTATTGTTCTTAACCTCTCTAGCAAGCCTGAGCATATTCTGCATTTTTGCTTTTCTGACTTTACACCTACACATGCTAGCTATTTGTTTGAATTCCTCTTTGGTGATTTCCCCCTTTTTCCATTTCTTATACATCTCTCATTTAAAACTTAGCTCCATTGAAAGTTCCTTAGTCCTCCATCCTGGTTTCTTGAGACACCCCTCATTTTTCCTCCTCATTGGAACAATTTGAATTTGTACCTTCAGTATTTCTCTTATGAGAAACTCCTATCCATCCTGAATTCCCTTGTCTGTCCTGAAATCCCACCCATCCTGAACTCCTGGGCCCCTGGACAGAAATAATTATAGACCTGTTTCACTGTTGCCATTTTTGAGCAAGGTAATCGAGAGGGCGGTTGCCAATCAACTACAAGTTGTCTGGGAGGAAACCGATTTTCTGGATCCATTTCAAACCAGATTCAGGACGGGGTATGGAGTTGAGACTGTCATGGTCGCTTTAGTCAGTGATCTCTGCCTGGGCATTGACAGAGGAAATGTGACCCTGTTGGTGCTCTTGGACCTGTCAGTGACCTTTGATACCATAGACCAGGGGTAGGCAACCTAAGGCCCAGGGGCCGAATGCAGCCTCCGAGGCCTTTAGACCGGCCCCAGGACGGTCCTGCCGCCGCCGCCGCCGCCCCCCGCCATGATGATCTTGATTATTGTTGTTATTACATGTTCTTGGGGTTTTCTTGGCAAAATCTCCACAGGGGTTTTGCCATGGCTTTTCTGGGGCTGAGAGAGTGTGCATGCATATTTATTTATTTATTTGTGCTTCAGGCCCCCAATTGTCTGAGGGACAGCAACCCGGCCCCCAGCTCAAAAAGGTTGCCTACCCCTGCCATAGACCATGGTATCCTTCTGGAATGCCTGAGAGAATTGGGTATCAGTGGCACTGCATTGCAGTGGTTCTGTTCCTACCTCTCGGGTAGGTTCCAGATGGTGTTGTTTGGGGACAGTTGTTTGGCCAAGAGGGAGCTCAAATTGGGCGTCTCTCAAGGTGCAATTCTGTTCCCAATGCTATTCAACATTTAAATGAAGTCACTCGGCGAGATCATCTGGAGGCATGGGGCAGAGTGTTATCGGTACACTGCAGACACCCAAATATATTTCTTTATGTCTCGGACTGATGCAGTGACTAAGGATGGGATCTCTCCTCTGAATGCCTGTCTTTGGGCGGTAATGGACTGGATGAGGGAAAACTGACTCAAGCTGAATCCAGGTAAGATGGAGGTATTTGTCATAGGAAAGCCGAACCCGGGAATGGAGTTATGTCAGCCAGTTCTGGATGGGGTCACACTTCCCCTGAAGGAGCTGCCTGCAGCTTGGGGGTGCTCCTTGGCTTGTCGCTCTACTTGACAGCTCAGGTAGATGCAACAGTCAGGAGCTCCTGTTATCAGCTTCGGCTGATACACCAGCTGCACCCCTTCCTGGAGCAGGGAGACCTTGAAACAGTAGTACATGCACTGGTAACCTCTCGATTAGACTTCTGTAATGCGGTCTACATGGGGCTACCCTTGTGCCAAGTTCAGAATCATAGAATCATAGAGTTGGAAGAGACCACAAGAGCCATCCAGTCCAATCCCCTGCCATGCAGGAACTCCCAATTAAAGCATCCCCAATAGATGGCTATCCAGCCTCTGCTTAAAAACCTCCAAGGAAGGAGACTCCACCACACTCCGAGGGAGTGTGTTCCACTGTCGAACAGCCCTTACTGTCAGGAAGTTCCTCCTAATGTTGAGGTGGAATCTCTTTTCCTGTAGCCTGCACCCATTGTTCCGGGTCCTAGTTTCTGGGGCGGCAGAAAACAGGCATGTTCCCTCCTCAATATGACATTAGAAACTTCAGCTTTTACAAAATATGGCAGCCAGGTTGATCGGTATTGGATTTTATTATATGGATTGTAGGTTTTTATTATTGTCATGGTTTTATATATTGCATTTTTGTACATTATTTTATATTTTTGCTGTAATCCCGCCTCGATCCGCAGAGAGATCTGCAGAGAGAGGCGGGAAAATACAAATAAAAACTATTATTATTATTATTATTATTATTATCATCATCATCATCATCACAGGTACTTCTCGTAGTGACCATATAACACCAGTCCTGAAGTCCCTTCACTGACAATTAGTTTCTGGGCAAGGTACAAGGTGTTGGTTATTACCTTTAAAGCCCTACATGGCTTGGGACCAGAATACTTAAGGGATCACCTTCTTCTGTATTGTCTGTCCCGCACACTAAGGTCCTCGGAGATGAACCTACTATAGCCGAAAAAATCTAGGCTAACTTCTGTTAGCTAGAGGGTCTTCTCCACCACTGCTCCAAATGACCTACCAGAGGAGATCCATCACATCTCTACTCTTACAGCTTTAAAAAGGCTCTTAAGATGGATCTCTTACGGCAATCCTTTCCAACTTAACTCCTGTTCCCACACAAGGTGATGTATCTATCCACCAATTATCTCCCTCCCTTTTAAAAAAATCTTTTTGTATTTTTGCTCTTAAATTGTGATTGTTTATTGTAATTTTAGTATGGGGGGATTGGGAAGGGACTAATTTTGAATTTTATTGTATTCCATGCACTTTTATTGCTGTAACCCGCCTAGATGCCTTGTGATTGGGTGGGCTATAAATAAATAATTTATTATTATTATTATTATTATTATTATTATTATTATTAAAAGATGAACATGAGTCAATAGCATGATGCAGCAGCTAAAAAAGCTAATGTGATTCTAGGGTACATCAATAGAAGTTTAGTGTCGAGATAGAGGGAAGTAATAGTGCCATTCTATTCTGCTTTGGTCAGGCCCTCACCTGGGAATACTGTGTCCAGTTTTGGGCACCACAATTCAAAAAGGATTTGAGAAACTGGAGCATGTCCAAAGGAGAGTGACTAAAATGGTGAAGGGTCTGGAAACCATGCCTATGAGGAGTAATTTAGGGAGTTGGGTATGTTTAGCCTGGAGAAGAGAATGTTAAGAGGTGATATGATAGCCCTGTATTTGAAGGGAAGTCATATTGAGACTGGAGCAAGCTTGTTTTCTGCTGCTCTGGAGACTAGGACCCAGAGCAATAGAGGCAAACTACAGGAAAAAAGATTCCACCTCAACAGTTAGGAAGAACTTCCTGACAATAAAAGCTGTTCGACACTGGAACACACTCCCTTGGAGAGTGGTGGAGTCTCCTTTGGAGGTCTTTAAACAGAGGCTGGATGGCCATCTGTTGGGGTGGTTGTGCTTTGATTGTGTATTCCTGCACGGCAGAGGGTTGAACTTGATGGCCCTTGTGGTCTCTCTCTGATGATTCTATGATTCTATGGATCACAGCTTTTTCTGGGGTCCATCCCAAGGTTCTTCTTCTTCCCCCATGGGTCCAGTCACTGTCCCAGTTGTTTGAAGGAGATGCTGCTGCATCCTCAGCTTTGGAAAGTTCTTTAATACTCAGGGATATGCACTGAGTTCTTTAATACTCAGGGATATGCACGTTCTTTTGAATTATTTACCTGTTTCTTGGAAATTAACAAAGGGGCAATGAAAGTGATTTTTTGCACTGTTTTGTCTGCTAAAAGATTAGCATTTTGGTACTGGAAAGATAATTTTTCAATGGGTAGACAATCTAACAACATTCGTAACATTTGAAAGAATGATATATAAATGAAATTTACAAATGGACTTATATTTGAACATTTGGTCACTTTTATAGAACTATACAGGACACATTATGACTAATGTGGTAATTTTTTCCCCTTTTGTATTTTTATTTACCTACTTTTGTTATACTGGAACATTATAGTATGTAACTGAGATCCCTTCAGAGTGTAAGTAAATTTTTATTTAATTAAAAAAAAGAAAAAAAGTTTGTTACAATTTTGCACCCATGTGGCTCATGGTGGGTATATATCAGGTTCAGGTTTTTTTTAATGCTTTTTTTAAAATGTAAAATTTACAGCATCTCCAAGCTACTCCATTTTGGTTAGGGGATTTGGGGAGTTTCATGTCAAAACATTAGCTTTTCCAATTTTATTCAGGTTTACAGTTTCAGGTTGCTTTGCTAGTGTGAGCTGGGTTGGGAGATGCGAATGGCTGAATGGTCTGTAGCCCAACCCCAGCTTCTAATCTCACATTGCTAACTCCAGATTCAACAAAATAAGCATGTGACTTCATCCATTGATGGCAGCTGTCCCAAAAGTTACAGTCAAATAGCCTGAGTTCACAGATGCTAAACTCATCACCATCGTTGATTACATTAGGCTTCTGTTCAGGGATGTTTATGTAATATATAGACGGAAACAGGGCCTTGGCCACATTTAACAAACATAAAAGGTTTGATTTGTCCAAACTCCTAAGCAGCTGTCTATGTTTATTTAGCCCCTCTCCATCAGGAAACCCCTCCAGAGTTAAACCAGAAGGGGCCACAAATGTTGCCAAGCTGCTCTGGATGCCTGGCAAAAGACAGGCAAAAGGCCTCAAGGACTTTTGCATTGTTCAGTTTTAAGTCTCAGCTGTACCAGGATGTATACTTTGGGTAATATCCTGTCCTCTTATGAAGCCAAGTGTCCCATCCCCTCCTTGCTAACTGAGTGCAAACTACTTTTGCAGTTTGAACTCAATTTGCAGCGGCTCAAGTAAGGTGAGGACAAAAGAGAGAAATGGAGGGAGGAGAGCGAAGCTGGTACATTTTAGAAGCAATAGTATATCTCACAAGTAGAATAATTAATATTTGCAAGCAGAAGGTGAGCAATAACCAGTCTGTCCATCAACACTACATACAAGGTAGCAGGGAAATAAAGTAGGCTTAGGGCCTGTACAGACCGGCCACAAGGACTGGCCTGGGGGTGGAGTTAGGGTGAGGCAACCACGTGCCGACCACTCAAACTCCACCCGACCTCTGCCCCAATGCCCCACTGCACAGTGCCACATGCCCCACTGCACAGCACACAGTGTCAGAGCACTCCCTTGGTGAAGCGTGTAGACACGCTGCAGCAAAGGAACGCAGAAGAGCCACCGCTGTGGTGGGAAGGGCGGCTTTTTGCCTCTCCAAAAAGGAATGGCATTTGCCAACTCTTTTTGGAGTGGCAAAGAGCAGGATAAGGGACACAGCATGTGGTTGTCGTGGCCCCAATCCAGCGCTTACAGGGGCTGTATGTACAGCCCCTTAGTCTTTTTTTGTAAAATCAGATGAAGTAGCTATAATAATAATAATAATAACATAACAACAACAACAACAACAACAACAACAACAATAATAATAATAATTTATTTCTATCCTGCCCCTCTACCGAAGCTTACGAATGCTAAAGGTTTCATAACATCTCACGGTAATGGCCTTGTAACATGTGCTCTTCAAACATGGAGAAGAAAGACACAACTGCAAACAAACAAATTCAGATTAACTGCAAACTATTGACTGCTGCTGTACTGATCCTGAAGCATGGCTCTAATTGTAGGGTTACCACGATGAAGGTGGCTCAGCCACTGCCTGTGTTGTGTTGGGTGGATGACTGCTGAGGTGTCCTGCAGAAATCAAACAGAGGTTCTGTCCAGTTTCAAACTAGACCAAATTGCTATCATCCAGGAACATATATTTATACCTGGAAATGGATCCTGGGGCAGTGTCTCAGGAGTTAAATGGCTTTTCCAGGAGTTAAATGACTTTTCCAGGAGGGAAGAATGGAATGAGATATGTAAGGATAACTTGTCAGACTTGAGCAAATTCAAGAACTCTGTGTACCAATAAGTCCAGTGAATTGAACCAACAAGAAGTTTATTGAAAACACATAGTCAGAAATTCACCAGTGTTAAACCAGAACTGCCCCCTCCAAGCCAAACGATATCTTAAAACCCCCAAACCATTAAACTCCACCCAACACCCTTGGCACCAAAACCAGCACCCACCTCCAATTCCCACAGCCTTTTCCCCCAGCAAGCCAGCCCCCCTTTTCCAAAACTTCTTACCAGTGCTATCTCACTTCAGCACAGGCACTCCACCCAACCCCCCTCCTTCCAGTCACATCCAGACACCAACTCTCTGCATCCCACAGCTTATACATTCTAAAGGCCTAACTTTCTCAAAACTATTCTAGCCCAGTACCAGTAGTCCCAACCCCCCATACCAACTAACATATTTGCTATGACTACTAACATACCCACAATTCCCTATCAACTACAACTATTAGAATACTAAAACATTTAACCCAACAATAATAAAAACCTGACAGAATCCATGCACACAGACATGGGTCTGACATAACTGGACAATTGGTGTGAATGTCTTCAAATAAAATGAGTTTCATACCCAGAAGGAAAGTCCCTTTGCCTGTTGTATGCAGCAACAACCACTCTCATACTCAATGGTAGAGGGATTATGGTGATTCCGATCTTGAGTGATCTCATCTCAGCTAAGTGTCTTGGCTTCCCGCATGCCGAGTCATCCAAATTTCCTAATAAGGCATGGCTGATTTCCTGTACTGGGGTGCTCTTTTTTACTAACTGCCTACAACATCCGTTTTGATATTAATTTGATATAAAAGGTCAAAAAGGGGTAACTGAGGGCTGCATCCCGGGGTAAGACAGGAAATGACACAAATGTATCCTGTGCCTAAACTCTTAGAGCAGTGGTTGCCAAACTTTTTCTGGCTACTGCCCCTTTTCCTCTTGGGTGACAACCCTAGTGCCCCCCATCTCTTGATATTAGGTCTAAATGTTCTACTGCAAATCAAAACATTCAGTCTAGTTAGCTGCTCCTTTTGCACCCAGTCATCTTGGAAACAGTGATTCAGAAGCTTCTCACCAATGTCAGCTTTGTAGCAAAGGCTGACCCAGGCAAGAGGCTTCCCTGTTGCTGCTCCCTTTGCACCCAATCACCCTGGGAACAGAAATCAAAAAGCCTCCCGCTCATGCTGCCCTTCCAGCAAACACCACTTTGGGCAAGAAGCCTCTCAGTCACTGCTCAGTCAGCTGCTTGGTTGCTTTTCCCAAGATAACTGGGTGCAAATGGAGAAACTTCTCCTTGATGAGGAAAGACCCTCAATCCTTCTTCATTGGGATGGAGAAGAGCATAGCCATGTGTTAGAAGTTTACAGAGACCACATGCTCTGAACTAGAGCCTGATGTGAACAGGCAAAGGGAGAAATTTGAACTACAGGAGCCACTCCAAGATGAAGGGCTCTTTTCAGGAATTGACCCCGGATACTACTACTCCTCCTTCCCCAGAGACATATTTTCCCCACATACATACACCAACGTTGTTTCTTCTGCTACCTCTTCTCTCAGCCTGGCTGATGAATGAAAGCAGTGCAGCTCCAACCCTCCAGCCAAGTTTCAGCAAAGCTCACAAAGCTTGAGGAGGCCCCCAAATTTGAAAGCTCCTCTTTTGCCACCACTCCTTCCCCACCACCACATGTTCTAACTCCTTGCTCCAGTCAATCAGTCTGTCCCCAAATGGTGCCACTCTGGGCCACAGAAGTAATGCTCTGTGCTCAAGCTTCACAAGTTTCCCAGTTGCCACTGCCACTACTAGCAAAAGATGTGGTTAAGGGAGCAAACTCACATGGTCAGGTAAAGAGCGGCAGATACCAACACATGAAGCGATCAGTAATGCTGTATGGTGGTTTTAAGGACCCTGGAAAGAATTTTCATGCAACCCTCATCCCCACCATGATCCTAAATGCTGATGGTTCTCCTTGTCTTTCTTGCACACCAATACTTTGACTGAACACCCCCTGCTACACCCTTTTCCCTCATCACTCCCCTGGATCTTTCCATCACCCTCTGGGGGAGCATATTGCCCACTTTGGGAATCACTATCTTAAAGAGACATGCAGGCTACATCCCCCCAAAATTTCACAGATGAAAACTGGGACACCTGAAGCCAAGCCTCAGAGTGTGGTTAAGATGGCAAAAGTTGTTAATGAGAAAGTACATACAAGTTAGGAGAGGCTATAGCAATTTGATTTTTCTTGAACCTACTAGGAAGGGAAAGTTTCTGCATCCCCCATCTCTTTACCCTGCTGAGTTAATTGAGTGCAAACTACTTTTGTTCTTTGAACACAATTTTCAGCAAATGAAGCAAGTTGAGGAGAAAGTGAGAAAGTGGAAGGAATGGAGAAACTGAGCCATTTTAAAGCAGGTGAAAAAGTGGGATGTGTTATTACTCACTCTCTGAAATTAGAAGATTCAGACACAGTGAAGTCAGATTTCCAGGAATTTACAGTTTCTGATGATAGTGGCCTCTCTGATTTTGAGGAGCTGGTGGCTGAGGCCATGGGGAGGGGGGCTAATCCCAAGCAATAGGTGACAGGCACTGAGGACATACTGCCATCCTTTCAGGATTGTCAAAGAGATAAGGATAGATTACACTAATCCTAGAAGCTATTAAATAGGAGACACTGACTCATTAAGCACCTGGTGTCTTAAGACAGCTGTCTATAAATCTCCCAGCAGCTCCCTGGCTGTATTTGCAGCCATTCTATCTTGGTAACTGGCATTAATCTTCGAGTAAGTGTTTTCTGGACATTGGACTGGCTACTATTGACAGCTCTCTTTTACTCCTTGCTGGCTTTGTTTATCTAGACTATTGACTTGCTGTAACAATTTCTGGACCAGCTGATGACTGTCCTCTTGTTTCTCCCTTCACCTTGCTGGATTTTTATATTTTTTACAGTTTTGATTGTACTATTTTAATTGTTGTTTTAATGTGTTTTATACATGTTGTTAGCCGCCTTGGGTTCCACTTTGGGAGAAAGGCAAGATAAAAATAAAAATAAATAATGTGGATTAATTACCCAGCAGTTCTTGCACTCCAGCCACCTGATTCCTGGATCACGTGCTGACTGGATCACAGGACAGAATGACAGAGGATCAATTGGGAATGTTCCTGCTAAATCAGGACAGTTGGAGGATATGAAACTAGCAACTACTGAGATACACTAATGTCGCTACTACCATTTGCCAGTGCCCCAAGTCCTCCTAGCAGGCCCACCATCCTCTCTCACCACATCTTCTCCTTCTTTGCCTTTGATGAGACAGGCATGCACCACCACAAGAAATTATTTTAAAAACCAGTTGTCTTGGTAGCAAAGCGCATTTGCCAATTTTAATTTTGTTCCATTGTCTCTTGCCCCCTCCTTGCTCTCCCCTTAAAACTGTGCCCAGGTGGCCTGCTCAAGTCAATCAATGCCTGCAGCTGAACACACAAAGGCCCCACGCAGTGCAAAAGCTTATTGTTTCACATGCATCAGCCACAGAGGGATATTTTGAAACCTGTGATAATACATTGCAAGACAATTCATGTTTTGTAATAGAGCTTTCATCCCACCTCCCTCTTGCCATAAAACAAAACCCCAAAACAGACCGTTCAGGCTTTTTAATCAGCACAAAGCAGTTTGTAGCAGAGTAGGTGAATACATACTAAAACAAGCTAAAACTACTAAAACAACAAGAAAAGAGATTACACTTCAACATTAAGAAGTACTTTCTGACAGTAAGAGCTGTTCGACAGTGGAACACATTCCCATGGAGTGTGGTGGAGTCTCCTTCTTTGAAGGTTTTTAAACAGAAGCTGGATGGCAATCGGTTGGGAATGCTTTGATTGTGCATTCCTGCATGGCAGGGGGTTGGACTGGATATCCCTTGTGTTCTCTTCCAACTCTATGATTCTAAGCAAGGAGCCTGGGCCAATGCACTTTGGGATCCTTCATATAAGAAATGTGGTCAGAACTTGGAAACATTACATTTTAGTCAACAGCTCCAAGAATTCCCTTGCACTCCCATTCTGGAAGTGTGATCTAAATGGGTAATAACTTTGTAATCTCTAAGTAAAGCTGGTGTGTATATTGCTCTCTGAAGGCATTCATCCTGCACCCATACCATCACAGAATCATGGGATCATAGAATTAGGAGATACCAAAGGGTCATCTAGTCCAATTCAACCCTCCATGTAGGGATACACAACGAAAACATTTTCAAGAGATGTCCACTCACTGTAGTCAATGTTTGTGTCCTTGGTGAAGGAGAGTGAATGGTAGCAACACTGAGAAGTAAGAACAGAACCATGAGCCTTTGGAAGCTGGTAGTGTTCCTGTTAAGGAGGTGGGCATGAGCAGGTGCCCCACAAAGCCAACTCCAGGTGCTAGCCCTTCATGGAATCCTCCCCCACCCCTACAAGCCCACATCTTTATCATGATCTTCATGCATTAAGCAGTGTCACAACAGACCTTGGTAATAAAGATGTGATGGTCTTTGGAAGAGCCCTTATGTTCATGTATGTTTGGGATTGTGCTTGTATGACCACAAGTGACTTACTGTTTTGCCAAAGACAAGAGGTTCTTTTAGGATCAAGAGCAATAACCACATCTGTGGGAAAGCTTTAAAGTTTTATTGAAAATGTACACAAAAAAAGGGATACATGGCAAGGATACAGAGAACACAATTGGACAGTCTCAAATTCTCTGTTCAGCTACTGGAAGTCCCAGTACAGCAGCAGAGAGATCCCTTCACTAGCCCACAAGTACACAACAACACCACAGTCCAAGGGCTGGTTGGAAGCTCACTGAGCATAGCCCAAGGAGTCTCATTTATACATAAAGCCACTTGGTCTAGTTGTAATTTTACACTTCTGTTCTTATTAGTGCACCTGTGTGCCTAGACCTTAAGACAGATCATCCATCACACTTGACTTTGAAGGTCATGTTCCCAACTCTTATCAACTGTCCTTGGACATCTCCCTAAGTGCAGATGCTTATACCAACTGAAACATGAGAAGACATGGATTCCTCCTGAATTTTTCTCAACTAGCAATGCTTGTCAAGCATGTATGAAGTTTAACTCTGTAGCTTCTTGGGCATAGCTAGAGATGAAACACACCACCTAACTCCTCTTTACAACAGTCTTCCAGTTCATTTCCCATACACTTACATAACCTTAAAGCAGATGAAGACATCAGAATAGCTTTCTATATTACCTCTCAGCCATAAATAAAAATGGATATTGTAGTCAAGAAATCAGAAGAAAACTAGTACTTAGAAAGGCAGTTATAAGATTCTTAAGTGTTAAGATATGTCACTTACAAAAGTCAGGATTGCCCATGCTTTTGTATTTCTCATTTCTATGTATGGTGGTGAAATCTGGACAATGAAGAAAGCTGACAGGAAGAAAACCACCGCATTTGAAATGTGGTGCTGGAGAGGAGCTCTACAGGTACCAAAGATTGTGTAAAAGACAAATCAATGGGTCCTACAGCAAATCAAAGCTGAACTCTTCCTAGAAGCCAAAGTGACTAAATGGAGGCTATCATATTCCAGGCATATTTTGAGTCTGTGACTCATTAGAAAAAACAATAATGCCCAGTAATGTGGAAATGTCCATTGAAGTAGGAAAAGAGGAAGACCTCTTTAGAGGTGGATAGATGCAGTCAAAGTAGCTTTTGTCTTGAGTTGGCAAGACCTTAGCAGGGCTATTAATAACAGGATGACTTGGTAGTCTCTTATTCATAGAATTGCCAAAGGTCTTAACAAACAAATATGCCCTCACCTACACTACACTTACAGTATTCTGGGTTTGTGCTACCACCAACATCTGTGAATGTGGTAAGAAATACATTTAAGAAGGTATGGCACATGAATGGTAATAACAGCTGGACTACTGTGTGAGCCATGCACTAGACTAAATACAGCATTCCAGAGTGACACAACCAAGACCTGTGGATTCTTTGGGCAGTTCCTTGGCTCTCAGTAGGTCCCATTGTGTTGAAGTCTGTCCTGTCACTCATTCTTCTCAAGGAAGATTCATTTTGTTGTTTTTGTGTGCCTTCAAGTTGTTTTGGTTTAATTTTCTTTTGTTTCCCCCCACAATGTTCCAAATGTTGTGTAAGTTTTCAGCCTTGTGTGGAAAGCAAAACAGTGGCACCCAGGAGGGGCAATTATATTTTGACATGACTACTATTAGTTCCTTTTTTCACAATTCTCTGGACTGATACAAAATCTAAAGCAGTGGTTTCCCAACCTTGAGCACTCCATATCTTTTGGAGTTGAACTCCTAGAAGCCCCAGCCAGCATAGCCAATGGTCAGGGATTCTGGGAAATTAGGTCCAAAATATCTAAACAGCCTAAGGCTGAGAATCACTGATCTTGAGCATTATGGATGAAACAAAATGGCAACTGCATGGTGCTCTCTGTTGCTCCTTTTCAGTTAAAAATTCAGAGAAGATACCCTGCTGTACTATCATGAACTCTTTCTGCAAAAGTGACCATGTTACTAACAGATGGTCATTCAAAGGCATCTTGCTGGGGCAACCAGCAACTTTGGAGCAGGCCCTAGCAAAGATTGTGTTCCCCAAGGTGAACAATTAGTGTTTACCATCTGACTAATATTTTTGTCTGTTTTAAACTCTTCACATACAAGCTTTTGGCAATCATTACAAAAATCTTTTAAGGTAGGTCAATACTGCTTATGAGGAGGGAGAGAAAGAGAAGGAAAATGTGTCTCGCTGAGGGCCAATTAGTGAGGTCATGGACAAGGTGAGACTAGAGCTTGGAAAGGTTACTTTTTTGAACTACATCTCTCACTAATTGTGCTTGCTTGGAGACTGTAGAAGTTACAGTCCAAAAACTTAACTTTTCCAGCTTTTGAGCAGGAAGTGAACTGGGGACATCTAAATTTGTATCTCAGTCTCTTCACAGCTACTTTATTCCACTTCCAGGTAACTTCAAGTTTAGCATTCTTGTTTTCTAACACACACAGAGAGAGGAAATAGCCTTCACTAAGCCAGTTAATTGTTGCAGGCAGAGGAGACCTGATAGCCAAGCAAATGGTACTTTACTTAATAGTAAAAGATGTACTTGGCTAATTAGGTGATGCTGCTCACAGAGGCGGAAGTCTATGCCTGGCTCATCCTAGGCTCAGCCAATGTCCTGAAACACCAAATCCAATTAGCTCATCTTTTGAAGGCAAAGCTTTGCTCATAAAATTATCATTGCATCCATAAAATTATCAATCCCTCTTCTCAAACTGAGCAAAAGCACTTAACTCCATGACCCTGCCTGGTTCATTGAGTGTTGTGAAGCTGACTGGAATACAAAATGCCAAAGTCCAACCATTACTCAGTCTTAATTTTGGGCCAAGGATTCCAAAACATGTATCAAAATAAATGAGCTGGATTCTGAAGCTTGACTCAAGGTGCTAAGAATGAGAGTGACCACAGGGTGAAACCCATGAACTACTAGATCAACATCTTCAAAGAAGAACCATGCTGGATCTGACCATCTTGTTTTCTACAGTAGACAACCACTGACCATCTTGTTTTCTACAGTAGACAACCACTGACCATCTTGTTTTCTACAGTAGACAACCACTGACCATCTTGTTTTCTACAGTAGACAACCACTGGAAGGTTTCCCAGCTTTGGAAAGTCCACAGGTGGGACATGAATGCAATAACACCCTCCAGATCATGTATATCAGCACTTGGTGTTCAGGAGGCAGCATATAGTCATTCTAGGAAGATTCCAGAAGCACACATAAGGGGTGCAGCTATGGATCCAACTTTAGAGAAGATGAACCTCTTTTTGAAGGGATGTTAGAGGACTATCTTAAATGTGAAGGGATTTCCAATCCAAGATCATCTTAAAGAGAAAAAAACCATAAGAACAGAAATTCCTGACAAAATCTTGAAGAAGAAATGGAAAAACAACAACGTATTCTGATGCAATGAGGAATGCTGACTGCAGGGGGTCAGGAGATATGGGTAGACAATTGGCCCCTCATGCCTACCCAGATGCCCACCTCAGATCTGAGCCAAAGTTAATAGTTTGTGTGTGGGAGTAGATAGGAATGCTTCTTTGCAAATGACCCATACATTGTTTCATTCTCCAGAAATTCTCCAATGAACCTGCTCTATGTTCATTGCCAAATTCCATGCTTAACTCATTTAAATGGATCTAAATCATTGAAAACTACATTTCCTGAGGATGACTTCATCCCAAACCAAATGCTCTCTAGCTCTTGACAACCTTTATAGGAGTGGGTAATTTTCTAAGTTTTTCTTAGATATATGTAGGTGAAGTTCACAAACTTGTAACAGAAAGGACAGTACAATAGACACCACTCTGGAAAACGTTTGATTTATTTACACAATAAGGCCATACACACAATGGTTAGTAGCAGTGCCACAATCTGGCACTATTAGTAGAACAGAAGTCTGAAAGGAAAAAGCATTTTCTGGTACATGGAAGTTTCCCTTGCAATATGCAAAACAGCAAATGGACAAAAGACCCACCCAACTCTCTTAAAGGAAAAAATAGAAGCCATTTTCCCCATTTTGAAGATGCTTTCTTTTTTCTCTCTCTTTTTTTTTTAAAAAGAAAAATGGAAAACTGCATGGGATTAGCTAATTCTGTGTGTGCAGAAGAGATCCTAGTTCAGCTCCTAAAAATACGCTTCCTAATCAATGGTTAAATATTTGATCAGAAACAGTGTGCTTCTCCTCTGCATCACAGAAATGTCCTTGGAAGTCAGCAGCCCAGATGGTGGCATAGACTGATGGATCCTGGGAGGGAAGCCAACAACGAAAGACCCAAAGGATTGTTCTTCATTATCCTGACACTGATCTCCACCTCATAGGGGACTGTAACGATCAGACCTCTGTAGAGCAGCCAACTGGCTGGAGGAGGAAAAAGTAAACCTGATCTGGCTTGCTCCTCTGCATTTATACTAAGTTTAACATGCAAAAAACAGGAAGTGATGCTCTTCCTGGTACACAGCTACACAGATCATCTGTCTGGTACTGCAGATCAAATTGCTGTGGAAGAGTCAACTACAGCAACTTCAAAAGTTGGCAACCCAGGCAACTTCCAAAAGAGACACAGAGATGTCAGGGAAATGGCCTCCAGATCTGCCAATGATTGCTCAGTCCTAAATATGTTTATTCAGATAGAAGGACTGAAGGACTTGTCATGCTCCAAGTCAAAAGGCATCAATGTAGATATGCTATTCTTTCTTCCCTAATGGTTTTTTCTTCCTGGAAGCAGTAGTGGGAAAACATAGGAGGATTAAAAAATTAAGATGATGACATCTAGGCATACACACCTCATAAAATTTTATTAATGAGGCAGGATGATTGCCCAACAAACACATCATTTGGAAGCACCTCGAGTCCCCATGTTCAGTGCAGCTTACTTCCACATAAGCATGCATGTGAGGGATACAGCCAGGCTGTGTAACATAATCCAAACTAGTCACAAAGCTATATAGCAAAAAGTGATATGGACATGTTCCTTCCCTAGCACATACTAGAAGCAATAGAAGCACATACTAGAAGCAGAATAGGGGAAAGTTGTTCTTTCTTTCCCTTTGAGAAGACTGTCACAACAGTCGTGAGGAGTTCCCTTTGCTGGTGGACAGAATCAGTTGTAAGAGGAATAATAAGCTTCCCTTCACTGGCCCAGTGCCCAGCCACAGAAATCCTTTGTAACTGGAAAAAAGCATGTAACCAAATCAGGCTTCTTGATTGATGCTGAGGGTGCCAAATTGCTACCACTTTACATCCCTGCTTTTCTCATCCCAGCAAACTCCTCCAGAGGAAATGCTGAAAGAAACCTGCCTAGGGGACAATTTGCTTTGCTTTTGTACACCTTTACCACATTTCCATCATTTCCATGCTTTGGGGGATTTGCTTTCTCTATTTTGCATGGTTAATTCTTCCATTACTTGCTCCTTGCTTCCATTCATAATAGGAAAGTTTCCTGACCCAGGGTCCTGGATACCCACTTGAGAAGGCTGGGTGGCAGCAGTTGCTCTGGCTGGATAGTTCATCAAGTCAGACATACAGGCCCCTGAAAGAAACAACAGGTTGCAATTACTTTGGGAAAGGGTTGGGAGTCTTCACCATACACAAAAAGAGTTATTGCTCCTGTCCACTGACACACTAGGATTGGAGAGAGAAGCTTCAGGCAAAGCCAAAATCCACCTCTTGACAACTTTAGAGAGAGAAAAATCCTTTGTGTACACAAAAATCCTTCAAAGGCAGATGCCCTGCAGGCCTACTTTAAAAGCACACAAGAGCAGGTTTCCTCTAATGCAGGGCTTTGGCCAATGGATTATACCTCTCAGAAGCATGGATTCCCTCATCCCTTCCAGAACAAACCCCCAGATTCCCAAACAATCACACTGGCTCCGATCAAGAGCCAGCATACTTTTTATTGTTAGGAACTAGGGTTGCCAAGTATTCCTTATTATAGCAATAGCAATTACATTTCTATACTGCTTATCAGTGCACTTAAGCACTCCCTAAGCAGTTTATAATGTGTAAGTCAATTGCCTCCAAGAAGCTGGGTATTCATAAGGGATATTATAAGAGATATCCCTTATTTGATGTCCAGAAAGCTTGTCCTTTGTAAGAATGGCAAGTATCCCCTATTGGAGGTTGGAAAGCTTTTCCTTTTATATAGACTGAACAACATGCCACTCCCCCCCACTATTTTGTGATGTGGACCCATCATAAAAACTAAAATCAAAGAGTTGGAAGGGGCCTCTGGGCCATCAGGGCTAATCTCATGCTCAGTGTGTGCAGCGTGTAGTGTCCCAGTGTTGACAATATGTTATTTTTGTAGAGAAACACATAATAATAATAATAATAATAATAATAATAATAATAATAATAATTTTTATTTAATATCCCGCCCCTCTGAGAACAATCGGGGTGGCTTACATCATAAAATCATCATACAACAATTTAAGAACAATTTCCCCCCTCCCCCCCTTAAAAAGTTATTAAACCAGTTACAATTTAAAACAAATTATAAAAGAGGTAAATTCCTCCATATAAAATTACAATACATACATAACAAGGAAAAAAAAGTGCTGGTGGGAGTGTATATGCTGGCCAGTAAGAAGACCTGGTCATAGAGGTCATAGAAGGGGGGAGGGTCTTCGAAGAGAATTCTAGAGCCTGAGCCGGTAGTTATTCCAGGAAGGCCTGTAGGAAGAGATCCGTCTTGACAGCCTTCTTGAAGCTGTCAAGTGTTGTCAATTGGTGCATCTCCTCTGGCAGGCCATTCCATAGTTTGGGGGCAACTACAGAAAAGGCCCTCTGGGAGGTAGTCACCAGCCTCGTTTTTTGAGGCTGTAGCAAATTCCTCCCAGAGGACCGGAGGGTGCGGGGAGGATTATACGGGAGGAGGCGGTCCTTAAGATAGCCTGGACCCAAGCCATTTAGGGCTTTAAAGGTAATAACCAACACCTTGTACTGGATTCGGAAACTAACAGGCAGCCAGTGGAGGGACCTTAGTACCGGGGTAATATGGTCCCCCCTAGATGAACCAGATATTAATCTGGCTGCCATATTTTGAACCAACTGCAGTTTCCAAACCAAGCACGAGGGTAGCCCCATGTAGAGCACATTACAGAAGTCAAGGCGTGAGGTTACCAACACGTGCACAACAGTCTCAAGATCTCCTACTTCCAGAAAAGGGCACAGCTGGCGTATCAACCAAAGCTGATAACAGGCGCTCCTGACTGTCGCGTTAACCTGATTTGTCATCAGAAGCAACGAATCAAGGAGCACCCCCAGACTGCGAACACAGTCACTGGAGGAGAGTGTGACCCCATCCAGGACTGGAGGTTGCAACCCAATTCTTGGTTTCGGGGCCTGTACCGTGAGCACCTCCGTCTTGTCTGGATTCAATTTCAATCTGTTTTTCCTCATCCAGCCCATTACCGCCCGAAGACATTCATTGAGAGAGGAGATGCCATTGGAATTCGAGGCCGACGAACGAGACACGGAGAAATAGATGTGGGTGTCATCAGCGTACTGATAACACCCAGCTCCATAACTCCGAATTATCTCACCCAGCGGCTTCATATAGATGTTAAACAACATTGGGGACAAAATAGCTCCCTGAGGGACCCCACAAGTGAAGTCCCTCTTACTGGAGCTACAGTCCCCGAGCAGCACCCTCTGGGACCGACCCGAGAGGAAGGACTGGAGCCACTGCAAAGCAGTGCCCCCTATACCTAACCTCCTCAGGCGGCCCAAGAGGATGCCGTGATCTATCGTATCGAAAGCCGCTGAGAGGTCTAGGAGCACCAACAGGGTCACACTACCCCTGTCGATGCTCAGACGCAGATCGTCGGTCAAGGCAACCATGGCAGTCTCAACCCCAAAGCCTGTCCTAAAGCCGGTTTGAAATGGGTCTAGATAATCGGTTTCCTCCAAGACTGCCTGGAGCTGAAGAGCAACAGCCCTCTCGATCACCTTGCTCAAAAATGGCAACAATGAAGCAGGCCTATAGTTCTTCATATCCAGGGGGTCCAGGGAAGGCTTTTTTAGAAGCGGCTTAACCACCGCTTCCTTTAAACATGATGGAACATGTCCTTCCCTGAAGGATGCATTGATGATATCCATGAGGAATCTCACCAATGCATCCCCCCCCCCCCCCGGATGGCCAGCCATGATGGGCAAGGGTCGAGAGGGCAAGTTGTCTTCCTCACCTTACCAAGCAGCTTGTCCACGTCCTCGGTACTCACAGATTGCCATTGATCCAGTATAACTACATCGGTGGAGTTGGTGGACACCTCGCCTATAGACTCTGAACTAATGGTGGCGTCTAAGTCGGCTCTGATCTGAGACATTTTATCTGCAAGGAAGTTGTTAAACGCATCACAGCAGGCCGTCGTTGGGTTAAGCAAGGGATTTGGTGCAGGGGGTACCTGTGTCATCTCCCTCACCACCTTAAACAGCTCTGCCGGATGGGACTCTGCAGACGCAATACGTGCAGAGGAGAAAGCTCTCTGCGCTGCACGCATTGCCTCCCGATAGGACCACATGGCTACATTAACTGAAATCAATACTTTCATTTGGAATTTAGGCAGACCACAAACTTATTAATGACTATTTCTTCTTTTTAAAATTTTTATTGTGTTAAAATAAAGCTTCGTACATTCTCTTATTTTATGAGGAAGTTACAGCATCATAATAGTTAATTTATCCTGTACAGTCATAGAAGTAACTCAACTTAGCTTATGTAAAATAAAATGCACAAGAAAAAAAGAAAACATAGAAATCACTTTTTCTAGTGATTGGGTAATCCAGATAATCCCATGATATTTGTCAATAAAGAACTAATTCCATAGTTCCTTTGTTTTTTCCCATTTCACACAAAAATGTTGGTCTGATTTATCCTTAATCATCATTGTTAATTTATCCATAGTCAAATCATTTACCTTTGGTAGCCACTCCTCCTCTAAATTCTCATTTGTCCTTTTCTAATATTTAGCAAATATTATACGAGCCGCTGTAATCATATACAAAATGAAGCCAATTTCATCCTTGCTTATTTTACCGTTTAATTCCTGTTATGTTCAATAAGTATAGTTTAGGATTCATATCAAAGCAAATATGAAATGTCTCTTGTATTCTTTTATGAATTGTTTTTCCAGAATTCTGCTGCTACTTTACACTTCCACCACATATGGAATAAGTTGGCATTGTTTTGATCGCATTTCCAGCAATTGCTTTTGTCGTTTTTATTTAACTTGGCCAATTTTTGGGGTGACATATGCTATCTGTAAAGCATTTTATAGTAATTTTCTATTAAGTATGAGCTTTTGGTGAATTTTTAGAAGTGGTGAGAGTGGACAATCTTGACATGTCCCTTTATTGATTCTACACTTATCTGATTTCTCCCCATTTATATCTATTTGAGCAGATTGCTGTGAGTAGATAGCGCAGATCCATTTTTGGAATTTATTTCCAATATTACTTTGTTTTAACACTTCTTTCATAAAGAACCAATTAGCATTGTCAAAAGCTTTTATTAATGACTACTTCTTGACTATCAACTCTGTATGTCATGAATTTTAGCTGTCACTTACTGCTGTTTTGAAAAACCTGGCAATTTTGTTATGAATGAAATTTAATCATAAGAGCTTCCAGCATTTTAACTGGGCCTGATCCTTTGTCTTAAAAGACAAAATAACCTTGCTGCAGCATCAGAACAGGACTTTCAAAAATTGACGACCCTGAGACATGGACTGACTGAATCATTCTAATTTGGGGTGCTGGATGATATGTATCAAAGATGCAAAACAGCACCAGCAAAATAGGTGGCCACATTAATGTAAAAAGGGAGGGTTGCCAAGTGAAATAAGGGACAGAGTTCCAATGTCTTTACTGGTTGTGCAGAAGAGGAAATTTCAGCAGGTATTGCTTGTCATAGAAGTAATGCCTGCTGAAATTCCCTCTTTTACACAACCATTAAATCAGGGGTAGGCAACCTAAGGCCCGGAGGCTGGATGCAGCCCCCTGAGGCCTTTGGACCAGCCCCAGGCCGGTCCTGCCGCCACCGTCCCCCGCTGCCGCCCGCCATGATGATATTGATTATTGTTGTTATTACTTGTTCTTGGGGTTTTCTTGGCAAAATCTCCACAGGGGATTTGCCATGGCTTTTCTGGGGCTGAGAGAGTGTGCATGCATATTTTTTTAAAAAAATTAATATTTTTAATTTTAATATTTATTTATTTATTTATTTATTTTTGGTGCTTTGGCCCCCCCCAATTGTCTGAATGACAGCAACCCGGCCCCCGGCTCAAAAAGGTTGCCTACCCCTGCATTAAATGGTCATGAATCCTGTCTTACTTGCAGCCCTAAGAACAGAGATGAATACATCTGCCAGTTTCCCTCTCTTTCCTATTTGAATTTTGAAAATCCCAAGTTCTTTCCATCCCATTTATGAAGAAATATATGAAGAATTGCAAGTTCTTGTTAAAAACAAATGAAACAAAATCCTCAGCTACCTGCACTGAGCAAATTAAATTAGCACAGCTTTTACTCAGTATGGTAGCTATGAAAAGAGTTCCAGCACGATGTAGTGGTTTGTGCTTTGGACTATAACTCTGGAGATCAGGGTTTAAATCCCCATCTGGCCATGGAAACTGGTCCACCTTAGGCAAGTCACATTCTCTCAGAGGAAGGCAAAGGCATACCTCCTCTGAACAAATCTTGCCAACAAAACCCTGTGATAAGGTTATCATAAGTTGGAAACAACTTGAAAGCACACAACAACAACAAAACTTTAATTCAACACCACCAAAGTGGATGAATATACAGGAATTCCAACTGAGTTTTCAAAATGCTAAGTGCTGAAAACCCTTTGCCTTGAATGGATGGATGATTCAGTTTCACTTTATCCCATATTTGAATTTGCTTAAATCCCATGTTCTTTTAATCTTAAATATAAACAAATCGACAAACCTTGGAAAGTTTTTATTACAAAATGAACTATACAATACAAAATTCTCAAGTTACTCACAGTACAGAAGTAGAAGCACAAAGATCTTGTCCCTTTTTTTGAGTTAGGACAATAATTAATAAAAGCAAAACAAATGTTTTCAAATGTACACAAAATGGCAGAGAAGTTTTTCCACTGGGTTCCAAAAGATGACTTCATGAACACAATCCAATATATCTGTCACTAAAATTGTTCCAGTTATTAATGTGAGGGTTCACAAAGAGGAAAGAAAGAACTCCAAAGTTCAATCTAATGCTCATTAATTCTGTTCTACCCTCTTGTAACATAAAACTCAATTTTCTTTAATGATGTGATGGAAGTTTTTCTCTAATTGATCCTACTCTTGCAGTTTTATCCTCAGACCCTCCAACCCCAACACAAGGATTTCAAATGATGATATTTCACACACTGGATTTTCATATATGAAATTGCTGTTAAAAGATGGCTGTAAGATAAACTGTCAACAGCTAGATTTTGCCATTCTGGAGTGGGCAAATCTGATAATTCCCTTGCTTATCACTGAAAGCAAGGGAATTATGATCTTCTTTACATCTGATTTCTTTAACCAGTTGGTAGGGATAGGTAGCTGATCCTTTTGCGGTACTCATATCACCAGAAGTCAGTGAAAACACTAAAGTTTTCAATTTTAGTGTGGCAGTGAGAAGCCTAGTCTTAAAGGAGCTATCCAGGGTGCTAAACATATTTTGGGAATGGAGTTCAGCATGATGAATAGTTCCTTGAAATTATGGATTAAAACCTATAGATGATCCACTATCCCACTATCATGGAAGCCACCAACTAACATGGCCATCAGTGTGTGCTGTTGCAGTTTTCAGTCTCAGGAATATTAGGACCCAACATACCAAATCGGACCATGTCATTTAGTATTGTATATAACTCATTTGTGTTAAGCCAACAAAAGTCTTGGCATTCCAACCTTGTGAGTTCTGCTTCCATCACATCATTAACAAGGTTCCAGGCAAGAAATTTTTTTGAACCCTATCCTGGGACTCAAGTTGGGTCTTTTGCATGAGAAGCAGGTGCTCTACTGTTGAGCCACAACCTCTCCCAACTTTCTTCCATATGTACATAGACTGGCCTGTAACTCTGTCTATAACATGACAAGTGTTTCCTAGTGATAGTGAAACTATTATTCATTAATTCCTTACAAGGCTGTCAAAAATATCCTCAGTGCCTCTCCCTGTAATCTCTGAAGAGCACTGATGGGCAACTTCCCTGATTCACAAAGGGAACTCCTCATCTATACCTTGGGGAGTCAGGTCAAAGAATAGAAACAGCTCTCCCTTTCATCCAGAGTGAGGCTCTGATCTAAAGTAAATATGGCAGAGGACACAAGCCACACAGGTTAATTCCAACAAGCATGGCCATCACTAATTGAACCTCTCTTTCCTGTTTGCTGAGGCACAAAGGTGTGGGAGGCCATCAATGCACCCATCAGTCATGCAGAGCATTGGAAATCAATAGACCCACCACCACCCATATGATCTGGAAGCAGTTTGAAAATGTTGCCCTGAACCTATTGAGCCTTTGGGTGTTCACATGTCGGAATAAGAAGAGTTAACCCATTTGTTTAAGAGCAATCAGCTTTGAGCAATATCCAAGAAAGCTTGGTGTTTGCTGAAGTGATGCTGACCCAAATCCTTGAAAGCAGCCCACTGGGATGGTATCATACAGTAAACTTTCAAATCTGGGTCATGGAGAGTAAGAATAGCAGAGGCCACATAGGCAACAGGAAAGATTTAAAAAGGACGTCTTTCAAAAGAAAGATACTTGTACAATCCCAAAAAAGCAAGATGTGTGATGAAGCGTAGGAGTGACAATGACCCAAATCACCATGAGCAACACAGCCAGAATATGTCATAGAGCCAGTTTTCAGTCCTGAGTCAGGCAAGGTAACCTGCTGCAAGAAAAACAAAGTTCATACACCTTTAATAACAGAGGAGAAAGGGGCATTTTAGAAGTTCTGGCAGCTTGCCAAACCATAATACTGTAGGGATTTGGAAAGTGCCCATGCACTTCCAAAATGAATAAAAATCTCTAAGCTCTAGAGACTGGTTAGTCCTGTGCTACAGGGTACAATAGTATAGATGATTTGTCAGGTACAAATGAAAGCAAAGCAAAGCAGAGCAACACAAATTTTCCCATTGCTGTGTGTGGCTTACATTCAGAGGTAAATGGTCATGCTAGATGGTGAATTCTGGTAGTAGTCCAAATATATATATGTATAATTTCCCCCAAGCTCTAGAACCTTCCTACCACATATCATTTTCTACCCTGTTGGATAGTGAGCACATCTTTCCCAGTATTTGAGTTTTAGTTGTAGAAACCAACTACAAATTCTAGATGCAAAGCAGGAACTCACCCACTGAACTACAGCCCTTCCCTAAGGTTAGACTATTTAACTTGGCCAACATCATCTCTATCTATGCTGGGGAACCTGTAGCCTTCCAGTTGTTGTGGGCTGCAGCTTCCTTTTATCCCAATGGGAAAGAGCACTGGTCAGTTGTTATTCAACAATCTCCGGAGGGTCATCCACTCACCTCTATTGGTCTGCTTTGATTGGTATCAGGGAAAGAAAAACCTTTGTCATCACTTGTGAAGTGAAACCAGTAATTGCAAACCACATATTCTGACACTCTGATCTTGCCCAATATCATCTGTTCTGGCCAGCAACAGATCTCTAGGCAGAAAGGGGAATTTCCACTTTCTAACACCAAAAAGTGAACCAAGGACATCCTGCATGAAACTCATGTGTTTTATCATGTGCTCTGATAAACTGCTGGTGGCCTAACAATTGGCTCCTGCTGTAAGGTAGACTACTGACAAAATTAGCATGACCCAGAAAGCAGTAAACACAATATACTGTAAGCCCTTGTCATCCGGTGGTGGTGGTGGTTCCAGGAAAAAAAACCCATGGATCCATGGATGCTCAAGACACATTGTATACAACGGCATGGTAAAATAGTGTCCCTTATATAAAATGGAAAAATCAAGCTTTGCTTTTTGAATATTTTTTTGGTGGGGGAAGTATTTTCAAATGGTAGATAATGGGATCCATGGTTGCAGAATCCATGGCTACAGAGGGCTGACTGTTTATGCCACAGTTATTAAGAAATGAAAAAACACAAATAGCATATAAATTAATAAAATATATTTATCAAATATATTAAAAATAACAAGAAACGACTTCCGGTTGGGAATGGTATCTGATCAGGTGGATTCTTAGTATTGCTGCTGAGAACCACTCGCCGGATGTGGCAGGGGGCTGTTTTTCCAAAGGAAAAATAGCCTGACATTGTTCCCTTGTTATAGGGAACTCGGAGGTGTTCTGCAGAGGCCTGGATCCCATCCTGGAAAACAAAAGAAGTACAACTAAAACTGTTGCCCAGTAAGGAGCAGAGGGGGCCAAAGAATCTTACACGGCCACATCTGTGCTGCTATCGTGGATGGCTCACATATGCCACCAACTAATACTAACTGAAACAGGAATCAATGGTAATTTAAAAAAAAAACTTTACTTTTGAAACATTAACTTTCAACAAGAAGAATACACTTGCTTGATTAAACAAAGAGACTGTACATTCAAGATTTAGCTGAAACGCTATAGAAAAGGCCAAAACTAAGATGAAGGCGATGAGGAAACAACATCAGAAAAAGAATTAGAGTGAATAAAGCTGGTGTGGAGATTAAGATATAAGAAGAACAGAGTCGGAGGTGAGAAGAGATTGGAATTGGGGAGAAGATTGGATCAGAGAGTAAAACCAGAGAAGGAGAAGTGACCAGAGATTGAGAGGAGACTGGAGACAAGAGGAGAATGGAATCGGGCAGGAGATTGGAGCCAAGAGCAAAACCAGAGAAGCAGAAGTGACCAAAGATGGAGAGGAGACTGAAGACGAGAGAAGAGTGGAGCCAGGGAGGAGTTTGGAGCTGAGAGTAAAACCAGAGAAGGAGAAGTGACCAGAGATGGAGAGGAGACCGAAGATGAGAGGAGAGCAGAATCGGGAAGGAGATCGGAGCCAAGAGTAAAATCAGAGAAGGAGAGGTGATCAAAGATGGAGAGGATACCAGAGATGAGTGGAGAGTGGAATCAGGCAGGAGATCAGAGCTGACATTAAAACCAGAGAAGAAGTGACCAGAGGGCCCAGTGCTATTTAACATCTTTATCAATGACTTGGATGAAAGAATAGGGGGCAAGCTTATCAAATTTACAGATGAAACCAAATTAGGAAGAATAGCTAATACCCCAGAGGACAGGATGAAAATTCAAAATGACCTTAATAGATCAGAAAGCTGGGCCAAAGCTAACGAAATGAATTTCAACACAGTGAAATGTAAGGTACGATACTTAGGACAAAAAAATGAAATGCATAGATATAAGATGGGGGACACCTGGCTTAGTGAGACTATGTGTGAAAAGGATCTAGGAGTCCTAGTAGATCACAAGTTGAACATGAGTCAACAATGCGATGCCACAGCTAAAAAGACCAATGAGATTCTAGGCTGCATCAATAGAAGTATAGTATCTAGATAAAGAGAAGTGATAGTGCCACTGTATTCTGCTTTTGTCAGGCCCCACCTGGACTACTGTGTTCAGTTCTGGGCACCACAATTCAAAAAGGATGTTGAAAAACTGGAGCGTGTCCAGAGGGCGACTAAAATGGTGAAGGGTCTAGAAACCATGCCCTATGAGGAACGACTTAGGGGACTGGGTATGTTTAGCCTGGAGAAGGGATGGTTAAGAAGAGATATGATAGCTCTGTTTAAATATTTGAAGGGATGTCATTTTGAGGAGGTCGCTAGCTTGTTTTCTGCTGCTCCAGAGAATAGGACTCAGAACAACGGATGCAAGCTACAGGAAAAGAGATTCCACCTCAACATTAGGAGGAATATCCTGACAGTGAGAGCTGTTTGACAGTGGAACACTTTCCCTCAGAGTGTGGTGGAGTCTCCTTCTTTGAGGGTCTTTAAACAGAGGCTGGATGGCCATCTGTTGGGGATGCTTTGATTTTGAGTTCCTTCATGGCAGGAGGTTGAACTTGATGGCCCTTGTGGTCTCTTCCAACTGTATGATTCTATGATTCTATGATCTGTCTACATTTATTTGGAATAAAAAGAAACCTAGAATAAAAATGAAACTTTTGCAACACTCCAAAGAAAGAGGAGGACTTAGTATCCCGAACTTAAAAATATATTACCATGCTTGCTGTTTAGATTGGATTAGAGAATGGGTTAAAATGAAGTTAGAAGGTCATGACTTACCTGGCACGCATATCTGATATATGATAAGGTCAATGCAAACAAAGAATTTAACAATCGTTATGTAAGGAAATGATTATTGAGGGTATGGCAGAAATATAAAACAATATTTATACAAAAGACTCCAAAATGGACATCAGTAAATGAGGCCTTTTATAGAAGAGAAAGAATGAAAGAAGGAGAATTGAAAAGGAGAAGGAGAAAAGATTGAAATATATGATATCTGCAGCGAGATCTGTTCTAGCAAAGAATTACTGATACTGGAAAGGGGG
The DNA here is from genome assembly GCA_026167975.1 of Phrynosoma blainvillii. Lineage (NCBI taxonomy): Eukaryota > Metazoa > Chordata > Lepidosauria > Squamata > Phrynosomatidae > Phrynosoma > Phrynosoma blainvillii. The sequence goes on along the minus strand of JANUYF010000006.1, from coordinate 14,686,838 downwards.
AACTAGAGAATTAAAACAGTGGTTGAAATGCTAAACAAAGACCTAAAATGTAATTGGTTTCTTTAAATACAAATCATAGATTCAAAATGGATGAAAAATTAAATCAAATTGAAAAGGAAGAAATGGAATTTGGAAAATTGATGATCTAGGATATGCAACATATTATTTCAAAACTTTACAAAATGTTGTTTAAGTTGGACATTGAAGAGGAAACAATAAAACAATTTATGATCAATTGGGCACAAGATTTTGGTAAACCCATACTTTTAGAAGAATGGGAGAAAAACTGGGGGAAAAGATTGAAATATATGATATCTGCAGCAAGATCTGTTCTAGCAAAGAAATGGAAAAGTAAAGAACTAACTTTAAATAAATGGCTGTTTAAATTATATGATATAATGGAACTTGATAAATTAACTTGTTTGTTGAGGGATCAAACAAGAAACAGATATGAAAGAGAATGGTCATTAATTACTAAGTACTTCTAACAAAGGTGAGGAGAAAAGAGTGTGATAGCTTTAAAAGAATAAAAGAAGTAATAATGAAAGAATATTTAAATACTTGAGGATTAATATAATACTGTCTTAGACAAAGAGATAAAGGAATGTCCAGAGCTTATTTATATAGTGTGGGACTGGAAGAATGGTTATAAGAAATGATGATTGAAATATGTAAGATCGTAATAGAGATACATATTTCAAGTTGTAAGAAAAATATGTGAAAATCAGAAAGTCAGAAAAAAGAGATATAATTACAATATTCATAGTAAAGGACCACACTGGGCATTTCCCTACACTGTGATCAAGTATGAGTTTCCTCATCCCACATTAAAGCATACATGAAATAGGTTACTGATGGGTAAAGGTAGATTCAGAGGTTAGAACTGTTGGACATCTGAGAAAACTCACACTCAGGAAAAGAGACAACACCAAATGAAAGATTCCCCCATCGTCCATTGCTTCTGTGTTTAGTTGCTGCATATATTGATTTTAACCCAACTAGGGTCAGAATCACACACATGTTGAATTCCCCATTTCTATACTGGAGAAACAATAAAGCAAATTCTGCATGAATTAATTCTGCATGTAGAAGAAATTGGCTTGTTTCTCATTTTAATATTTACACTCATCAAACCAATACACAAACCAGAACAATATTGTTGTTGTTATGTGCCTCCAAGATGAATCTTGACTTATCACGATCTCATCATTGAGTTTTCTTGGCAAAATTCATCCAGAGAACATGACATACCCAAAACATACCCAAAGTCATTCAGTGGGTTTCATGTCAGAACAGGAATTCAAACTATGATATCCCAGAGTCCCAATCAAAAACTCAAACCACTATATCTTGCTGGCTCTACCACAACAAAATTAATGTTCAGTACTTCCCAAGTGTTGGGATGCAATTCTCTGTTTTAACTTGTGTGTGTTAGAGTAAATGAAGGGAAATGTCATTTGCAGGTGATACCAAACTGGGGACTTTATCACATGGGGGAAATCCTGTGCAGAAACAGGGTTTTAAATCAGGGAAAACCCCACAAAAGTGGGTTGATTTTCATACAACAGCATTGTTAAACCATTGTTAGCCCGAATGAAAAGTAATCAAAAGGCACTTCTTTTTACTTTTAGGAAATCCCAAAAATAAAAAGAAGACACTTTTGATTACTTTCCGTTTGGGTTAACAACTATTTAACAACAACGTGTGTGAAAATCAACCTGCTTTTGTGGGTTTTCCCCAGCTTTTAAATCCTGTTTCTGCATAGGATTTTCCCTGTTTGATAAAGTCCTGGGAGGAGTTGCTAATTCTCCAGAGGAAAGGATTAAAATTCAAAATGATCTTGACAGACTAGAGGGCTGGGCTAAAACTAACAAGATGAATTTCAACAGGGTGAAATTTAAGGTCCTATACCAATACAGAAAAAATTAAATGCACAGATATAGGATGGGAGACACTAGCCTAGACAACAGTTAATGTGAAAGGGATCTGGGAGTCTTAGTAGACCACAAGTTGAAGATGAGTCAGCAGCATGGTGTGCCAGCCAAGAAAGCCAACGCCGTTCTTGGTTGCATCAACAGGAATATAGTGTCTAGAAAGAAGTGATAGTATTTGGTCAGGCTTCACCTGGGATACTGTGTACAGTTCTCGACATCTTGATTCAAGAAGGATATTGACAAACTGGAATGTGTCCAGAGGAGGGCAATTAAAATTGTGAAAGGTCTGGAACCCATGCCCTATTAATGTTTAGCCTGATGAAAACATTAAGAGGGGAGATGATAGCCATGTTTAAATATTTTAAGGAATGTCATATTGAAGAGGGAACAAGCTGGATGGCCATCTGTTGGGGGTGCTTTGATTGTGAGTTCCTGCATGGCAGAGGATTGGACTCAATGGTCCTTGTGGCCTCTTCCAACTCTATGATTCTAAATGTTAAAAAAAGGGAAGTATTTGTTCAAATGTGTAAATTGTGGAAACATGCAATAGCAACACATGTGAATAAGTATACATTGCTTTGTATACATTTATTATTATTAAAAATACTTTCCAGTTGATGTGGACATGGGACAAAATAGACCTGTCCTTAAGAAACATCTGTGATTTAAAATGAAAGTGTAATGACAGATTTGTTCAACTCTAGCTTGGATTCAGAGCTTGGAAAAGTTACCTAGAATACCCAAAAGCCATACTGGTTGGATGATTCGGAGGTTTTTCCTCCAAAAAGTAACATTTCCAAACTCTGCCTGAACCTGATGATGCTGGTACTGTTTCAGATGTCAGTTTGGCAAAACATTGAGTGAATTCCTTCATGAATTCAGTACCCCACCCATCCCAATCTGCAGCTCATTCTCTTCCTAGAAACTTCAGATCAGAATAACAGCACTTGCCATTTCCTCCTTGCAAGGCAGAAGTAGCGAGTGGTTGGCTTTCTCCCAAGGCTGCTGTCCTTCCCTTTCTCAGTTTAGGAATGGAGTCCCAGTTCTCAGCCTGCTGTGTATAATTAGCTTCCATTTCATCCACCCAATCTGTGCTCCACTCCCACACAGGAAGGGCTTGCGATCCTGGCTTCTGCTGCACTTCCTCTGAGCTCTCTGCAAAAGTGTGTGGATGCAGGAGTCCATCAAGGGGAGATGCAGAAGGCAAGAAGTCTGCAAGGAAGAAGAGCAAGACCCATCATCATTGTCACTCACTTTAAGCATATAGATACCTTCCAACAGTTCTGATTTGGCAGGGAATCTCCTGATTAACCTTCTGTCATCCCACTTTCTCAGCTGCCTTTAAAATGTCCCAGTTTCTCTCTCCTTCTCCCACTCCCCCCCTAACCTTGGCTTACTCCCATTGGGGCAAACTAAATCAAAAGTGTAAATGCGGACTTCCAGTTGGCTATGGCTCCTGACTCGGAGGACGCTTAGCAAGCGCCTAAGCTTTCCTCCCACAAAACATGGCATTTGAGGTTGTTGTTTTTTTAATAATAAAAACAACAACAATAACAACCAAGATACCCCCTTGGTATAAGGGGTTCGGAGGGGTTCCATGAAGACCCAAGTGGGGTTCTAAGTGAAATGGGAAGGGAAAAGCCTCTTTTACAGAGGAACCAAGGGGACCAGGAACGATTCCTGGCCATATCGTTTCTAGCCTTAGGGCAGATGGGACCACCAACTAATATTTTAAAGCTCTTAAATGCCAGGATAGGAAGACACACTTTCCTAATCTCACCCAGCCTTTTAACAAAAAGAGCCCTGTTATCCAAAGGCTGGTGGTAGCGGAACAATGCAAGACAGAGGACAAGTAAACAACAGAAAATATAAAAAGGATGAGACGGAGGAAATGACTAGCAAATTAGAAAGGAAGGAAAGGAAAAACCTTTTCCCTTTAGTTGCCTCCAGAATACTTTTTGTTTTGTCACTTCTCAGAACTGTCAAACTTTAATCACTGAGGACAAGATAGCTTTACATTTTGCAGAGGAATACCATGCTGATTTAGGCAGCAGCCCTCTGAGCTACTCTGGAGTCAAAATCATTGCAGAAGTGGAGAAAATGAAGGAATACAGAGAGGCAGGAAGGAAGACAGAGAGGCAGGAAGGGGAGACATGGTGAGCAACTTCCGGGACTCAGTGGAGGACTAAACATAGGACCTTATCACACGCGGGCCACAAAGTGATAAGAAAGCGAAATAAGAATAAATCCAGGAATAAACCGAAAGAAACCCCACAATACGTAAATGGCTATCAGACGCAACTAGCATCATTGTGCAATTAAGGAAAGCACGATGAAGCGCTCCCGGGAACCGTATTTGCTGTTCGCACACAAGTGAGAAAATCCCAGACATAACCAAGCAATGATGCCATGCTCAGTACAGCCGTGGCTGTCACTTGCTGCGGCTGTCAAACACCCCCCTTCCCAAGCCGGCTGTCCCCCAAACCCCTTCCCAAGCCAGCACAGGGTCCGCGCTCCAAGCAGAACGTCCGCGGAGAGGCGTCTCTCTGAGGACGTCCTCCTTGGAGCTCAGACCCTGTGTGGGCCTGAGCTCTGAGCAGAACGTCCTCGGAGAGGCGCCTCTCTGAGGACATCCTCCTTGGAGCTCGGACCCCGTGTGGGGCCTGAGCTCCAAGCAGAACGTCCTCGGAGAGGTGCCTCTCTGAGGACGTCCTCCTTGGAGCTCGGACCCCGTGCGGGGCCTGAGCTCCGAGCAGAACGTCCTCGGAGAGGTGCCTCTCTGAGGACGTCCTCCTTGGAGCTCGGACCCCGTGCGGGGCCTGAGCTCCGAGCAGAACATCCTCGGAGAGGCACCTCTCTGAGGATGTCCTCCTTGGAGCTCGGACCCCGCGCGGGGCCTGAGCTCCGAGCAGAACGCCCTCGGAGAGGCGCCTCTCTGAGGATGTCCTCCTTGGAGCTCGGACCCTGCGCGGGGCCTGAGCTCCGAGCAGAACGTCCTCAGAGAGGCGCCTCTCTGAGGATGTCCTCCTTGGAGCTCGGACCCCGTGCGGTCCTCAGAGAGGCGCCTCTCCGAGGACGTTCTGCTCAGAGCACGGATCCTGCGCGGGGCCCGAGCTCCAAGGAGGACGTCCTCAGAGAGGACGTTGGAGCGCAGACGGGGGCAGGGAAATGCTCCCCAATACGTATTGTCTTTTCAAACTGATGAGGTCCTTACGGTAAAAGCGAAATTATTCCCGTCGCGCACTAGTACTTCCTGAAGAAACCGAAATACAAAAGATCTTGGTTCTTGCCGCATTCTGTCGGGGTTCTGTCAGGGTTCTGAGCGACGTCGTGTGGACACACGGAAAAATAATGCATATCAGGTCAGGATTTCATTTGGGTTCTGACTGCTTTGGGCCCCGTGTGATAAGGTCCATAAAGGAGAAGGAGGGCAAACAGGCAAAGATGATGAAGAGGGAGAAACAATGCAAGACATAAGGACCAAAAAAAAGAGAGGGGGGGGGAAAGAAGAGGAGAAAAAAGGAAAAAAGAGAATAGCAGAAGCCTTACACCAAGGAGATAGCAGGTTGGGGGCTTTGGCGACAAAAAGGGGAGCAATAAAAGTAGGTGGAGAAGAGGAGGGAGAATGGAGGAGAGGAAAAAGAAAGAAAAACCTGTCAGAGTCTCAAACAGAGTAGACCCAAGAAAGAAGAGTGGGAGGAAGAAAAACAGATTAATAGAGGAACTGTGGTATATTTTGACTACTCAACTTATATATAAAGATAGTAAATAATAGAATCCTAGAGATAAAGTAAAAATGATTTAATTTGTATTTTATTTGTTTCTACTTGAATTCCAATTAGAAAGATACAGATGAAACAATGTGATCTCTGTATGTTATATAGGGTTTGAATGATTTACTTGAATGGTAAATTCTGTATGCAAGAAAGGGTTTGAAGTATAGTAAATAATCATAAGTGGGTAATGAGTAGTGAGTAAAGAGAAAAAGATAAAGTGACAGTAATATATAGAACTATTATCTAATTGTAAACGGATCTTGGTGATTTTTATTTTTTGTTAATCTAAAGCCTAAGTGATAAAACAATGTCAGTAACCTCAAGAAGACCTTCAATCGAGCAAATCAAAACAATGGACCAAATAGTCTTATTCTAGAGGAATTAAGGAAAATAAGACAGGAAATTAATCAAGATAGATTAGAGAGAAAGCAAGAATTAAAAGAAACAAGGAGCTAAATCAAACAAGATAAGCTTGTTTTCTGCTGCTCCAGAGACTAGGACCCAAAACAATGGATGTAAGCTCCAGGAAAAGAGATTCCACCTCAACATTAGGGGGAACTTCCTGACAGTAAGGGTGGTTCGACAGTGGAACACACTCCCTAGGAGAGTAGTGGAGTCTCCTTCCTTGGAGGTCTTTAAGCAGAGGCTGGATGGCCATCTGTCAGGGATGCTTTAATTGGGAGTTCCTGCATGGCAGGGGGTTGGACTAGATGGCCCTTGTGTTCTCTTCCAACTCTATGATTCTATGATTCTATGAGATAGTAAAGCAGAAATAAAAATAATCCATTAGACCATGGAAAAATTATCTACTGAATTGGGCCAGGCAAAAGAAAAGATAGTACAGCTTGAGGAAAGAAATAAAGTTTGAGAAAGTACTGTTAGAGACCTAGTGGTTAAACAAGCACACAAAGGAGAAGAAAGACTGAGACTAGAACAAAAATTATGGAATAGATGCCTCAAGATAAGAGGACTCAAAGAACAGAAGAAAGAGAACTTATATCAACGTATAATACCTTATATTGTGGAATTCATAGGAATGGAACAGGAGAAAATGAATATGGAAAATGACAAATTTCACAAAAATGCAAATAAGAGATGAAATTATACAGAGGAACTTCTATAACAAACTGAAGATAGAAGATTCAGAGACCCTCTTGTTTAAAGATGTTCCTGGAGAGATTTTGAGAAGGAGGAAGGAACTCCGCTTTTTTACAAAAGCTTTGAGAGATTATAAAATTATATATAAATGGGAAAACCCAGTAGGATTATCTTTCATGTACCATCAAAAGAGAATAATGATCAAATCAGTCCAAAAAGCTAAAATTATCTTGGAACAAATGGAAAAAGAATACAAAAGAAGATCTAGAAAAGATAGAAAACAAGAATGGAAAAGATCTAAGATGAAAGAAGGGAAAAATAGTGAAGAAGGGGTAAATATCAAAGAAGACTCAGAGCATATATTGCAGTGTGAATCAGAAGAGGAGGAATCTGAAGGCAAAGAAGGCATAGAAGAGGAGGAAGATCTATGCCCAGGGGCAATGGGTGGAAACACAGAGGAAGAGAAGGAAGGGGATGATGAAGGAAGGAAGAATTAATGTTATGGAGGGGAGGATGAATGAAATTAAACTTCTATCATGGAACGTGCAAGGCTTGAATAGCCCACAGAAATGAAAGTGTATATTTCAATGGATTAAGAAACAAAAATGTGATGTTATATGTCTTCAAGAGATGCACATTAAAAGGAGAGATGCCAGACTTTTGAAATGCACAGGCCTAGGATCAGAATTTGTTGCTGTGATGGAAAAGAGAAAGAAGGGAGTAGTCATATATGTGAAGAAAGAGTTCAAAGTAAAAGAACTGTTTAGCGATGTAAATGGGCATTACTTAGGAATAGAGATTTCAAGATCAGATTCCAAATTGATGATAATAGGAATATATGCTCCAGTAATAAATAAAAGGAAATTTTATACAAACTTGACAGGTAAAAATATTAGAATATACATATGAAAACGCAATAATGATGGGTGATTTCAATGGGGTGATTGATCCCCCAAAAGATAGAAAAGCTGAATGGAAAATCTATCTGAAACAAGAAAAGTTACCAAAATCCTTTTTCAATATGATAGAGCAGATGGGTGTGGAAGATGCATGAAACACGAAATATGACTTAGCCAGAGAATTCACATTTTAGTCCAAAAGGCATAAAATGTGGTCAAGAATTGATATGTTTTTAAATTCAAAACCACTCAATCTGAAAATTAAAGGATTGGAGGTCCTTCCAAAGATAACATCTGACCACAACCCCATTATGATGGTTCTGAGTGGAAGTAAGAAAGAATACATGTGGAGACTGGATAAAACATTGTTTAGAGATAAAACAAATATAGCTACAATAATAATAATAAAAAAACATTAGAACACTTTTGGAAAGAAAACATGAATGGAAAGGTGAAAGACCAGATAGTCTGGGACACAGTGAAGGTGGTAATACAAGGAGTTCTTATCAAAATGGCGTGTGAAAGGAAAAAAAATTAAAAAAAAAACATTAAAAGAATTAGAAGAATGCCTGGAAAGAGAAGAAATGAAACTGGAAGAATAACCAAGAGAGAAAAAAGTGAAGAATGAAATTTTAAAAAATTCAAAGAGAAATTTCTCTAATATTAGTAGAAGAAACAGAGAGGAAATTCCTTACAGATCTGTGTGACCAAATCTTCTGTAAAGCAAATTCAGGCATTGACTGTGTTTACAGATCTTCATAACATTTACTGTTTTAAAAGCAGCGTTAACCTCCAAGAGTTCCTCTTCATAATCTCTCATTACTACCTGGCACTTTTAATGGATGTGAGCACTTCTGTTCTCAAAGACAGCCAAACTTAGTTAAATGTCTAAGTAATATGAGAGAAAAACTAGTCAGAATAGAATTAGTCAGACAGTTCTAGAGCCATTGGTTGCCTAAACTGTGAATTCAATATTTTTGCCGTTCTGCCTAACAAGAAAGGTACATTGTAGGCCTGAGATGGGGAAGAAGGGTGAGGGAGAACTCTGTGAGTTTTATGGTCGAAATGAAGTTTGAACCAGTGACCTTCAGCTCAAGCACTCAGTCCCTACATTAAATCTCTAGTGCTAGCATGTAACATGAAAAGGGTTAGTTATTGAAAATAAATTTACTTGGCTGGGACAGAATTCTTGGTCTCCATTCCACTAGGAAAGATACTGTAGTTCTCATAGAAAATAATCTTACCTGGTTTTAATAACCAGATCTTTAAAGGAGCTTAAATAATCAAAAGCAGGGAAAATAGAGTCAGTAAGGTGTAGTGGTTTGAGTGTTGGACTACAAATTTGGAGATCAGGGTTCGATTCTCCGTTCAGCCACGGGAAACACTGAGTGAACTTGGGTGAGTCATACACTCTCAGCCCCAGAAAATCCTGTGATAGGTCACCTTAGGGTCATCATAAGTCAGAAACAACTTGACCTGTCAAAATAATGGGCATGTCCCTCCCCCAGAAATGCTAAGGTGGGACATCTGTGTCATGTGACACCCCCTCCCTCCCCCCAGCCTAGCCCTCCCTTAGGCGATGTGACCCCTCTAAGACCACACCTCACCACTCCCCAACCAAAGGGAGCTGCTTTTGGGGGCCCCCTCTGAACCATGTGTTCTTAACTGACCAATTGTGCTAGATTTCCCATGTGTTCCAATTGTCACTTGATGTCATATGGCCTGTGACCAATGGTTTGGGTCCCATGAGTATTATGTGGGCCGAGCCAGCCAATTGGAAGGCTGTGTCCCATAGAGAGAAGCCTCCATTTTATGCATGCCCAGACACGTTCTGCAGAGGCAACATGGAGGCACTGAGCACCCCTCAGAGGCTGGCAGGGTCTTCTAATACCAGGAGAATAAATCCCACAAAGATAACTACCTGGCCAAGTTATAATGGGTTTATGGGTTTTACTAATCCTCCCATACTACTGAATATTCACCTTAAAAAGGAATCTAAAGAGCCTGAAAAAACAGGCCCAACACCCATGAATATGGACTTCATTGACGAGGCCTCAGAGCTTGAGTGTGATTGTGGCTGCAGTTTAAAAGTTGTTTTCCAAAAGAAAAAGAATAAAGTGTGTGTATCACTATACGGATTCCATCATCTTTGTGAGCAAGCCCGGTGAATGGGTTCCAAAGTTGGGGGACTTTTTAGGTTAGTTAACCAGCGAGGTGCTGCCAAATCAACAGATAATGGAGTACATAGCAGTAGGTCCAAAAAGCTATGCCTACAGATTGTCGGATAACTCAGTGCGTATAAAAGCTAAAGGGATCACGCTGAATTCGGTCAACAGTGAAAAGATCACCTTTAACAGCCTGAAAGGTTTGGTTTTTTTTCATATGTCTCGGAAAGGGATGGACAACCCCCTCGAGAGATAGTGGTGGAACAAAATGGAATTGTTAGGAACAAAAAGCAATTTCTGATAGAAACAAATCCCATCAGGAAAATGCAGAGGGTCATTGTGGGTGATTTCAAAACCGTACCCTATGGCTATCGAAAATATGGATACACACTTGCAGCATCCTTTCTCGATGTTTTTGGCAGGGCCTAGCAATCATGGGAAAAGATACTTTATTAAAAACGTATTGCTGTATGCTGATCATGTGCTTTCTGTCAAACCTGATAATGTGGTATGGTTCTATTCATGCTGGCAACCTTTGTATAAGGAACTGCTGTCTAAATATCATTTTATTCGCTTTGTGGAGGGTTCACCTCTCCCTTTGGATGATAATGTTTTATTTCCTGTCAATAAAATTAATCTGGTGATACTGGATGACTTAATGGAAAATGGAAAAGGAATCTGTTCAGGTGGCTTTTACAAAGCTGTGTCATCATAAAAATTTGAGTATCATATATGTCATTCAGAATCTATTTTTCTCCAGGAAACAGGATCGAACAAAAAGCCTTAATGCTAAATATATAGTTCACTTTAAGAATCCTAGAGACAAATTCAGGCTCACCAAATGTATCCTAAAAACAGAGCCTTCTTTTTAGATGCTTTTAATGATGCTACCCTAAAGCCCTATCACTACTTACTGATAGATCTCCAAGTGACAATTCCTGAAACACACAGATTGTGATCAGGTCTTTTTCCACCTGATCTTCCAGCAGTCTATGTTCCAAAAAGTCCTTCGAGCTCTTATAAAAGACACTGATTCCTACATACTGAACTTTTAAGCCACCATTGACATCGGTAGTGGCAGCATGTTGGCCAATATAAAGAAAAACTTTGCCCTCTTGAAAATTCTTATTAAAGCAGGTCCCAAGCAGAGAAGAGCTATTTTATGCAGTGCCTCTGAGAGTCTTATAGCTGTTATTGCTGAGATAGCCCTTAATACTTTGAGAGGTAATGTCCCTTTAAAGCTGGGGCAGTTTAAGAAAGAAGGCCTTCATCAAGCAGCTAAGCAATAAAAAGCTGTCATTAAAAAAGAAAAAGCAACTCATTGAGCAGAGTGGGTGCTTCATCAGACCCTTGCTCGGTTTTGCTATCCATCTCCTGACCAGCCTGCTCACAAAGTAAAGGTGGAATATGTGGAGAAAATTATCTGGTTCCCAGTAAACAATTGGAAACCCTGCGAGGAGAGCTGGAAAATATCAGAAACGCTACGGTTAGGTGCCTGGACTTGGACATGAGAGAGATTCTCTTAAGGACAGACTTGTCTAAGGTTCCTGAGGCAACACCAATTTGAATTTGCTAATAAACCAGGGAGGTGGTTAACACAGAGATTAAGAAAGGAAAAACAGAAGAAATGGATATCTAAAATTAAATTGGGAGATGAAACAGCCAAATTGAGCAAGTTAAAGACAGCTTCTATAAATACTACAAAAATGTATACCAACAAAAAGAAAGCAATTTTAAAAAGATCGAGGAATACTTGGAGCAAACTAATATATCAAAGATCATACCTCAACAAAAGAACTAAACAAAGAGATATCTATGCAAGAGATCCTAGACACGATTAAAACACTCTCCATGGCAAAGGACCAGATGGTTTCTTGTCAAAGTATTATAAAGAATTCAAGGACCAACTATTGCCAACTTTGAAAATAATGTTTAACAAAGCCATGAAAGGAGAGATACCAGAGTAATGGAAAATGGCCAATATAACTCTAATACCTAAAGAACAAGAGGAGCTATTGGAGGTAAAAAAATTTAAACCAATTTCACTCCTCAATTTTTGCAAAAATTCTAGTAGAAAGATTGAAAAAGATATTAAAAAATTATATTCATGAAGATCAAGTCGGATGTCTGCCTAATAGGTACATGAAGAATAACATCAGAAATCTAATTGACATTGTGGAATATTGTGAAAAAAGACCAGGAAAAAAATTAGCTATAATTTTGCTGGATGCTGAGAAGGCTTTTGATAACTTAGGTTGGAGTTTTATGTTGGCATGTTTTATGAAAATACATATAGATGAACTTTTCTTTAAAGCTATTGAAACATTTACACTGGAAAAAAGGATCAAATTGTCATTAGTCTTACCAATTCAAAGAGGAATGCGACAAGGTTGTCCACTATCCCCATTACTTTTTATAACCTCATTGGAAGTGTTAGCCAAAAACATAAGAGATGATAACACAATAGCAGGAATCAAAGTGAAAGATACAGAACATAAAGTGAAATTGTACGCAGTTGATATGTTGATTTATCTTGCAGATCCAGTTCAAAATGTTCAGGCCCTGTTGAGGAAACTAAATGAGTTTGGGCAAGTATCTGGTTTTAGAGTGAATAAAGAAAAAACTAAGATGCTAAAATCAATGTAAGGAAGGAGGAAATAGAGGAACTGACTAAAATCTCCCAATTTAAGGTGGAGAAGAAAATGAAACATCTAGGTATAATATTTACAACAAAGAATACAGATATTTATAAAAACAATTATAATAGGATTTGGAATGAAATTAAAACAGACATCGCAATGTGGAAAAATCTGAAATTCTCCCTGATAGGGAGAATATCAGTCATCAAAATGGCTATATTGCCAAAAATGTTATTTTTATTCCAAAACATCCTGATCTTGGCAAACGATAAACCATTTAGACTTTGGCAGAAAGACATAGCAAAGTTTGTTCGGGTAGGGAGTAAACCCCAAATAAAATTGATGCAAATGGAGAAAGCAAGAGGGAGTATTGGAATGCCAAATTTAAAATTATATTGTGAGGCATGTGCTTTAGACTGGCTGAGAGAATGGATTATTCTAAAAAATAGACATCTTCTCCAACTAGAAGCAAGTGGCAATCAATTTGGGTGGTACACATATTTATTTTATGATAAGGTAAAAGCAAACCAAGATTTTGAAGACCACATACTCAGAAGGGCCCTATATAGAATTTGGGTCAAGTATAGGAGATGTATAACTCAGGGATTGCCTTTATGGGTATCCCTGGTAGAAGCATTTCATCGTACAGAAGTAGCTACAGAAGGTCCATGGTTAAAATACAGAGATATATTAAAGTCGGATCTGAAAAACAAATTAAGATTAAAATCAAGGGAAGAACTCAGTATGGAAGGATATGAAATTTCTTGGTTCCCATACTACCAACTAACAGAAAGGTTTAAAGCAGATGATAAAACAGAAGGGTTTGCAACACAACAATCAGAACTTGATAAAATTTTAATAAAGGAAAGTAAACAAATTATATCTAAATTATATGAAAAGATCCTGGAAGCAGAGACACAAGACGAGGCAGTGAAGGACTGCATGATTAAGTGGTCACAAGAAATGGGGGAAAGTATAGACCTAAAAGAATGGGAGTTAAACTGGAAAAAGAGATTAAGATAACACTGTCAGCAGATGTGAAAGAAAATTATTACAAAATTCAATTTAGGTGGTACTTGACACCCTTGAAAATCAGTAAGATATATAAGAACTCCAATGATAGGTGTTGGAAGTGTAGGAGAGAAAAAGGTACAATGTTCCATATGTGGTGGACATGTACTAAACCACATGGTGGAGACAAATTAATGAAAACATTAAGAAAATGTTGCAGATTAAAATGAAGATGGATCCAAAGTTTTTATATTGGAGATGGTGGAAGAAAAATACAAAAAAAAAGCATGGGAAATTACTTTTCTATATGATATCGATGGCCAGAGTAGTCTATGCCAAAAGGTGGAAAGAAAGGGTAATACCAAATATAAATGAATGGAAAAAAAGTTTGAATATATGGAAAATGATCAATTGACAAAGTTACTAAAAGATATACCAAGAGAAAAATTTGAACCTGACTGGGGAAAGAAGAAAGTTTATCTGGAACAATCAAAGTAATAATTAAGGTGTTGCTTTTTCCTTTTTCTTTCTTTTTTTGGATGTGAGGGAGACTGGGTTATACCTAGAAACATATAACAAGGGAATATAGGTGAAGGCAAAATCTGCTAGCCTACATAGAGAGACGAAAATGTATTAAGATGACAGAGTTACTTAAGAACATGTGGATTGTGAGTTAAAGTATGTAAAATGAATGATGAAGCTTGAAACTTTATTAAAAGATCATTTAGGGAAAAAAAACTACACTAAATAAGTGTGGGATAGGAAGTATTTTTGTTTAGTGTAGGTGTTATTAAGCTGTAGTATGTACATTTGTATATTGTTGATGTTTGTGTTTAAGTTTTTTTTCTTGTTTCTGTTTGTTTGTCTGTTTTCTTCTTTTCTTTTTTAATATACTATTTTAAAATGAATAAAGATGATTTTTTTTAAAAGTGTAAATGCAGTTTTCACTCAATTAACTCAATAGCCAGGGCAGGAGGGAGCACATTCTTGCCCTTTCCTGTATAGTCAAAAGCAAACTGCTGTAACTTCTCCTAGCTTGAATGCAATTCCTCATTCATAATTTTTGCCCTCTTGACCACACTATAAGGCTGCTTGGCCATACATGTCCCATTTTTCATCTGTGAAATGTTGGAAAATATATGTATAACAAGTTAGATGGTAGACTCAGAAGCTCCACGCTCCAGGCCAAACTTTGAAAATAATGATGCAATAACAGCCAGAGGCATCTACTCCATTCTATAGTTCAGTATATCTGAGATTAGGACCCAGCTGTTTTGTAGAGAAAGGGAATGTCTGCAATTTTATTGAAAGAGAAAATGGTTAATGTCTTTGGGGAAAATGTGGCACTTTTAATTTTGTTGCTTTAAAATATCAGGAAAAACGTTGTTGTTGTTTTGAACTGTGGTTGAGGATCAAGGGTTGTTCACATTTTATCAAAAATATTCACAATTCATGTGATTATAAGTCAAAAGGGGACAAGGCCCTTGGGTGGACTGCACTAATACACTTGATTCATTTCATTATTAGCAGTTTTTTGGGCAAACTTTTTGCTACATTTTTACTGTTTCGGGGTATGTAGGAGACTAAGGAGGGAATAAAGCATCTTGCATTAGGTTTGGCACATTTGAACATTTCTGGAAGAGATGTTTCTTTAAAAAAAATAGGAGGGTTGGGATATTGAGAGACCCTCAGGGTCTGCACTTTGGGGTGCAGTTGGTCACATGCCGTTTATAGGCCACATGTTGGCCACCCCTGGTATAGGTAAACTAGTATCTTTCAGTTTGCAATATAGGGATAATAAATCTACCCCCCACCCCAGTACCCTAGTTAAATTAATGCAATATTGACTGAAATAATTACACGAAGTACCTGGGAAGATCATACTGATATTGTGGAAAGGATTTAAGTCTTCATAATTATTTAAGGCAAAATATGCTTCATTTATACCTAATATAGATGTACATCTGTACAGATAGACAATGAAAGAGAAAGAATCACAAACTATAAAGTAATTCTAAGTGGATATATACAGAAATTCTAAACAGGGTAAATTTCAAGGAACACTTCGTAACACTTTCTACTTGGTAATTTAAGGATACATGAGGATGTAATTCAAGCAGCATTTTCAGCTGAACTAACTGTGGTCACCTTAAGGTTCCCGTAAGTTGGATTGACTTGAAGGTACACAATAACAAGCCTAATTTTCATAATCAGGATTATGCATACCTGAGAGGAAAGTATGTTTAAATATGTTTTCAGTTTATTAATGTTTCAAAATAATATTTTTTAAAAATACAAAATTCAAAGACTATGGCTGGAATCCTGTATTTGCAGTTACAGATTTGTAACCTAGCGTTACAGATCTGTAACTGCTCTATACAGTAGAGCCTCCTTATCCATGGACTTACCATCTATGGATTTAATTGTCTGTGGATGGCAAGCCCCCATTGTCCCCAATGATGGTGTGTGCACATGGTCACACTAGTGGGCATGCTCATGTTGCACTGCCATTAGGGAGAACAGTACTTGAGGACCTGTGTTTTCCAATAACCACACCAGGGGATGGTGGTGGTCTGGAATGAATCCTCCGTGGATGCCAAGCTCCCATTATATTTGGTAAGACTATGTAATGATGATTATGGCACTATTTTCACAATTGTAAATGCTTAAGCTCACCTTAATATCCAGCTGCCAATCAGACTTCAAGAAGGAAACTGTTTCCAGCCCCATCCTATCTGAGAGTGAGGCTGAAACAATTGGAAGCAGGACCTCCTGTTGCAAATTCTCATCGTACCCTTGCTTGCTGATGGGATAGAACTTGAAACATTATCCTTCTTGAGCTTTGTGGGAGGAGGGCATTGGGCCAAGAGATGTTACTTATTACACATTTGTATTACCAGCATAGGTTATCAATGCATATTTAAAAAAAAAAACTTTTAAAGAAGAACCTGTAATCTGATGTGGAAACAGGTCAGAAGTGATTTATGACTGAATACATGTTACAGTAACACAATTACAAGGGTTTGATATCATATTAACTGTCCTGGCTTCATCGTTCAGAATCATGGGATTTGTAATGTTTTAGCACACCCTGCATACCCTGTGTTGTATTTTGGGGTCCCCATATTTTCATATTTCATATCTGGAGATAACATATTTTTGAGACAGTGATGAACTTTCAGGAACACTATGACCTTATCACATGGGGTCTAGAGCAGAGCTAATCCAAAGGGTACCTGCAGCTAATACATATTATTTCCCCGTGTTTACACACAACGCTGCCCTAGAACATGGAGCTAATCTGTATTGTTTCCCCGCGTGTACACACGACGCTGCCCCGAAACTCCACAGAACCCGAAGCTAATCCGTAGCGAGTAGGGAGATTTTGACATTCGGTTTGTTGGGGAAGTACAAGCGGAGCCTTCGTATTCATTGCGCAATGGTGGGTGGGGCGGGGAAGCAGGGAGAGCTCTCCCAAGCAGAAAATCCCGGCGAGGGGAAGGGATTGGCGAAAGGCAAACCGGATTGAGAAAGAGGAGGAGAAGGAGAGGAGGAGGGAAGAGGGAGGCGATCTCTCTCTCTCCATCTCTGTCGCATTTTTCCCCACCAACACCCCTTCCCTCCTCCAGTCCTCCAGCCCTCCTCCTCCTCCTCGGTCCCCTTGGCTGCCTTTCCTCCCAACTCCTTCATCCCATCCTTGCCATCCACAGAAGCGCCTTCTGCGACGCTGGCTTTTTGGGTGGCGGGAAGGGAGAGAGAGAGAGAGAGAGAGAGAGAAGAAAATGTGTGTGTGTGTGTGTTTTCCTTCTTCCCACGTGAACCGCATCCCGCGTATTCATTGCGCTATGGCCACCAGGGCGAAATTCAGTTCGTTTCGGTATAGAACTGAATTTATTCTCACTTCGGTTACTTTTCTGTTACTTTTCGCTTTGTGGCCAGCGTTTGATAAGGTCCTATGTCAGGTTCCCAGAAGAAAAGGAATGTGTCCTGATGCATGTGCACATCCAGGTAATAAGACACCCAGACCTAAATGGTAGAATTCAAAGATATAGTCATGTTAGTCTGTAGAATCAGTGTAGAGAGATCTTGTAGCACCTTTGAGATTAACTGAAAGAAGGACGTTGGCAGCATAAGCTTTCGTAGACTTAAGACTGACTTAAGAGGAAGTAGATTTAAATCTATGAAAGCTCATGCTGCCAACCTCTTTCTTCAGTTAGTGTTAAAATTATGATTTGGTAATTTGTGATTAAATCAGTCTAGCAGCAGCAGCAGCAGCACAAGTATGTACTCCACAGGTATTTGGTAAAAACAACCAAATCTGAACTTCTGGTAAAGGTTGGTAGGTAAAAAGAAACTTACTTTATTGCTACATCTAGGTTCTACAAAATAACTCCTTAGTAGAGAAAACTATACTTTGGTACAGAGGTCCCTAGATAGCTGACCTCCATGTTTGCAAATAAGAAGAAAAACATCTTTAGTAGCAAAGCTGGCTTCTGTGTCCATGCTTGGTTAGAGCAGGCAGGAAAGTGTGCTAGCAGACAAAGAATCATACAACTTTATCACCCTAGGAAGAAACCCCAGAAAGAGGAGGGGTATGGGAAGTGACCTTTTCATAAGCAACACTGACCAAATGACCATAGAGATATACATCAGTGTTCCTGTGTAGAGCACCCCCTTCTCAAGGAAAACATAGAACTACACACAAACATTGATGCCAATATTCCAACAGTTAGTCTCAAAAGTGCCACAAGACGTAAATAGGTGTACTAATTTTTCTTCCTTTCCCTAATTCATTGGTCTTTTCTTTTTTTTTCATTTAAGACATAGGATCTCCTTGCACCAAAGCAGTAAGCTAACCTCCCTGCCTACCCCCTGTTGTCTTCCCAACCAAACTTTCTTGTCCCATCCATCCTGGTGATATCCTGAACCAAGCACTGTTTTTATCACAGTTAAGTTAAACGTCTGGAAACCATGCACTGTGAGGAGTGACCTAGGGAGCTGAGTATGTTTAACCTGGAGGAGAGAAAGTTAAAAGGTGATATGATAAATATTTGTAGGGATGTCATATTGAGGATGGAGCAAGCTTGTTTTCTGCAGCTCCACAGAATAGGACATGGAGGAATGGATGCAAACTACAGTGAAAAAGAGTCTCCCCCAACATTAGCAAGAACTTCCTGACAGTAAGAGGTGTTCGACAGTGGAACACACTCCCTTGGAGTGTGATGATTCTTTGGAGTCTCATTTGTTAAACAGAGGCTGGATGGCCATCTGTCATGAGTGCTTCGATTGTGTATTCCTGTATGACCAGGGCTGGACTGGATGGCCTTTGTGGTCTCTTCCTATTCTATGATTTGTGATTCTATGATAGCCATCAACCTGTCTGGAATCCCATTGTTGATTCCTGGGAAAGGGCATATAGCCTTTGTTACCAGAAAAGATAAACTATTGATTGGGGCTAGATTTTAGATATAAATATTTGTTCCAAAACCTAATCTCTGTGCACTCACAGTACACGTATAATTGTGCCTGGCTGCTCTCTATGTATGCAACTGTGCTGCCTTCAGATCTCCCAGTCTGAGCCACTTCAGCTCTTCGTGGTCTATTCATTGAACAGGTAATTATACCACCTAAAAACCTTTCAAATTCTCTATCCCCTCTATGCAAACCTCATTTTCACTTAGCTTTGTATGCTGTGTCTGTTTGAATTGCTACCTTGTATATGTGATTGCATTCTGCATTTTTCTAAATTTCTCTTAATTCACTCCAAGCCTGAAGTTCTCCTCAGTTATTACTGTCATATTTTGTGGGGACCCCCACAGTCCCTCACTTTGCTTTGGGTAACAAGTGCCTCACCAAATTACAAATCCCAGGATTCCACAGAAATGGGCCATGGCAGTTAATAGCAATATTAAACTGTTGAAACCATGTACTTTAGATTCACTCTCAGATAAACTGGAAAAAGACAGATTCCTCTGTCCCTTTTAGAAATGTATCCATATATATTGCTTGCAGAAGATGAAAACCACTACAGTTCAGCCTCATTGCTATTTTCAAGGTGGCCATGGACTAATTCAGGAGCCAAACTAATTCATTCCCACCCCCACCAACTTCCCTAATGTGCTGCTGATGATCCCGGGAGTGCCTTAGGTGTAGTGCACCCTAATGCAAAATACAGAGATGTGGCTGGGAGCCAAAGAGACCTGTCGAGGTCAAACATGCTAAGCCTTGTTTGATCTCACTACGGTGGCCTGTGTGGGGAAAACAAGGATAGTCTGTCTCTCATTCACTGATGGAAGAGCTTCAAAGGAACTGGTTAGGGAGGGAGTGGGGGGAAAATCTCCTACCCATCTTTGAGGAGAAGGTGAAAGGGAGTTGCTCTTGCTGTCTGGCTATTGCTCAGGGATTCTTGGCATGTCTGTGCCTAGAAGCTCCTCACCCCCTTTTTGCATCTTTTTGCTTGCTCCATCAATTTTGTCATTTACAACTCTTAAAGTTTGCTATACAGGGGGAAAACTGGAAACAAAAGCCTCATTCTAACAGCAACAGAGAATTACTGCAGTGATAAATCATGCTGCACTTTCCTGGCCGTCTGCCTTATTATGAGGAACAGAGATTGAATGGAAGTGCCCAGAAGCTAAGCAGCACATACAGAATAAATCAATTCATCTGTCGGCTCTGGAGGGCAGGGAGGATCACGCTCTGCCTGCAACTGAACTCTACTGTCCTAGGAAGCATCTTTGGGGAGGTCAAAGGAAAAGATAGACTCTGCTCTCACACTGGCCTGGCTTGCCAGCTAGTAGGCTGGCCAGAGGGGTGTATGTGTGTGTGTGTGTGGGGGGGGGGGGTTGTACACTGGAAAACCTGATTGGGATGTTTCACAGCAAAGTCAATGGATAATAAATGATAGGTTGGAAACAGCTGAGGCATTACGTATCTCTCCTAGCCCTCCTACAAGAGCCCATTCAATCAAAATTAATGAAACTGGCCCAGTAATTCAAGAAGTAATAATTGTAGGAGATGATTCCTCACCCTCTAGACCAGAAGTGGGCAATTGTGGAAGGTGAGGGGACTGCAGTAGCCCCCCCCCCCCCACTTACCTGCTCCCACAAAAGGAAAAATCAGTTTTTAAGGCCCCATATACCATCTAAGGGATATGGATGTATGCTCATCATATTTTGGGGCTTTGCTATTTGGGGTTATTTTGACCCCCCCGTTGCAAAAAAATTGTTTTGGCCCAGGGAGGGGGCAAGGACCCTAAACATGGTGGAGATGTTCTCATAGGTCCTTTTGTGGCATTTGGGAGCAAAAGAAAACTTAAAAATTATCCCTGGGCCCCACAAAAACAGCCCTGGGCTGCACCTTTCCCTAACCTTTCCCTTCTCTATCCCCACTATGCAAACCTTATTTTCACTTAGGACGTTATCACATGGAGGCCAGTTTCGTGGTTAAAGAGATAATAAAGTGGAAATAAAGCATCCTGAAAATAAAGCGAAAATAGTGCTAAATTGCGCAAAAGCATTTCTCACGTAATTAGAATAAAAATGGAATTAAGTGAAAAGTAAAAAAAAAAGACATTTTAAACTTTCACACTCAAGTGAAAAAACCCGTAAATGTACTAGAAATGGGTATGTTTTGTTTTGCTTTCGGGTGACCAGACTCCTCCTTTTCCAGGGCGGGTCCTGCATTTCATTCAACCTTCTCTCCTCTCCAGGAGGAAATGTCAAACTGTCCTCCATTTGGAGCAGGAGTAAGAAGCATGATTTTCTATTTCTATGTGTGTGTGTGTTTTTTTAAAAAAGCTTTTCTTGAGTCCTGTCCTCCTGGACAGTCTTCCTTTGGGGTTAGGACCTCTGATCCTCCTGATGCAGACGGAGAAGAGGGCAGAATCCCTCCTCCTTCCCTCCTCCTATGGGCAAACCTTTTGCCGAGGGAATAAGCCTGCCACCTCTTCAGCTGTGAGGATGCCTGTGGGGTTGTCCTTTTTGCCTTAGAGAGCAGCCACTTGCTAGCCTAGGTCCTCTTGCTCTGGGATGGGCTGAGAAGCAAGGTGCCCCAAATTGAGGTCTGACTCACTGGAGGGGTCCCCCTTTCTCCCGCTTTGTGGTGTGCCTTCAAGTCGCTTCCGATTTAGGGTGACCCTAAAGCGGTGAATCTATCCTGGGGTTTTCTTGGTAAGTTGCTTCAGAAGGGGTTTGCCATTGCCATCCCCTGAGGCTGAGAGAGTGTGACCCGCCCGAGATCACCCAGTGGGTTTCATGGCTGAGCAGGGATTCTGTCCCACTTCCCCCTCAAAATAGGGACAAAGAGCAGCTTACAAATTAAAACAACCCCCACCCAATCCTATCCATGGTGGGTTGTTGGCATGGGAAACCTTTTCCCTTCCTCAGCCTCCCCCTCGTCTTTTTGACTCTGCTGTCACTCTTTAGCTTGAGGGAAATGCGCCTGTTTGCTCCACTACCAGACAGGAAATTTTAGAAAGAGAAAAGCGGAGAAGCTCATGTCTGCCTGGCATGTTGTCACCCAAGCAAACCAGGAAGTAAAAGCAGCCCCACAGAACCATGGGAAAACTGGGAAAAAGCTTTAAAGGAGATTTGTTTGTGCAAATTTGAATTTCACACTACAGTAAATGTGCAATTACTTTAAAAGCGCAAATGCATTTCCTCTAAACTCCAGAAAATAAAAAGATCTTGGATAACACCACTTTGTGACCACTTTAATGTCAGTTTCTGTGCGATGTTGGGTGAAATCATTAGGTATAAGTGTGCTTTTTTGGGGGGATTTGTGTGGGATAACCTATAGATTTCCTCCATGTGATGACGTCCTTAGCTTTGTACTCTGTGTCTGTTTGAATTGCTACCTTGTATGTGTGATTGTATTCTGCATTTTTCTAAATTTCTCTTAATTCACTCCAAGCCTGACGTTCTCCTCAGTTATTACTGGCATAAACAGATGTAAATGTTCTTGAGGCTTACTCGGCCTCTTGTGAAGCTAATTTCCCTATTATTTAAAGTAATACTGTAATATTTTGTGGGGACTTTTTTGAGCCCTTTGGGCCTTTCTAGGCCCAAACAAAGCCATTTTAAAAACAGGAATTGACTTCCCAATCACTTCCTGTTGTAAAGAAAAAGTGTCTATTAGCCATAAAATAGTCCAGGGAGCCCCAAATATATGGTAAAAATGCCCCCAATCTTCATGAGCGCATTGGGGGACATTTCTTTGCTGGGGGAGGGGGGTGCAGCCTTTCAAGGTATCTTACTGAACTAACATGGTCCCTTAGTCTCTGACAGGGGTACTAGTTCAATGAATCATGCAGCCCTCCAGATTTTTTAATGGTTGAAGCTCCCAGAATTCATCACCCTTAGCCATGGTGCTTGAATTTGCAGTCCAGCAACATATGACAGGCCACACAGTTGTCACCCATGTGTTGGATTGTTTTGTTGATTCTTTTGTATGTTTTTTTGGGATTAAGTCCCTCTGAACTCAGAGTGTATCTTTACAACACAAGCATAGCTGTCATGTAACATACTTCAGATTTGTTTAAACAGCAGTTGGGGTGGATTTGGATTGAGAGCATAGTGGATGGAGGAGGTGAGAGAATTTAGCCTTTCACTTTGACAGCGTTCCTGGTCTGGATGGTTCTTGCAGCTACCAGTATATGCCCTGAAAAACACTGCCAACAGTGAATAAGTAGTGTAAATTAAATAAAAAGACAATGCAGCTTATTGAAGGGCAGAAGACTTTTAGCAGGAGATCTATGTACCTGCTTGACCAGGTGCTAACTCTGAAGGGCAATTTCAAGGACCTCTGTCTGACCTCTCTTGTTAGTGTCAATTGTCTTTAAAACTGGAGGTGTTAAGAAGAGCCCTGCCAAAAGAGCACTATCCTCTATAAAACTGAACACAATGGCTACACTAATGATCAATTATACTGACTATTACTGAAAATTAAATATATGATGGAATAAAATTCAGGGTGAAAAAGTTACTTTTTTGGATTACAACTCCTACTCTGGACACGCTCCAGTTTTTCAACATCCCTTTTGAAAAACTGGAGCGTGTCCAGAGGAGGGTGACAAAAATGGTGAAGGGTCTGGAAACCATGTCCTATGAGGAACGAAGTAGGGAACTGGGTATGTTTAGCCTGGAGAAAAGATGATTAAGAGGGGATATGATGGCCCTTTTTAAATATTTGAAGGGATGTCATATTGAGGTGGGAGCTAGCTTGTTTTCTGCTGCTCCAGAGAATAGGACTCAGAACAACGGATGCAAGCTACAGGAAAAGAGATTCCACCTCAACATTAGGAGGCACTTCTCGACAGTGAGAGCTGTTTGACAATGGAACACACTCCCTCGGAGAGTGGTGGAGTCTCCTTCTTTGGAGGTCCTTAAACAGAGGCTGGATGGCCATCTGTCGGGGATGCTTTGATTTTGAGTTCCTGCATGGCAGGGGGGTTGGACTGGATGGCCCTTGTGGTCTCTTCCAACTCTATGATTCTATGATTCTATGATTCCTCAAATCCCCTGTCAACTGTCTCCTGAATTGTAATCCTCCCAAAAGTATCCTCCCCCAAGAACTCTTGAAAAACACACTCCCTGATCATATTTGGATCAGCTTCAAGGATACTTCTTTTATCCTGCAAAGGGAATAAAAAAACATCTGAACACAATCCTGATTTACATCAAGATCAGATGGGAAATGAAGAAGATTGATATTACCAGTCAATGCCTTGTCAACCTCTCTCTGAGTCATCCCAAAACAGAAACTGTCGACCACCACAGCCAGAGCCTGGGCAAAATTAGCATCCATGAGGAAGGAACCATCGGAGGAGCTGATCAGGCTGCAGCGGGCGCTTGTGCCGTTGTCCTCTGAGGCAGAGCCCCACCCATTGAGGAGGGAGCCACCCAGCGAGGCCTCATCTTCACTCAAGCTGGACAAGGGTGTTTGGCAGAAACCACGGAAGAACTTGGTGGAGTGGTCTCCGTTTTCCTCCATGTTGGGATCATCATCATCATTTTCAAGGAGCTCTGAGGCCAATGGGCTGCAAATATAGCCATAGGTATGAGGTGAAGAGAAGGTTTGGGGAGTAGCAGAGATGATGTCATTCTGCAGCCTTGAGGGAAAGAGGACAACACTGGCATTAAAAGTGGACAAACATCATTAAAATGTAATTATGGGCTGGCCATAAGTAGGGGACCCATAATTAGGTGAGCCCTGGTGGCACAGTGGTTAAATGCCAGTACTGCAGCCATTCACACACAACCACAAGTTGTGAGTTCAATTACACCCAGGAGCTCCAGGATTGACTCAGCCTGGCATCATTCTGAGGTCACTAAAATGAGTACCCAGCTTGTTGGGGGCAATTAGTTTACATGTTGTAAACTTTTGCCTAGTTTACATGTTGTAAACTTTTGCCTAGTTTACATGTTGTAAACTAATTGCTGCTTAGAGACTGTTTAGTTCAGCATGAAGCGGTATAGAAATATAGCTGCTATTGCTATTGCTATTTCAGTTATGGATTTGTAGCCTGCAGTTACAGATCTGTAACTGGCCTGTATTCAGTATGCAAAGGGATCTTATAGCACCTTTGTGACTAACTGTGTGAAGGAAGTTGTAGCTTTTGTAGGCTTAAGTCTATTTGCTCCAGTAACTCACACCTACTTCTTCAGATTCCTCAGACCTAAGTCTACAAAAGCTTATGTTACAATGTCTTTTGCTCAGCTAGTCTCAAAGGTGCTACAAGATCCCTTAGCATAATGACATTCCAGACTAACATGGCTATGGCTCTAAATTCTACTGTTCTGTGTTCAGTAAAGCTACATAGTCTTATTGTCAAACTACATATATGTTATCCTTAAGAGCCAGCAGCTGGATCAGGTGAAGGTGATCCATTTAGCTTCTGATCTCAAGGAGGATGACTTTTCTATCCCTCTGTTAGGAAATGAACCTACAACAATCAGAAGCAGAGCCCTGTCCCAAGTCCTTGTTGCAGCCTCAGTCACTGGTGAGAGGGGGTGGAAACATCCTCTTCCTTACACCCCAATAGGAAGTAGAATGAACTTCTTTCAACCAATCCAACAGCTGGATCTTAGGGTGGGCTGGGGTAGTAGTGGTTGGGCGAGGAGAGGTTTCATGGTTATGTAGATATAATTAAGTAACTGGTGTAGAATATTGGCAGTGATGATGATGTAATGATTTATTTATTTATTTTGCACATTTCTCCCAATATGAAACTCAAGGCAGCTCAGAAATTTGAATTGAAATTGGTGAGAGTCTTCTTAGTGGCTGGTCCCAAATAGGTCAATTCCTTCTCATAGGAACCTAGGTTGGTCCCCCCTCTGTCTCCCAGCAGATAAAGATGTTTTTGTTTACCTAGTCTTTTGAACATTGGTGGTATGTTGCAGGTCCACCCCGTTGGCAGGCTTGAGGTCTGTGGTCTTGTTCTTCCTGGGGAGGGACAACAGCTATACCTAAAATGGTCACGTACGCCTGTGCATGGCTCTGCATGCATGCCTCTGCCTGCATGCCATGGGCGCATGCACCATTAGTTTCAATGGGGCTCGAATATTAGTGAGTCACTATTTTCATGGGGGGGCAGAATGGATTCCCTGCGAATTGGGAGGGGCAACTGTACTCTTTAAAACTATGGATAGTACAATTTAATAAAACATAGTTAAATGTTCATATTAAAAACATTCATTCAAATTTGTTTTTTTGTTTTTTTAGAAAAAGGTAGTTAATGATAAAAATACCAATACCAACACACACCCAGTTGAAAAACCACCTGCAACATACCACCAATGCTCAAAAGACTAGGTAAACAAAAACATCTTTATCTGCTGGGAGATAGAGGGGGGACCAACCTAGCTTCCTATGAGAAGGAATTGACCTATTTGGGAGCAGATTCTAAGAAGACTCTCACCAAATGTGCCTGTGATGGTGGAGGGATCAAGAAAAAGGTATCTAAGGAAGAAAAATGAAATTCACAAACAAAGAATGGATGATACCTGGCTTGAAAGCAGTACATGTGAAAAACTAAACATGATTCAACAGAGTGATGCAGTGGCCAAAGGAGCCAATGCAATTCCTGACTCCAGATCGAGGGGAGTAGTAGTACCACTCTATTCTGCTTTGGTAAAATCTCATTTAGAATACAATGTCCGGTTTTGGGCACTACAACTCAAGAAGGATATTGACAAGGAAGAACATGTCCAGAGAAGTCTGGAAATCAAGCCTTATGAGGAATGACTTTGGTAGTTTGCTATGTTTACCTTGGAGAGGAAAAGACTGAGAGCTGACATGACAACAATCTTTCAGTATTTGAAGAGATGTCATGTAGAAGATGGAGCAGCTTGTTCTGTTCTGCTCCAGAGACTATGGCCCAAAACACATAGACTAAATAAGGCAGCTTCCAGCCAATTTGGGGACATGGTGTTCAAATGATGCACACCTCCCAAGTGGCCAGAAGCTGCTCCTGCACCACCAGAAGGAGTTTGGTGCTGTTTCAAAAAGGAGCAGAAATAATCCATCTTGGGACTGCAGCAGTGGTGTGATAGTGGCTGGAGTGTCCAGAGCCTGCTCTTAAGGGGCTGTCTGCTTCATACCTATGAGAATCAATGGATTCAAATGACAAGAAAAGAGATTCTTGTTATTGTTGTGTACCTTCAAGTTGTTTATGAACCTATCATGGGGGGGGGGGTTCTTGGCAGGATTTGTTCAGAGGGAGTTTACCTTTGTCTTCTGCTGAGCCGATAGATTATGACTTGCCCAAGGTCACCCAATGGGTTTCCATGGATGAGCAGGGATTTGAACCTAGGTCTCCAAAGTACCAGCCCAACGCTTAAACCACTACTTCACACTGGATCTCTAAAAGAGATTTTACCTAAATACTAAGACCTTCCTGAGTATACAAGCTGCTCAAGAGTGGAACAGAATGCCTTGGAGGGTAGTGGACTCTCCTCCTTTGGAGATCTTTTAAAAATAGGTTGGGCACCTTTCAGGAATTCTGTAATTATGTATTCTTGCACAGCAAGGGGTTAGACTAGATGGCTTTTATGGTCTCTTCCAACTCTTAGATTCTCTGATTCTCTGAATGCCCTCCTGTGAGGAACTTAAAACTTAGGCAGGCTCATGGAGACTTGGGTGCAGACAGAAGGCTCTGGGCCATCCTGAAAAGAGAGGCAAAAAGCCACCCTAAGAGCCGGTGTGTGCGGCTCTTCTTCCCCCTTTCTGGCGCGGTGCGTTAAAACGCACCAGAAGGGCGTTTTGATGCCGTGCACCGTGCATAACGGTGTGTGGCACCAGGATGGTGTCAGCATGGAGTTGGGGCAACTGGCATGTGGTTAAGAGGGGATATGATAGCTGTGTTTAAATATTTGAAGCGATGTCATACTGAGGAGGGTGCTAGCTTGTTTTCTGCTGCTCCAGAGAATAGGACTTTAAACAATGGATGCAAGCTACAGGAAAAGAGATTCCAGCTCAACATTAGGAGGAACTTCCTGACAGTGAGAGCTGTTCGACAGTGGAGTGTGGTGGAGTCTCCTTCCTTGGAGGTCTTTAAACAGAGGCTGGATGGCCATCTGTTGGGATGGTTTGATTTTGCGTTCCTGCATGGCAGGGGTTTGGACAGGATGGCCCTTGTGGTCTCTTCCAACTCGATGATTCTATGATAATAAATAGTCTTGATAAACACTGTGGGTCATATACAAGTGGTCCCCATCCCCACCCCAGTAATGGAACACTTCTCTCAATTTTCTGTGGTTTCTTCACCAGTACAGCCCCTTGCCCTACCTATTACAATGTTTCTTCAATCCTCCAGAGAAGATTGGGGTGGAACACTAAAGGTAAATGAGAAATCACTAAAAATCATAACCTCCCCTTCCACAGTTGGTGTCAGAAGTTGCATTTGCTTTTGTCCTACCGTAATAAAGTAGGCCTTGGTATCCACATACCAAAATCCATGGATGCTCAAATCCTATTAAATAAAATGGTATAGTAAAATGATGTCCCTTATATCAAGTGGCATAATCAAGCTTTGCTATTTGGAATGTATACTTTTTGGGAAGTTTTTCAAGCCATGGATGCTTGAATCTATGGATAAAGAATCCATGGATATGGAGGACCACCTCCATGTGGGTAATTGGTATGATGGGTTATATAATAGGTAATGGACACAGTAGCTATTTGGTGATCTTGGACACAGGTGGGGAGATAAAGCAGAGAGGAAGAAAATATGACTCAAGCCTGTTCAAGGTCATCACATGTGGAAAGGTATGTGGTGGTGAAACAACAGAGTAGTGGTCTGGGAAACTGAGAGAGAAATATCTTTATGAGAATGAGAATGCAGCCTGCCATGAATATGAAATAATGTACAGTTTAACTAGTCAGTGTTAACACCTGCTGTTTAGTTCTGAAAATGAATGTCTCTGGACATTCTGGAATGGACCTGTAGTTACAGAATAAAGCTTTTCTGAGTTTAACTACTGAAGCCTGATCTTCTGAACTTGCTGGATTAGGCAGATGGATGCTTACCATCTGTGGAAGGAAACCAACTGGGCATCACCCAGGATAAGCTTCATTTATTCTCTTCTAATGCGTGAAACCACTGCCCATATTGTACATCACCTACTTAGTTGTGAATGCATAACTTGGTAACATATCCTCAATGACATGGCCTGATTCCCCTCAAATGTACTTTACCATGTAGCAGCTGCACTGAGAGATGGAGGTCTGTTTAGCTTCCCTTCCCCTCCCTCCCAGTAAGTGAAGCTGAGATGAGGAATTGCAACAAAGGTCCTGCTTCTGGTTGTTGTGGCCTTGCTTGCTGGCAGGAGGAGGATGGAAACATCATCCTTCTTCCACCCCATTCACTAATTGAACAAACTTCTCTCAGTTGATGCTTTTGCTGGCTGTTAAGTTGTGTGTGTGTGTGTGTGTGTGTGTGTGGTGATAATAGGGCCACAATCATCACTGTTTGTGGACCTTATCACACGGGGTCCAAGCAGTCACATCCCCGTCCCATTGCTCTTCTTTCCGGTCGCGGGAAATGTAATTCCCATTTTGACCAGGAATCCAAAAGAATGGGGATGATACGGGGATGCGATGGGGATGCGACAGGGATGGGCGGGGTTTCCCTGCGACGTCATTTGATCACCCGGGGAAAGGAGGCGCGATGGGACAGGGATGCCATGGGGATGGGACTGCTTCAGACCCCCGTGTGATAAGGTCCTGTGTATTGGTACTGAATACAGAGCATTTATGGATTGGTAACTCTGGGTTACAAAACCATAACAGCAACACACAATTCTAACCAGAGAAAACAGAATCAAATTAGTTGCACATCTTAAATATAAATTTGCCATGCAGACCTCAAATAGAATCCTTGTGTTGAAATGAATGATTATTTCATGAATTCTTTTTCTTCTGCAAGAGTTGGGAAAAGTGTGGCCTGCAGAGACTTTGTGCAGTCCAAGAATCCCTTCAGGGTCCAAAAATATTTTTTTGAAACAAACATTTGACATTTTCTTTGTCCCCCAAATCAAATGCCCCTTAAACACCTTTAGGGGATAGGGACAATTTTGTCACATTTTTGAGAAGTCAACTTCCAGGTCACATCTTGCTGGGGGGAAAAACACCTCTTCTGGGGATTGCAGTCTGACACTTGGAGGGCCAGATGCTTCCAACCCCTTCCTTGAAAGAACTCTTGGTCTTCCTATACCAATTACAGAAGTGGGCAACTGTGGCTGTCTAGATGTTTCTGAATGGCAGTAACCATAATCTGTGACTGTTGGCTGCACTGGGTATGCTGGGAGCCCACTTCTCCACCTCTACTTTATATCTAATTCCCCCAACCTGGCACTCATCTGTTTTTGTTAGACAACAACTCTGATCACTCAGCCAATGTGGAAAATGGCCATCCTGGCTGTGGATGATGGGAGTTGCAGTCCAACACAACTGGAGGGTGCCACATTAGGAGCAGCTGCTCTATAAGAATGATTAAAAGAAAAGAAAGAAGATTCATTTTTATAGATCCTATAGAACCGCCAAAAGAATTTATAACAGACTCCTGGAATGTAAGACTCACTACAGAGAAAGAAAAATGCACAGTGGTCTTATTATTTCCTTCTCTGTGTCACTTCCATTTGCTTCACTTCTGTTAGACTCTCCCTTTCTCTGTATGTACGGCTTTTCCATAATAATAGGTCAGAAAGAAAGGTGAAACAGAAAAGTGGGACAAAATATCTTTTCTTTCCTTCTTCCTGAACACCTTTCCCTCTGTGTAATCCAGTTTTGAGGAAGATTGCTCTTGAGGCAGCTCTGCAGGGCTCTCTAGGTTGTTTAGCATTTGTTATGATCACATCCTTAGAAAGAACACAAGAATATAAGAAAAGCCTTGTGAAAAATCAACTGTAAAATGTATCTTTATATATATTGGGTAGATTAAGGTTGGAAGAGCTGCATTGCCCACTATAGATGCTGATCCACTCTCACCTTCAGATTTGTAAAAAAATGTTTATTATTATAAACACCTCTCCATACCCCACATTACTAAAAATGTCCCACGGATGTCAATTTGCCACATTGTTGCTCCCTTGGTCTATTTTAGGCTCAAGGGAATCCTTTGTTTAACCAGGGAATAAACCAGTTAAAAGTGGATGCTAAAAACATTTAAATAGTTCAAGCTTTTCTATACTTTAGCTCAGCAATAAATCAAAATAGAGACTGTCATCACGAAATTAGAAGACTTGGGATTTAGGAAGTCATCTATGAAGGAACTAGGATAATGTCCTCAAGTGGAAAGAGGTATCACTGAATACCAAACTCAGGATCATCTATGTCAGCGGTAGGCAACATGTCCTCTTTAAGGGCCGAGGGACTTCAGCTCCCAGAAGCCTCAGCCATTTCGCCAATAGTCCCATGTTGGCCAATAGCTCCTGGGATTCTGGGAGCTGAAGTCCCTCGGACCTTAAAGGGGAAAGGTTGCCTACCCCTGATCTATGTCATAATATTTCTGTTTCCTATGTGTGAATGTGAAAGCTGGGCAATGGAGAAAGCTGCCATATTTGAAATTCGATGCTGGGGGACAGTTTGACAAATATCAGACTGCCAAAAGGATAAATAAATGGGTCTAAGAACCAGTGGTGCAGAGGGGTAGGGACTTCTGGAGGGCAGGGCCCTGTCACCTTGGTGCTGCATGCTGGTCTACTCATGAGTAGAATGGCATGCAGCAAGGAATGGGGTGTGCTGCACACCACTCTACTCATGAGTGAAATGGTGCATGGCAGGGAGGGGACTCTTCCTCACTGCCATGCACCACTCTACTCATGAGTAACATGGTGCATGGCAAGGAGGGTGTGTGTGTTGGGCACTCTCCCTTGCCGCCATGTGCTACTTTACATGTGAGTGAAATGGTGTGTGGTCTGTGTGTGTGCTTGGCTGGGTGTAACCCTTCTTCTTGGGTGTCACCCAGTGTGGCCCGCACACCCCCAGTGCCACTGCTATGAACAAATCAAGCATGAATTTGTAGCCAAATTGAGGCTATCATATTTTGGACATATTATCAGACAAGACAATAATGCTTTATAAAGTGAAAAGCTGTAGGAAAAGAGGAAGATTGAATTATCAGTGGATTGCCCCAACCAAGGAAGCAACAAGCCTGAGTGTGCAAAACCTGACCTTGGTAACTCTTGGTAACCAGAGGTCTGTTATTTGTAGGGTTGCTATAATATGGAGCCTACTTGATGGCAAATAGTGACAACAACTTCCCAGTTTTTTTTTCCCCTGATTAATTGAAGACCTCTCTTGGGCCTAAAATAGATGTAGGGGGCATTTGCAAAATTGTCCCAGACATTTCTAGAAAGTGTAAAGAGCTGGTGGACCTTTAGAGTTCTAAAAAAATAGCCTTGGGACACATTTTGTCCACGAACATAATATGATTAATCCCTATTTCCACCTAAAGCACTCAAAATGCTTGAATGTCCCCTGTTGAAAAGATGTCTCAACACCATAACTATCCTTATTGTCATTTTTTGCACCTTCTCCAGTTTCTGTACGGTTTCCAACTTCCATTCAAGAAATGATCAGAGATCTTTGTAAGATTTAGCAAAGCAGCAGTAGCAGTGGGCATCAAAGCATTTTCCTATGCCCATCTGTCTGCCTAGCCATTAAGGCTGTTTGCTAAACACACATGAAATCCCTGACAGATGCAAATGGCCTATGCTGGAGCTCTGCCATGGTATTTGGGGACAAAGTGGAGTGCTGCCACTGTTCTTTTAAAGAGCAGTTCAAAAGGGAAAGGTTGCTGAAACCACTGGCTGTGTTGGAGACAGCCAGAAAGGGAAACCAGCAATATAGAGGTTTTCATTTAATTAGCATTTTCTGTGACTCTTCATTTCAGGAATATATTGTTGTATTTAAATTACAAGGTCAGCTTCAGCACACACACACACATATATACACACACAAAACCTCCAGTTAGTAAGTCCAGTTATGTTTCTGCATACTTTATTCTCCTTGCTTCTCCTATTTTTCAGTTTCTGGGCTAAATCCAATTTTAGTCCTATCTAGAGGGAATAGGAATGTTTTAATGTTGTTCTGTTTTATATGCTGTTGTCCCCCGCCCCGATTGCCTTGCAGAGGGGCGGGCTACAAATAAAAATTTATTATTATATTATTATAGAGTGTATCTACTGAAGCAAGCCCTTCAACAGTCTTGATCAATCTAGATCTTGATTAATCTTCTATTGTCCCACTTTTTCAGCTTTTAAAATGCCCCAGTTTCTCTCTCCTTATTTCACTTTCCTCCTTTGTACTCAACTTACTTCAATTGGTGTCAACTAATTCAAAATGCAAGAGTAGTTTGCATTCAGTTAACTTAACAGGGTGGAGAGAAGATGGTGGGAGAGAGTCTTGCCCTTCCCAACCAAACCAAAGCAAACTGCTCCAGCCTCTTCTGGTTTGTGTGTTCCTCCTCATTAATCCCTTTTGCCATCTTGACCACACTCGGATGTTGTTGGCCACATGCGTCCCAGTTTTCATCTGTGAAATGTTGGAGGTTGTGCTGAAGTCATTGGCAATTACATCAGTCTTGATGATCAAGGCCCGTTAATTTCAACTTTAGCTGGGGCTAAAATTAGTTTCAATTTTATGCTACCACACTAGCTGTTACCTACATTGGCAATGAATCCTATCACACATAACCCCCTCTCACTGCACTTGGCAATTTTAGACTCTGAACTCAATGGCCAAAAGACAATTAACCCTCTCTAAATGGTAAAGTGTGTTTCTCCAAAATGTGGTAAGCCAACCCTAGTGTATTTTGGGGCTCTCTTGCTAACTGTGCTGATTGGAGTCCTGGATGTGTGCCCCATAGTTCTTCTCAGCCCTATTGGTTCCTTCAATTCTGGACCCTCCTCCTCTAAATCATTCTGTTCCATTCAAATCTCCTCAAAACCTGAGCTGAAAGCAGATTCAACAGTTTCTGATGGAATGTTGTATTAACAGAAGTGAAGCTGGCAAATGAATCCTGGTTATATTCCAGAAGAGCATTCATGTGGCAAGGAGATTCTATTTTTATATATATAGTATATAATGTATGTATGTATAAGTGCTGGTTCTTTGCCCCTCTATAACCACAGTTCATTTCAATCTTCCCTGAAGGAGTTAGAAAACATTCTGCAGGCAGCCTGGATGCAATTGGCAGGATCAAAAACTGCGGTCAGCCCACATCCTGCCCTAAGGCCCAAAGGTTTCAGAAAAAGCAGCTTAGTATTAAAAGAGGGAGAGGCAAAATGTCCTGTGGAATCCACCTCAGAGGTGAAATGCACATAGAAAGCTTTACTCAGTTGGGGCTCCTCTCTACAGTGAAGGGGACTACCAAGGCAGAACTTACAAAGTTCCCTTTCGAAATAAACCAGCTGTAGTTTTAGCTGCACCCCCCTTCCCAAAGCTAGTTAGTTACAATTTAAATACAATTTTAAAAGATCACTCTTTAACTTCCCAGTTTTTAAAAGTAACTAAATTGTCACTTTACACTCATTAATGTAACACACTCTCCTCCCATCCATTTCAGTGTCGTTTCAACAGCCAGAACTCAAAGCACAAAGTCAGTACTTGGACTACATAATGGATGGCTGGGATGACTGGAGATGTAGTCCAATACATCTGGTAGGTTTTGTTGTTGTGTGCCTTCAAGTTGTTTCCAACTTATGGCAATCCTAAGGTGAAACAATCATGGGATTTTCTTTGCAAGGTTTGTTTGGAGGAGGTTTCCCTTTGCATTCCTCTAAGAACGAGACTTGCTCAAGGTCACCCAATGGGTTTCCATGGCTGAGTAGGGATTCCAGCTGAGTAGGGATTCCAACCCTGGTCTCCTGAGTCATAGGCCAATGCTCAGACCACTACACCATGCTAGCACTGGAAAGTACCACATTGGATAAAGGCTGGGAGTAGACTAGGATGGGACTCACACAGACTTACAGATGTTGCTGAACTGCAAATCCCAGCATTTGTCACTATTGGGTATGCTGGCTTGGGCCTCAGGGGCTTGCACTCTGGCAAGAGCTCCAGATCACACATTTTCCACCCACCCCCAGAGCAGAGAGTCAGCAGAATGATCATAGAATCATAGAGTTGGAAGAGGCCACAAGGGCCATCTAGTCCAACCCCCTGCCATGCAGGAACTCAAAATCAAAGCATCCCTGACAGATGGCCATTCAGCCTCTATTTAAAGACCTCCAAACAAGGAGACTCCACCACATTCCAAGGGAGTGTGTTCCACTGTCAAACAGCTCTGTCCTGGAACAAATCAGATTTTTCTGTTTGTCCAGCTGAGGCCAAAATTAATCCCAGACTCTCATTCCCAAAAGAAGAGCTAATTATTATTTTTGTTATACAGTTTAGAATGTGGTTTGGAGTTGGAAGGCACAGCAGCTGGCATTGTAGGACTGACTGAGGCTTGTTAAACATTGCAGAGAACATATTAAGCTGGTAAGCAATTGGCCTGGCTAGGATCTAAATGGAGCTGTAATTATCTTATTGGGATCAATGTGTTTCCCGTAAAATCAAGTACTCAGTGTCCCAGCCCCAATTACAAAAGTGTAAGGAGTCAGCCTTGTGGGGCAAGCCATCTTCAAAGTGCAGAGGCAGCAGTTCCAGGCACATTAGCTAATTGTGGCCACTGATGCTTTTGCTGGCAGTGGGACAAAGTAAGAGCCCTACGTTAAGTATAGCTCAAGCCCAGCGTACAACAGTATGAAAGGACTTAAGTCCACAATGATCCCTCATCTATCTTTGAAGAAGATGGGAAGGTGAAATCTAGGCTGGTGTGCTGGTTTGACTGTTGGTCTCAGATTCAGGAAATCTTGGATCTAGACCCTACTGAGCTGTGCAACTCACTGGGCCAGTCATTCTCTCTCAGGATGTTATCACACGTGGGCCACAAACCGACAATAAACTGGAAATGACAAATCCCGAAAATAAACCGAAAATAAACCTTGATTCCGCAAATGGCTTTCACACGTAATTATCTTAATTGCGCAATTAAAGAAAGCTCCCGCTGAAACCGCATTTAACGTTCACACACAAGTGAGAAAAAACCGTACATGTACTAGAAATGATCTTCTAGCACATGCGCACTATGCTCACCACGGCTGTCACTTGCCGCGGCTGTCACTCGCCGCAGCTGTCACCCCTTCCCCAGGTCGTCCTCGGAGCAGCCGGCCCTCCACACGGCCGGTGCTCTGAGGAGGACCTCCCGCCGCAGCGTTCGCACATGCTGCAGCGGAAGAGTCGCTAAAGGTGCACTGCAGCCTTTTGCGGCGCACCTAAAGGAGCACCAATTTAGTGCTCCTTTCAGGGGCGGCGAAGCTGCGCCACGGGGCCGAGGTGTGGGGATACCTCGGCCCCACAGCGCAGCTTCCCGGGGCGGCCCACGTCCACCCGTCCTTCAAGCCGCCAAAGGTGCGCCGCAAAAGGCTGCGGCGCACCTTCGCCGACTCCTCTGCTGCAGCGTGTGCAAATGCTGAGGTGGGAGGTCCTCCTCGGAGCGCCGGAGCGCCAGCTGTGCGGAGGGCCGGCTGCTCCGGGGACGACCTGGAGAAGGGGTTGGGGCGCTGATTGTGCGGCTGCCCCTCCCCTTCCCTGCCCCCAAGACGGCTCAATTAGCCGTCTGCTGAGGGGGAAGGAGATGCTTACGCTGCCTCGAGGACCCCGCGGAACCATGGGAAAATGTGGGGAAATGCTTCCAAATGCGCATTTGCTTTTCACATTATGGCAAATGCAAAATTATCTTGATTGTGCATTTGCATTTCCTCAAAACAACCGAATTTCAAAAGATCTCCATTAACACCAGTTTCTGTCCACTTTCTGTCCAGTTTCTGTGTGATGTCATGTGAAAACACGAGGCACTAATCCAATTTCTGTTTGGGTTTTGTGTGGATTAACCAGCAGATTTGCCCCCGTGTGATAATGTCCTCAGCCTGACCTATCTCATACCACCCAACATTTCATAGATGAAAACTGGGACACATGTGGCCAACCAACATCAGAGTGTGGTCAAGTCTTGATTGGCCACATGTGTCCCAGTTTTCATCTGTGAAATATTGGCATCAATTGTGTTGGAATTTATATTAAAATTGGTAGTTTATATATTAAGCACAGCATGTGATCCAACAATATATACACTTGTTCCTCCCCATTCGCAGACTTAGTCTCAGTCTTTTGTGAATGGCAAGTGGGGAGGGACAAAATGGTGCGCATGGGCATGCACTGCAAATGAAATCAATGGGCCTTGGATATTTGCGATTTTCCTGATTCGCAGGGTGTGTGTGTCCAGAATGGATCCCCCATGAATCAGGAGGGATGACTGTATATCTATGCTTCTGGTAATTAAACAGGATATATTGGCAAGGTAAAAATAAGACTTACTTTATTGCTACAGAAAGTTCATTTAGCTTCTAGGAAGTAAAAAAAAAAAAAAAAACTATATTGTGGTAAAGGGGTCCCTATAGCTGACCCCTATGTATGCAGGAATGAAGAAAGACATCCTTTGTGGGACAACCTTGTGGTTTTATCCATCTCAAAACAGGAAAAAGAAAGATAGTAAGAAAAATATATAAAACTCTTAACTTTTAGTAGAGAAGGGGAGGAGATAGGAAGTGGCCTTTTTAGAGTCATACTGGACAACAGGAACATAGAGATCAGCATTGATGCAAGATTTCATCTCCAACAAAATGCCCTTATCATCTCACATTCTGTGGCAGGGACACTAATCATGGAAGAGTCCCACATGGAAGAGTATTTTCAGTTGACAGTACACTGGAGCGTGTCCAGAGGAGGGCAACTAAAATGGTGAAGGGTCTGGAAACCATGCCCTACGAGGAACGACTTAAGGAACTGGGTATGTTTAGCCTGGAGAAGAGATGGTTAAGAGAGGATATGATAGCCCTCTTTAAATATTTGGAGGGATGTCATACTGAGGAGGGTGCTAGCTTGTTTTCTGCTGCTCCAAAGAACAGGACATGGAACAATGGATACAAGCTACAGGAAAAGAGATTCCAGTTCAATATTAGGAGGAACTTCCTGACAGTGAGAGCTGTTCGACAGTGGAACACACTCCCTCGGAGATTTTGGTGGAGTCTCCTTCTTTGGAGGTCTTTAAACAGAGGCTGGATGGCCATCTGTCGGGGATGCTTTGATTTTGAGTTCCTGCATGGCAGGGGGCTGGACTGGATGGCCCTTGTGGTCTGTTCCAACTCTATGATTCTATGATACAATGTGTGCTTTATCTCTAACTTTTATATGTTTTTAATGATTTCATACTGTTTTTAATCTATCATTTTAATGGATGATTTTGCGCTTTAATTTTTTATTATTTTTAGCTGATGCCTTCTGTGAGCTGCCTTGGATCCCACTCTCGGGGAAAGGTGGCATAGAAATGAAATGAAATAATAATTAAAAAAACAAAACAGCACCCAAAAGTTACCTATGACGTTCTACTTCCTCATTAAGCTCCAGGTACTCCGCCACCTCTTCTGGGGTGAGAACTGTTTCCCTGTCATCATTGAGAGATAGGGAGAGGGAGGCTGCAGAAAGGCGGCTGTAAGGCAGAGTAGGGATGGTCTGGCTTTCTTCCTGGGACTCAGTACATGCCCGCTGGGAATCTTTGTCCTGCTGCCAGGATGCCTTCTCCTCAGGATGATCCAAGTAGCAAGTGCAGGTACACCTGTCAAACAGAAACAACCAGGCACATTGTGAATGACTTTGTAAAATGTGCCCCCCTCCTGATATTATTGTCATAATCCTGGTTGCAAAAAGGTGGTGGAAAGATTAGACTACAGCACCCCTTGGCTCCAGTCCCATCATGCCTTTGCTGCTGACCTTGTTTTCTTTTCCACACTGTGGATTTGACTTCACCTTCCATTTTCTCTCATGTCATTATGCCCTTGCTGGCTGAATCCTTCTCATAGGACAGTACATGTTTCACAAATCAAACATCACCCTGGAGTAGCCTGTTTCAGAAGCCCCCAAAATAATTCAGGGCATGGAGGGCATGGGGTGGAGGAATGCTCTCAGGGAAGATGGTAGCTGGACCACCCTTTCAAAATATAGATAGCCCCCTCTCTGATCTGGAGACAGATGCTAAATACCTGTCTTGTAAAGAAGATGTCTTTGTAAACTCAGTTTGCACCCTCTCTGCTGTCTTTTCAAGGAAGAGCTTCCTGTTTAAACAGGCCTTCAACCTTAGCTTCCCAGGGTAGAGGGATGTGCAATTAGGTGTGCTATATTTATTAGGTATTTTGGTGTTTTTTTTAATTGTCAGGATCTTCAAAGTAGTGTTTTAATTTGATTTATGGTTTAATGCTTTTAAAAAAATTTGTTGTTTTAGCTGTTCTGTTTTTAGCTTATATTGTTAGTTGTCTTGAGTCCCATATAGGAGAAAGGATATTAAATAAATGAATGAATTAATAAGCTAAGATTTAGTTGTAAATATTTATATATTCAATGTATATCCTTTCTTTCTCCCAGCAGGGGATCCAAGGTGGCTCAGAGCACAGATTAAAAACAGGTAAAAATTGACTATGCTTTTTTAATTTAAAAAGAACAACACATAATTAAATGAAGCTGAGGTAATTTAAAACAATATAAAAGCATTTAAAAGCATAATAATGAGAAGAGAAGTACCAATAGGATGCTTCTGGTGAGTAGGCCAGCTCCATAGGAAACACTGATGGTTTACAGCTAAATGTCTTTGTCCAAGTTCCCTTCCTAACCATTCACTGGACCAGGACCAGAGCCTGCACTGCCACCTCCCCTGGCATTTTTAATCTTTTTGTGCCTTATTTCTCATACTGAATCCTCTACTTAGCCTAGCTGATTTATAGCAGCTCTACTGCATGAAGGGGAGACAGAAGAGAAGGAACCCAGGAGTTTTGTCTCATCTGCTCCTGAAGCACCATCTGCAGCCTCAGTGGCCTCATTCCCACTTACAAATAAATCAGTTTGCGATCCGAATCGATGGATCGGTTTGACAGCAGAGCATGGTTCACACTACGTTTGCCCTGATTGCATTTTCTTGTTGAAAAATAACTCACTTGTTGTTCACATTGACTAATGAATCAATTCAAAATGGACCCTCTGCAGCCGGCTGGCAAATTTAAAGGGCAAATTTAAATCGATTCTGATCTGCATCCTGTTCACACTTGCACTGAATCAATTTATTGCAAAAGACGCAGAAAAAAATGAGTGTCAAAAAGACACGTGTGAAATGAACCTAGCGTGTGTGTGTGGGGGGGGGGAGGCTCGCAAACTGCTTCAGCAATTTGGCTCAAGTGTGAACCAGGGTCATTTAAAACACTTCAAACTGGTCAGCGAACCAGTTTATAACGTAGTGAGAATGAGGCCAGTGAAAAGGTTGCAGATTCAATTTCCCAAGGATAGGCTGGGAAACCTCTCTATCTAAAACCTTGACATGGCTGTGCCAGGGAGTATAGATCAGCCTTTCTAAACCTTTCCACCTTTTCAGGTCTCAGGTAACCCCAACATAAAAATGATCATATCTACAGCTCATTTTAAAACAAGAAAATAAATTCTAACAATTTCTGCAGAACTGATAGTGACCTCTTGTGGAACCTTGGATGAGAAACCAGATGATACTGAACTAGGCAGACTAATATTTTTAAGCTTATTGCATGGCACTTACAGGAATGGGAACGGAACAGAAGGGAACAGAATGGAACAGGTTGAGAATGCATGTTACTGCACAGGAGAATGCCACCGATGCCACCAGGAGTCCCCAAGCTGTCCTTCAAAATCGGCTACCAGGAATGGCTGGGGAATGGCTTTGGGACTCCCAGTGGCATTGGTGGCAATA
Organism: Phrynosoma blainvillii; assembly: GCA_026167975.1. Classification (NCBI taxonomy): domain Eukaryota; kingdom Metazoa; phylum Chordata; class Lepidosauria; order Squamata; family Phrynosomatidae; genus Phrynosoma; species Phrynosoma blainvillii. The sequence goes on along the minus strand of JANUYF010000006.1, from coordinate 14,645,949 downwards.
CTCCTGTGCAGTAACATGTGTTCTCAACCTGTTCCATTCTGTTCCTTTCCGTTCTGTTCCTGTTCCTGTAAGTGCTGTGTGATAAGCTTATTTGATTCAGTAGAAGGCTTTTTTCTATGTTTCTCTCCAGAGCTTGAATGAAAATAGTTACAAATAACAAGCTGCTTATAATTAATTCCTTTTCCCAATTGCCTAGGTATAATTACTTTACATTACAATTGTAACTTAACAGATGACATCACTCCTCTTGCAATGTAAATTCAATCTGAATTAGTTTTATAGTTACAAGAGTGTAGCCTCATTAAATGGTGGAGGAGAAATATCAGATGGTTCAAGTGCTGGGTCATGTTTCTGTCTTCTCTGATTCTTGTGATGATGCCAAGGGGGAAGATTTTTTTTACTCCAGCAAACACCTAGTAGTAACCACTAATATCTACTTCAGTTAGTTTTGAGAAATGTGAAAACAAAGAGCTAATTTTTGGAATGTGTAGACTATAATTACCTTTAAAGTAATTATAAATGTGACTGAAGTATTTTAAAAATAAAAAAGCATTAGTTTAAAAGTAATGACTTAAAGTAATTGGTTTAAAGTAATTGGTTAAGCAGTGATTTAGAGTACTGGTAATTGGTTCTAAGGCCCATAAGTAGTTCATTTTCTAGAAAAGTTAGTTCTAAGGTCCATAAGTAGCTAGTTACTTTATGGGCCTTCTAACTAACTATAACTAATTACTTTTAAAGGAACTTCCCAGTTCTGGTGGCAAAATTTATTGGGCCAGACACATTGTGTGTTTCTTGTGCCTGCACCTGCTTTTTGTGCCTGCACCTATTAGGATTTTGGTGATATGAAATAATAATAATAATAATAATAATAATAATAATAATAATTAATATCCCGCCCCTCTGCAGCGCAATCGGGGCGGCTTACAACAGTTAAAAACACCAATACATATCAATTCCCTAACCCACCCTCCCCTTAAAATGATGTTAAACTAGTTAAGATTAAAACATAAAATAGAATAAATAATAATAATAAAAAGGAACATAAAACAATTAAAACAGCAGCATAAAATAAGCATAAAATAAGCAGCGACAGCTCAAGCGAACAAATTAGCCAAAGTATAGGGCCGGGATAATTATTCGGGGAAGGCCTGCTGGAAAAGATCCGTCTTGACAGCTTTTTTAAAGCTGTCAAGGGTGGTAATAAGATGGATCTCATCTGGCAGGCCATTCCATAATCTGGGAGCTTAGGCAGAGAAAGTCCTCTGGGAGGTCACCGACAGCCTAGTTTTTATAGGCTGTAACAGATTCCTCCCAGAGGACCGGAGTGCACAGGGAGGATCATATGGAAGGAGGCGGTCTCGAAGATAAGTTGGACCCAAGCCATGTAGGGCTTTAAAGGTCATCACCAACACCTTGTACTGTGCCCGGAAACTAATAGGCAGCCAGTGGAGAGTTTTTAGCACAGGTGTTATATGCTCTCTTCTGGAAACACCAGTGTCCAGCCTGGCTGCCATATTCTGAACTAATTGAAGTTTCCGGGTCAAGCACAAGGGTAGCCCCATATAGAGCGCATTACAGAAATCCAGATGAAAGGTTACTAGTGCATGTACCACAGTCTCAAGATCCCTACTTTCCAGGAAAGGACGCAGCTGGCGTATCAGCCGAAGCTGATAACAAGCACTCCTGACCGTCACATTCACCTGATTTGTTATGTGAAGCGACGGGTCTAGGAGAACGCCCAGACTGCGAACACAGTCCTTGGAGGAAAGTGTGACTCCATCCAGGACTGGAAGTTGTATTCCCAGACCTGGTTTCAGGACCGTAACTGTTAGTACCTTCATTTTGTCTGGATTCAGTCTCAATCTGTTTTTCCTCATCCAGTCCATTACTGCCTTAAGACAATCATTGAGAGGAGAGACGCCATCTGAAGTCAGAGCCGATGACCGGTCATGGAGAAGTATATATGAGTGTCATCAGCATAGTGATGCATACTGATGACACCGCGCTCCATGCCTCCGAATGATCTCTCCCAGCAGCTTCATATAGATGTTGAATAGCATCGGGGACAGGATGGTGTCCTGAGGGATGCCACAGTTAAGCTCTATTCTAGTAGACTGTCTAGCAACTGTCCCCGAGCCTCACCCTCTGGGATCTGCCCGAGAGGAAGGAGCGGAACCACTGCAAAGCAGTGCCTCCAATTCCTAACCCTCTCAGTCGATCCAAGAAGATGGAATGATCTATTGTATCAAAGGCCGCTGAGAGGTCCAAGAGCACCAACAGGGTCACACTATTGCTGTCAATACCCAAGCAGAGGTCATCAGTCAGAGCAACCATGGTGGTCTCAACTCCATATCCTGTCCTAAAGCCAGTTTGAGATGGATCTAGATAATTGGTTTCATCCAAGACAGCTTGGAGTTGGGAAGCAACCGCCCTCTCGATCACCTTGCTTAAAAAAGGCAGCAGGGAGACTGGTCTGTAATTGTTCCTGTCCAGAGGGTCCAGGGAAGGCTTTTTCAGAAGTGGCTTAACCGCCGCTTCCTTTAGATAAGATGGAACAAAGCCCTCCCTAAAGGACGCATTGATAATATCTCTAAGGAATACCCTCAATGCGTCACCCCCCTGGACAGCCAGCCATGATGGACAAGGATTGAGAGGACAGGTTGTCTTCCTCACTCTACCAAGGAGCTTGTCCACATCATTGGTACTCACAGATTGAAGCTGATCCAATAAAATTCCATTAACGGAGTTGCTGGACACCTTGTCTATAGATTCTGTCATAACACTGGCATCTAAGTCGGCTCTTATCAGAGAGATTTTATCTGCAAAGTAGTTATTAAACGTGTCACCACAGGCTGATGTTGGGTTAAGTAGACGGTTCTGCGCAGGAGAAACCTGCGTCAGTTCCCTCACCACCCTAAACAGTTCCGCTGGACGGGACTCTGCAGATGCAATACATGCAGAGGAAAAGGACTTTTGCACTGCACGTATTGAATCTCGATAGGAATCAAGAAAATTCCTATGATGAGTCTTGTCAGATAAGAGTCGAGTCTTCCATCAGATGTGCTCTAGTTGTTGTCCAGCCCGCTTCATCTTCCTAAGCTCCTCTGTATACCAGAGCTTATGGTTAGGAGCAGGTTGGAAAGAACGCTTGGGAGCGATTGTGTTGATAGCCTTGGTAAGCTTAGTGTTCCAGGTGTTAACCAAAGCTTCGACAGAATCACCAGCGTTACCAACCATTAAACTCTCTAAGGCTTTCTGGAATCCAATTGGTTCCATTTGCCTTCGAGGGCGGACCATTCTAATAGGTCCGCCACCCCCGGGTTGTGTGTGTGGATAGTGACTCTCAGCTCAGCCTTAACCAGGAAATGATCCATCCACGACAATGTGGAGATTTTAATAACCTCGGCCCACAGATATTCCTGTTCTGTACTAAAGATTGCATCGAGGGTATGACCTGCACAATGGGTAGGCCCGACAACCAACTGGGATAGGCCCATGTTTGTCATGGATTCCATGAACTCCTGAGCTGCACCAGTTAGATTTGGTAGGCTGGTCTCAAGTGGGATGTTGAAGAAGAACTAAAAGTCTGGGTGACTCCATCAGCAACTCTGAGACCAGCTGTGTCAGCTCGGTTAGGAAGTCTGTTAGACAACGGGGTGGCCGGTATACTAACAGAATCCCCAAACTATCCCTAGGTCTCAGGCTTAGGTACATACACTCGATGTGATCTGTGTTCCAGACAGGCATCCTGATCAAGGTTAGGTTGTTTTTCTGAAGCAGAGCCACTCTGCCCCCCCCCCCCGGCCCACTTTCCCTTACCTGTACACTGACAGAATACCCGGCTGGGAGGGCCTGCGCCCAAGTCACAGCACTGGTCTCTCCCAGCCAGGTCTCTGTAAAGCAAGCCAGGTCCGCAGCTTCATCCAACAAAAGGTCATGGATGGTATGAGTCTTATTTTTGACTGACCTGGCATTGCAAAGGAGCAGAGTAAGGGTCTGTGGAATGGTTGGTGCACTCTCCAATTCATTTCAGGCAACAGAGTGAACTGAAGGCAGGATAGCTTTTAGACATCGATCCTGCCTTCTTTTGTAACAGCTCTTCTGTTATCGCCATACCTTCCCTTCCCTTGCACAACCTCAATCCCCGCTCCTAGGTCATTCCCAGCCCCAATGCACAATGGGAATGACAAGGATCCAGCTGAATTCCTATCCTACATTCTCATAGCCATTCCATGATGGAGGACTTAGTGGCCAGCAGAATAGGGGAGGGGCTATATGATCTTGAGCCAAAGAAGAAAGGATTAAGAGGCACTGTCCAATCATAATATCCATCCAAGAGAAAACTCTATATCACACCCTAAAAGGTGGTATTTTGTGAGTGTTTCTGGGCCTCTGCCTGTCCCCTCTGCCACTGCTGCTGCCACCACACTGCTGGGGAAAATTTTCTAGGAGGAGTTTTACACTTGTCCAAGTCTTCCAGTGGCCTCTTCAACTCCTAGGTGTTTCGCAGGAGGAGGGGGGCGGGCCAAGGCACACACACCAAGACCAAGCCACTCCGATGCTGCTGGAGCCAGTGTTCGGGCTGGTGGGGGAAGTAAATAGCCTCTCTTCAACTCCCAGGTGTTCTGCAGGAGGAGGGGGCAGGCCAAGGCACACACCACCGAGACCAAGCCACTCTGACGGCGCCGGAGCTGGTGTTTGGGCTGGCGGGGGGAGTAAATAGCTTCTCTTCAACTCCCAGGTGTTCCAATTAAAATGTCTGGCCCCATGATTACCCAAGATAACTCACTGACTTATGCTGGAGGCCCCTATCTTCTCCCTCTTACTATAAACGTATTTATTTACTGGTTAGATTTTATATCTCACATTTTCTTCAAGACCTGTCTCTCCCTCTTCCCTTTTTATCCTCACATCAACCTGGTAAGATTGGCCAGGCTAAGTATGACCAGCTCAAGGTCACGCAGTGAGTTTCACCATTCAGTGAGGACTTAAGCCTGAATCTCCCAATTATGACCCCAGCAAACTAGCTACTACTAGCAAGGTCTACAGGGTGGCTGTACAGACCATGGGAGCTTGGAATGTCTCTAAAACTACATCCACACTGCAGAAATAATCTGGTTTGACACCACTTTCACTGCCCTGGCTCAATGCTATCACATTCTGGGAAACGCTGGTGCCACAGCCAACTACAATCCCCAGAATGCCATAGCATTGAGCCAGGGTAGTAAAGTGGTGTCAAACCGGATTATTTCTGCAGTGCAGATGCAGTTTAACAGTGTTGTCAATCTCCTTCCCTGCTGTCACCCCACTCCAAGTGCAGCAATTGAAGGGGCCGATCACAATCACCTGCCAGCCATGGCAGTCGGCAGCTAAGGCATCCTTCCCATACTGGCACAGCTCCAGTTTTCTAAGTGACTCCTCTCTCCAAGCTGCACATCCATCTCTCACACCTCTGCCAGAATGTTTGAGTGATTTCTGTAAGTGGACCAAACCCACTTCTGTGCAGGGAGCTCTTTCATCACTTACGCAACAATTCTTCAGCACCTTCTCTCCTCTCCCCCTTCATCCTCACCTTCCACTCCCACCTCTGGGGGATTTGTGACAACATCTGATTCTTGCATGTAAATGGATGATGTCTACCAGGTGCACATTAGACCCTCTTTCTCTTCCTGTGACAAGGTGTGAGGCACAAGTGGAGAAAATGACAAGAAGAGGGGGAACAGAGGGACAGAATTGCTTGGCCTTCCTGAAGACACTGTAACTGATTAAGGACTGAAAGCCATTGCTTTTGGGAGATTAATCTCCCAGAATCCTCCAGGCCATACCTCCTGGAGAAATCTGGGAGATGTATTTCCAAAAGTGGCCTTTCCAAGTTCTACCTTTATCACAGGTTAGGGTAAGGTAAAGTATAGCATTTGTCTTTCCAATTGTCTGGGGAGATTAAGTGCACATTGTAAAAAGGTGACTTACCTCTCATGAACTGAAGTCTAATTCAGGCTGCGTCTGGGTCCTATCACATGGCTTTTGTTGCCAAATCTGCTATCCAAGTACAGTCAGGCTGCAGCCCGGGTCCCTTAATGCGTTTTGGCACCCGTTTTTCAAAGCCAGAAAGCTCCCGACTTTGAAAAATGTCCACTGAAGTGTGTTAAGGGACCCAGGCTGCAGCCTGGCTGTACTCGAATGGCGGATTAGGCAACAAAAGCCATGTGATAGGACCTGGATGCAGCCTGAATCAGACTTCAGTTTGGGAGATGTAAGTCATGTTTTTATGATGTGCGATAATCTCCTTAGTTTTGAAAAGACAGTCCTGATTAGTCCTCTGTCATCCCATTTTTGCAGTTGCTCAGTTTTTATCTTCTCCTACTTTTCTCTTTTGTCTTCAGCTTACCTCAACTGCTGCATTCTGCATTTTGCAGTCAGTTAACTCAGCAAGGGAGAGAGATGGGTGGGCAACTACATAGGGGACAGGGGTCAATTTCACCTCTCATACATCTATTTTCTCTGTAATCCCTCCCAAAATGGTGTCATTGCAGAGGAAAACAGTATTTGGGGAGTAGAACAGGATTTGGTGTTGATTAGAGCATTTGTGTTTTCCACAAGTTTCATATCCTCCAACTGTCCTGATTTAGCAGGGAAAGTCCCTATTATTCTTGTCATCCCAATTTTTCAGCTGCTTTCAAAAGGCTCCAGTTTCTCTCGCCTTTTCACACTTTCCCCCTTGGTCCTCAGTTTACTCCACTTGTTACAATCTGAATTCAAAATGCAGAATAGATTGCACTCAATTAACTCAGCATGGCAGTGGGGAGGAAAGGAGAGGGCAGAATCTCCAGCCTCTCCTAGCTTGTCTGTTCCTTCAAATCATTCATTTGCCATCTTGACCACACTTATGCTGGTGTCTAGGTTTCCATCTACAAAATGTTAGGGAGTGTGAGTCTTTCTGAACAGTCCAGAAGTTCTAAGAATTTTAATTCCAGTGAACTGGTCATGGTGTTGGTAAATCATGCTCCCCCTCTAGGTGATTTGAGATATTGTGCCCTGTTTTAAATGCAAGATTCACCCAGACCGAATCTGCTTTGGTACTCACTTCTGCATTATGGAGTTCATTTGTATTGTGTTTGTGTTGCTATGGTTCTTTGCAAAAGTTCCTAAGCTTCCCAATCTAGTTCCTGGGAGCAGTATGCTTACACTGACCCACTCTGTTTCCTTCCCCTTTCTTAGGAAGAATTTAAACCTCTTCTAGAGCCATTAGGTTTCCCCTTGTTTAATTAGAAGTGCCTTTAAATTTGCCACGCATGGTTACTTAATCAAAAGGCACAAAGCTTGGAAAGGAACTTTTTGGACTACAAACTCCCAGAATCCCCACCATTTTAGGCAACAGGCATGCTGGCTGAGGGTTCTGGAAATTGATGTCCTAGAAAAGAAACCTTTCCAAACATTTCAGTGGACCCTTGCTTTTCAATCTAATCCTACCACGAAGAGTGAGCTGTCTGATTAAAGCAGGTGGGGATGCAACAAGCCTGGGAGCCAATTTCATGCCCTTCAACATTTCACTAATGAAAACTGGGACATGTGAGATTCACCTCTTTTTAATTACCTAAACCCAATATACCTCTTTTTAATGACCTAAAAAACAAGGGTCCAGTAAGTCTGGAGGGGCTGAGGGGCTGCCCTAGATTGAATGTACAGATGTTGCAAAATGTTACTCAGTGCCGGGAATGGGGCCTAGCATTTCTTTTGTAACCTCACATGAAAAAGAGAATTCAAAAAGAGAAAAGTGTTCTCCACCTGCTGATGGCTAAAGGTGAATTTAACAGGGTCGTAGCTCAGTAACAGAGTACATGCTTGGCATGCCAAAATGTGCCAGGTCCAATCCCTGGCATTTTTTGACAACAATGATATCCCTGAGAGCAAATAATGGGAAAAATCTCTGGAACAGATCAGTCAAAGGAGACATTTCTTGCTCAGATGGACAAATAGTCTGACTAGGTCTATGGCAACTTCCTAGATACCTGATTAATTTAACATACTGTGTACTTTGTTTTATCAGTTTATTCTTTGGAAGGACAGAGCCCAGGGCTCAGTGGTATATGCTTTACAATAGCAATAGGACCACACCAGCCTCCCCAATCTGATCCCCTCCAAATGTTTTAGACTATAGTACAGTGGGCCCTTGGTATCTGCTGGGGTTTGGTTTCAGAACTCCTCGTGGATAACAAAATCTGTGGATGTTCAAGTCCCATTAAATATGACAGATAGTAAAAATGGTATCCTTTATTAAATTTATTAATTTAATATTAAAATCAACGTTTTTGGAATTGATATATTTTTGAATATTTTCTAGATGTGGATGCTTGAATCTATGGATAATGTGTCCATAGTTATGGAGGGCCAACTGTACCGATATGTATAGTGGTTTGAGTGTTGGACTATGACTCTGAAGACCAGGGTTTGATTCTCCACTCGGCCATGAAACTTACTGGGTGACCTTGGGCAAGTCACATGCTCTCATCCTCAGAGGAAGGCAATGGCAAACCTCCCCTGAACAAATCTTGCCAAGAAACCCCCATGATAGGTTTGCCTTAGAGTCATCATAAGTCGGAAATGACTTGAAGGCAAACAACAAAAACAACCCATAACCATGACCACTGGGCATGCTGACAGGAGTGACAGAAGTCATAGTCTCAACATCTGGAGATTACCAGGTCTACCCTACACCTTTTTCTACATGGAGAGAATGCCAGATCCCAAAGCCAGCAATTTCATTTTTGTAGGTCTTCAAAAGATTCCTGTCTACAATCTTGGAGAATTGCTGCCAGTCAGTGCAGGCAAGTTATCAAAAATCTGACTTCGGTTAAGGCAACTTCCAGTGTGTCTAATAGTAGTCCATTTAGAAATAAAGGAAACTGCTATATATCTTAGCAATGTCTGTATTACTAGAAGTAACTGTCTAGGGTTAGAGGCAGGAGTCTTTTCTCACTAATTGGAGATACCAAGGGTTGAACTCAGGACTGTCTATGGGAAAAGAATGGGATTTGCCATTTCCCACCTTAGCTCCCTCCAGAGATTGGGCTGCAACTCTCATAAGCCCCAGCCAGCATGGCCAATGATCAAGTACCATGAACATCATAATTCAAAAATCCAAAAGGGACCATATTGGAGATGCTAGTAATATCCTTCCCAAACAAGGGGAAGACCACCAGCTAGCAGATTATGGCTTTAATATGCAAACCTCTGGGTTCTGGGCCCATTTTATACCCAGTCTTCCACTGTGGATCCCCCGTTAAAAGAGGATGTACATCTATCTGACATGAAGCAAATTGTCATCTAGGATATAAGACAGCACATGAAACAAGTTCTCTTGTGCAAATCCAACCTCAATCTTCTGTGCAACAAAATGTATTTTCAATAGAGCAGCCAATTATTGTGTAATTGCCCATAAATTCAGAATGACACTGAAATTATTTCATGCACAAATCCAAGGACAACATTTTCCTCTCTATAAATGTGGACTTCAAGGGACAGCAAAAAGAGGATGGAGTCAGCTGATATTTCACTAATGGATTGATTTACTTTCCTGGAATGATAATTGTCCATTTACTTAAATAGCTGGGCACTTCGACAGAGGCCTGCCCTATTAAGTGAAAAATGCTTCCTCCCAGCAAGGCATGAAGTGGCAGCATGATCTGTAGCTTTTTAAGTGCAAAGTAGGTAGAAGGTATGGTTGGAATTCATTTCCCATCCAACCCCACCTCCTTAGAGATGATCCATCATACCACCGCCTGCGGATAATATGCAAAGCAGTAGGTTCCTCTTCTCAGTGCCAGAGGGGGCAGTGGGCAATTTATTCTGAGCACCTGGCACAACTGGAAGTTGAGTCAGCACAGAATCTTGATGTGGCTGCACCAATGTGAAGGCATTTCAAAGCATGGCAGAACTCCATCACTGCAGGTGGGTGTGAACCACAATCTCATGAGCACAAAGAACAAGATCCAAACACCATCAAAGCCTTACTCCCCTAGCCAGGGCTGGGTGCCTTCTCCACTAAGAACAAATAAATATGGCTGCAATGTTTGCTCAATAAATCAGTTGTTAACTTGGTTGATTGACATGGATTCTGATCAACTAAAAAAGTATCATTAAACAAGTGTGCGCACATATATATACAATTGTGATACTTCACAAAAATGCAGAGAAGAAGCCTTGGTGACCTTAAGTCTTTCAGATTCTTACATTAGCACAGGGTTTTCTTGGCAAGTTTCTTCAGAGTGGGTTTGCCATTACCATCTGCTGAGTCTGAAAGGGTGTGACTTGCCTAAGGACATCCAATGGGTTTCTATGGCCAAGCAGCAATTCAAACCTTGCTGTCCAGAGCACGGCCTAGCACTCAAACCTCTACACCACACTGGCTCTCAACATATCCTCACAATTCACTAAGAGGGTTCCATGCTGTCTCTGATACATAGCTAAGTACTGTATGCGTAAATTTATATAACATAGATTGTGCTATAGAAGCAGGATTGTTATTTTCATTTGAACTACTTTTAAAAAAAAAAACCTTACACAAATTGATGAAGAATTGCAAGATCCATTGATTAATTAATCAACCAGAAGGGATCATATTGACTCATTTTTCTTAACAATCAGCACCCATGAAAATTCTGTCCCTAAACAAGACAAACAGTATACCAAAGAATGCTGAATTCCATGTATAAATCATGCAAGTCAAAAGCATGTTGATCTATTTATTTTGTAAGCACCCTTAGATCTTCCAGGGCCTTCCCTAATGATTTTGCCCAAATCTGTATAGGTAGATGGTTTTAAACTGTTTTAATTTTTTTTTTTTCATTATTCGCTGGGCTTCCAGATTCTTAAATTATTTCTTATTGTTAAACCTTTACATTGTTCTTGTTGCTGTTGTATGCTTTCAAATCATTTTTGACTTATGGTGATCCTAAAGCCTATCATGGAGATTTCTGGGCAGGATTTCTTCAGAGGAGGTTTGCCATTGCCTTCTCCTGAAGCTGAGACCATGTGACTTGTCCAAGATCACTCACAGGATCTCATGGTCATGTTCTCCATTGTTTTAAATTGATTTCACCTCTATGCCAATACAGTGGATATAAATATTTAAACAAATAAATCATAGAATCATAGAGTTGGAAGAGACCACAAGGGCCATCCAGTCCAACCCCCTGCCATGCAGGAACTCCCAATCAAAGCATCCCCGACAGATGGCCATCCAGACTCTGTTTAAAGACCTCCAAGAAAGGAGACTCCACCACACTCGAACAGCCCTTACTGTCAGGAAGTTCCTCCTAATGTTGATGTATAATCAATACAAGTAAATATATGTATAACAGGGGTAGGCAACATGTGGTTCTGCAGATATTGTTGGATTGCAGCTCCCATCAATTTTTACCATTGGTCATGCTGGCTAAATCTGAGAAAATGCAAGCCACAAGTTGTGTCTCCCCCCCCCCCCACCCCCATAATTTGCAAGAGAGAAAGGTGATGAAAACAACCATTTGAACTGCAATAAATTTTTCTTCTGATTCTACTGCTTACTCTTGCTGGGTGCTGTGATCTTGGGGTTCTTGAACACCTGGAGGGACAGGAGGTGGTGGTGGCAACAACAAACCAGCAATGTTCTGTGAAGCACGGCACTGTGAAAATTTTGGGGAGCTGTTGGTTTTCAATACCTTTTTTGTTTCCCCTAGGAAAGAACAAAGAGTTTCAATTACATCTGCAACATTCAGTTATCATAACCACCCAAATCAGTTAGAAAACCCACTTCCCCAGTCAGCTGAATACCTTATCAACCACTAAATAAATTTAAATCTGTCCTTCTATTAGGCTCCAGAAGGAAACTATAGCCTAGAAATAAAACAAATGATTTGCATGCAGAAGGACTTAGTTGCATGTCGAGAGGCAAGTACGTTCAGCCAAATAAGACAAAGCGAAGAGTAGCATAATGAAAATGGCCACAACCTTTTCTTGGTTACAGCTGCAGTTAGTTGATACATGCATGGGATCAGATCCAGGCATTGGTCAACTCACCTCCTGCCAGATGAGACCAAAATCTTCACCCTCTGTCTGAGAATGAAAGTGTGGCAATGGGGACTCACCCGAATGGGAGTCCTCCCAGGCAAGAACCTCTGAGCCTCCCCCCAAGTGGGGGTGCTGGAAATAGATCAACCCCCACTTGGGCCAGTCATTTCAGTCACACTCCCCACCCCAGGTCCCATAAGGGGACCCTGTCCATACTGAAAACCTTCCTATATCCCAAGCTCATGTCGTACCCCACAGAGTTGTGACAGAAGTATACAGGATAAGAAGGAACCAAATGAAGGAACAAGGGAGGGATGGTGGGCCAGGAGGAACTGGCCCTGGCTGGTGAACACATGGCTGCCCAGGTGGACCAGAGTGAAGACTGCAATCTTGCAATCTTCACTCTGGTCAGACTGAACCAGCCAATAAGGCACAAACAGGCATCCCACACCCCAATGGCTGCCTATCCCACCACCTCTGTCCTCCCAGGAGCTGTAGGGCTGCCTGAGAAGAAGACTCCCCAGCTGCTGTGGTGTCACTAGGGGGTACAGACCACACTGGGTGATACCCCAGAAGAGTGCAACCCCCTCCCTGCCATGCATGCAGAGTGGCATGCAGCAGCGAGGGAAAGTGCACACACACTCCTTCCCTGCCACGTGTTGTTCTACTCATGTGTAGAGCAGTGCAACAGTGAGGGAGAGTGCCCACACACCCCCTCCCTGTTACATGCCAGTCTACTCATGAGTACAGCAGCGTGTGGCAAAGAGGTGAGGTTCTCTTTTGATCCCACCCCCCAGAAGCCCTGTCCCCTGCACTGGCACCCATTATTGCCCCACGGCCCCCGCTTCTGTGTCTGTGTCCAAGATCTGGAAAGTCACTGCCAGTCATAATGAACTACTGCTCTCCTGGGAAAATCACAATTGTGGGCAAGGTCAAAATCAAAAGGGTGGGACAAAAATATCAGTATATTTTAGCTTAAAGCTCTTGTTGCTAGGAAATCAGCCTAGAGAGACATTTCAACTATTTAACCTAGCATACTCTCCAGTATTTCACAGATGAAAACACATGTGGCCAAGCAACATCAGGGTGTGGTTAAGATAGTAAATGTTATTATGTAATGAGGAAGCAGACGCCAGCTCCTTGATTTTGCCTGAATCTACAGGGAATGGCAAGACCTCCACCTCTCCACTCCTCCCTGCTGAGTTGGTTGCAAGATGGGTCCAAGTTATCTGAAGGACCATATCTCCCTTTATAAGCCCATTAGAGTGAAAAGATCATCCAGAGACACCCTTCTCTCTGTCCCACCACCCTCACAGACTCATTTGGTAGGAGCAAGAGAGAGAGAGACTTCCCTGTAGCTGCTCCCAGGCTCTAGAACTCCCTCCCTAGAGAGGCCAGGATGGCACCATCCTTGCTCTTCTTTTGGCAGCTGGTAAAAATGGACAAGGGTTGGGCTTTTAAATGCTGTGCAATCCAGATGTCAAGGTCTGTATATAGTTTTAAAACCTTTTAATATTATTATTGTGTAAAATTTTAACTTTTTAAATTGTTTAATTGTTTTTAAACTTTATACCTACATTTTAATGCTTTGTGTTGTTTTTAACTTTTACTGTTTTAAATTTGTTGTTAGCAACCTTGAGTCCCTCTATCAGGAGAAAGGAAAGCTATAAAATTAACAACAACAATATGCAGACTTCGGAGCTTATCGCATTACCTTTTACATCAAAATTAGCCTCTTGGGACCCGGTGCGGAGGCCACAATTATTGCATTGTAATTTGTCACCGAATCCACCAAGTGACTGCAGCCCGGGTCCCAGGTGTGCTCAGCCACCCACCATTAAAACTCCAGAGCTTGCCAATCTCAAAAAAGCACTGGCTGAGTGTGGTTGGGACCCGGGCCATAGTCGTCCGTGATTCGGCAGCAAATTACAATGCGAAAATTCCTGCCTCCATGCCGCATCCTGCATCCTGGGAGGCTAATTTTGATTCAAAAAGCAATGCAATAAGCTGCTTCTTTTCTGCACTACATTTAATTTGTAACAACTGAAGTAAACCAAAGGCAAAGAGGGCAGGTGGGAAGAAAAGATAAAAACGGGGACATTTTAAAGGCAGCTGAAAAGCAAAGGATTCACTAGAATTGTCCCTGCCAAATAAGGACAGTTGGAGGGTATAGAATAGCAAATGAACCTCTACATAAGCTGGGAAACCACCAGATAATGATATTCTGGGGAAGGGAACATAGTCATCTAAGGGAAGCCCAGAGGTCCTAATTCATCTTCAGGTCATGAGATCCTCCACCCTTGTCATAGTGATATTAGCAATGGCTGGTAAGGTAGAATAATAATAACAACAACAACAACAACAACAACAATAATAATAATAATTTATTTCTATCCTGCCCCTCTACCGAAGCAATCTTGCAGATGTCATCTTGAGTGCTGTACTGTTACCTAAGCTGGATATCTGATCAGGAGTATATTTAACTCATTTTAGACCATGATTTAAAGGTCTTACATGGGGTGGGTCTCTTTAATTAGTAATGCTTATCACTTCACTTACTTCAAAATGTGGCACCATTTCCCTTCTGTTTCAGCTAATTCCAGCTGAAAATTCTCTCTTCTGTGCCAGTTCCAAATGTGAATTTCAGGGCTAGCCCTGGCATTTGGTACACAAAGGCAACCATTTTAAGTAGTAGATTTGTGGCATCATAAAAGATCAGTAAATGGCTAGTTATTTATTTTCTGCTGTTTTTATGTTTACTGTATTGAATAGTGAGAGATGCCTATGTATACTTCAGATGCCAAAATCAATTGTCTTGAACGGAGTAAGCGAAGGGTGCCATTTAATGTTTCACTTCAGGCAGAATAAAAAAGTATTGGACCAGCTGTAGCAAACCTATTTCTTTCTGAAGTGTCTCTACTCCCTCATATCAGCTAGAAGGTGATTGCTTTCTCAAAATTCTGGAGAGTATCCTACTCAGAGCAACAGAAAGATTCCCAAATCCCACTGATTAAATGTCAGATATTAGCTATCCTAGATTACTAGCCAGCAATCCACTTTACAACAGAATGGACAGCTAGCATCTTAGCAATGCTATCATTTCGACATTTTTAATATTACAGATGTTTGAAAGGGAAAGTTATTACTGATCATGAGGAATGTCTCAATTCCAGAAAGTATGGATGTGTAAGAAAACTGCGGACATAAGCAGTGGCTCCCGTTCTTATCTCTGGAAAATAGAAGGAGTTCTCAGTTGAGTAGTCTCTTCTCTGGATAAATGTGAGCTCTTTAGAAGGACTGTACATGAATGGAAATGTTGCTAAGAATCTTACAAGAGAGTAGGATCTCTGCCAATAATGATACACCAGAAGTAATTCATGACTGCAACCCTCTAGTTCAAGCTGTAGGATCCCTCCCTTTTTGGTTAAGGGCAGGGCCACAATCTATAACAAATGATCGATCCCTCATCATCCCCTCCTCTCTCTCCTTTCAGTCTCCTCTCTCCTTCTCTCACTTTTTCTGTCCTGCATGGTACTTCTTTATGTTTCTTATGCAGCAATAGCAAGGAAGAGAAACCTGCAGGAGATCCCAAGGTTGGGTAGTGGCCCCTCTTTGAGGACATAGGCCCTGAAAGGTGCTTGACAATGATGACCCTTGACACTAAGTTTGTGTCTCCTTCTAGAAACCATCCAGCCCCATCATGTTTCTTGTGAACTTGCACAAACAGAAATTGCTCATTGTCAGCTCAAAAACAGCTTAGCCTTAAAGGGCTTTAGGAGAACTATAGGCTTCATGGTGCTCACACGTAATGTGAATTAGGAGTCCCTCTCTCTTTCTCTCTCCAGCCCCCACAATGTGTGTGAGAATAATGTTCTCCATGAAAGTCTCATTATGCACCATCTCCCACCCCCTGCATATGACAGCTAGATCCAATTCAGATTAGAGTAAAACTTAATGCGTCCATCAGAAAAGGTGGGAGGGAGGGAGAGAAAAAGGACCTAGATAAACATTAACTGCCTGACAGAATCTCTATGGACAAATTGATCAAGCACTTAAGTTTCCCGAGCTGCAGGGATGTGGAATGGAGATTAGAACAATAATGCTACACAGCAACTATCACAAGTTGCAACAAATAGGGTTGTTTCTTCAAATTTAGTGGCTTATTCCAGGTCAAAGCACCAAAGAGGGTGTTCAGGTCAGTATTTTGTTTGTGAGATCTGATAATGTTATTCATAGACATATGAGGTATGTGGGTGCTCCTGCATCTGCAAGAATGAAAGCAATGTAGTCCAGGCTGCAGCTGATTATCTGTCAATGTTTTTGTGCTGCTTGCTCGCAATTCCCCCTCCCCACTTATTAAATTGTCAGCCTTCAACATCTCCCTTAAAACCTCTTGAGTGAAGAAATATATCTTTGTTTTCTGTACAACATACAGCACAGAGATATATTAAGCAGAAGAAGGAAAAAAAGAGGGGGCCTTCATTTGCTAAGACAACCTCAACTAAACTACAAATGCTAGGATCCCCTAGGATGGAACTATGATAGTTAAAGTGGGAAAATAGTGCTATAATTCTGTAGTGTAAGGCTGCATCCGCACTTCAGAAATAATCTAGTGTGACACCACTTTAACTGTCATAGCTCAGTGCTATGGACTTCTGGAAACTGTAGTTTAGTGAGATATTTTGCATTTTCTGTCAGAGAGCTCTGGTGCAACAACAAAGTTCCCAGAATTCTATAGCACTGAGCCACGGCAGTTAAAGTGCTGTCAAACTGGATTATTTCTGCAGTGTGGATGCAGCCTTAATGGGCCCATGACTGATACTGGGTCCCTAACTGATATTTTCCTGGAATACGTGAAGAAGTTTCAAGAAATTCTAAGGTTTGTAGTTTTGTGAAATATTTAGTCTTCTCTTTCAGAGAGTTCTGGTACCACAACAAACTACAAATCCTGGGATTCCATAGAATGGAGCCATGATAGTTAACCCAGTGTCAAACTGAATTAATTCTGCAGTGTGGCAGCCACGTTATTCTACACCACACCACACATCCCCATAACTATTTTCTACATGAGCCTTTCTCAATCAATTTGTGCCACAGAATTATACCACTGTCGTTCCACTTTGACTGTCAAGGCAACGTCTTATGGAATCTTGGAATTTGTAGTTTGGTGAAGTGCTAGAGCAATTTGGCAATTTGGCTAAAGGGCCCTTTCTAAATTGACAATCCTAGGATTCCATGGGATGGAACCATGGCATATAAAGTGGAATAATAGTGCTTTAATCCTGTAGTGTGAATGGCCCCTCATTTCCTCCAAACAGTTTTGGACTAGAATGCTTATCATCCCTGACCATAGACCATAATGTCTGGGACTGTGGAGAGTTGCAGTCAAAAACATTTGGATGGCATCAGTTTGGGGACAGCTCATGTACAGTGAATGGCAGCAGCTTCCTAGGACTACACCCATTAAACTTCCCCAACTCTGTTTGGAGATGCCTGGCATCTTCTGCATGTGCTTTATATCTCCCCTTTAATCCTCCCTCAAGTTACGAATGAAAGAAGCTGTTCATGAATCTGTACATCTCTATAGGTTGTGGGATTTTTTTAAGTAATAAGAAATGTGTAGCAGATAAAATAATTTTGTTTGTAAGTGACACATTCACAGCAGGAGATAAGGCCCAAAGTGCATTAAGTGACATATCTGACACTTTTCTCAGATGCTAGCAATTGGAGTGTTGACTTTCTCCATCAGGCTACATGTTAGTACCACCCAAGGCATTCATTTCTCTGAGAGAGTTCAAATATATTATAGAATCAAGTAATGACATTTATTTCCCAGACAGATGTTTGAGGCTGAAGGGGGTGTAAGAAAAGCAAGGGTTGAACTGATTTTTTCTTATTTTATGGTGGGTGGGTGGGAAGAGAGTGGAACTTAATAGAGAAAATTAGTGCATCAGGGAAAGGAATCTAGTGTGGCTTTCAATCTCAGATCCTCCTTTCTTAATGTGCAAGGACTTCCTTCAGCTTTTGAAGCGGGGATGTTAAGGTGAATCTAGCAGTTGGCCACCCCATGTCAGATTTATATGTGTTTATTTATAAGTCTGGTCTATCATCTCCACCATTCTTCTTCAATCTGCCATTTTTAAAATTCCACACTTTTTAAAAAAAAATCAACATGTGCATGTCAGCATATATTTTGTCACAAAATACACATTTCTGAATATGTTTTAGTGTATTCTGGCCTTTTGTTGTTCGTTGTAGCAGGGATATACACTGCAAAATTTGGAGAAGTGCAAATGTCAAAAGATAACTACATTCTTTATTTAATTTTGCTTTGTTAATTTTATTTTATTTTATTTCCTTTTTTATTTTTTATTTTTTGTTGAATTTGCAGTGGTGGATTTCTTTGTCAAGTTTCCCAGAGGAAGCTAATTCTATTCCAGTATTTTTTAATTTCTGTTATCGATTTACCATTTGTAATATGTGTTAAAATGTCCATTTCGTACAATTCATATAATTTAATTTTCCAGTCTTCTACAGCTAGATCTAACGGTGATTAATTCTTAGCTATAATGAGTCTTGCAGCAGTAATCATATTAAGTAATATTTTCCCATTTTTAGACTCTGTTAATTTATCTAAGTTATTCAGAATGTTTAGCAGATATATCTCTGTTTTCATAGGGAAATTAATTTTTAATGATTGTGTTATTATTTGATGTATTTCCCCCAAAAAACTTTTGCACTTCTTTGCATTCCCACCACATATGATATAGTGTCCCTTTACTTAACTTGCATCTCCAGCATATTCTGGAAGATTTTTAATATTTTTTTGCAATTCTTTCTGGAGTTAAATACCACCTTAAATAAATTTTGTAATAATTTTCTTTTAATAAATTACTATTAGAGAATTTTAGATACTTTGACCAAGCTTTCTCCCAGTCTTCCAATTGGATGTTGTTGCCTATGTTCTGTGCCCATGCAATAAACAAATAAAATTCAAACTCTTCTGTAGGAGACTATTCAAACCAAGCAGGTTCCTGCCTGCAGCCTGATATAATCCAGAAAAAGCTCCACTATTTGATCCTGTCTTTACTTCCAAGCAGTAGAACAACTCACGCAGGAACAACTGCCAGCAACCTCCCCCATCCCTAATCCATTTCAAGACAGAAAACATCCAATTCTTTTTCCCCCAGAATGTCCAATTTAGCTGCATAACCCCTTTCTTTGCAGACACTACTTCATGAATAACTGAAAAGGATTTATGGACATAGGGCACTAGGGAGAGGTGTGGTGGAGGCCACGGCGTGCATAGTTTACAAAGAGAAGCTGTTCTCAGCAGCCATGCTACCTCATTAGGCATTTGAAAGGGCTTCAAAGAATCTGCCATTTGAGAGCCAGTTTGTCAGCTTGAGGCTCATCTGGCAATGGGGCTTCCTTAATAAAAACAGTGCCTGCAAAGCACAGGTCTACATCTAGGAGACTGTATATTTGCCCACAGAGCCTCCTATGTAAACAGTTCAAATGCAGTTTTATCTCTAGCTCTGAAAACCCTTTGAAGCTAGACTACTTAGGATGGAATAGACCATTCCTAAGATGTTATGAGCAATTTCTAGACAATGCGTAATACTGGGGTGGGGTTGGAGGGTCTGGAGGCTATTTTCCACACATCCCAGACTGGCTGTGGGCCACACCAGCCCCTCCCAGTGAAATTAGAAGTGAAACTGGAAGGTCATTGCAGTTGTGTGTTTTTTAAAATCCTACTAGCTAGTTAAATTTACAAGCTAGAAAAATGTAGGATAGATAATGCAATTGTTAGGTGGATTTGTAACTGGTTGACCAATCGAACCCAAAGGGTGCTCAAAAATAGCTCCTCTTCATTCTGGAGAGAAGTGACCAGTGGGGTTCTACAGGGTTCTATTCTGTAGTGCTATTCAACAATGACTTGGATGAAAGAATAGGGTATGCTTATCAAATTGGCAGATGACACCAAATTAGGAGGAGTACCCCAGAGGAGAGGATCAAAATTCAAAATGACCTTAAGAGATTAGAAAGCTGGGTCAAAACTAACAAAATGAATGCCAGAGAAATGTAAGGTACTACACTTAGGGAACCCTCCTCCCCAATGCATAGATATAGGATGGGGGAAACCTGGATTGATAAGACTAGATGTGAAAGGGATTGAGGAGTCAGTGTGATGTGGCAGCTAAAAAGGCCAATGCAATCCTAGACTGCATCAATAGGAATATAATATCTAGACCAAGTCTGCTATTTAACAGTGGCATAATGGTGGACTCTCCTTTGTTGGAGATATTTAAACAGAGCTTAGATGGCCCCCTGTCAGTGATACTTTAGCTGTTTATTCATGCAGTGGCAGGGGGGGGGTCAACTAGAGGGCTCCTGGGTCCCTTTCTATCCCGTATTTCTAAATATTATGGTGGGCACTGGAGTATTTGGGTAGCAGTGCACAGGGAAGGCAGGCTTAGTCCTTCTCTCCCTACTTAAATCCCCACCCCAAATCATCCCCATATACTTATCTTCACATACAACAATATCACATGGAGGCTTACCGTGGTTAAACATGCCTAGATCGTTCCTAAAGCACGCTGGTGTGATCGCCAGTCGTGCTTGTCTCCCATGGCTAAATTGTATCCGCTCTGCTCCCATCATCAAAGCATTTGTGGAGCAGCCATTTCTTCAATAACAGATAAATGGCTGCTCCATGAATGCTTGGATGACGGGAGCAGAGCGGATGCGATTTAACCATGGAAGACAAGCATGACTGGCGATCACAGCAGTGTGCTTTAGGAACGATCTAGCCATGTTTTAATCACGGTAAGCTTCCATGTGATATTCTCGATAGTGGTATTACCAAAGAGGATAACAGATTGGAGTGATACCTGTGTACATAAAGGGGAGCATCATTTCTGTGAAATGCTTCCCACTCCCAGGACAGACTATGAACTTCCCATAGCAAAGGCTATGTAACTACACTACAGAGACTCAAGCCCTTTCAAGATTACTAAGCACTGGAAATGTTTAAAGAAGGGAGGGGGGAGCTTTAAAAATTACCTATTCTGTCAGCAAAGCATTTGGTAGTGACTGTGCTCAAGATTTAACATGATGTTTGGATGCCCTCTAGTGTTATACTAAATGTTATACATAGGACCTTATCCTACGCTGCTCTCAAAAGTGGCAAGAAAGCGATATGAGCATCATTCCAGTACTATAGCGCTATTATAAATATGGCGCTAGCGCTATTGCAATGCCCGCTGAAACCGACATTCAAAAGAATGCGAATGATGCTGCATTCCGAGCGGTTTCTTGCTGGATTCTGAGCGACGTCGTGTAATCACACGGAAAAATATAGCGCTATAGCGCCTGATTCTTAGCTGATTCTGAGCGACATCGTGTGATCACATGGAAAAATATAGCGCTATAGCGCCTGATTCTTAGCTGATTCTGAGCGACGTCGTGTAATCACATGGAAAAATATAGCGCTATAGCGCCTGATTCTTAGTGGATTCTTGCTGCTTTTGGCCCCATGGGATAAGGTCCTAAGTGTTATATATGCTCTAGTGTTATACTAAGAAATGGAATGCAGTCAGAAGAGACAGTAGCAGGAATGTCAGTGAAAAACAGTAGTAGATGTGTTTGTCCCAGGCTCAGGATGAGGGCCAAATTGGTAGATTTTACCAGGGCTGAACTCAGCAAGCTTTACAGGACTCTTATTCGGATTTGATGCTATATTAAAGCTAGGAAAAAATCAGGGAGGTTTGGGGACAAACTAGAAAGTAATTTCACAAATGAAATTGTCACATTTCTTTTAGGACTCACAAGATTGAATGTATGGGATAGGCTTGTGGTATGGGGATGAGGGTGAAGGATTCCTATGTTTTTACTGCCCCTCCCTATCATGCTTGTGTCCTGGTGGCTCAAGGACTCAGGCAGTACTCAAGGAAGGTTACAAATTAAAACAGGTACAATATATAGTTCAATCATCCAAAAAGCAATATTAGAATGGGATTACTCTATTAGCACCAAAAATAGCTGAAAACACAGTTACAAATGTTAAAAATCCAGCTAGGAAAGGTGGAGGGCAGTAGAAAGAAAAGAAGACCTCACGTGAGATGGAATGGCTCTATTAAGGAGATCACGGGCCTGAATCTGCAAGACCTAAGCAGAGGAGTGGATTATGGGGGGCTTGGAGATGTCTCATACACAGGGTCACCATGAGACAAGATTGACTCAAGGGCAGCTAACAATAAAAAACAAAAGCGTAAAGAGAATGTGCAGAAATGAAGCTAGTGATTCTTAAGATCTGCCTTATCCACCTTCCCTTAGAAAAATCCTTGTGCCCTGACAGACATTCCTGCTTAGGGGTACTGAAGAGCATTTGGATCTCTGCTGTGGGGTGGATGAAGTGGAGCCCTCCAGATGTTGTTGGACTGCCCTTTTTCCTCCAGCCCCTTTTTCTAACAATCACAATGGTGCTATGATTCAAATGTGTTTTAAGGATTAAACTGTACACAGATTAGTTTTAAAAAATCAGGGTTGGCTGACAGGATTGCCATAGGGTTTAGAGCAGGGGTCCTCAAACTTTCTAAATAGGGGGGCAGTTCACTGTCCCTCAGACCATTGGAGGGCTGGACATGTGCACTGCGGGCCTGGGACAAGTTGGCTGATAAGCAGGACAGGCAGCGGCAGCAAAAACACCTGGTGGGCTGGATAAATGTCCTCGGCGGGCCGCATGTGACCCATGGGCCGTAGTTTGAGGACCCCAGGTTTAGAGGGACTGCTCAAATACATATAATACATCAGGAATATTGGAGGTGCTGTAAAGCATGAAATGGTAGCGTTAGTTGTGTATTTCACAACTTCCCCCAGCAAAACGTCCAGGATCTAAACCTGGGGTGGGGATCATGAAGTCCAAGATGTTGACAAACTGGAACTTTCTCTGGTCCTACCAGCAAAATGTTGAAGAATACTGAGAGGTATTGTCCAACAACATTTGGAGGGCCCCACAATTCCAATTCTTGATCTAAAATTTATCTGCACCCTTCACACTAATTTTAAAACTTGCACAGTTTTGTAATGCAGATAAGATCCAATAGCAATAGCAATAGCAATAGCAAGTACATTTCTATACCGCTTATCAGTGAATTAGCACTCCCTAAGCAGTTTACAATGTGTAAGCAAATTGTCCCCAATAAGCTGGGTACTCATCCAAGAGGTTCTTATGGCAAAGTTCACTCTTCAGAAATGCACAAAAAGGGCAAGGAGGAGGTATGCAACATTAGCAGAGTGACTAGATGCATGGTTCTGAATTTTGGTGTGTGTAGGAATTCCACATGTCCCCAGATGCACTCTGCAGTGAACTCCAAGTGCCTCCATGGCAAGGCAAAGAGGTCATGCCCAGGTCACTTGGAGGACTGGGAAATCCCCAATCCCCATAGTCAGGCAGATAGCGTGGGAGTTGCAAATGGACCATCATTACCTCCATAATCAGTAATGGCCTAGATGTCTCACCTGATGGATCAGCTAATGACTTAATCCTCTCCCATTTCCCCTTGAATATTGACAGACCAGATTACCTCACCTAGGCAGTCTCACACCTTTGCCCTGCCACTAGTTTTAGTCCTTAAAAACCCCTAGATGTCTCCCCTTAGTGTTGCTAGTCTTAGCTCAGGGGGCCCCTGCATCACTTTGTTCTCTGATTTAGTTACTGGCACCTCCGTTCATCCCGCGCTCTCAGAATGGTTGTGTCTCATGCCATTTCACCCAACTGGACCCCGGAGAAGGCTTCATCTATAGTGAGTATCACCCGTAGTTTTGCCTTGAAACCTTTTTCAAGCAAACCCCTGATCTTCCTGAGCCTTGTATGAGTGTGTGCATGTTTGTGTATTGTGCATGTCCTTGTTATTAGTAAACTAGGATATTAATTGGAGAAGCTGTTCTCAAATCCCCTGGTCTACTCGGTATACATATCGGGAGGCAATATCCACAGGGCTGTCATAGCCAGCCCCTCTTGTAATTTGAGCTAATTATAAATTCCCCTTGGCTACAGTGTCATAACACACTGTATTTATGTTTCCTCTTCAAGCAAGTATTTTAACTTAGATTCTAATGAAATCAATGGGCATAAGTTAGTCAAAACTGAAGACTCATTCAGGTACAGTTAGTGGCTCCATTACTGAGGTACAGCAATTGCATCCTTGGTTTAAACAGCAGCAGCACCTGTTAACAAGAGCTATTTAGGTGCTGATCTCTGTTCCTGAGCGACTCAGAACCTGGATAGCTCCCATAACAACTGGATGAATGACAGAGGAAGCTGCCATTAATACTTAGGGTAGAGTTGTTGCTCTGCATTTAGCATTATTGCTGGTCAGCCACATTTGTTCTCATTTGATTTCAGTGGTAATCTGCACTACACAGTTCCATCAGTCTGATATCACTTTAACTATCATGGATCTATGCTCCAGAATCTTGGGGTTTGTAGTTCAGGAAGCTAAGTCAGAATAAATTCTCTCTTAGAATTTTCTAAACTACTGTTCCCACAGTACTCTGAGAAGAAACTTTCAGACCTGTAATTTAGAGAGATATGCTAGAGCTCTTTAGCAGAGAATTCTGAGCACTCCACTAAAGTGAAAGTGGTATCAAACTGATAAAAACTATGCAGTGCAGATATGCCTTAGTATGGAATCTATCCACCCCTAGTTTGTAAAGAAAATCACTCTTCTTGACAGCATTCTGATGTTTTCATTTTCCCCAAGGCTTGAGAAGAAGCATTTCCTTCTCCTACCATGGATTCTTTGTTGCTTTCTTGAGCTGAGACTGTTGCCCTGGCTGGCATGATGGTTCCAGTCTGCTGAAAAGCTAGGTGGTGGCATGGGAGTGCTATACGCTTGCTGTAATTCTGCAGGAGAAAAAAGACATTCTCAATGACATGTGCAAGTCAGATTAGCTGGGACAAATGCTCTACATTTTAACTGAAGTATAAAGGGGGGGGGGTAGACGAAAGAACATATCCCAAACCAGAGTTGCTGAATCCCAAATAAGGTCTTGATATCTCTTCCTGGCCAACTGAAACCAATGGACATCCATAACAGAGTGGGAAACTGGTCCAAAACCTGAGCGTACCTCACTGTTAGAGAAGACATTCCACTCCACAGCTCTGGTAGCTCATCAGGGCCCTTTTGCACTACACAGTCATAGCATTATGATCCTACTTTAACTGCCATGGAAACATTGTATGGAATCCTGGATTCTGTAGTTTGGTGAGGCACTGAATTTATGTGATTGTAAATTTTAAATACCACTCCTTAAACCACCAATCCCAGGATTCCATAGGATGTTTCCATGCAGTTAAAGTGGAATCATAGCACTGTAACTGGGTAGTGTGAAAGGGCCATAGCTGTACATAGAACCAAGGGTTTCTGGTTCTATGTAGATTCTCCTCAGTGGACTCTGGTACCTTTAAATGACTGGAGAACAGGTAATGTCTGACTATTGGCTGTGATCCTTGGCATAAGAACAAGGCTGTTGCTTTTCACAAGGGTGTCCTTCTTTTTATATGAAAAGTGCCAGAATACACAGCTTCATAGAGATCACTAAAGGGGAGGGTGTGGTGACTCACAACATTAGACAAAGAGTGAGAGAATCATTTTTGTATGAGCAGCTGGAAGGTCAATGTAGAGACCTAGGGAAGTTGTTTGGTTGTGTTTTCAACCTTCTTGGGAACTAGGGAGCTTCTTCCCTTAATTGGCTGCAGAAGTAGGAGGCCTGACTAGAATGCAGAGATGCGTATGCAGGCCAAAGTTGTGAAGGAGGACCCCACAGACAGTGAGCAATGGGGCTGCCCTTCTGATCTGCAAGTCTTGTTTCCCAGCAACCTAGCCCCTGCTGTGTCCTCAGCAAGGAAGGCACTTCACTCTGCATCTCTCCTGCCAATTAGCAGCTTCGGCAAGCAAATTAGGTTTTCTATTAAATTCCACAAAAGTCATGGTATTCAATTTGTACCTGAACTTTGGAAGTAATTCAATTAAGGCCTCCTGTGAACCTCTGCCTCCCTGGTGAGAAGGAAAGTGGGAGGCATTGTCACTGAGTTGCCGTTGGGGGGGGGGCTATGATCCTGACAACATGAAAGTTGAGCTATGACTGTTCCCCTCTCTCCCCAGCTCTTCTCAGCTTAGGTTTTTCAGGATAGAAAGTTAAATTACATAATCTACCATTGTTGTTAACTGCCCTTGAGTTGATCTTGACCCATGGTGACCCTCTGGATGAGACCTCTCCAAGACCCTCTGTCCTCCACTGCTCTGCTTAATTCCTGCAGCCCCTTAATACCTATGGCCTCCTTAATACAGTCCATCCATCTGGCATGTGGCCTTCCTCTCTTCCTCCTTCCTTTCCCAGCATTATTGTCTTTTCCAAAGAGTCCTCTATTCTCATGATGTGTCTAAAGTATGGCAGCCTCAGTTTGGTCATCTTGGCTTCCAGGGAGGTTTCTGGCTTGATCTGCTCTAGGACCCACTTGTTTGTCCTTTTGGCTGTCCACGGGATCCTCAGCATTCTTCTCCAGCACCACATCTCAAATGCATTGATTTTCCTCCTGTCTTCTTTCTTGACTGTCCAGCTCTCACATCCATACATGATAATAAGGAATTTGATGGCTTGTATGATTCTAACTTTTGTGCTGAGTCATATATCTTTACATTTTAGAATCTTTTATAGTTCTTTCATAGCCATCCTCCCCATTCTTAGTCTTCTTCTGATTTCCTGAATGCAGTCCCCATTTCTATCGATATTTGATCCCAGGTATGGAAATTCTTTAACTATTTCTGTTTCTTCATTGTCTAGGTTGAACTTGTGAAGGTCTTCGGTGGTCATTATTTTTGTTTTCTTTATGTTCAACATTATGCCTTTGCACTTTCTTCTTTGATCTTCCTTAGTAGGTGTTCCAGGTCTGTGTGGTTTTCTACTAGTATTATGGTGTCATCTGAATATTTTAAAGTAAAGGTAAAGGTATTTCCCATTGACAAGGTTGTTAAGTCATGTCCGACTGTAGGGGGCAGTGCTCATCTCCATTACTAAGCTGAAGAGCCAGTGTTGTCAGAGACTACTCTGTGATCCTGTGCAGCATGATTGCACAGAACGCTGTTTACCTTCCCACTGAAGTGGTACCTATTTTTCTACTTGCATTTGCATGGTTATGAACTGCTAGGTTGGCAGAAGCTCAGACTAGTGACAGGAGCTCACCCCATCATGCAGCACCTGGTCCTCGAACTGCCAACCTGCCAATCTTGCAATCAACAGAGTCAGTATCTTAACCACTTGATACACTACATATCTTAGATTGTTGATATCCCTTCCTCCTATTTTCACTCTTCCTTCTTCTGGGTCCAAGCCTGTTTTTCTTATTATATATTCTGCTACAAGTTGAACAGATAGGGTGAAAGGATGCAGCATTGTCTGACTCCTTTGCTAATTTGGAACTATTCTGTTTCTCTGTGCTCTGTTCTGACAGTAGCCTCTTGTCCTGAATACAGATTACTCATCAGAACTATCCAATCTGTTGGCACTCCCATGTCTTTAAGGGCATTCCATAGGCATTTTCATGATCTATGCAGTCAAAAGCTTTGCTATAATCTATAAAGCACATGATGATTTTCTTTTGGAATTCCCTGGTGTGCTCCATTAGCCATCATATGTTTGCAATGTGGTCCCTAGTGCCTCTTCCTTTCCTGAAGCTCCTTGGACCTCTGGGATTTCTCTCTCCATGTATGGTTGGGGTCTATGTTGCAGAATTTTGAGCATAATTTTGCTTTCATGGGAGATCAGTGCTATCGTCCTGTACTTGCTGCAGCCTCTTGTGTCTCCCTTTTTGTGGATGGGGATGTATATTGATCGCTTCCAATCTGTTGGCCATCATTTTGTTTTCCATATCTGTTGACATATGTTAGTCAGCACTAACGTTGACTCTGTCAATGTGGATTGGAATCTACCTGTTCAAACTTTTTTTTCCTAGCAAGGCTCCTGTGCTATAAACAGCTTCATGACAAACTTTTATCAGGCAACACTGTTCCCTTTGTTGCTGCTTGCATACTGGGATTAGGTCCAGCTATCAAATTTATCATTGCTATGCAGCTGTTAACGCAGAGAAGGTCTGCCAGGAAAAAAGCTCGCAACTTTACTTTCAGAAGTTTATTTAGGATACATATATTTTTAAAATCCTTATCAGGGCTATAGAGCCATCTTACCTTTCTTGCGGCTTTTATCCCAGAATCCTTGGATGTTGAGATTTGGGGATTGAAGACTAGTTGCCTTCAATGGCTCTTTATGAGTCTCTCCCCTGACATTGGTATTGTCCAGTCTCAGGTTCTGGATACAACGTGGGATGAGCTTCTGGTCACCAGTTCGTGGCAGTTCCACAGTGTGCAGGCTGGGGCTGGAAAGGGGATGTGGAAGAGAGGTGTCGTAGAAGGTTTTCAGGTCTTTTGCTGGAAGATCCACATACAGTGCTCCATACAGGCTGGTGTTCCTACTGTCAGGCACCAAAGGAGCTGTCTGGATGTGAGAACCTTGGCTTTGCCTGTCAAAGGATACTGCTGCAAGGGGGAAAGGGGAGGCCAAGTGTGAAAAGGACATATGCCCATAGACATGATTTCCCCTCTGGCTTAGGATTCCCCTCCCAAGATCTGATTTACAAGTCATGCCTCTCAAATGAAATGTTTTGAAAAGCCCTGAACTCTGGCTGGCATCTTGCCTACCATTAGAAAGAGTGAGGCAACTGTCTCAAGTAGAAAATACTGGAGATAGCAATCTTTGTATGCTGAACTCACTACCTGGTTGCATGTATCATTCTAGGAGTTTTTTTACATGGTCCCTTCCTGTTTATTTATTCACCTCTCTCTTCCTGAATTGTACACACATCCATTTGTTCTTTGTTTTCCATCAGGGAGATGGAGTAAGATTCAATGGACAGCTCATTTTGTTTCTATATGTGGAATGGTGGCAGATGCAAGGGCACTCCATTTTGTCCATTACATCAGACAGCAAAATGGCTGGGACAGTGCTTAACACAGCTCCAATACATTTTGAAAGGTTATTGTTGTTGTTGTGTGGCTTCAAGTTGTTTATGACTTATGGTGACCCTAAGGCAAACCTATCATGGGGTTTTCTTGGCAAGTTCCTTCAGAGGAGGTTTGTCATTGCCTTCCCCAGAGGCTGAGAGAGTGTGATTTGCTCAGGGTCATCCAGTGGGTTTATATGGCTGAGCTGGGGATTCAAACCCTGATCTCCAGAGTCATAGTCCAATGCTCAAGCCACTACTCCATGCTTTGGATATATTCATACTGTACAGTTTGATGCATATTACTCCATTCTATGGGATCCTGGAGTTTGTAGTTTGTGATATATTGAGAGTAGGCTAAAGCTGTCTACCAAAGAAATCTGGATACCTTTCAAACTACTAGTTTCTGGGCAGCCATTTTGAGTGGGTGAGTGTTTAATTTTTTTTAGAAAAAAACACCTGGGAGAGTGTGCTTGTTGCTGAGCGGGTGGGGTTTGGTGAGTCACATTTGTGAGTCAATAGGGGGTGGAGCTAGCCTACTTTTTCACAGGACAAGGGAAAGCACAGCACAAGTAGAAGAGGGGTTTTGACCTTTCTTTTTACAGGTTCTCATAATAATAATAATAATAATAATAATAATAATAATAATAATTTAAAGGGCTTTGAGATTTTTTGTGGGGGTTTTTTGCTCAGAGGAAGTGAGTCAAAGACTTGCCTCCAGAATCAGGTAGCATCCAGGAGCTCTCTATAGAGTTAGAAATCAGGTGATTGAGCTTGCTGACAGAGCCTGGTGAAAAGGCTAAGAGAACAGGGGCCCTTTATGTGGGTCTTTACCAGAGGACTTTTTGAGGGAGAAGCCCACAGTGCTGTTTCAGTGCTTACTTAAGATTTCTCAACATGGACACTGAGGGAGTTGCTGAAGTCACTGCAACACTTGTGGGATGTTTGTCTTCATGCCAAGAGATGTGTGCAAGTGCAAGTTGGTAGTCCTCATGGATGAGAAAGTACAGCAGCTGGAGGTCCGGGCAGCTACACTTCAGCATATTAGGGAGCAAGAGGTTTCCCTGGACAGAGCGGAATGGTATTGGACGAGGACCACACAGAGGAAGTTGTTGAGGAGGAGGTCACATCATGCACACAGGAGATAGACACCTGGAGAAACGTCACACACAGAAATAGGGAAACCAGGGATCATTCTGGGAGCTTGCAGCTACAGAATGGATTTGAAGCTCTCTCTCTCTCTTATCAAGGATGAAGAAGTGCAGCAGAGACAGTTGTCAGGGACAGTGCAGGGGACCATAAGAGTACCACATCAGGGAACAGACACTGCTAAGCCTCAGAGGAGGCATGTGGTGGTGGTGGGGGACACCTTGTTGAGGGGTACAGAAGCCATGGTTTGTGGGCCTGACAAGATGTCCCAGGAGGTGTGTTGTTTCCCTGGGGCAAAAATCTGTGATGTAACAGTGAGGCTGACAAGACTTGTCAAGCCTACTTACCATTACCCCTTCCTCTTGGTCATGTGGAAACCAATGATACTGCAAGGCGTAGTCTTCAGAATATAAGAAGGGATTATGAGGCTTTGGGTAGGAAGCTGAAAGAGTTGGATGCACAGGTTGTTATCTCATCTCTTCTCCCAGTTGAAGGGCATAGTCCAGGAAGGGAGGGAAAGATAGCAGATGTAAATAACTGGCTTTGTAGATGGTGCTGCCAAGAACAATTTGGATTCTTGGATCATGAGTGGTGTTTACATGAGGGTGGACTTCTAGCAAGAGATGAGCTGCATCTCACACCAGTTGGCAGAAATGTATTTGCCAGTAGTCTCAGATCAGGAGGGTTTAAACTGTAGGGGAGGGAGACAGTATCTTGGAAGGTATCTTGGAAGGCAGGAGTACATCATGTGCTGGAGATAATAGTCAAAGTGCTATAGAGAGAACAAGGCAAATGATGCAAGGACCCAACAGTGGGAGGAAAAAAAACCTCACACAGGCAGCAAGTGAGGAGGACTCATGCTCTTAGATGTCTCTACACTAATGCACAGAGCATGGGAAATAAACAAGATGAACTTGCACTCTTAGCACAACAAAGAACATACGATATAATAGGCATCACTGAAACCTGGTGGGATGAGTCTCATGATTGGAATGTAGGAATAGAGAGGTATAACCTTTTTAAGAGAAATAAGCCAAACAAGAAAGGAGGAGGAATAGCATTATATGTCAGGGAAGAGATCCAGGAATTAAATCCTGGAAATTAGGTGGAGAGCATCTGGATAAAAATTAAATGGGAAGGAAACAACAGGGATGTTATTGTGGGAGTCTACTACAGACCCCCAAGTCAGACTGAGGAATTGGATGATACCTTTCTAGAAAAGATGACCACACACTCAGAAAGAAGAGATGTAGTAGTGATGCGTGACTTCAACTATCCTGATATTTGCTGGAAGTCAAACTCAGCCAATACTTCAAGGTCTAGCAAATTCCTCACTTGCCAAGAAGACAATTTCTTTGCCCAAAAGGTGGAAGAGTCCACAAGGGGATCAGCTGTTTTAGATCTGATCCTAACCAAAAGGGATGACCTGGTAAATGGGGTGGGATCCTCACGTGGAAGTGATCATGTTCTCCTGGAGTTTCTTATACAATGGAAAGGAAAAAGTTAAGCATAGTCAAACACTCATTCTAGGCTTTAGGAGAGCTGATTTCAACAAACTTAGGGAAACACTGGGAGTGATCCCGTGGTCAGGAATACTAAAGGAGAAGGGAGTTTAGGATGGCTGGGAGTTTCTCAAAAGGGAGAAACTCAAGGCACAATATCAAACTGTTCCAATGAGAAGGAAAAATGGGAGATGTCTTAAGAAACCGGGTTGGATAACAAAAGAACTTTCAACTGAACTATGGGCCTTTACAGACTGCCAGAAATAGTGCAAACTGAGGCCACTTTAACTGTCCTGGCTCAGTGCTAAGGAATCATGGGAACTGTAGTTTATTGTGGTACCAGAGCTCTCTGACAGAGAAAGCTCAATGTTCTAGAAAAAAAATGCAATTCTCATGATTCCCTAGCACTGAGCCAGGCCAGTTAAAGTGGCCTCAAACTGCACTATTTCTGGCAGTCTGTAAAGCCTCTAAGTTTTAAATGGGAGATGTATAAGAAATGCAAAAAGGGGCAAAATCGCTAAACAGGAATTTAAATAAATAGCTAGCACATGTAGGGGTAAAGTCAGGAAAGCCAAAGCACAGAATGAGCTCAGGCTTGCTAGAGAGGTTAAGAACAATAAAAAGGGGTTTTTTGGGTATGTCCATAGCAAAAGAAAGAAGGAAATGGTAGGGCCACTGCACAGAGAAGTTGGAGAAATTCTAACAGGGGACAGAGAAAAAGCAGAAGTACTCAACACCTTCTTTGCCTCAGTCTTCTCGCAAAAGGAAAAGTGTGTTCAACCTGAGGAAAATGGAGCACAGGACACAATAGGGGAGATGCAGCACAGAATAAGTAAAGAGGTTAACCTAAATGAATTTAAGGGGCATTGCAGACCGGCCTAAAGGGCTGATCTGGGGGTGGAGTTGGTGTGGGGCAGCCGCACGCCGGCCACCCCACCTACACCCCAATGCCATCCTGACACTGTGCACCCATTTGCACGGAATGTGCCATCAAGACGCCCTCCCAGCACAGTGTGTAGATACTCTTTTAGGGGTGGCAAAAGTAAAGATCGGGGCACAGCATGCAGTTGCCATGGCCCTCATCCGCCACTAGCAGGGGTGTCCCAGAGCCGCCCATCTGCATAGCCCCTAAGTCTCCAGGACCAGATGAACTACATCCAAGGATATTAAAAAAACTGGCAAATGTAATCTCAGAGCCACTGGCAAAAATCTTTGAAAACTCCTGGAGAACAGGAGAAGTCCCAGCAGACTGAAGGAGGGCAAACATTGTCCCTATCTTCAAAAAGGGGAAAAAGAGGATACCAACAACTATCGCCCAGTTAGTCTGACATCAATACTGGGAAAGATTCTAGAACACTTCATTAAACAGGTTCTAATGTGAACATTTAGAAGAGAATGCCATAAATCACTAAAAGTCAACATGGGTTTCTCAAAAACAAATCATGCCAGACTAATATGATCTCTCTTTTTCTTTTTTCTTCTTCTTCTTCTTTTTTTTTTTTATGAAATTACCAGCTTGATAGATGAAGAGAATGCAGTAGACACAGCATATCTTGATTTCAGTAAGGCTTTTGACAAGGTCCTCCATGATATTCTTGCAAACAAGATAGTAAAATGTGGGCTAGACAATACAACTGTTAGGTGGATTAGTAACTGGTTGACTGACCGAACCCAAAGGGTGCTCAGCAATGGCTCCTCTTCATCCTGGAGAAAAGTGACCAGTGGGGTGCCACAGGGTTCTGTCCTGGGCCCAGTGCTATTCAACATCTTTATCAATGATTTGGATGAAAGAATAGGGGACATGCTTCTCAAATTTGCAGATGACATCAAATTAGGAGGAATAGCTAATACCCCAGAGGACAGGATGAAAATTCAAAAAGATCTTAATAGATTAGAAAGCTGGGCCAAAGCTAACAAAATGAATTTCAACACGGTCAGTTTTGCACTGAGGGCAAAGAAATGAAATGCATAGATATAAGATAGGGGACACATGGCTTAATGAGACTATGTGTCAAAGGGATCTAGGAGTCCAGGTAGACCACAAGTTGAACATGAGTCAACAGTGTGATGCCACAGCTAAAAAGGCCAATGTAATTTTAGGCTGCATTAATAGAAGTATAGTATCTAGATCAAGAGAAGTAATAATGCCACTGTATCCTGCTTTGGTCAGGCCCCACCTGGAATACTGTGTCCAGTTCTGAACACCACAATTCAAAAAGGATGTTGAAAAACTGGAGCGTGTCCAGAGGAGGGTGACTAAAATGGTGGAGGGTCTGGAAACCATGCCTCATGAGAAATGACTTAGGGAACTGGGTATGTTTAGCCTGGAGAAGAGACAGTTAAGAGGGGATACGATAGCCCTCTTAAAATATATGTCATATTGAGGAGTGTACTAGCTTGTTTTCTGCTGCCCCAGAGAACAGGATCCTTAACAATGAATGCAAGCTGCAGGAAATGAGATTCCACCTCAATATTTGGAGGAACTTCCTGACAGTGAGAGCTGTTCGACAGTGGAACACAGTCCATCTGAGTGTTGTGGAGTCTCCTTCTTTGGAGCTCTATAAACAGAGGCTGGATGGCCATCTGTCGGGGATGGTTTGATTTTGAGTTCCTGTGTGGCAGGAGGTTGGACTTGATGGCCCTTGTGGTCTCTTCCAACTCTATGATTCTATGATTCTACAAATCCTAGGATTCCACAGGATGGAGCCATGGCCATTAAAGTGGCATCAAACTTTGTGCTATGTATATACCACAGGCCAAAACTACATAGCACCTGGCAAATGTATGTATAAACATAGGCTGGCTTGGACTGAATTAGAGACATTGCCCTCTGATAATAATCAGAGAGATTGCTAGGTTAATATTGATTGCTTCAGCTGGTAACAAACCTCCAAGATTCTTTCATAACTGAGATATTCTACTATAATAACAAAGATGACAAGGAACAAACTTGGACTCTTTGGCATGCACATAATGTACTTTATTATTGAGCTCTGGTCCCTCCATGCCTAGGCATCTCTGATGTGCCCAGATGGTATTTTAAAACAACACAACCCCTTTTCTTGGACGCTTTGCTGCTTTAAAAATGTTGTTTGTAGTTTTTTTTTAAATGTCTTCATTATATTTGGAATATTTGCAACTCACCTTGGGGAGAAATTTCAACAACTAATGAAGAAACACACAGGATGCCCCCACTGGACTAGTCAGTCAGACATTAGATGACTGTGGGCAATGGATATTTACTTAGCGCTTTTGTGCCTTCCTGTCATTTCTGACAATTGCAACCCTAAGGCAAGATTGGTTCAGATGGGGCTTGCCATTGCCTTCCTGTGAGGTTGAGAGAATATGACTTGCTTAAGGTCACCTGGTGGGTTTCCTTGGCTGAGTGAGGATTTGAAGCTTGGTTTCCAGAGTCATAATCAGACCACTACACCACACTAGTTCTCAACTATCTGGGTCAGAATATTTATCTAATCCAGTATATTGTATGTTTTATGTGAACGGTATGTTTTAATTGTAAGCCGCCCGGATTGGACTACCAATGGGCGGGATATAAATAAAATTTATTATTATTATTATTATTATTATTATTATTATTATTATTATCACTTGATTAGACATGAAGATATTAAAGTTCAAATCCCTTGACCCTGAAGCTCTCTGAGAATCAAACCCTGGTGTCCTAGAATCCTAATCCAACACTTAAACCACTGCACCACACTGGATCTGCACACTTACTAGATTTGTGAAATTCTTGGTTGTCTTTGGACTCTGTCCACAGAAGCTGGCTACTCAAGCTGCTGCTGGTACTGTAATTCTTAGAACCTGAAGCTGATTTCCAGGTGTTTGAAAGCCAAGGAGAATCACTGGAATCCACCCTATAGAAAAGAATGATTCTATGATTCTATAAGTATGGTTATGTAGAATTAGATGTATTGGTGACAACAGGGGGGAAATGTGGAGCACTGGTCAAGAATAGGCAGGAGGAACCTATATGAAGCAGGACTGGCTCACCACTTTTGGTTGTAGAACACATTACCATCTAAAGCAGAGGCAGGCAACTCTGTGGGAACCCCACCCTCACCACAGCAAGTCTAAATACATGTATTTTTCTTTGCTATTTCTTTCAAAATGATGATGGAAAGGGGCATTTCTTCATCACTTTGAGAGGAAGTGCAAAGAAAAACAGAAGTATTTGGGAGAAATACAGGGTTCAGGCTTCTTGTGTGGAGGATAGTTTTGTATGGTTTCACACTGGAGGGAGGGGACTTTCTGCATAGTTTGAAGTAAATGGCCCCAAAATCATGCCAAATATTTTTTTAAAAATGGAAAATGAGAAAATTGTGGATTTTTAACCATTTTAAACCATTATAAACCACTTTGAGTCCCAATCTGGAAAAAAGGCAGGATAGAAGAAATAATAATAATAATAATAATAATAATAATAATAATGGCTCCAAATTAGAATCCTAGAGCTGCATATGAGGCCCATAGGCTGCCCCAATCTAAAGTGTGAGCCAGGACCTAACACTATTAAATACAGAGCCTCGACTTATTTATGACTGAGAAATGGATGGTGAAATCAAGGAATTCACTTCCGGCATCTGTCTTCATTTACACATATAGGAGTAATGAGCTACAGAAATGTATGCCCTGCTACTTCAGTGCCCATTCCCTACTATTTTGCATTAGATATCCAAGAAGGATAGAAGATAGATCTCTGCCTGGCACCCCTTCCAGTATCAGTAAACCCACATGGAGGACTCTGATGATTTTATGCTAGTGCCGCATTAAAAAATGAGGACATTAGAGAATGAAATCAAGGCATCAACTTTTCCTAGATGTGGTGGTGGGCTGCCTTCCCACACATCTATCCAGAGGTAAATAAAATATGCACCATCCTTAGAATCCTAAGAAACTACAGCTTACCTGTGTTTGATGATGGTGTCATCACTTGCATTTCTATATAAACCTGGAAAGAGTGAAATGTACATTTATTTATTATACTATTTATTGTACTTGTAAACTAAAGTCAGCACATACTAGTACAATTAAACCAGCACAAAAATGAAAACTATGTAGCATGAAAAAGCAAGCCACCAAATAGAAATGTGTGGTAATCTAGAACAGGGTTGAGCATCTTCAGAGGATCCATATGTGTCCTCCCCTGGACTTTGGTTAGCTGCACCAGACCCTACCTTGGGGGACAATTTGGCCCCAAATGGCAAATTGAACTCCCCAAGACCTTTAGGGGGCACACTTGATTATTGAAATGAAAAGAAATGGGGTGGGTTTGTTTGTTTGTTTGTTTGTTTGTTTATATGCCTTCTTTCTCTCTAAATGGTATCCAAGATAGGGTTTGAAGGTCATACCAGGCCCACAGCTCACATTTTGCTGACCTAGACTTGGTAAAAACAGTTCTTCAAGTGCTTGGGAGAATTTGTTTAAAAAGAGTTCACTGTCATGAATAAGGCCATACCTCTGGCACCATCCAA
Source organism: Phrynosoma blainvillii (assembly GCA_026167975.1). NCBI lineage: Eukaryota > Metazoa > Chordata > Lepidosauria > Squamata > Phrynosomatidae > Phrynosoma > Phrynosoma blainvillii. The sequence continues at coordinate 14,608,693 of JANUYF010000006.1, read as the reverse complement.
GTACCTCTAAGATGACATTTTACAGATGGATTGCCGCCATTGAAAGGTCTTCTTTGTCTTAGCTACCCACTGGGGTGTAGCTATAGAAGGGGGGGAGTGAGAGCATTGCCCTCCTAAATAAGAATTATTTGCCCCCTACAAGAATTTTCCTTCAGTCCCCAAATTTCTAGCATTGAGATAACTTAAAACTTCAGTTCAACATTGAGACATAGGAGTTTTGGCATCCAAAGAAAAAGGGCAGGCAAAGTTACCATGAAAATACAAGCACAGCAAATGTAAGGCTTCTAGTTGTGATTGACTTGCACTGTCTCACTCTGTAATGCTAGAAATGTGGAGATTGAAGGAACATTCTTATTAAATGGGCAATGCCTTCATTCCCCCCCCCACACACACACACACCATAGCCATATCTATCTCCTTTGATGGGGAAACTTAGACAAAGACCTCAGAGGAAGATCTGAGAATCCACATAGGACCGTGTTGGCGAACCTATGGCATATGAGCCATTTCTGGTACGTGAAGCCATTTTGGAGGGCACATGGAGATACGGGAGGGTAGGGGAAGAAGAGGCATGTGTCTGTTCCTCCTCTTCTCTGCCATCCCAGGCCTTCAGCTGTCTCCTGAGAGGTAGCTGAGGGCCCAAGCAGGGGGGATGTCCCACCCCCTAGAAGATGGAAGCCCCACTCCTGGAAGGTGGAAGTCCTGCCCCCCAGAGGTTCCCCCTCCCGGATGTCCCAGCATTGGGTAACACTCATTGCCAAAACACCTTTAAGTTTGGGCACTCAGTCTCTAAAAGGTTTGCCATCACTGACATAGGATATGAGAAGAAGCACTCCATGAGGTAATTGGGACTTAATAGTACCTACTACAGTAATGTGTTCTTAACTACATAGCTGTGTTAGTCTGGAATATCAATATGCAAAGAGATCTTGCAGTACCTGCACACAATTAGTCTCACAGGTGCTGCAAGATCACTTTGCATAATGATGTTAACTAAATAATTCTTACTTTTATTTATAGTCCATTTCACAACTTGTATATCATGGCAGTCAACAAGACCTCTTCTTAAGGGAAAGCAGATATTATATACAAATCTTATTAAATTTGAGGGAACAGGTGCTTGTACTGGGGTGATCAGAATGGGAAAGACCACCATGATAGAGTATGTAATCGACCCAGCAACTATTTTCTCTATTACTACCACCCCACCACCACCAGATCTTTCCCCTTTATATGCTTCAAAACATCTGTTTGCCCTTCTAACACTACCTCCAGAGCATTGACTGCTGGCTGGAAGATTATGGAAGTTGTCTTCCAATGTATCTGGAATACACCAAGTTGGGTGTATGCTAGCTTAACATTCCTTGCAAAGGAAGAAACTGAAATATTTGGTAAATATACTGCAAGGAGGGGCATTTTTTTTCAGGGATACAATGCATCACGTACAAATACACCTTTCACAAGATGCTATACTGTGGCTTTTTAAAATGGATTCCCACTAGTAATGTAAGGAATATTCACAAATATTCTCATCATTGACAAGAAAGACTGATACACACTCTTAAATTACTGTAAACTGCTATGAGATTTTTCAACCCTGCACAAGAGTGAAAAGACCAGTACTTTTTTTTCCATCAAAGTATTAATGGCAAACAAAACAATAGAAAACATTGTTTTCGCACAAAATGTTGGGTTTTGTGCAAAAATAATTGCATTTGGCATTTAAAAAGTTTACAAAATCTTCATTAAAAACTCTCAATATACAAAAAAAGAGAGAAAAATTGTAAAAAGAAATCCCTCAAGATGAAATTGTTTGTGGTTGCAAAAATTAAAAAGTGAAGTTTTACACTCCTAGTCTCCATTTATCAGAGATTAACTGCTGCTCTGCCCTCTGCCCATTTGTGTATCCAAGTCTAAGGCAACTCACTGAATGTTTCTATAAACCCAAGTTCAGACTCTATAGAAAGGTCACCTTTCTTACCTTCACCAAGGGCATACTGCCTCTCCGCACTGTATTGCCTGGCTTGCTGCTGGCAAACGTAAACAGCCAGCACCATCAGCATGATCCAGAGTGCTGAGCCCATGGTGGCAATGAAGACAGGTTGACGCACCACTTCCAGGATATAATTGCTGGACAGGAAGTCTGTGGTCTTTGCCATCTTCCCCACTGTAAGCTCTGGATAGGAACAGTGTGTGATTGGAGATCCTCGTTATAACAAAAGTACTCTGGGTACACTCAGTAAAATTGCCATGGCCCTATTCAGCAGGAGAAAGGAGCCTGGCTTGGAGGTAAAACACATTGGCCCAAATCCTGCATCATTTCGGCATAGCGTAAATATCCACAGGTGGAGCTACAACCTCTACGCTGAACACCAATGTAATGCAGTGTATCTGGATCAGTGGTCAATGAGCATGGCTTACAAACCACTATGCAATTACAATGCACAAGATGCAGAAGCAATGCACAGAAACAATGCACATTCACATGCTACTCTCTCTGCTTTCATGTGAAACGCATGCACAATCATTCTGCATGTGCAACTCTACTTACACCACCATCAGATGGATATGCCTATTACACATTGTTTCCTACCTGCAACCCCCCACCCCACTTTTCATGAGTAGCATATCTTAAAATGGCGTAAATTAGTCAGAGGACATCAGGTCATGTGTGCACACATGAGGAACTTGTTTGATCCCTAGAACCTCCAAAAAATAAAATCTGCTTAGTTTCCACAACCAGATAAAATGGTTTTCTATGACTCCCAGAGAGATGCTACAGTAAGAAGCCAAGATCCTATTGGACAACTTACAGAGTGTAATTCTTCACCAGTCTACTTACATTACTGGTTTAGGGAATGAAAACTGCTCCTTCTTCCATGTGTAAACAAGTATGTTTTAAACTGTGGAATTGTTTAATACTTTTTTAAGGGTGGGTGGGTTTTGGAGTTCTTTGGGGCGGGATGGAGATTGTATTTTATGATAATTTTAATGTTGTAAGCTGCCCCGATTGCTCTGCAGAGGGGCGGGATATAAATAAATTATTATTATTATTATTATTATTATTATTATTATTATTATTGTTGTTATTAAATAAGGGAAGCACCCCTTCGGTCAAGCAGTCACTAGGGGGCCTTCTCCATCTGGGACAAAGTAGTGGGTGGCAGTGGATAAAAGTTTGTGGAATGCCCAAGGAAGCACTTAAACTGGTGCAGCCAGTGATTACACCAGCATAAGTCATCCAAAGATTCTGGCAAGAGCAAATAGCAATGGATTAACTATGGGGTGGGCCAAACACATTACCCATATGTATGCTTTTCTTCTCCAATGGCCTCCATTGTTTATGGCAATAAAAAAAATCACATGAAATAAGGCATGTGGAAAGTACACATGTTGTTTAAAAGGATAAGCAGGTTCCTTGAAGCTCTCATCAAGTGTGATTTTCCTGTAAAACAAGGCACTGGAGTGAAAATATGTTTGTTCTTCCCCAAAACAAGAGTGTGGTTTGTTGACTTTGTCATATTTCAGCATCTTTCAGTGGTGGTATGTGGATCCTGATAAATTCTCATGTTGCCTACCCTGAGAAAGATAAATTAAGTGGGAACAGACAAAATCTTCCCAAAATTTACAATTTTTTTTATAAATTGTGTGTGTGGGGGGGGGTACTTTTTTAATTGTATAGATGTGTAGAAATTTATAACTTAATACATGGGAAGAGTATGGATTACTTTAAGAAAGAATTGAATGTGTTAATTGAATTTATGGGGGAAAAGAGAGGATCTGTTATGGTCTTAGGTTTTTAAGAAAGAAGTGTGTTATATTTGTAGAGGAGCTGGTAGAAAAAGGTATTTGTACATAAATCCTAAGGATTTATACCTCTTTTATTAGGATAGTTTCCCCCCCCCCCCATAAGAATGCTATTAAATATATGATTAAAGTTTTGGATAGCCACAGGAGAATTAGATAAGAAATACTAAAGAACCATGGTCAGATTCCTTGCCTTTGTCCTTTTTATTTTTGTGTATTTTTGATTTTTTACTTAAGATAGAATTGGATACTGTTATAGTTATGTTATATGTTTTTAGGTATGTAGAAAATTGTTGTGTATTTGCTTATTTGTCATTGTTTATAATAGAAAATATTATACAAAAGAAAAGAAATTGGAGATAGAAGATGAACTTGTAAAAGAGTATATAATAAAGTAGACCCAGAATTTTGGGCATAATTCAAATGGATGCATGGGGAAAATGTGGTCTAAACATGCAACATTTACTTTGTGCAGTAATTTAAATGAAAATTTGTATAAGATGATGTATAGATGGTATCTAACTCCAAATAAGTTGTTGAAAATAACCAAAAAATGTTTCAAATCAATGTGGGGGATTTTCAAAGATAAGAAAGGCTCCTTTTTTATATGTAGAGATTGGCAGCATGAGCTTTCATAGACTTCAGTCTACTGAGGAAGTAGGCTGAAGTCTTTGAAAGCTCATGCTGCCAGCTTCTTTCTTTCAGTTAGTCTCAAAGGTGCTACAAGATCTCTCTACATACTGATTCTAAAGACTAACATGGCTATATCTTTGAATCCTTTTTCCTATGTATTGGACTTGCAAGAAAGAGAAAAGCTAAGATATAAGGTAGACTTCACAATGGGGGGTTGCAGACTGCAGGAAATAGTGCAAATTGAGTTCACTTTTAGGGTTAGGGTTAGTGCTAGGGAATCATGGGAATTGTGTTTTTTTCTGAGACATTGAGCCTTCTCTGTCAGAGAGCTCTGGCGCCACAATAAAATACAGTTCCCATGATTCCCTAACTCTAACCCTAACCCTAAAAGTGGACTCAATTTGCACTATTTCTGGCAGTCTGCAACCCCCCAATGTTACCATAAATGCTTTTGTTGGGTATTAATAATAATAATACATTTTATTTATAGCCATTTATATTAAGGATGAAGAATTGTATAATACAGGGGTAGGCAACCTTTCCCCTTTAAGGGCCGAGGGACTTCAGCTCCCAGAAGCCTCAGTCATGTTGGCCAATAGTCCCATGTTGGCCAATAGCTCCTGGGATTCTGGGAGCTGAAGTCCCTCGGCCCTTAAAGGGGAAAGGTTGCCTACCCCTGGTATAATATATATGGTTTGCTTTTCTGATACATCATAATAACAGCAAGGTTATTGTTTGCTCAAACTTGGAAACTGGCTGAAGTACCAGCAATAGAAGAATGGACTGTTAAGGCTGTTGAGTTAGCTCAAATGGCCAGATTAACATGCGTTCTAAAAGATAAACCAATTGAAGACCTTTTGAAAGATTGGAAACCATGTATAGATTTTTGAGCAATAAGAAATCTAACAATGTAATAATCTGTGTCTACGGCTATTAGCAATTTTAGTAGAATTATTTTGCTGGATTTGTAATGATAGAATAATATATTCTTTTCTCCTTTTCCCCTCACTTGTTTATTTTTATTTTCATTCATTTAGGACTGGGAAGGTCACAGCCCTATTCTCTTTAAATTATATGCCCCCCCTTTCTCTTTTATCTCTTATCTTTTGAAAGTACTCTTTCAATTTATTTTCTGAATGTATATTATAATGTTTTTCACTATGTATTAGATGGTTAATGTTAAAAATCTATAAAGAAATAGATATTTTTAAAAAGTGAAATGGATAGAAATGGATTCCTGTGAAATGGATTCCTGCTTGTGATTTATACTGTTAAACATGGAAGCTGCAAGGGAATTTGGTGTAGCTGAATTTTAAGAGATTAAGTACAAAATACAGTTTCTGACCTGTTGCACTGCATACTGGATTACTAGCCACACCAGTTCCTGCTCCATTGACAGCTGCTATCTGGACACAGTATTTTAATCTATTAACAAGGCCTGTTGCTTCAAGACTATGTGTGCTTGCATCAACTGTCTTGTTAAATCCATGATGGGTCTCATTACCTAAGACACAGACCTGCAAATAAGGAAAAATTAAAAAATGGTCAGTCTTTACAGAGCAGTGCAAACCAGCATTTCTACAAATAGAAGCACACAAGAAAAAAAAACTGCATGTGATTTACAGAGCCATACAGCCAAAAAAGGTGCAGCACACATGTTGCAAAGCCCCATGGTGGCTCCTATAAAGAAAAAGCTAGCACCAGCCAAACCACACACTAGAATTGTAACAAAGCCAGTTGGTCCACTGCATTAACAGTGTTAATATACACATAGCAAAACAGAAATATCAGCACAGTGGTTCCATGAAGAACATTCACTGGTTATCAATTGAAACACTGCACCTTAAATTTGCTACATTTCCCCACCAAACGTATTTCCCCAGCTCTTGGTTTTGCACTGTTAATAATCTTCCTTCAGATGTTCTCACTCCTTTAACATCTTCTAGGTTGTAGCCTAAATACCCTAAAGGCACCAGATCCTGTCTTATCTTGGAAGCTAAGCAGGATCAACCCTGGTTAGTACTTGGATGGGAGATTGCCAATGAATACTAGGTGCTGTAGACCAGTGGTCCCCAACCTTTTTATTGCCGTGGACCGGTCGACGTTTGATAATTTTTCTGCGGCCCACTGGAGGGGGGGTTGCGGCATCCCTGTGCTTATTATCGGGACTCGCTTATTATTATTATTAGCAGGGCGGCCCGGTACCATTTGTTCTGTGGACCGGTACCGGGCCACGGACTGGGGACCACTGCTGTAGACTATATTGCGGAGGAAGAAACTGGCAAGACCACCTCTTAAGTATTCCTTGCCTGAGAAAACCCTATGAAATTCACAGGGTTGCCATAAATTGACAGATTACTTGAAGGTGCATGCGCACACACACAAGTACTGAGGTACCTGACTGTGAGTTGCACTAATTTCTCTTTACCTGGTAGGCCTTAATGATGCCATTGTGTGTGCCATGTGGAGGAGGTTCCCAGTGGATTATCACAGTCCCATTCTCATCTTGGAATGTAGTTATGCTGATGCTTTGAGGTGCACCACTAGGCACTGAGAAGAAAGGATGTGTTTATTTAAGATTTTCCAGAGAAACAAAAGCATCAATTACCTGCACAACTGCTGGAGTTACGGAATGCCTCCAGCCAATCTGTCACACAATTAATCAATTTATATTCCACTTCCCCCCAAGAATGGGACTCAAGGCTGTTTATAGAATAAAAAAAAAAAAAATAGAAGTAAAGCCATGTATTACTAAATGCAACCCAAAAGTTAAGATTAAAATAATATTGAACAGTCTATAGAATTAAACCATACAAAGCATTAATTTAAAAGCATAGATTAAAATAGTACAACATTAAACCAGAAAGCCCATTGTATAAAACAGTCAGTTCCAAGATGACTGTTGTAAAATAAAGTTAATGAAAGGACAGCAAGTACAGACCCAGCTCAGCCTCTCTAGGAAGGGAGCTCCAGTCTAGGAGCAGTCATGGAGAAGGGCCTCTCCCAAATTCCTACTAAATGTACATGAGAAGGTGATGGGACTGAGATAAGTGCTTCTCCCAGAGATCTTGGAAGGCTCATATGGGAAGATATGATCCTTCAGATAGCCTGCTTCATGAGTCTCAACCGGCACTTTGAATTATGTCCAGAATTGGACCAGCAACCTGTGGACCTATTGTAGCAAGTAAGTTGTGTGCTTCCTTTTACTAGCCACCCCCACCCCCACCCCCCCATTCATCTACCCCCATTTACTTCCTCTTCTATCTCCCCAGTACATCTCCTATTTAATATATCAAGAAAAGGAATTCAGAGACAAGAGGTTCTTTAATGGTTTTGCCTGTTAAGATCAGATCTGGTGAGGAGCAGGGAAGAAGAAAGCAGACCAAAAGACCATGTGGACCTCTGATCATTCCCATCAGCATGAGAGCTGTAGTCTCTCACATATGGTGGATGCCAGCCTGGAGGAGGCAGTGTTTTAGACAACAATAATGGATTTTCTTTTGGAAACTTAAAAGAGCCTCAAACAAAAAGGACTTCAAGAGATCTACTGATTTCTTTTTGTTTTGTATCATTTTTATCTCACCAGTCCAGAAGAAATAATAATAATAATAATAATAATAATAATAATAATAATTTTCATCCTGCCCCTCTGCAATGCAATTGGGGCAGCTTATAGTAAAGCATCAATACAATAAAACCATCAACCTCCTTACCTACCCACCCTGTAAAAAAGTATTAAACTAAGAAGATTTAAATCATAATACAATCAATTAAACAAACTAAAAACAAAACATCCAATGCAATAATAAACAGCAGCTAGAGTACTCAGTGACAGCATAGAGATAAACATAGACGGGAAGATCATTCCGGAAAGGCCTGCCGGAAGAGATCCGTCTTGACAGCTTTTTTAAAGCTGTCTAGAGTGGTAATAAGATGGATCTCATCCAGCAGGCCATTCTTGGAGCGATGGCAGAGAAGGCCCTCTGGGAGGTTGCAGACAGCCTAGTTTTTATAGGCTGCAGCAGATTCCTCCCAGAGGACCTAAGTGCAGGAGGGGGGGGGGGGAAATCATACGGAAGGAGGAGTTCCCGGAGACAAATTGGGCCCAAGGGATGTAGGGTTTTAAAGGTCAAAACCAACACCTTGTACTGTGCCCGGAAACTAATGGGCAGCCAGTGGAGGGTTTTTAACACAGGTGTTATGTGTTCCCTTCTGGAAATACCAGAAACCAGCCTGGCTTCCATGTTTTGAACTAATTGCAGTTTCCAAGTTAAGCACAAGGGTAGTCCCATGTAGAGTGTGTTACAGAAGTCCAAGCGAGAGGTTACCAGAGCATGTACCACAGTTTCGAAATCCCTACTTTCCAGGAAAGGGCGCAGTTGGCATATCAGCCGGAGCTGATAGCTGGCACTCCTCACCGCTGCATTCACCTGATTAGTCATAGAATCATAGAATCATAGAATCATAGAGTTGGAAGAGACCACAAGGGCCATCCAGTCCAACTCCCTGTCATGCAGGAACTCCCAATCAAAGCATCCCTGACAGATGACCATCCAGCCTCTGCTTAAAGACCTCCAAGGAAGGAGACTCCACTACTCTCCGAGGGAATGTGTTCCACTGTCGAACCACCCTTACTGTCAGGAAGTTCCCCCTAATGTTGAGGTGGAATCTCTTTTCCTGCAGCTTGCATCCATTGTTTTGGGTCCTAGTCTCTGGAGCAGCAGAAAACAAGCTTGCTCCCTCCTCAATATGACATCCCTTCAAGTATTTAAACATGGCTATCATATCACCTCTCAGCCTTCTCTTCTCCAGGCTAAACATCCCCAGCTCCCTAAGTCGTTCCTCATAGGGCTTGGTTTCCAGACCCTTCACCATTTTAGTTGCCCCCCTTTGGACACGCTACAGTTTCTCCACATCCTTTTTGAATTGTGGTGCCCAGAACTGGACACAGTATTCCAGGTGAGGCCTGACCAAAGCAGAATAGAGTGGCACTATTACTTCTCTTAATCTAGACACTATACTTCTACCAATGCAGCCTAAAATTGCATTGGCCTTTTTAGCTGCTGCATTGCACTGTTGACTCATGTTCAACTTGTGGTCCACCTGGATTTCTAGATCCCTTTCACACGTAGTCTCATTCAGCCAGGTTTCCCCCATCATATATCTGTGCTTTTCGTTTTTCCGCCCTAAGTACAGTACCTTACATTTCTCCGTGTTGAACTTCATTTTGTTAGCTTTGGCCCAGCTTTCTAGTCTGTTCAAGTCATTTTGAATTTTGATCCTGTCCTCTGGGGTATTAGCTACTCCTCCTAATTTGGTGTCATCTGCAAATTTGGTAACTATGCCCTCAATACTATCATCCAAGTCATTAATAAAGATATTGAATAGCACTGGGCCCAGGGCAGAGCCCTGTGGCACCCCACTGGTCACTTCTTTCCAGGTTGAAAAGGAGCCATTGTTGAGCACCCTTTGGGTTCAGCCAGTCAACCAATTACAAATCCATGTACCAGTTACTTTGTCTAGCCCACATTTTACCAGCTTGTTTGCAAGAATGTCATGGGGAACTTTGTCAAAGGCCTTACTGAAATCAAGATATACTATATCCACAGCATTCCCTTCATCTACCAAGCTGATAATTTTATCAAAAAAAGAGATCAGATTTGTCTGGCATGACCTGTTTCTCTGAAACCCATGTTGACTTTTTGTGATTATGAAATTACCTTCCAGATGTTCAAAGACTCTCTGTTTAATCATCTGCTCCAGCAACCTTTCCTGGTGTTTATGTCAGACTAACTGGACAGTAATTGTTGGGATCCTCTTTTCCCCCCTTTTTTAAGATGGGGACAACATTTGCCCTCCTCCAGTCCGCTGGGACTTCTCCTGTTTTCCAGGAGTTCCCAAAGATTATTGCCAATGGTTCCGATATTACGTTTGCCAGTTCTTTTAATACCCTTGGATGTAATTCATCTGGTCCTGGAGACTTATATTCATTTAGATTAACAAGGTATTCCTGTACTATCTCTTTACTTATTCTGTGCTGAAATTCTCCTATTCTGTCCTCTGCTCCATTATCCTCAGGTTGAGCACCCTTTGCCTTTTCTGAGAAGACTGAAGCAAAGAAGGTGTTGAGTAATTCTGCCTTTTCTCTGTCCCCTGTTAACTTTTTGCCATCTTCTCCACACAGTGGCCCTACCATTTCCTTCTTCTTCCTTTTGCTGCTGACATACCCCCAAAAGCCCTTTTTATTGTTCTTAACCTCTCTAGCAAGCCTGAGTTCATTCTGCGCTTTAGCTTTTCTGACTTTACCCCTACACATGCTAGCTATTTGTTTGAATTCCTCTTTGGTGATTTCCCCAATTTTCCATTTCTTATACATGTTCCGTTTAAAACTTACTTCAGTTGCAAGTTCCTTAGTCATCCATCCTGGTTTCTTGAGACACCTCCCATTTTTCCTCCTTGTTGGCACGGTTCGAAATTGTGCCTTCAGTATCTCCCTTTTGAGAAACTCCCATCCGTCTTGAACTCCCTTCTCTTTTAGTATTCCTGTCCATGGGATCACCCCCAGTATTTCTCTAAGTTTACTAAAATCAGCTTTCCTAAAGTCTAGAATGCGTGTCTGACTATGCCTGGCTTCTCCTTTCCACCGTATAATAAACTCCAGGAGGACATGATCACTCCCGCCTAAGGATCCAACCACTTGCACCCCATTAAATAGGTCTTCCCTGTTAGATAGGATCAGATCCAAAATAGCTGACTCCCTCGTTGCCTCTTCCACCTTTTGAACAATGAAATTGTCTTCGAGGCAAGTGAGGAATTTGCTAGACCTTGAGGATTTTGCTGAGTTTGACTTCCAGCAAATATCAGGATAGTTGAAGTTACCCATCACTACTATATTTCTCCTTTTTGAGTGTATGGTCATCTGTTCTAGAAAGGCATCATCCAATTCTTCTGCCTGATTTGGGGGTCTGTAGTAGACTCCCACACTAACATCCCTGTTGTTTCCCTCCCCTTTAATTTTTATCCAGATGCTCTCCACCTGGCTTCCAGGATTGATGTCCTGGATTTCTTCACTGGTGTAAATATCCCTGACATATAATGCTATTCCTCCTCCTTTCCTGTTTGGCCTGTTTCTCTTGAAAAGGTTATACCCCTGTATTTCTACATTCCAGTCATGAGACTCATTACACCAGGTTTCAGTGATGCCTATTATATCATATTTGCTTTGTTGTGCTAGGAGTTCAAGTTCATCTTGCTTATTTCCCATGCACTGTGCATTGGTGTAGAGACATCTAAGACCATATGTCCCCCTTACTTGCTGCCTGTGCACTTTTTTTGCCTCCCACTGTTGGGTCTCTGTACTGTTTGCCTTGTTTCCTCTATGACAGTTTGACTATTTTCTCCAGTCCTTTTGTCTTCCGGGACACTGTCTCCCTTCCCCAAATAATTCAGTTTAAAGCCCTCCTGATCAAATTCTTGAGAATGTTGGCAGAAACGTTTCTTCCAACTGGTGTGAGATGCAGCCCATCCCTTGCCAGGATTCCACCCTCATGGAACCGCAGCCCATGATCTAAGAATTCAAATCATTCTCGATGACACCATCTGCGGAGCCAATTGTTGACATCTGCTATTTTCCTCTCTCTCCCTGGACCATGCCCTTCAACTGGCAGAAGAGACGAGATGACAATCTGTGCCTCCATTTCTTTCAGCTTCTTACCTAGAGCCTCGTAATCCCTTTTGATGTTCTGAAGACTGTGTCTTGCTGTGTCATTCGTTCCCACATGGACCAAAAGGAAGGGGTATTGGTCAGTAGGCTTGACCAGTCTTGTCAGCCTCTCTGTCACATCTCGGACCTTTGCCCCAGGGAGACAACACACCTCCTGAGACATCTTGTCAGGCCCACACAAATCACTGCTTCTGTCACCCTCAGCAAGGAGTCCCCCACCACGACCACATGTCTCCTCTGAGGCTTAGCAGTGACTGCTCCCTGTGGTGGAACTCCCAGGGTCCCCTGCGCTGTCCCTGAAGTCTGTCCATGCTGCTCTTCTTCGTCCTCCTTGATAAGGGAAAGAGCTTGAAATTGATTCTGTAGCTGCAAGCTCCTAGAATGATCCCTGGTCTCCCTACTTCTGTGTGTGACATTCCTCGAGCTGTCTACCTCCTGTGTATGTGATGTGACCTTCTCTTCCCCAGCAGCTTCCTTTGTGTGGTCCCCATCCAAGACCGTTCGTTCTGTTCTGTCTAGGAAAGCCTCTTGCTCCCTAATATGCTGAAGTGTAGCTACCCACGCCTCCAGCTGCTGTACTTTCTCCTCCAAGAGGGCTACCAACTTGCACTTGGAGCATGTGTAGTTCCCCACATCTGCAGGTAAGAAGACAAACATCCCACAGGTATTGCAGGTGATGGCAGCAGTTCCTTCAGTGTCCATGCTAAGTCTTAATTAGTACCTGAAAGAGGACTATGGCTTTCCTCTTCAAAGAAAATCCCTCGCTAACACCAGTGTTAAGGTCTGTTGATGACCGGAACTTTTCAACAATTAGTAGTGGTTATAAAATTCATGTGCCGTTAGACGCGTGGCTCTGGGAGCAGTTGTATAGAGCTAACTGGCTAGCCCACCCCCTATTGACTCGCAAATGCGACTCAACACAGCCCCACCCGCTCAGTAACAGTTACACTCTCCCCAAGTGTTTTTAAAAAGAATTTAAAAACTCACCCACTCAAAATGCCTGCCTGGAAACTGCTTTCTTCCTCTTTCCTGGAAGGAATTGGCCTAGAAAGCCTCCTTCTCTTTCTCCTTTCTTTCAGAAACTGGCCTGGAAAACCTCCTCCTCTTCCCCTGTCCTGGCCGAAACTGACCTGAAACTGGTCTCTGGGAGCAGTTGTATAGAGCTAACTAGCTAGCCCACCCCCTATTGACTCACAAATGCAACTCAACAAAGCCCCACCTGCTGAGTAACAGTCAAGCTCTCCCCAAGTGTTTTTAAAAAGAATTTAAAAACTCACCCACTCATGAAACTAATGTCATCAAAACCAATTCAATAATAAATCATTTTATATTATCACCAAAATAAAACCCTGAAAATCATCCTGAAAAACAACAAAACTATTAAAATCAATCAACATTTTCTGCCAGAAGGGTGCTTTTTGTCCCTGTCAATGGAAGATATGGGGATGTAGAGGCCTGAGCTTCTGCCACCAGGCAGATGAATTCTAGTCCTTGTTAGTATCAGGGCCAAACATGAACAGTTGTCAAGTGGTTCAAAAGACCTGTATTAGGGACCTTTTGGGCATTTACATTTGCTTTGTATTCTGAGGCTGGGAAAAGATATGAAGGTTGAGAATGGATTGGGAGAGTTAATTTTTCTCTGTTGCTAACCTGCATGCACAGTTCTCACAGGTAATGTGAGGGGGGATATGAGTCACATTTCTGTATTTGAATTTTAGTTGTTGGCTTCAGCACAATATAATCCTTGGGAGTCTATCTTGCATAGGCCTAGCCTTGGGGTGGGTGGGGTTGCACTCTAACCCAAAGGTGCCCCATACACCCAGCAGTGGGAACTGGATAGTCTAGGTAGAATTTGTTTGGGGCCCAATTCTATCATTTTGGGGAAGTTTGGGGAAGAAGAGGGCTGGGAAGAACAGGAATGCTTCTCTACATAATTTACTTAATAAAGCTTATACTACAACAGTAATGCCTCAGTATCTGGAACTGAAAGAACCCTAGGAGAGACCTGGAACTACACTCAGTTCTGGAACAACACAGGACATTTTAAAGAAAATGGGGTTATACAACAATATCTCATCACTGTCATTAATAAGCAGAATTAAGTGCTCTTGTTTGGTAACCACATACATGGCTTTGTTTCAAGTTCGTTATGCTGTTTCAGGATCTCTTTAAATGTGACCTAGGAAATACCTTCAAAAAGCATTTATATCAGTTTATGAAAGTTAAGCTTGTTTACTTAATTGACCTATCCTCCATGAATTTGTCTCAATCTCTTTTGAAGTCTCCTAACACAGTGGATGTTGTGCATCCTGGAGCAGCAAAGTCCATACGATGAATTACATGGTGCTTCATGAATGTTTCTGTGAGTCATGATAAGAGAAAACACAAGTGACAGCAGCTGTGGTGTGCAAGGGGGGAAAAATGTCCTTCATAGATGCTTCAGTTCTTTTTGGCCTGGGGACAAATGGGATGATTTGATCTCTTAAGAAGCCAAAGATTAAGGTCTGTATTTGCAGCATGAATCATGGGCTCTTTGTCCTTCACATCATAGCAGTGATGTTTTCATCCTGCTGTTGTCCCATTTTGTTCTTGCAAGGAGCAACACTAGACAGAAATTCTGTAGAGCTGGGGTAGGGAACCTTCAGCTTATTGGACATAGGTGGCCCACACGTTTTCTCATTTCACCTACAAGAGGTTCCTGCTGTTATTTTTCCCCCCAGTGACTGGTGATAATTCATAAGAACCTATTTAAAGCCCTGGAAGCTGTCATATGGAACTGAGCTCTTTGCTCACTTTGCTTCCCAGTAAACTATTTCAAGAAGCTGAAATCCAAATTGCAGTCTAGGAAGGTGCTAGATTTATAATGGGCCAAATGGTCCTCATCCTAGTTATAGGACCTCCAGGGAACTCTGAGGCAGGGTCACATTTGTGCATTTGAATGGGTCACATCCCAATGGGAGAGCACATCCTTTGCATATGGAAGATTCCAAGTTCAGTCCGAAGTTCAAAGGACTTTGGGTATCAGAGCTGCGACAGATTTCCACCTGAGACCTTGAAAAGCCATTGCCAGCTACAGCAGATAATATATAGCTAAATTTATTACTTATTTAATATATCTCACTCATTTAAGGAATTTCCATATATTCATGTGTGTCTCATTGCCTAAGAGAGTAACTGACTGATCATTAGTCTTGCACAGTCACTGTCTCTAGGATATTGAGTTTCTTACAGTCAATAGAGGAGTTATCATACCTTCTTCTGGGATCCAGAGATGTTCCATATTGCTGTCCAAGCCATGGGCCTTCCCTGAATATGGTCGCACCTTGAATTCATAGGTATAACCTCTCTCAAGCCCTGCAACAATAGTACGGTGGTCTCTTGGGACATTCCATTCAGCCCAGTGTGTGCTCACAGGCAGCAGAGAGCGGTAGAATACGATATAGCCTTCTATGTGCTTGGTCTGGCTGGTGGGAATGAGCTTCAAGGCAAGAGACAGGAAATGTGGTTTTACCTCCAAAGTTCAAGTTCAGAGAGAATCAAGGTTACTAGGCATTGGCAGATTTGTCACTCAGTTTCTTATTTCATTCAGCTTATCCTTTTGCCACTGTGAAGTTCATTCTACTATTTTCCCCAATGGATTGGAAATAATTATTTTTCAGCCAACACAGTCATATGTATGTATTTTTGTACACAGTTCTTCAAATGTACATATTTTTTACAATCCAGTTCTCCATTCAGTTAAAACTGTTCAGTTAAAAGGATGAAAACATTTATTATTTATTATATGCATTTTTGTACACATAGTTTCAAAGGTAAACATTTTCAGATGACTTGAGTGCATTTAAAAACAACAACACTAACAAGCAGAGTCAATAAATAATTAAATTAACATTAAATAAATATTTGACAGCTATAATAAATCTGTCAGTAAGTAATCCATATATTAAAAAACAGTCCAAACAATTAATTAGCAATAGGTGTCAAGATCTGTTAAGACTTTGAGCAATGATTCCAAATAGTTGGAGTCATTTAAAATTAATTCTGCAGGTTTAAAAACCTGTTTTTTGTGCTGTTGAAAGTGTTTTAAAATGCAATAGTAACCATAATCAGGAATGTTGTAAACACAAATTTGAATTTAAAAAAACACATTCGAACCATTGCATCCAATTGGAACAAACTTGCCAATAAATAAATACATAAATCTGTTTGGACTTCAACTCCCAGAATCTCCTGTCCAATACCGTCTCCAATCATGCTGGCTCTGGGACATGTAATACAAAAAGTAACTTTTCTGTGTTGTGGTTAGGATTGGTTGTATGACAAAGATCCATTTTAACTCTGAACTAGAAAACCCATTAGAAAAACCATTAGGTTTAGAAATCTATCCCTTCTAAGACAACTTGCAAAGTAGCTGAGATCCTGTTTGGTGGCATTCCAGCAGTACACTGGCAGGAGGAATAAAAAGGCTGAAGATGCAGCAGCAAAGAAAGAAGGAAAGCAGATTTATCATTGTTTTAAAAAAAATGAAGGCTGCCAGTTCCAAACAGCACATTTCTCCCATGTTGGCCTTTCAGAAGGGTCCTACTCTGGTTTCCCAGAATGCTTTTAGTTCCTAGGACTGTCGTCTTTCTCAAAGGCCAGCACTGAAGAATGGGAAATAGGTTTCTTCATACAACACTGGTCACTCTTTCCTTTGAGGTCACTGTGCAACATATATAAAAAGTTCAGTATGCTTGTCTAACAGACTTGTGGTAGAAAAGTGTACCAACAGCCCCTGTGGGGGCATCCAGGTCTACTTGGCAAGGTAAACATTTCAACTGCAGGTTTTAGAAATGCAACTAATAGTTCTTGTTACATGTAACTCACCTTCCAGTGCAGGTGGGCTGCTGGAGCAAAAGGGACAGCAGTGACATTAATGAGGAAAACTCTTGCAGCCATCAGGTCCTTCAGGGCATCTTCTGATCTGTCCTGCTCCCTCTGGCCAGTGTCTAGTGGATCTAAAGACCAGGGAACAAACCTAAAATATACCCTTGGTGAACCTGAACTTTATCCTAATTGCATACCCTCCAACATTCACAGATGAAAACCAGGACTCACATGGCCAAGCAAATTCAGATTGAAGCCAAGATGGCAAAAGTTATTTATGAGAAGAACACATAAGCTAAGAAAGGCTGCAACAGTTTGCTTTTGCCTGAATCTACAGGAAAGGGCAAAATTTTAGTCCCTCCTCTCCTCTTCCTCCTGCAGTATTACTTATACATTTTGGATTCAGTTTGTAACAACTGAAGCTATTGTTGTTGTTGTTATATGCCACCTTTTTTCTGGAGTGGAACCTGGGAGAATAAAGCTGGAAAATGGGAAGAGGAGAGAGAAACTAGGACATTTTGAGAATATCTAAAAAAGTGGGATGGCAAGAGTATTAATCAGGACTATCTTCGCCAATCTGGGACAGTTGGAGGGTTTGTAATTGAAGGACAGTGAAATCAGTCCTTTAATAACCATGCTTTCTCCTGTGTTTCAGAGTGGTGAAGCTTTTCTGGTTTCTTTACATATATAATAATGACTTGAAGACACACAAAAACAACATATGTTTATAATTTATAAAGAAAATATCTAATATTTTAATTTTATATATCTAATTTATATATAGCTCCATCCATCTACAGGGTCACTAAGAGTAAAGGAAGATTACCACATAAGGATATATACCAGTTTACCTGAGCCAGCTTAAAATTAGAAGCAGGCAGCATCCTGATATTATCAGATGCATTTAGTGCTGAAATCACCACCCGGGTGCAGCCTGAGTTCATCGCTGCTCAGAGGGGTGCTCTGGCGGCCATTTTTTCAAGCCAGAAAACTCCCAGCTTCAAAAAGAGGTGTAAGGAATGCCCCTTTGAGCGGCGATGGATCCGGGCTGCACCTGGGTGGCTATTTCGGCAGCTAAATGCATCTGATAATATCAGGATGCCACCCGCTTCTAATTTTAAGCCAGCTCAGGCAAGCCAATATATATTAAAAACAACACTGCCCAAGATGGTTTCCACTGAATTCCCTCCCTATATATTTCATCACACACCATTGCCTCTACTCATTTGTTTGCTTTTCCTTCTGGGTTTCGTTTGCACCCAGAAAGAGAAGGTACAGTTTACAGGTGTTCCATCTCTCCTCTTTGTTTATTCATTCAAATAAGACAGATGAAAGGCAGTAACCAGGGGCCCTTTCAAACTAGACAATTATAACACTACAATTCCACTTTGATGGCAATGGAATCTTGGTAGGGGAGGGAGAGGGGTATTTTATTTTATTTATAACCTGCCTTCCTTCAGCATGGGATTCAAGGTGGATTTGTAGTTTGGTGAGATGAGTAGAACTCCCTGGCTGAGGATTGTAAAATACTCTCCCCAAAAGTGCAAATCCCAAGATCCCATAGGAGGGAACTATGGATGTTAAAGTGGAATCATAATAATTGTCTAGTGTGAAATCTGCTGAGACTCAGTTTGTGATAGGTATCAAACAATGCCAAACCCTGGTATCCCTGGTGCCAGCCTTGTCCAGCATGAATATATACCCAGTCTCTCTAATCCTGTAGATAAAGCTTCTTACCCTCCACTGTTAAAGTTGCCTTGGCAGAGATCATTCCTGCGCTGTTATGAGCTGTGCAGATGTATTTTCCTGCATCATCTATTGTTAGATCATGAATCTGAAGGATGCTTTCTTGGCTTACGTCATACCTATAGGTGAAGTACAAAATGCAAGGTTGTCTCATGTCTAACCAATACATTTTACTAGATCTCTACAAAAGAAATTTAAGTACATACAATAGGAAATGAAGCCTGTTGCAATGGTTGTTAAATAGTTACTTTCACTAATATATACATACAAGATGCCACAAAAGTATCTCATCGACAAGTGGAATGTGTGCTCTGATTTCTCAGGTTTTTTTTTTCCACATTCTTTAATCAGTTCGATAACTTGAAGGCTCAGCTGTATTGTTTTTATACACCAATTTTGTAAGTAAAAAAAAAAAAGCTGCTTCTTTTTTTATCTAGAAGTGGGCTTAGCAATTTCACAGCTGTGGCAGTTTGTCCTCTGGAGTGTCAAATTTGAAGTCTGGTGGGAAGAGATATGGAGCCCTTGGTTAAATCAGCCTATAGGACTGTCTAATTGTAACATCAGCAACACCAGCAATGTCTCCAATTTCTTTTGAGTCCTCTTCTCTGCTGAGGCCTGTGAAGCCATATAAACAGCTGCAGCTGCAACCGAGATGGGGCTCCAGGCGGGAACCAGGTCTAATTCCACTGCTTTGCATGCAATATGTGTCGCAGCCATCTGGACTTGCTTAGGAAGACCCAGGTTTGAACAAAATCTGGACATAAAATCTCCAGTCGTGATCAAATCCATGCTAGTTTCCAAGGCTTTCAAGGTCAGATTAAAACACCGGCCTATTTCCTTTTTGGAAATTCTTGAGACAGCACATATTTTTTTAAATGTTCTAGGAACACCCTCTTGTCTGCAGGCAATGTAGAGACAAGTGGAGGCAATAGCATTGTTACTTCTTCCCTTCAGGTTCTTCTGCTCATACACTTGATTAAATAAATTATTTGTTCGATCAACTATATTTCGGGGGAGGTTGATTCTGTTGGCCATGCTAGCTATTTCTTTAAATGCGTTCCTCATTGCACGATCAGAACTGCTCATAGTCCGGCAGTTTTGATACTTTGAATTCCCAAACTCATCAAAATTTGTTGCCCCTGTGCCCTTGCCAATCATCGTAGTCAAATCTCCATTACTTAGGAGAGGATTCTGGGTGTCTCCAACTCGAGATGGGTCTTTGGTTGCTTTGTCATTGCTGAACGTTCGCCATTCTGACCCTACATCTATGACTCTGTCACCCACTACTAGTCCATATTCTGGGCAGATTGTCTGACAGAGGGGTGGGTTATAAATAAAAATTATTATTATTATTATTATTATTATTATTATTATTATTACTCAGTGCTCCAGTTATTAAGTAATGAAACATTATCTTTAAACTTGTCTGAGTAAAACAGCAAACACAGATCATATGCCAGGTCAAACACCAAACTCTCTGGGGTCAACATACTAATACAACATTTTCTAGAGCCCTGCAGATGTTTTTAGACAAATTTCCATAATCTCTGGCAATTGATCATGCTGGCTGAGGCCAAGGAGAGTTGTCTAAAACATCTAGAGGTCTTAGGTTGCCAATCCCTATTCTGTATAGAGTCATTGGCTAGTGCTCTCTATCTGCTTCTCCTCCATCAGTTTTTCTAATCCATTTTATTAGCCACAAAAGCGACTGGTTTTTCTTGTCTTTGATATCTCCATTTCCTGATTACTTGTACAAGGATTCTTATGTGAAAAAGTACTTTTACTTGTCTTCTCTGAATCTATATTCAAAAGTTGTATCACCTTGGGCATTCAACCAAGATCTAAATTATGAGAATAATTTACCTTTTTATTTTTTCATTTCAATCTCTGTGATAATTATGATGGATGATTAGAAAAATCTTAGTCAGGTGTGAATAAGACCAGGAGAGGAACCTGAACAGAGTTGGTGATATCTGACAGAGCCCTTTCTCCCATCAACTCAATTGGAAATAGCTAAATCAGATATTATACTGGCCGAACGGCTGTAATAAAATGATTGATTGAAATCAGATATGGGAGAGTTGGGGCCCACAGCCCACAGGGAGTGTCTCAGGACCCACAAAATTATTTAAATTCTTTTTACTTCAGAAATTGCTTTCAAATACCTCCTATACTTTAGGCTTGGGCATTCTTCCTGACAGGAAGTAACCCAGAAGTGAGCTTCTCGGTCACTTCTTATGGGGGGGGGGGGGGGGGGAGGGAAGGAGTTCACCTGGATCTAAAATGGCTCAGAGATAGCCAGGCCATGGCAGAATTGCTTTTCCCTCCAAGAGATATCTGGGGGCAGAATAATTTTTTTATGCAGTACAGAAGCAGAGTGCATTCCAAGTACCCATGAGAGGCAATATGGCCATCTAACCTTCAACAGTTTCCCATCTAAGAGTTACATGATCTGAGAACTAGAGGTGGATTAATCTATACAATTTTTTTTTTTTACAGTTGATCCTTACCATACATGAGTTTGCCATCCACAGGTTGGAGCATCTGTGGATGGCCCTGCCCCATTCTCCCCAATGGCAGGACATGCATGCGACTGTGTTGATGTGGCCACACACACAGTACACCACCATTATAAACAACAAAACTTGAGGTCCCCCAGGTTTTAGCACCCACAGGGGGAGTCTGTAACAGAACCTTTGCGGATATTAAGGGCCAACTGTGCTATGTGCTCAATTTCCATGCACAGCTTCATTTTGTCTCATTTTTCATATCAGTATGCATTTTTCATTACCCCAAATATTCTTATGCATTTTCATGGAAATAGACAGACAGGTTCCTTTTTGTATGGTTTATTTTAAAAAAAGTATACATTAAAAAAACCTGAAGAACTACATCACAAAATTCAGAGAGGTGCAAAACCAAAAGATAATTGCATTCCAGTGTGCATATTATTTCAGAAGTGTGAATTAGAGAGGACAGTATTAAACAAACAAATGCTTTTCAGGGTATTTATCTTATGAGGGACTAGTTTTTTGTTGGGTTATGATGTGAAGCCTGTGAAGATCCTAATAAGGGCAAAAAGCAACAAATTTCTCTTGATCCAAGGGTGTAGCTACAGAAAGGGGCAAATGAGAGTATTGTTCCTTCAGATAAGAATTCTTTCCTCTAATTTTCCTTCTGTCCCCAAATTTCTAGCATTCTAGAGTGTGAGACATTGAAAATCATTCACACATAGAACTCTTCTATTTCCTGTGTTCCCATTCCCTTGGTCACTTTGCTTGCCCCTTTCCTTTGGATGCTTAAACTGTATTTCTAAATGCTTAGCTGAAGTTTCAGCGTACTGCTAGAAATTTGTGGACTGAGAGAAAATTTCATTGGGGAGGGGCAGAATTCTCATTGGGGGCCAATGCTTTAGCTTACAGACACATGAAAACACAGAGAGAGAGAGAGAGAGAGAGAGAGAGAATCTTAATTAGGGTTGCCAGATATCAAGGCCTGACCTGACTTTGGTTTACATGGATCATCCCCAGTCAGGAAATAAGAGTGCAAATTCTTCAGTTTTGGTGGGCTCAGTTCCAGACAAGAGGAAAGGGCTGTCTGCAAATTTCCAGCTTCCCTAGTAAAGCAGCAGCTTGCTGCAATTTCCAAAGTTTAATTCATTTGCTGCTGTAGTTTCCAAAGCTCCTAGAGGCAGGGGGGCAGAGTCTATATATTTACTTAGGCCTGAGACAGAGCCCAAAAGTGCCACCTTTGGACTGACCTGGTGGCGTGGCATACAGATGATGCACACACACACACACACACACACACACACACACACACACACACAGAGATTGGGCTAAAGTTGCACCATGGCCACTTAAGGTGGCCCAAACACAGCCAAAAAAGGAGTGCAAAAAAAGTGCTCCTTGCTGGTGGTCCACCGCAGACTGTGACGGTGGCCTTAAAATCATTTTCAATTTATGGCAAGCCTAAGGCAATGCTATCATGGGGTTTTCTTGGCAAGGTTTTTCAGAGCGAGCTTGCCGTTGCTATCTTCTGAGTAATTCTGCTTCCACAGGGCATGTGACAGCTGTAGCTGCACAGAGAGTAATGGAAATCAGTTCTCAGAATACAATAAATTATAATCACCGTCCTGCAGGTAGCTCTCCATCTTCTTTGTGCCATTGCACTGTTGGTATTGGGTCTCCATGGATTCCACACGTGAACTGCACACTGGTGCCAAGTTTGGCTTGAACATCATTAGGTCGCCGACTGAATGTTGGCTTTTCTAGAATGGGAGATGAGAACAATTTATTCAAAACTAATTGCTTCTTGGCTTGATGGATGTTCTCAACAACATGGCAATTAGATGGAGTCCTATTTCATAGAACCTAACCAGCAGACATCAAGATGATAACTCATATTTCTTTTGATCAGTGCTGCCATCTGCATAGTGTCCACTACTTTCTGTTTATGGATCCACTAAACAACTTTGTTGTTACTATTTGCCATCAAATTGACTTCAACATCTGGGCATCCTATGAATGAGAGACCTTCAAGATCTCTGGTCATCAACTGCCCTGCTCTGGTCTTACAAACTTAGGGTTGTGCTCTCTTGACTGTAGTCCCTCTTTTCCTACAGTCGTCCATTCTACCAAGTATTGTAGTCTTTTCCACTTAGTTATGTCCAGCCTCAGTTTAGTCATCTTGGCAGGGGAGAGAGAAGAACCACATATGTCACCTTAAGCTTACTAGGTGGGCTACATACATAACTAATACCTAAATTCCTTTGATAAACACTTCAGCCCTTTGTATGGTTAGGTAAAGCTCATGGCAACCATGTCCTCCATCATTTCACTGAGGAAAACCAGGACATGTGGAGCCAAGCAATGTAAAACTGTGGTCACAATTGCAAAAGTTATTGAAGAAGAACAGATAAGCTAGGAGAACTTGCTGCAGTTTGCTTTAGCCTGAATGTACTGAGAAGTGCAAGATTTGCCTCTCTCTTCTCCATAGTAGCAGCGGCAACAACATCAGCTGTAGCTGAGGGAGAGGAAGCCCTGGGAGCCAACAGGAGCAGTGGAGGACTTAAAATCCCCTCCTACACCACCTCAAGCCTCCCAGTAGCAGCAGCAACAACATCAGCTGTAGCTGAGGGAGAGGAAGCCCTGGGAGCCAGCAGGAGCAGTGGAGGACTTAAAATCCCCTCCTACACCATCTCAAGCCTCCCAGTAGCAGCAGAACAACATCAGCTGTAGCTGAGGGAGAGGAAGCCCTGGGAGCCAGGAGAAGCAGTGGAGGACTTAAAATCCCCTCCTACACCACCTCAAGTCTCCCATTAGCGGCGGCAACAACATCAGCTGTAGCTGAGGGAGAAGAAGCCCTGGGAGCCAGCAGGAGCAGTGGAGGACTTAAAATCCCCTTCTATACCACCTCAAGCCTCCCAGTAGCAGTGGCAACAACATCAGCTGCAGCTGAGGGAGAGGAAGCCCTGGGAGCCAGCAGGAGCAGCAGCAACGGCATTGGATCCAGGAGCTAGTGGTGTGCACTTTGGCCGGCTCCTTTCTCCCTGGAACACCTGGCCCCAAGGGAGCCTTCAAAAGCTCAGTCAGTGTCTGGATAGGGCTCTAATAGTTGCTGGCCCCAGTGGCGGTGGGGCAAGGTTCCCTTGATGGAACCATTAAGAATACCCGCCCTCCCTTTCTACTGGGTCAGTTGTTAGCCTCAGCGGTGTTGAGGACAAGTTTCCTTGGTGGAGCCTTCAAAAACCCGCCCTCCCCTTCCACCAGGACAGTTGCTCACCTCAGCAGTGACAGGGACGAGGTTCCCTTGGTGGAGCCTTTAATAAAACCTCCCCTTTTAGCGGTGGCTGAGGCAGTGTTCGGGGGCTGACGAGGGAGTGGGCGGCATAACATCTACCTACCAGCCATACGGCCATTATTATCTGCTTTGTCATCTTAACAGATAGGTCATGTGTCTGGAGATATTCTAGGTCCCACCCTCTGTAGTCCTGTAGTGGCCTTGAGTTCTGCCATTCTCCCGGATGCCAGGAATGTGGCAGGGGCAGCTATCGGAGTTGTGCAGGGGAACGGGAGGTATGGTCGTAACAAAGGGAACATATGGTACAAAAGAAGACGGGATCGCGGTTTGAAAGCTATCCCACCTTCTGTTCCCTCTGTTTCCCAGAATGGTTTGGAGACCAGACCAAAAATTCCACAGATCCTCACTCTGCTCCTTTGCAATGCCAGGTCGGTCAAAAACAAGACCCATATCATCCAGGATCTTCTCCTGGATGAGGATGCCGACCTGGCTTGCTTCACAGAGACCTGGCTGGGGGAGGATAGCATAGTCACCTGGGTGCAAGCCCTCCCAGCTGGGTACTCTGTTAGTGAGCAGGTGAGGGGAAGTGGGCAGGGGGGCAGAGTGGCTCTGGTTCATAAGAGCTTGACCTTGACCAGGATACCTGTCCGGAACATGATCCACTTTGAGTGTATGTACCTTAGCCTGAAGACCAGGGATAGTTTGGGGATTCTGCTAGTCTACCAGCCACCTCGTTGTCTAGCAGACTCCCTGACCGAGCTGACACAGCTGTTGTGTCTCGGAGCTGTTGTTGGATACCCCTAGACTCTTAGTTTTGGGGGACTTCAACATTCCGCTCGAAACCAGCTTAACAGGTGCGGCTCGGGAGTTCATGGAGACCATGACAAACATGGGCCTATCCCAATTGGTCAACGGGCCCACACATTGTGCAGGTCATACACTTGACGTGGTCTTTAGTACGGAACAGGAATATATTGGGTGGAGGTGGTAAGTACCCGCCCACCCCCCTCCTTCCACCTGGAGCCCAAGCCTGGGAGTGGAGGAGGAGGAGCAGAGGCTATATAGCCTGATCCTGACCCAGGAGCCGTGATAGGAGAGCCAGGGCCGGGCTGAGTGGGACTCTACATCTCCCCCACCCCCCTCCTTTCACCTGGAGCCTAAGCCTGGGAGCAGAGGAGGAGGAGCAGAGACTATATAGCCTGATCCTGACCCAGGAGCCATAATCGGAGAGCCAGGGCCGGGCTGAGTGGGACTCTACATCTCCCCCACCCCCTCCTTCCACCTGGAGCCCAAGCCTGGGAGCGGAGGAGGAGGAGCAGAGCCTTGACAGTGTCTGGACCGCTGAAGAGATCAGGCGTGCCTTAATCATTAACACCTGGGTGAGGCAGAGGACAAATGGGACCTGAACTGGGACTGTCCCCTCCCCCCCTAGTGGTTTAAGCAGCAACACCTGGGATTAGAGTTATTGAAGGACTTGGGAGGAGTTAATGCTGTAAAACAGCTGAGCAAGGCTAGCAATAGCATTGCACTGTTCTTAAATTCCTCATAATGCTAACAGAGAGCAATCTATCAGGACTGAAAAGAAATCACAAACTTGAAGAGTCTCCCTGCCCCCCTCCCTTTCCTTCCTACTCTAGTAAGATACTGCTCACATATTAAGGGGTGGGAACCAACTGGAACATTCACTAGTGCCATCATACAATGGAGCCGGGAATAGCCTGGGAACAGGAATTGAGGTTGTGTGGGGGCAGGGAAGGTATGGCGGTAACAGAGTGAAGAAATGTTACAAAAGAAGAGGGGATCAGTGCTTAATACCTATCCCTTCTTCAATTCACTCTGTTTCCCAGGATAACTTGGAGAGTGCACCAACCATTCCACAGACCCTTACTCTGCTCCTTTGCAATGCCAGGTCGGTCAAAAATAAGACACATATTATCCATGATCTCCTGCTGGATGAGGCGGCTGACCTGGCATGCTTTACCGAGAACTGGCTGGGAGATGCCAGCACGGTGACATGGGCGCAGGCTCTCCCAGCTGGGTATACGGTTAGTGAGCAGGTAATGGAAAGTGGGCAAACAGCCTGACCCTGACCAGGAAGCCTATACGGAAAACAACCTGCATCGAGTGTATATACCTCAGCCTGAAAACCAGGGATAGTTTGGGGATTCTGTTGGTTTACCGGCCACCCCATAACCTAACAGACTCCCTAACCAAGCTGTCTGCCCTGGTCTCTGAGTTGTTGCTGGAGTCGCCCAGACTTTTGGTTCTGGGCGACTTCAACATCCCACTCGAGTCCAGTTTGCAAAATCTAACTGGCACAGCTCAGGAGTTCATGGAGACCATGACAAACATGGGCCTATCCCAATTGGTTGACAGGCCCACGCATTGCGCGGGTCATACCCTCGATGCAGTATTTAGTACGGAACAGGAATATCCGTGGACGGAGGTTACAAAAACCTCCGCATTGTCATGGAAGGATCATTTCCTGGTCAAGGTGGAACTAAGAGTCACTGTCTGTCCCCCCGGGGGTGGTGGACCCATTAGAATGGTCCTCCCTCGAAGGCTAATGGAACCTATTGGCTTCCAGAAGGCGTTAGAGGGTTTGTTGGTTAGTAACGCCGGTGATTCTGTTGAAGCCTTGGTGAATACTTGGAACACCGATCTTATCAGGGCTATTGACACAATCGCTCCCAAGCGTCCTTTCCAGCCCGCTTCTAATCGTAAGCCCTGGTATACAGAGGGGCTTAGGAGGATGAAGCAAGCTGGACAACGACTAGAACGTGAATGACGGAAGACTCATCTCTCATCTGACAGAACTCACCATAGGAAGCATCTTGATTCCTATCGGGAGGCTTTACGTGCAGTGCAGAAATCGTTCTGTTCTGCACGCATTTCGTCTGCAGAGTCTCGCTTGGCAGAGCTATTTAGGGTGGTAGGGGAGCTGACGAAGGTTCCACCTGTGCCAAATCACCTACTTAACCCAATGATGGTCTGCTGTGAGGCGTTTAACGCCTACTTTGCAGATAAATTCTCTCGGATAAGAGTCGACTTGGACGCCAGTGTTTTGGCAGAATCCGTAGATGAGGTGTCCAGCAACTCCGTTGATGGTAATTTACTGGATCAGTTTCAATCTGTGAGTACCAATGACGTGGACAAACTCCTGGGAAGGGTGAGGAAGATGACTTGCCCCCTTGATCCATGTCCAGCTTGGCTGGTCATCCAGGAGGGGGGGGACGCGTTGAAAGTGTTCCTTCGGGACATAATCAATGTGTCCTTCAGGGAAGGTACTGTACCATCCTATCTGAGTTAGGCCTCTCCTGAAAAAAACTTCCCTGGACCCCCTGGATAGAAATAATTACAGACCAATCTCCTTGCTCCCTTTCTTGAGCAAAGTGATTGAGAGGGCAGTCGCTTCCCAACTCCAGGCAGTCTTGGATGAAACCGATTATCTTGATCCCTTTCAAACTGGCTTCAGGACAGGATATGGAGTTGAGACTGCCATGGTTGCTCTGACTGACGACCTTCGCCTGGGCATCGACAGGGGTAGTGTGACCCTGCTGGTGCTCTTGGACCTCTCAGCGGCCTTTGATACAATAGATCATGCCATCCTCTTGGATCGCCTGAGAGAGTTAGGAATTGGAGGCACTGCTCTGCAGTGGTTCTGTTCCTTTCTCTCGGGTAGATCCCAGAGGGTGAGGCTCAGGGACAGTTGATCGTCTAAAATAAGCTTAATTGTGGCATCCCTCAGGACACCATCCTGTCCCCGATGTTATTTAACATCTACATGAAGCTGCTGGGGGGATCATTCGGAGGCATGGAGTGCGGTGTCATCAGTACACTGATGACACCCAGATATACTTCTCCATGACCAGATCATCGACTCAGACTTCAGAAGGCGTCTCTCCTCTTAATGACTGTCTCAGAGTGGTAATGGATTGGATGAGGAAAAACAGATTGAAGTTAAATCCAGACAAAACAGAGGTACTAACAGTCACAGGCCCGAAACCAGGTTTGGGAATACAGTCTCCAGTCCTGGATGGAGTCACACTCTCCTCTAAGGACTGTGTTCGCAGTCTGGAGGTAATCCTAGACTCATTGCTTCACATGACTAGTCAGGAGCGCCTGCTATCAGCTTCGGCTGATATGTCAACTGCACCCTTATCTGGACATGAGGGATCTGGAAACTGTGGTGCATGTTCTGGTAACCTCACATCTGGATTACTGCAATGTGCTCTACATGGGGCTACCCTTGTGCCTAACCCAGAAACTGCAACTGGTGCAAAATATGGCAGCCAGGTTAATCACTGGAACATCTAGGAGGGAGCACATAATACCAGTGCTTAAATCCCTCCACTGGCTGCTGATTAGTTTCCGGGCACAGTACAAGGTGTTGGTTTTAACCTTTAAAGCCCTACATGGCTTGGGTCCATCTTATCTCAGGGACCGCCTCCCCATATGAGCCCCCCCCCCGTGCCCTTCGGTCCTCTGGGAGGAATCTGCTGTAGCCTATGAAGACCAGGCAGGCACAGACCTCCCAGAGCACCTTTTCTGTGACCGCTCCCAGGTTGTGGAACGGCCTGCCGGACGAGATCCGTCTTATTACCACTCTTGCTGCCTTTAAGAAAGCAGTAAAGATGGATCTCTTCCGGCAGGCCTTCCCAGAATAACTTCCCGGCCCAATCGGAGCGACTGCCATCCCTCTCCCTTGTATTGTTGCTGCTTCCTGTTTTTATTATATTTTTATATTTTATTGTACTATTGTATTTTAATCTTTGCTTGTTTAATTCAGTTTTAAGGGGGGTGGGTTGGGGAGAGGGTTGAGGGAATGTTTTTAACTGTTGCCTGTTTTAATATGTTGTACCCCGCCCCGGTTGTCTAGCAGAGGGGCGAGCTAGAAATAAATTGATGATGATGATGATGATGATGATGGACGGATCATTTCCTGATCAAGATGGAACTGAGAGCCAATGTCTGCCCTGCTGGGGGTGGTGGACCCATTCGAATGGTCCGCCCTCGAAGGCTAATGGAGCCAATTGGATTCCAAAAAGCCTTGGAGGGTTTAATGGTTGGGAATGCTGGTGACCCTGTCGAAGCTCTGGTTAATACCTGGAACACCGACCTTACCAGGGCTATCAACACAATTGCTCCCAAGCGCCCTTGCCTCTGGGAGGAATCTGCTACAGCCAATAAAAAACTAGGTTGTTGCAGACCTCTCAGAGGGCCTTTTCTGCAACCGCTCCCAGACTCTGGAATGGCCTGCCGGACGAGATCTGTCTTATTACTACTCTTGCTGCTTTCAAGAAAGCAGTAAAGGCGGATCTCTTTCGGCAGGCCTTCCCGGATTAACTGTCGGCCCATAGATGGGTCCCATTTGTCTGACTCTCCTGTTAAATTTTATTATTTTTGTTATTTAATTTATTAATTTAATTAATATTGTATTTTAATCAGTTTATGGTTTAATCTTATTTTAAGGGGATGGGGCGGGGGGGAGGATGGGATTGTGGGGAGAGGGAATGTTTTAACTTTGTCTTGTTTTAAATGCTGCTGTTCCCCGCCCCAATTGCTTTGCAGAGGGGCGGGCTACAAATAAAAAATAATAATAATAATAATTATTATTATTATTATTATTATTATTATTATTCTGCTTCAAACCGTAGGCCTTGGTATACGCCTGAGCTTAGGAGAATGAAGCAGTTTGGACAATGGCTAGAGCGCAGGTGGCGAAAGACTCAACTCTTATCTGACAGAACTCGCCATAGGAACTTTCTTCATTCCTATTGGGAGGCAATACATGCAGCGAAGAGAATCTTCTCTGCACATATTGCGTCTGCTGAGTCTTGTCCAGCAGAGCTGTTTAGGGTGGTGAGGGAAATGACATAGGTGTCCCCTGTGCCAAATCCCTTACTTAACCCGACAGCAGCCTGCTGTGACACGTTTAACAACTTCTTTGCAGATAAAATCTCTCAGATAAGAGCCAACTTATATGCCACTGTTGTAGCAGAATCTATAGGCGAGGTGTCCAGCGACTCCGTCGATGAACTTATTCTGGATCAGCTGCAATCTGTGAGTACCGAGGGCATGGACAAGCTGCTTGGTAGGGTGAGGAAAACGACCTGCCCTTTCGACCCTTGCCCATCATGGCTGGCTGTCCAGGGGGGTGATGCATTGAGGAGATTCCTCATGGATATCATCAATGCATCTTTCAGGGAAGGACATGTTCCATCTTGTTTAAAGGAAGTGGTTGTCAACCCGCTTCTGACAACCTTCCCTGAACCCCCTGGACATGAGTAATTATAGGCCAGTTTCATTGCTGCCATTTTTGAGCAAGGTAATAGAGAGGGCGGTTGCTCTTCAGCTCCAAGCTGTCTTGGATGAAACCGATTACCTAGACCCATTTCAAACCGGCTTCAGAACAGGCTTTGGGGTTGAGACTGCCATGGTTGCCTTGACCGACGATCCGCGTCTGAGCATCAACAGGGGGAGTGTGACCCTGTTGGTGCTCCTAGACCTCTCAGCAGCTTTTGACACAATAGATCATGGCATCCTCTTGGATCGCTTGAGGGGGTTAGGTATCGGGGGCACTGCTTTGCAGTGGTTCCGGTCCTTCCTCTCGGGAAGGTCCCAGAGGGTGCTGCTCCGGGACAGTAGTTCCAGTAAGAGGGAGCTATTTTGTCCCCGATGTTATTTAACATTTATATGAAGCTGTTGGGTGAGATTATATGGAGTTATGGTGCTGGGTGTTATTAGTATGCTGATGACACCCAAATCTATTTCTTCTTGTCTCGTTCGCCGGCCTCAAATTCTAATGGCATCTCTTCTCTCAATGAATGTCTTTGAGCGGTAATGGGCTGGATGAGGAAAAACAGATTGAAACTGAATCCAGACAAGATGAAGGTGCTCACGTTAGCGGCCCCGAAACCAAGATTTGGGTTGCAACCTCCAGTCCTGGATGGGGTCACACTCTCCTCCAGTGACTGTGTTCGCAGTCTGGGGGTGCTCATTGACTAGTCGCTCCTGATGATAAATCAGGTAAATGCGATGGTCAGGAGCGCCTGTTATCAGCTTTGGCTGATACGCCAGCTGCACCCTTTTCTGGAAGTAAGGGATCTCGAGACCGTTGTGCATGCGTTGTGCAATACTGTTTTAAGGGGGGGGAGGGATTGCTTTTTTTGATATTTGTGATTTTAATTCTGTAAGCCACCTTGATTGGATCCCCAAATAGGTGGGGTATAAATAAATTTTATTTATTATTATTATTATTATTATTATTATTATTATTATTATCCACCTGCGCTAAATTACTTTTGCACTTTAAACTCAAATTGTAAGAACTAAACAGCTGAAAAAGCGGGCCAACAGAAAATTAATTGGGACTGTCCCTGCCAAATCAAGATAGATAGAGTGTATGGGCAACAAACTGCCAATCAATCCTAGGTATTTACCAGTTTGGAAAAGTTACTGTTTTAGACTGCAGCTCCCAGAATGAACTTGCTGACTCTGGTGAACTCTGGAAGCTGTAGTCCTTTCCAAGCTCCTGTGTTTATTTATGGTTCAAAGACCCCAATCAGTTGAAAGCATAGAAGCAAAAGATGTGGTGTACAATAACTATTGAATAGTTGAACTTCTCACCCCAGACAGAGACTATGGCTTCTCTGCTGGCTCTCTCCCCTGCTTGATTGGTGGCCATACAAATGTATGTTCCTGAATCACTCTTCAGAGCATGGGATACCAGAAGCCTTCCATTGCTGACCTGTAGAAATGAGGGAGAAAGAAAACGATGGAACTCCAATGGGTCTACTCTTGTTTCTGACCTGTCAGGGAACTTGAGAAGCACATTCTCTGGATAAGTGCAGAAAAGCATTTTCTTAGAAGATGATATAACTATGATTTCTTTCTACACTTCAAATATCCTTCACCTACATGATGCTTTTTTGGGAGGATGGGAACCCTAAAAAGCTGTTAAGATTCCTACTTCCAGTAGCCAGTGCACCTTGGTCTGCTGGTCAAAAGAGCAGAATTCTATTTATCCTGCAGCAAGATGAAGGTGACCTTGGGCATACCATCCAACATTTCACAGATGAAAACTGGGACATGTTTGGCCATGCAAAATCAAAGCGTGGTAAAGAGGACAGTTCTTATTAATGAGAAAGAACACACAAGCCAGGAGAGGCTGCAGTAGTCTGTTTTTACCAGACCCTACTGGAAAGGGTAATATTCTGTTTCCTCCACCTCTCACTTTCCCCCTACTATTTTGTGCAAACTACTTTCACACTTTGAATCCAGTTTGCAGCAGTTGAAGTAAACTTAGGCCAAAGGGGGAAAGTGAGAGAAAGAGAGAGAAATTGGGACATTTAGAAAGCAGCTGAAAAGGTGGGATGACAGAGGATTAATGGGACTGTCCCAGCCAAATTGGGACAATTAGAAGGTATTCTTAGAGCAATCTCTATTTCTCAATTTGTAGGTTTGGTGTGAAGATAAAAATGAGGGAGGGAAGATGCATGCTGGACTGATCTGTCTAAGGAAAAGATTTGATATTAATGGAAGAATTAGATGCTGAGAACATTTTTCAGTCTCAGCTTCTTATCTGTAACATGTTATTCTTTCATACTCTTGATATTTGCCCACCACTTACACTTGCTAGGATTAGAGAGATACTGCCTATCTCATATCTTGCACACAGTAGGTCAAATTCAGACTTAGAGCAGGCCCATTAAAATCAATGAGACTCAATACAGTCTAGTTTGCCCTGCTGATTTCAAGGATCTGCTCCAATCATAACTAGTTGGGATCCATTCTAATACATGCATTTATTTATTCATTAATTTATGTATTTCTATTCCCACCCACAATTTAAAGATCTCAGGATGGTATACAATAAAAGCAATCTGACTAGTTTAAAACAATTTTTTAAAAAAGAATTTTTAAATTCTAAAACATATGGAACAATTTAACAAGTGTATAAAACAGATTAATACTGGTTAACAAAGGTTATGATTATTTAAAACCATGTACTTGTGAGAATTTAGTAAATTCAATTAGGCCCCAAAGACTATAGTGAACTGCTGTATTTTCACTTGATGTTGCATGATAGCAGTGATGGCACCAATTGGGCCTCCAAGGAGAGAGTATTCCATAACTGGGTGCCACAGCAGAAAAGGCCCTCTCCCGCATCCTTCCACATATAAAGGTTAGGAGTAAGTATTGTTATTCATTATTACCTCATAATGACCACTTTCCATATTTATTGGCACTCCATTCTTCTTCCATGAGACGACTGGCTCAGGGTGTCCCCTCGGGGGTATGCATTCTAACATGAAACGTTCTTCTACTGTTACTGTTAAGTCACTGGGATGAAGCCGAAACTCTTCCTGCAGAACTACAAGGTAATGCAAATAGTCTGAACAAAATCTTGTTGAAGGATGGCAGTATGTTGATGTATTATCCTTGAAATATTATCCATCTGGTTTCTGAGCACTGTCATTTTTTATGTCATAATCATGTCTGTATATTCTTATTGTTAGAGAAAGAGCCATAGAGGCTATAATCAGGGTGACCAGACATCCTCCATTTCCTACATTTCACCCCTCTGTCCAGGAGGAATTTCAAAATGTTCTCCTTTATAGAATGATTAATAAAATAAATTTATATTTATGTTAGTGTTTTTAGCTTTTATTTTGTAATGAACTACATTTGTCTTGAATGTCCTACATTTTGTGATGCCTTGTCCTCCTTTGGGATTATGACATCTGATCATCCTGGGCTACAGTTCTGAGACAAAGCAAATACTTTCCATGCAAAAGATCTCCAATTCAAGTAAGGAAGATTCCTGTCTTGAACCATTGAGAACGTCTATCAGTAAGTGTAGAATAAAGAAACATAGGCTCCAACATTTCACAGATGAAAACCAGTACACATTGGCCAAACAATATCAGAGCACAGTAAAGATGGCAAAAGCTATAAATGAAGAAGAACACACAAGCTAGGTAAGGCTACAGCACTTTCTGTTTTCCTGAGTCTGTAGGGAAGGGAAAAATTCCACTGCTCCACTCCTCTTCCGGCTGCTGAATTAATTCAATGCAAACTACTTTTGTCCTTTGAACTCTGTAACAATTGAAGTAAGCTATGGGGGAAAGTGGGAGGAAGAGAGAGAAACTGGGATATTTTAAAAGCAGCAGAAAAAGTGAGAAGACAATAATCACAATTTAATGTCAGAGACTTTGATGATAACATAGTGGTCATTTTAGAAAATCCATTGTGGGGAGTGAATCTATTAATGCACATTTTGAAAATATATGGAGAAATGGCTGGTTTGAAAATAAACAGAGAAAAAACAATGATGTTGATGAAAAACATGACAAAAGAGGACAGTAGCCTCTTGATGGAAAGAACAGGCTTCATGTAGGAAAACAATACTTATAGGTTACCCTGACTGAAAGCAATACAAAATTGTTCCAAAATAATTATTTAAGAACACAGAGTCAGATCAAATTAGATTTGCAGAAATGGAATAGACTAAAATTATAGCTTTTGGGAAGGATTTCTGTTATAAAAATGAATGTTTTACTTTAAATGATTTTTTAAATTTCAAACAATTCCTATTTGGATAGGTGACCATTTGAACAAGGGCAAAGAGATATTTCTCATTTTATTTGGCAAAGGAAGAAACTTAGAATAAGATTTAAAGTCTTACAAGAAGAAAGACAAAAGGAGGTTTTGGTCTCTTAGATTTGAAATTAAATTTTCATGCATGTAGTCTGGTTTGGATAAATGATTTGGATAGCTTTAGAAGATAAAACATACCTGCAATTAGAAGGTTTTGATTTAAAAAATTTATGGCATGCTTTTTTATGTTATGATAAACTCAAATTTAATGTTGATTTTAATAATCATTTTGTTAGAAGATCTCTGTTAAGAATCTGGGTAAAATATCATGATCAAATTTCTTCTAAAATTCCTTTTTGGGTCTCACAACATGAAGTTTTGTTTACTAGAGAATTTAGATGTCATGATAAATGGTTGAAATAGGAGGATCTTTTAAGTTAGGAAAAGGGCCAAATTATATTTAAATCTGAAAAAGAATTGTATATTATGGTATATTGCAAGGTATAGACATTCATTGGGTTCTCTAAATAGATATTTAAAATGGAAATGAGGATAATCATTTTGAAGACTCTAAGTCCGTCTTTGAAAAACATTTGTGTTTGAAAGATGACAAGTTGATATCTAAAATGTATAAGATATTTTTGAAACTGGAAACTGCAGAGGAAGAAGAAAAAGACCGTATGATTAAATGGGCACAATATGTAGGTCATAATATACATTTAGATCAATGGGAAAGCATTTGAGAAAAAGGGTTGAAATTTACTTTGAGTTATGACATTAAAGAAAATATTTATAAAATGAAGTATTGTTGGTATTAACTCCAGAAAAGACTTCTAACATGTATAAAGGTTCCTCAAATATATGTTGGAAATGTCAGAAGAAAAGGATTTTTTTTCCCATATGTGGTGGACCTGAGAAAGAGCAAGGAAATATTGGACTCAAATCCATGAATTGATAGAGGACATTCTTAAAATTAAATTACAGAGGGAATTCACATTATTTTTATTGGTACTTATTTTTATTTTTATGAACAATTGGAGAAGATGTATGGATGGTTACTAAAATATAAAATCATAGAATCATAGAGTTGGAAAAGGGCCACCCAGTCCAACCCTCTGCCATGCAGGAACACACATTCAAAGCACACCTGACAGATAATGTGAGGAATTGGAGGTCCCCAATTCCTCTGAGGTCTTCAAAAGGTTAAATGTGGTGTGAGGAAGTTCCTGCATGCTAATGAGACTTTACATCACAACTGATGTAATGCTTATCTGACCAATCAGTTGAGTAGGACCAGCAAGTTTGGAAACTTCCAGTCAGAGGTTTTAAAAAGCCTCTCTGGAGACCATGTGGTCTGAGTCTTCTTTTGTCTATAAGCCCAGCTCTTGGGGGCTGTGTGCCCAGGGGGCAGCCTGGAGGGATGCTGGTCAAGCTGGGCATGGGCCTAAACTCCCAGCATCCAGTGAGATCAAGGACTACAAATCCCATCTGATTGTGAGTAGTTTAGAAGTATGTGTTAGCTAGAGCATCTAGGCCTTTTTGTTCTTTTAACCAGCTTGTCTGAAATGACTGTCTTGAACTATGCATTCTGTACCTGCAAGGCAAAGAGGCCTTGCATGAAATGATAATCTTTTGCTCTTTCCTGTTTAGTTAGAATAAATACTTTCTTTACAAAGTACCTTGCCTTTCTGACACTCCTTCCACATGCCTTTAGTTCAGTTGTTGCCTTGCTTAAGTTAGCAAGGAAGGGTAGAAACTACATCTCTCCTAGCAAGCCCTAGTGTCTGCTGAGGAGGTTCTTAATTTGCTAGGTGGTGGTAGTGTGTTGGATGGCCTCAAGAGGGTTACTTTGGCTCAGCAAGAAAAGAGAAGGGTGACCCAGGAGACTAGGGGAATTAATGATCTGCTGTGGGTTAAGAGCTGAACAGTCCTGCTGGTTTGGATGCTTGGACCCAGGGATCATCACAGATGTCCATCTGTTTAAAAACCTCCAAAGAAGGAAACTCCACCACACTCCAAAGGAGTATGTTCCACTGTTGAACAGCTCTTACTGTCAGGAAGTTCTTCCTAATTGTGGAAGCTCTTTTCCTGTAGTTTGAATCCATTCCACTGGGTCTTATTGTCTATATATGCTAACTGCAACAAGAGTGATCTGTGCACAAAGATGGAAAGAGACAACAGTTCCTTCATGTGAAGACTGGTTGTTAAAATTGTATGTTATTGCAAAATGGATAAGTTAATTATATTAATACATGAGAAAACTTGCATATGTAGCAGAATGTGGGTTTGCAATATAGCGTGGTGCTTAGATGTCCATTTTGTAGCTGTACTGTGATGTCCAGAAAGTGAACTTGTTCTGTAGATAGTTCCAGACAGAGGTTGATAGTGGGGTGGAAGTTGTTGAAACTTTGGTGAAATGTCTTGAGTGAATCTTCTCCATGAGTCCAAATTATGAAGATATCATCAATGTACCTCAGGTAGAGAAGTGGTTTATGGCTGTAGGAGTTAAGGAAGCATTGTTCTAGGTCATCCATGAAAATATTGGCATATTTTTGTGGGTTTTTCGGGCTGTGTGGCCATGTTCTAGAAGAGTTTCTTTCTGATGTTTCACCAGCATCTGTGGCTGGCATCTTCAGAGAGTACTGTAGTAGAGGAGAATGGGTCTATATATAGTGAGACCCTGGGTAGGGAGGAGTGATTTCCATGTAAACTGTGTATTGTTCTGTGTTGAATAGGTATTGTTCTGTGGTTAATGGCATGGCTTCAGGGTGCGAGGATATGCAAGCAAGGAGATTGTCTGCTATTCCCATGTAAACTGTGTATTGTTCTGTTTTGAATAGGTATTGTTTGTTGTAAATGGCATGGCTTCCAGGTGAGGATATGCAATCAAGGAGATTGTCTGCTATTGTCTGCTGGGAAAGCCTCTGACCCTGGTTGGTTTCCCATTTGCATTTGCTGAGTGCTGATTTTCTTATATTGTAGGACTGGTAGCCAATTTGGATGCCGGCCATGAAAGCCTACGACTTCATATTGGCATATTGTGGTGCCATGTGCATGCCCATGGCAGTGCCATTGGAGGTATATATTGTTACCAAAGGTGAAGTAATTGTGTGTACAAAGTGGCCAACCTTGGTGTCTAGATCTGATAAGTTCCCATCTGGAATGATGTTCCTGATGGCTTGTATTCCATGTTTGTGTGGGATGTTGGTGTACAGGGATTCCACATCCATAGTGGCTAAGATGGTGTTTCCTGGAAGGTTGTGGATGGATTGTTCATGCCTCCAGTTTCCATCCTGAACACACCACCAGATCCATAGTCTACAGCCAAGCCCTCCAATACAATCACATCTGCTCAGACCCACAATACAGGGATGCCAATCTCAAGGAATTACAACAAGCATTCCTCAGACTAGAGTACCCACCACACGAAGTAAAAAAACAAATAAACAAAGCCAGACTTGTACCCAGGACTAATCTATTACAGAACAGTTTGAAGAGAAAAAATGAGAGAACCCCCACTAGTGGTTACATATAGCTTCCAACTGGGACCTCTCAGGTGCATTATCAATGAACTACAACCCATTCTGGACCATAATGCTACTCTTTCAAGGGCTCTGGGTGGCAGACCTTTACTTGCCTACAAACAGCCTCCAAACCTCAAACAGGCACTCACCCACAGGAAGAAACATGACACAATGGAGACACAGGTACTAAGTTTTGCCAAAAACCTAGATGCCAACTCTGCCCTCACATTTATCCAGGAAATGTCATCATAAGACATAATGGCATCGTCCACAATTTTAGGGGGACCTTCTTGGATCATGGGCTGCGGTCTTGAATCATGGGCTGAGGTTCCATGAGGGTAGACTTCTGGCAAAAGATGGGCTGCATCTTGCAACAATTGGCTGAAACATTTTTGCCAATAGTCTCAAACATTTGATCAGGAGGGCTTTAAACTGAGTCTTGTGGGGGAGGGAGACAGTATCTTGGAAGGTAGGAGTACATCATGGGCTGGAGATAATAGTCAAAATGTTATAGAGGGAACAAGGCAAATGATGCAAGAGCCCAACAGTGGGAGGCAAAAAACCTCACACAGGCAGCAAGTGTGGAGGACCCATGCTCTTAGATGTCTTTACACTAATGCATAGAGCATGGGAAATAAACAAGATGAACTTGAACTCCTAGCACAACAAAGCAAATATGATATAATAGGCATCACTGAAACCTGGTGGGACGAGTCTCATGATTGGAATGTAGGAATAGAGGGGTATAACAGGGTTATGGGTTATGGGTTAGGGTTAGGGTTAAAAAAATGAAGCTGCTTCAACCTTTTTAAGAGAAATAGGCCAAACAGGAAAGGTGGATGAATAGCATTATATGTCAGATCCAGGAATTAAATCCTGGAAATCAGATGGAGAGCATCTGGATAAAAATTAAAGGGGAAGGAAACAACAGGGATGTTATTGTGGGAATCTACTACAGACCCCCGAGTCAGACTGAGGAATTGGATGATGCCTTCTAGAACAGATGACCCCACACTCAGAAAGGAGAGATGTAGTAGTGATGGGTGACTTCAACTATCCTGATATTTGCTGGAAGTCAAACCCAGCCAATATTTCAAGGTCTAGCAAATTCCTCACTTTCCTGAAGGAGAATTTTTTTGCCCAAAAGGTGGAAGAGGCAGCAAGGGGATCAGCTATTTTAGATCTGATCCTAACCAACATGATTGATCTGGTAAACAGAGTACAAGTGGTGGGATCCTTAGGTGGGAGTGATCATGTTCTCCTGGAGTTTCTTATACAATGGAAAGGAGAAGTTCGGCATAGTCAGACATTCATTCTAGACATTACGAGGGCTGATTTCAACAAACTTAGGGGAACACTGGGAATGATCCTGTGGCCAGAAATACTAAAGGAGAGGGGAGTTCAGGATGGATGGGAGTTTCTCAAAGGGGAGATACTGAAGGCACAATCTCAAACTGTTCCAATGAGAAGGAAAAATGGGAGGTGTCACAAGAAACCAGGTCGGATGACAAAAGACTTTTGGCTAAACTAAGTTTTAAATGTATCTGAAATGGAAAAGGGGCAAAATCACTAAACAGGAATTCAAACAAATAGCTAGCACATGTAGGGGTAAAGCCAGGAAAGCCAAAGCACGTAATGAGCTCAGGATTGCTAGGGGGGTTAAGGACAATAAAAAGGGCTTTTGGTGGGTTTTTCGAGCTGTGTGGCCATGTTCTAGAAGAGATTCTTTCTGATGTTTCACCAGCATCTGTGGCTGGCATCCACAAAAACCTATGGATGCCAGCCATGAAAGCCTTCGACGTCACAATAAAAAGAGCTTTCTGTGGTATGTCCGTAGTAAAAGAAAGAAGAAGGAAATGGTAGGGCCACTGTGCAGAGAAGATGGAGAAATTCTAACAGGGGACAGATAAAAGGCAGAACTACTCAACATCTTCTTTGCCTCAGTCTTCTCACAAAAGGAAAAGGGTGCTCAACCTGAGGAAAATGGAGCAGAGGACACAATAGGGGAAATACAGCACAGAATAAATAAAGAGGAAGTACAGGAATACCTGGTTAATCTAAATCAATATAAGTCTCCAGGACAATATGAACTGCATCCAAAGGTATTAAAAGAATTGGCAAATGTAATATCGGTGCCACTGGCAATAATCTTTGAGAACTCCTGCAGAACAGGAGAAGTCCCAGCAGGCTGGAGGAGGGCAAATGTTGTCCCCATCTTCAAAAAGGGAAAAAAAGAGGATCCCAACAATTATCGTCCAGTTAGTCTAACATCAATACCAGGAAAGATTCTAAAGCAGATAATTAAACAGAGAGTCTGTGAACATTTAGAAGGAAATGCCATAACCACAAAAAGTCAACATGGGTTTCAGAGAAACAAGCCATGCCAGACAAATCTCTCTTTTTTAATAGAATTACCAGCTTGATAGATGAAGATGAGTCCCTATGAAGAACGACTTAGGGAACTGGATATGTTTAGCCTGGAGAAGAGACAGTTAAGAGGTGATATGATAGCTCTCTTTAAATATTTGAAGGGATGTCATATTGAGGAGGAAGCTAGCTTGTTTTCTGCTGCTCTAGAGAACAGGACCTGGAACAATAGATGCAAGCTCCAGGAAGAGAGATTCCACCTTAACATTAGGAGGAACTTCCTGACAGTGAGGGCTGTTCAACAGTGGAACACACTCTCTTGGAATGTGGTGGAGTCTCCTTTATTGGAGGTCTTTAAACAGAGGCTGGATGGCCATCTGTCGGGGATGCTTTGTTTTTGAGTTCCTGCATGGTAGAGGATTGGACTGGATGAACCTTGTGGTCTCTTCCATCTCTATGATTCTATGATTCTACGTGCTCATCCTCCAATATGATTTTTGGCATACTATATTATCAATGCCCATCAGCACTCTACATCAAGCAAACAGGCCAGTCCCCGCACCAGAGGATAAATGCACATAAATAAGACGTTAGGAATGGGAATACACAAAAACCAGTGGCAGAACATTTTAGTCTCCCTGAGCATTCCATCTCAGACCTCAGAACAGTGGTCCTTGAACAAAACAACTATAAAGATAGATTGAAAAGAGAAACAGCAGAATTGGAATTCTTCCATAAACTACAGTCCCTCAGCAATGGATTGAATAGGGACAATGGCTTCCTGACTCACTACACACATTTCAACACTATCTGACCCCATCCTCATGAGGGTGATCTACACTCATCTATCCTCCCACCTTCAGGCTAGTTTCCAAGGCCAGACTAGTCTTACCACCTCAATTTCATATCCAATGGCTATTTGTCCACATTCTTTAAACTGGACTTGCTACTTCATTTCCATACCCAAAGGATTTTGAATTTGAATTGACATTCTCACATACCTATGGCATATATATGTCTGTCCCTGGCTTCCACTCTACCAAAAGCATCTGAGGAAGTAGACTGAAATCTACGAAAAGCCATGCTGCCAACTTCTTTCTTTCAGTTATTCTCAAAGTTGCTACAAGATCTCTCTACATGAGAAAACTTTGGTTCACTTTATGAAAGACTGAAAGATGTTGATGAAAAGTAAGGCAGGTATTGTTATGGTTTTAGGCTTTTAGAAAAATAATTATATAAATATAAATTTTATTCAGTTCTATATTTTACTTAGTTTTAACATAAGGACTTTTTATTACTTTTACACACACACACAGTAAAATATAGGATTTAGAGGTTTGTTTGTTTTTTTCATGCCATTACATCAACTTTTAAATAAGTTAGGGGGAGTTAGATTTGTTTTGTTGAAGAGCCATATTCAGATATGCTAGAAGCCATTGTTTCCCTGTTTTGTGTGTTTTTTGGGTTTGGGGAGTTTTTAGGATTTTTTTTAAAAATGTGTGTATTAGAAGTGTTATTTCCTTATGTGTTTTTAGATATAGAACATTTTGTCTGTATTTGTTTGTTTTTTATTGTTTAATAAAAAAATTAAAGGCAGGACGATTTGGGACTGGAACAGAAGGGTAGGAAAAAGTGGCTCGATCCTGGGTTTTCTGAAAGGGGGTCAAAACCATGCTATCCTCACTGCCCACTCCCAAGGCAGGTGGAACACCCATGAGCTGTCTGCACCATACAGTGTCAAGCCGCACTGTATGGTTATTTTGTTGTTGTTGTTGTTGTTGTTGTTGCCTCCCCACCATGAATTCACAGCATCCCACAAACACACTGCCTGCAACCAAATTACCTCCCTCTTCTTGCCCAGATGCCACTCCATTAGACACCCACCTGTATAATTGGCTACATAGTCACATGTGCAATGCACTGCCTGTACAGTGCATTGGTGCGCCAAGCGATACTCTGGCAAAGCACAATCATGGAGGCCTCCCCATTCATTCTCCCTTCACCCCTCTTTACCCCATGCCCCCATGGGACTGTTTGATTTATGAATGTTGCAATTACATCCATGGCATTTTTGGCAACTATGTTTTTGCTTTGCCGCAGTTGCGTACTGGTTCTGGGCTTTTTCTATGCCTATGCAATGATGCACATTTTCTGACTTGAGTCAGAGTATCTCAGCTTCTTTTTGCCCGGAGTGTGGCATCATTTTGCTTTCCACCTGCTTTGCCTTGTGCATCCTCTAAACATCCCACCTTCAAAGGGGTTAGAAGCTACTTTATTTGGACAGTGCAGACTACCTCAGAGTATTAACTGGGACTTTCCCCAGCAAATTGGTCCTTTTGAACTTCAACTCTTAACATTTCTGGTTTTCATCCTGCAGAATTCACAAACTATTTGCTGGATTGGATTTTTGGGAGTTGAAATACAAATCATTTGCAGGTCAGGATTTTGAAAAACACTGGACTAGGCAAAACTAAGCTAGGTGGATGAACTCATATAAGGTAACTTCCCTATGACTGACCTATTTCCCCCTGATAAACAGGAGGGCTTCTGATGATATGCTCGCTCCTTATGCTTTATTCTATCTATTCACTGATGAAGTACAACAAAAGTCTGCTTTTTAAAACTAGCACCAAAACCTTTGAATACATTTGTGATGTCATGACACAAATTCAGTGTTGTTTCATTATGCCACGGCAAAGGTACACAGGGGATTTTTAGGCACCCCAAGTGCTACTGCACGTATTCCTACTTTCTTTATGTGGAAGACATTATACGTGTTGATGGAGTAGCGAGGGGAAACAGAAGAAAGCTGTTTCATGGGCTTTGGGGAATATGATTTACATTGGAAGAAGGACAGCATGCAGGGAAGGCAGGGAATTTCAACATAAGTCATTAAAATTTGGTAGCAGTGCTTGGGGCGGGGTATAAATAAATTATTATTATTATTATTATTATTATTATTATTCAGAGCAGAAAGAACTTGGAAATGTTCTTTTTTAAAGAACTCTCAGAATCCCCCTGCCAGCTTGGCCACTGGCGGATTCTGGGAGTTCTAGGCCAAAAAAAACACTTTTCCACGCTTTGATTCATAAACACACTGTCTTTGAACATAGAACTTTCAAGTAGCCATCCAAAGCTAACAGTTATTTGTACTTTTGTTGTTTTTGCATTCCTTCAAGTCATTGCCAACTTATGGCAAACCTA
The DNA here is from genome assembly GCA_026167975.1 of Phrynosoma blainvillii. Lineage (NCBI taxonomy): Eukaryota > Metazoa > Chordata > Lepidosauria > Squamata > Phrynosomatidae > Phrynosoma > Phrynosoma blainvillii. Next base: position 14,564,419 of record JANUYF010000006.1, on the reverse strand, counting down.
TCATGGGGATTCTTTGGCAATGGCAGAGAGGGATTGCCATTGCCTTCCTCTAAGGCAGACAGAGTATGACTTACCAAAGGTCACAGAATAGATTTTCATGGCCAAGCAGGAATTAGAATTCTGGTCTCCCAGAGTCCTGGTCGAACACTCAACCAACCCCAGCATGCTGGCTTTCTGATTTGTATTTTCATCTCCTATTAATTTATCTACATATCATACTTCAAATGTTGTTTGACTACAACTCCCATTAGCCCTAGCCAACAAAGCCAACATAGCGAGGGGTGAAGGGAGTTGCAATCTAGCAATATCCAGAGGTCCATTCATTCCTCATCCCTACCTACCACATCCAGGGGCAGTGAAGTAACAACAAATATGGCTATTTATGGAAAGCTGCCTTCATTGCTTCTTATTAGAACACAACAACCATCTTGCCAACTTGAATGTCAGAAGCTGCACATGCAACTTGCCTGTCATAAAATTAGTCAAAGTTAATGTGTTGGCATGCAGATATATGTGATAGGAAATGTAATGGGGTGTTTATTGAGAGAGGTTGTGCACATACATTCCTTTGTGCTGGAATAACAGAAAGAAGGGAGGATGTTGGCTTCAGGAATACCCAAGATCATTTTCCCTGGGGAAAAACCAAGGAGGGAAGTGGCATGGGAGTGTGAGAGAAACAGGGTTGTTTTACTTTGATAACGAATGAGAAATTAGCCCACCAATGATTTAAAATTTTGTGTGGTTTACTTAAGCTTCTGTAATGCTTGCTGTTTAGTTCTGACAATGAACATCTGTGGTGTAAACCTATAGTTACTGAATAAAGGTTTTCTGAAGCCTGAGATTTCTGAAGTTTGTAAGGTACCAGTCTTGACACTGAACTAGGAACACAGAAAGGAAACCCAACAGAGAGCAAAGAGGGCTGCCTTTTCCCTTCCCATTCAGTTCTTTACCCATTTCCTGCACCCATCCCACCAGGAGGATGTGAATATTTCTAATATAATCAAAACTACAGGAGATGAGTCAAACGATTACATACAGCAGCCTTAGGATGTAATTGTTAGATATATTTAGATTCTTGTCCCTTCCCATTTCAATTGTTTCCAATAGGCAGTCCTCCCCATATACATTCCATTTCAGCCCAGGAGTAAAGATCTGTTGGTTTTACAGTGACTATACTGTAACAAAGGTCTAATCTGCAATGCAGAAATCATGCAGTTTGATACTGCTTTAATTGCCATGGCTCGATGCTATGGAATTCTGGGGTTTGTAGTTTCTCTGTCAGCAAGATCTGGCAAACTATAAACCCCAGAATTCCATAGGATGGAGCAGTTAAAGTGGTGTCAAACTTTAGTGGTGTAAGTCAGTTGTATATGTTCCTTCTTCCTTGATGTCATAGTATGCTACATTTCTTTGGTCTAAACTGCACCACAGAAATAATGTAATTATTTCCAAGGAAGAAACATTGTATACAACTGACTTAGAAAGATCAGCTTTGCTATAGTGATAATGTTTGCCATAAGGCAAGAGGATCTCAACATCTGGAAGGAGAACATTAAATTTAATTGCTGCAAACCAAATGACTATAACTTGCTTACACAGATATGAGTTTGGCTCTTGGGGATACTGAATGGGTGTCTTATCCATTACTGCCTTTTAAAATGGCACACTTGTAATGAGAGTACTTAAGGAATCATAAAAGAACAGTTTTCCCTTGGCCTTTCACTGCACACCTATGATTTTAATTGGCTTTTAAAGTGTATGGACAAGGAAATGAGAGGTTCTCTACATTAATGCTAAACAAAATAACTGAGTTTTCTGTATGGAGCACTGATCTCTTTCCTTAGTGTATCGAAATTTATTTAGTGCCTTTTTAAAAAAAGCAACATATTTTGCATCACAAGTGGTCATCTCCAGGGCTCACATTTTGACCATGAAATCTCAGGGCCTGGTCTACTCCTGACATAGCGACTCTTTACAGCACAGTTGGACAAAGTGTATTCCTGGGTCCATAGTGTGGCCCTGGAGGCTGTTTCCCTGGTCCTTTATAACTTCCCAGACAAGCCAGCACAAAAAGAGTGAATTGCTTTTCTTGGGAGTGAATTGCTTTTCTTGGGAGTATTCAGGAGCAACAGCTCATCGTTTAAATAGGTTGCAACCCCTTCCTCTCTACTGTTTAACTTTATGAAAGCCCATTTTTCAACAACAGAAGTGGGCTGCTGACGACTTTTGGGAAATAGGTTGTTCTGGACATTTTTGACAGTCCATGAATGTCCCCAGGGGCAGAAAATTGCTGCCAGGCAAAGCTAGGAATTACCCAGCAACTGTTCTACACTACAGATTTCTATTATCTCATTCTGCCCAATTGACCAACCAGTGCTCAGCCACATTCATGGTTGAAGCAAAAGGCCAAAACATCACTTCCCTACTGACTTTGCTTTTGTGGTCTATAAGTGCAATATATCATTGAATACTAAAGTCAGGATCATCCATATCACTTTGAACATATCATGGGAAGACATAGCTCATAAATAAAGATAATAATGCTTGTGTTACCAGCAATGAGATATTCTGAAAGTTTGGTGTGTGTATAATTTTCCATTAGACCTCAGATGGACAATGCAGAGTGAGGGAACACATCCGCACCACACCCTGAAGTGGCCAAACAGGTAATGCCATTAAGGGAACAATGCCCTGGGACAGGCTAATCCAGGGGTAGGCAACCTTTCCCCTTTAAGGGCCAAGGAACTGCAGCTCCCAGAATACCAGGAGCTATTGGCCAACATGGGACTATTGGCCAACATGTCTGAGGCTTCTGGGAGCTGAAGTCCCTTGGCCCTTAAAGGGGAAAGGTTGCCTACCCCTGGGCTAATCAGATAGTTTGGGAGTTGCAAATGGGACAGTAACATCTCCATCATCTGAAGGATGTCTCACTGGATGAGCCTGATGGGCTTAATCAAACACCCATTCCCACCTTGAATATCAACAGACCATGAGTTCAGCCATAGATATGTAAACACTTTTGTCCAAAGGCTAGTTTTTGCCTATAAAAGACCCCCAGACCCCATTGCCAGTATGTTAGATTGAAATTCATGGGGACACTCTGCCCTGTGAACTCTGACTAGCTTCGGCGCATCCATTCCTCTTCACTCCCTAGAACAGCAATGTCCCACGCCATGCCAACCAATTGGATCTATAAGCAACTCTCATCTTGTGTAAATATCGCAGTTAGAAAGCCTTTGACTTCATATCGCCATTAGTTCTGCCTTGAAACTATCCCAAGCTAACCCCTGATTTCCTGAGCCTTGTATGAAAGTGTGTGTGCACGTGATTTGCTGTGTGATTTCCCCCAAATAAAAGAAACACCTTAATTATAGAATTCTGTCTCTGCTCAATTCCTTGGATACTCCTTTCTCTTGGTATACAAATAGGGAAATGGTCTCGTGGGTCCTTGTAGCCAACTCGAATAAAATTTGAGCTAAAGAAAATTCCCCTAACTAGGCCTCGGGCTGCTCTTGGGATTGTAGAAGCTAGAAGGAAGAGAGGAAGACCACAGTACAAGTGGATAGAATCAATCAAGAAAGCCAAAGCCCTGAGTTTGTAAGATAACTAGATAACTTGAAGATTTCTCATTCATAGGGTCACCATAAGTGAAGTCAACTTGGCACTAGATTGACAACAATGTAATAGAAAGGGGCTGGAAATGGGAAAACCACTTTGTCAGGACTCCATTTGAAGTGCTTGATTCACAGCACTTCATGGCAAGGCCAAGGCAAATAGACTTTCAAGGAAGGAAACCATTTGCAAGCACAAACTTGAAATGCAGTATACAGCACACTTAATTTAGCACTGCTAACAGAAACATTTCCCAAATCCTTCTTCGCTTTTATGAATATTTATAGCTGCCAAACACCATCATAGGCCTTTATGCTGGGCCAAGGGAACTGAACAGAGCCTGATCATTAATGAAGTGATAATTGGAGAGTCTTTCATCCTGCATATTTAAAAGGATTCTTAATTGTATCAATAATTAGTGCTGTTCAGTCTTACAAGAGCAACATTCTGGACTCAAAGTTGGAGAAGCCAATGCTGTCTAGGGTACCTCGTGTGATGTGGGATTTTGCATGCCAACATTACCCTGGGATAAGAGTGCATGGGATTTGAGCCATGCAAGTAGGAAGAATGAAATAATATTTATGATGCAGAACAACAATAAAAAGGAATACACACCATCTCACACACATGCTTTTAATGAGTGCCCTCAGTCTATAACTTTATAATTTCCCGCTCCTTTTTTTTATTCTGTGTCCTAAACATTTCATTCATTTATACCAAACTTTATAAACCACCTTTCTCTGTAAAATAATAATAAGGAAAACAAAATGTTTCCCTAAACATAAATCAGACATAGCAATAAGCCACCAACATATTACAATTACCTGACCAAAAGCAGCATCAGAGAACTAAAAACCAAGTCTAAGGTTTTGTTGTGGATTACTGTAACACTCTCTGCAGGACTTCAGAGAGAACTGAGGTAGCCAGATTGGCATGATTAGGACAAAAGTGTTCCCATGCATAATTCTAGGAACGACATGCTTTGTTTGCACAATGCATGGGAATGCCTGTGTGAAGAAGTTTCAGGAAACTCCTCATCTTACACAAGCCAGTAAAATGTAAAATTTCTTGTGCAATAGGTAAATTACACAAGCATAAATCTCCAACAGGATTTCAGCCAAAGAACTAAAGCTAACAATCAATAAATTAAATGGGAGAATCAAAATGTGTTTTAAGACAAACACTGTCACTTGCCAATAGAACACCAATAGGAAGGATCTATGAGTCAAGGAATTCCACATATAGGGTGCTACCACACAGATAGCTCTCTTGCAGGATGCCACCTAATGTGCTTCAAAAATCAAGGACACACTCAAGAGCAGGGGTCAGCAACCTATGGCCCAGGGGCCGGATCCGCCCCCCCGAGCCCTTTGGACCGGCCCCAGGCCGGGCCTGCCACCGCTGCCGCGTGCGTCATGGCCGCCATTTTGTTTTCCAAAATGGCAGCCATGACTCATTTGCACATGTGCCGAGTACTGCGCATGTGCAAACGAGTCACAGCCACCATTTTGGAAAACAAAATGGTGGCCACGACTCATTTGCACATGTGCAGTACTCAGTGCATGCGCAAACAAGTCGCAGCCACCATTTTGGAAAACAAAATGGCAGCTACGACTCACTCATGCATGCGCAGTACACTGGAAGTACTGCGCATGCGCGAGCGAGTGTGTGCACGCATGTGCAGTACTTCTGTTGTACGTGCGCACGGCACCATTCCCCACCACCACCCTCAGCCTGAGGAAGACCTGGGGACCCCTGGACCGGCCCCAGGTAGGAAAAACTTGCTGACCCCTGCTTAAGAGGAAGTACAAGAATTGATCATAAGGAATTGGCAGGGACATATAGGAGGAAATATAGCACTTCAGAGAGACTGGTCCCAAGCTATTTAGGGCTGTAAAGTTAATAACCAACACTTTGAATTGTACTTTGAAACAAACTGACATAACAAGCTGATATAATAAAGGGATCGTATGTATGTATGTAGAAATGGGCAAGAATTTATTTGATTCATTTTTGACAAAGATTTTCCAACTCTCCCCTGCAAAAAACATTATCATAAATTGGGTGGTGAAAATCTTGGAATTAAAACATTTGAATCTGGGTGACAGAGAAACTGGGAGATTTACTCATCCAGGCCCACAATGGGCCTTTACAGACTGCCAGAAATAGTGCAACTTGAGACCACTTTAACTGTCCTGGCGCAGTGCTAAGGGATCATGGGAACTGTAGTTTACTGTGGCACCAGAACTCTCTGACAGAGAAGGTTCAGGGTCCCAGAAAAAAATACAATTCCCATGATTCCCTAGCACTGAGCCAGGACAGTTAAAGTGGCCTCAAGTTACACTATTTCTGGCAGTCTGTAAAGGCCCAATGCTTAGTTCTTTACAGTAAGGCATCAAACACTTATGTATCCACCAACCATGTTTCTGTTGCTAAATTATGGTTGCCAACTTTTCCAGCCTCATCTTTAACAATTCTATGGTAGCCAGGTAAAGTGAGATCTTTTCCATATTGACAATTGTTATGCCTATTGACTTTGGCCAGAACAAACAACTAAGAATCTTGTTCAGTTATTTTTAATCTAGTGGCACTGCAGGTTTTTTGTCATGCACTCAATGGAAAGAGGGTGTTTGTCTGTTTGTTTTAATCAAAATGTAGAAGGAAGCTCAAATTCAAAGAAGGGTTTCTCTGAAATTGCTTTCCTGCACTGCAAATAAAGCTACTTCCTAAACTTTTGATTCTCTGAGATAATCCCAATGCCTTACCTTCTATATAGAGTGAAGCATTCTTACTAATGGCTGTACCAAGATGATTTCTAGCCAGGCAGTTGTACACCCCTTCATCTGATTTTCCTTTCTTCTGGCTGAGGCGGAGGAAGAAGAGGGACCCATCCAGCAGGAGAGGGTGTTGGGAAGTGGCATCGTCTTTGTTCGTTTTCACATATTCCCCATTGCGATACCACTCAATTGTGGGTGGTGGGTTCCCAGTAGCACGGCAGTGCAGGGTGGCTGGCTGGTCCCAGCGAACTACAAGGTCAGATGGGTGATCGAGGATTTGTGGCATGAATTCTTCAGAGCGAGACTTTGAACCTGGGAGAGTAATAAGGAATGGGGAAGAGGATGAAACAAAACAAAACAAAACAAACAAGCAAACAAACAAAAACCCTTTATTTCATGTTCTCAAATCTTTTCATCTTGCTCTATATTTCTGGATTGTTTGGTGTCATTTTTTTATTTATAATCAATACAACAAAGAAACACTCTAGCATTTCACAAATGAAAACTGGAAAACGTGTGTGGTCAAGCAATAGCAGAGTGAGGTTGGGAAGGCAAAAGTTATTCATGAGGAGGAACATACAAGCTAGGAAAGACTACAGCTGTTTGTCTAAACCTACTGGAAAGGACAAGATTCTGTCTCCTCCTGTCCTTTCCCTTTGGTTGAATTAATTGACTGCAGATTACTTTTGCACTTTTAACTCAGGGGGGTTGCAGACTGCCAGAAATAGTGCAAATTGAGTCCACTTTTAGGGTTAGGGTTAGGGAATCATGGGGACTGTAGTTTATTGTGGCACCAGAGCTCTCTGGCAGAGAAGGCTCAATGTCCCAGAAAAAAAAAACACAATTCCCATGATTCCCTAGCACTAACCCTAACCCTAAAAGTGGACTCAATTTGCACTATTTCTGGCAGTCTGCAACCCCCCTCAGTCTGCAGCACCTGAAGTAAGCTGAGATAAAAGGGGGAAAGTGAAAGAAGAATGGAGAACCTGAGACATTTTTAAAGCATCTCAAAAGTGGAAAGATAGAGGGTTAATCAGGACTGCCCTTGAAAATTTGGGACAGTTGAAGAGTGTGCTAACAAGTTAAAACAATTTAAAACAATAAAAACAATTTAAACAGACTGTTTAAACATGGTAACAAGTTAAAACAGGTTTAAAGGGTTTAAAAGGTTTAAAACATTTGAAGTAAACCAAAGCCCAAAAGGCTTCAATAAATAGTCATGTTTTTACTTGGCCACTAAATGAAACCAGCATTGGTGCCAATCTGGTCTCAAAGAGGGCATTTCACAATTGGGGTGTCACATCTGAGAAGGCCCTCACTCACAGCAGACCTCAATCCTCAGACATCTCACATGGGGAGAGACACATCCTCAAGTATCACAAGCACTTTGAATTCAGACTGGAAGAGTCTTAGCCAGTGCAATTATTTCAAAACTGCCATTATATGCTGTGTGTTCAGTATTCCAGTCAGCAAGCCAGCCCCTGCATTTTGCACTAGTTGCAGCTTCCAAGTCATCTACAAGGGCAGTCCCAAGTAGAGTGTTATAGTAGTCTAATTGGCCCACGTACTCTACTTGAGCCACCTGTGATAAAAATATATCCAGGAGTACTTCCAGGCTACACACCTAGGACGTTATCACACGGGGGAAATCTGTTGGTTAATCCACACAAATCCCAAATAAAACTGAATTTGTGCCTCACGATTTCACACGACGTCGCACAGAAACTGGTCAGAAACTGGACAGAAACTGGTATTATCCGAGATCTTTTTAATTTCGGGAGTTTAGAGGGAATGCATTTGTGAAATTACAGTAATTTCGCATTTACTGTAATGTGAAAAGCAAATACGCATGGACAATTCTCTTTTAAAACCTGGAGGAGGGCCAAGAGGAGGAGGAGGAGGGGCCTCCAGGGAGGGAGAGTCCCGGGCTCCTGACATGCAGGAAGGCAAGGCAAGGCAAGGCAAGGCAAGGCAAGGCAAGGCAAGGAGAGGGAAGTTTGGGATGGAGGATAAGTTTGGCATTTGGGATGGAGGGAAAAGGAGGGGAAAGAAAGCTTCCCTCACAGCAGCTGTGGGTGGATGTGGGTGCAAGTGTGGGGTGTGCTTGTGGAGCAACCATGACGTTCTGCCCTGCAGGTCCTACAAAGGGGAAACACTTATGGGCGGGCATGGGATCTACCTCCAGTTTCCCCCTCTCCTGGGCATCATCCAAGGCTCTGGCTCTCCCCAGGGAACACCCAGCCCTCCCTCCCTTCCTTCCCCTCCTCCTCCTCCTCCTTCCCTGCCAGCTCTGCCTGTGATCCTGCCCTCCTTGCCCATCTCCCCAGCAGCTGACAGCCTCCAATGCCAGGAAAGGAGAGAGATCCCTGCTGTGATTGTCTGCTTCCTGTTTAGCCATTTCTGTTTGCAGTGGGACTGACTGGGCAAAATATAAAAGCCTCGGCTTGCCTTGCCTTGCCTTTCCAGCCTCCTCCTCCTTCTCCTCCTCTGCTCTCTTGAGAGGTCCTAACCCCAACAGAAGGGGGTTAGGACCTGTGCAGGAGGACATGACCCCAAATGTAGGACAGTCTGACATTTCCTCTTGGGAAATGCAGGACCTGCCCTGGAAAAAGGAGGAGTCTGGTCATGAAACACACCCATTTCCAGTACATGTACGGGTTCTTTTCAGTTGTGTATGAAAGTTAAAAACGTCTTTTTTCGCTTTTAACTTAATTCCGTTATTACTGTAATTACATGTGAAAAGCTTTTGCACAATTAAGCTCTTTTTTCGCTTTCTTTTCAGGATGCTTCATTTCCACTTTATTATCTCTTTAACAACAAAACTGGCCCACGTGTGATAACATCCCTACTCCTTCAGGGGAAATGCTACTCCATGCAGGATAGGCTGTTGACTGAATTCCTGGACCCAAGAGCCACCAAGCCACAGAGCTTCCATCTTATTGGGATTCACTCTCGGTAAATTGGCCCTCACCCAATCCATCAGAGCATCCAAACACTGGTCTAGCACCTGCACAGCTCCAGCTGACTCTGATGACACAGAAAAATAGAGCTGAATGTCATCTGCATATTGATGGCAGCCAACTCCAGTTCTTAATTATCTCACCCAGTGGTTTCATAAAAACCATGGGAGAAGGAACCCTGCAGCTTAATAGCCATGGATCTGAACAAGAACCCCCCAGTACTACTCTCTGGAACCAGCCCTATAGATAAAAATACAACTATTATAACACAGTAGCTCCCACTCCCTTCCCACAGAACCATGATGATCAATAATATCAAAAGCCACTGGGAAATCCATGTAGATAGCATTTCTCCCTGTCTTTCATCCAGAGTAGGTAATCAGTCAGAGCAACAAAGACCATTTCAGTGCACTATGTCCTGGCCTGAAACCAGACTGCAATGAATACAGATAATCTGTTTCCTCTGAGCACATCAGAAGTTGCCCAGCCACCCCATGCTCAAGCACCTCACCCAGAAAAGGATATTGACAAGAGGACAGTAGTTCTCATATACCTCCAAGTCAAGAGAGGGTGGTGTAGTGGTTTAAGTGAAGACCATGGTTTGGTTCCTAGCTTGGCTATGAAACCCCTGGGTGACCTTGGGCAAGTCACACTCTCTCAGCATCAGGGGAAGGTAATGGCAATCCTCCTTTGAACAAATCTTGCCAAGAAAACCTCATGATAGGATTGCCTTAGGATCACCATAAATTGGAGATTACTCAAAGGCACACAACAAAAGGGCTCAGTACCTTGAAGTTCTGAATTTACATATGAATAATGATGTGGTGACAGGCTTTTGCACTTGGATTGGAAACTCTAGGACCTAAAGCCCTACTAACTAAGCCACAATGCTTACTACATGACCCAGCCACTGCCAGCTCAATGTACTTCCCAGAGTTGTTATAAGAGTAATAAGTAGGAGACTGAGGTCAAAATTCTGTTGGGGACCTAATCAAACATAATTTGCCCTAAGCATACAGAGTGACTTGTTTGGACAATAGGGAATGGATGTATGCAGCTGATGGGGGAACAAACTTCCACATGTAGATGTACAAGATGTTCCACTCTTGTAGATGTACAATAATGCACCGAGTAGTGTTTCAAGGCATGTTGTGCACTTCATCCAGGCACTGTGCAACAAGGTAACAGTTATGCACATCATTGGTTCTTATCTCTTGTTCTCAGTATAGGGATTGCATAATGATAGCATGGCATAGCTCCACCATTTATTAGCTGCCAAGACAATCTAAGATCTCATCCAGAGATGCAGCCTCAAGTCAACGGAGAAAGGTGAAATACAGTGTAATTGTAAGCATTATTGAATATTCATACTGTATTATGGTTAGTATTGTGTTCAGAATGCACAATGAGCCTTACCAAAGATAAGCAAGCATGCCAATATATTTTGCCCAGTCAGTCCCACTGCAAACAGAAATGGCTAAACAGGAAGCAGACAATCACAGCAGAGATCAATTTTGGAGCCTCAATAGGCCGCAATATACTCAGCAAGACAAGATTTCCAGCAGAAATTCAGCCGAAAATGTGAACAGGAAGTGACCAGAAATGTACGTCTGGTATGTACACCCTGTTGTTAATTTGACTGGTTTTTGTTTAATTTTTTTGTTTGTTTGTTGAATTTTAGCTTGTTTCAAGGTTCAGTAGATTTGGTACAGGTTGTAATGAGAAAAGTACAGCTCTAGGAGTGGAGATCTACTTTTTAAAAAAGGCATTTAAAAAAAAAGGAGTTGGGGGGCTTTAAGGCACTGTAAAAAAGGAGTTGCAGCCACAGACAGTCTATTGACCCCAATTCCTCTTGCTCCAAGCTAAACAAATCGCCAACCTTCTATTCATAGTTTGCTTATTGATATGTTCAATCACAGCACTCTGATTTGTTTTCTCCCAAACACATCACAGAACTATGATTCCACTTTGACTGACATGGAAACATTCTATGGAATTCTGGGATTTGCAGTTTAGACAAGGTATTTAGAATTCTCATCCAGAGAGCTATACCTTCCAACTGTCCAGATTTGGTAGGGATAGTTGAGATTGATCTGTTGTCTCGCTTTTTCATCTGTTTTTAAAATGTCCCAGTTCCCCCCTTTCAGTTTCCTCCTTTATCCACAGCTTACTTGAGTTATTGCAAACTGAATTCCAATTGCAAAATTGTACTCAATTAACATAGGAGCTTATCACACATACAATTGCAAATCCAAAAATGTGCTCCGGCAGCCATTTTTTAATGTCTGATTTCCAACTTTAAAAAATGGCTACTGGAGTGCGTTTTTGGATCCACATTGGAGTGGGGTTGTACTCAGAAGCTGAATTAAGCTGGAAAAGCCATGCAATAAGACCCAGCTTCAGCCCAAATTGGGTTTGAATTTGGGAGAGGTAAGCTGGGTCTTTTTGTATGTGCAATAATGTCCTTAGTAAGGAGAGAGAAAGGAGAGGTGGAAGCTTGTCCTTTCCAGTAGATTCAAGTAAAAGCAAACTGCTGCAGCCTCTCCTAGCTTCTGTATTCCTCATCATTAACAATCTTTCCCAACTTGATCGCACTCTGATATTGCTTGTCCTAGTTTTCATCTGTGAAATGTTGGAGGGTATGCCTTACCAAACTAGAAACCCTTGGATTCCACAGGATGGAGCCATGGCGGTTAAAGTGGACTAATACCTTTATACTTGTATTGTGTGAAAGGATTCCAGAGTCTGGAAAAGTTACATTTAGGACTACAGAATTCCACTGACCAAGCTGACTGGGGAAATTGGGGGACTGTAGTAAAAGAAAGAAATGTTTCTACACACTGGGAATAAACCATGTTGTTGGTTGGTTTCTCTGACTTGGTGGTGAGATAAAAACGCTGATCTATAGTTGTGAATGTAGTAAACAAATGTGCATTTACCATCCCAAATAGATTCATTAGGTCAACATATGTTAAGAACAGGTATTCATTTTCTATTAACAGATTTTTAGAATTTAATGAGATATGGTAAAAGCCACCACATCCTCTTATTGAAGTTTTATATAATGGCTTTCTGTTGATCTATACCTCTGAGAATCCTATTCATTGTTATTGTAATGTATAGTATTTCCTTCAGACCTTCCTGTGCAAAACATCCTGACATTGTCTTCTCAGAGGAGAAAGAATGTCATAAAGCTTCAGCTGCAAGGAATACAATTGACAGACCGATGGGTCTCTAGACACCCCTTTCAGATATAATACCTCTATTTCCCAATGGCAGTTTTGGTGTTCTTGGCCTCCCCCCCCCCCCCGCCTTTTTTTTTTTTTTAAGAAAAGCAGCTCTGTACCTATTTCTGTCCCCTTATTTTGTCTTTTGAAAAGCCTTCTTGCCTCCGCTATCTCTTAACAACAACAAAAAATAAAAATTAAAAAAAAATTAAAAAATAGAAGTATTACAGCCTAGGTCCCAGCACACCCTGTTTTCAAAGAAAGTGTAGGAAAATCATCTGCAAAGGAAATGAAAGCATGGAGATTGCCCATTTGCCAACCAGCTACTGTTGCTATGCCTGCAAGGTAGGGGGTTGGACTGCATGGCCCATGTGGTATCTTCCAATTCTATGATTCTATGATTCAGCAGTGGTGTGGGCCATTGATGCATAAGAAATATCAAGGAGGGAAAGTAGCTAAACCCAGATCCCCAAGTTTTGAATTTAAAACTAGAGTCTGAAATATTACATAGTTCTCCCATCACTTCTGTTGTATTTCTCCCTTCCTCTGTGTACTGTACTACTAATCTTGTGGTCTGCATATGATCATGAGCTGCAGATTCCCTAAACCAAAATTGCCAGATTATCTCCAAGCCTCAGTCAAAATCATACCAGCAAATTCTGGCTAAAATGTTGGTTGCCTGCCATTTTAGTTACCCACTTTGACTCAGAAATGGCAACACTCAGGGTCATTAAGGGGAAATAATTTTAAGCAGAAGCTCAATGCTGATCACAGCTCTACAGCTGTCTAGCTTTCACTTTCAAACACCAGATAGTAAGTTTTTCTCAGGTATCCAGTGATGTAAAAAAACCCATTAGGGCATTTTGCTGAATGGGGAAGACTTCAAATCTGAATGCAATCTTTCCTGCTTCCTTCCTTTTACACATTGCTTGAGATTCTTAATTGCCTAGATAGATAGTGGCCCTAGACAGTTCAGTAACTAAGGGCTGATGCAGACTGGCACAAAGGGCCAGCCTAGGGGTGGAGTTGGGGTGGAGCAGCCGCACGCCAGCTGCCCCGACTCCACCCCAATGTTATCCTGATGCCGCACACCTGTCCACATGGCGTGCAGCATCAGGATGCCCTCTTGGTGCAGCGTGTGCATGCGCTGTGCCGAAAGGATGCAAAAAAGCCATGGCCTTTTGGGGGGCAGCAAAAAGGAGGATCAAGGGGCACGGCATGTGGTTGCCACAGCCCCAATCCACCACTCCCAGGGGCAGCTGAGAGCCACCCCTAATAGGCCATCTGTACTAGCCCCAAGTGGTCAGGACAGGGTGGCTCAGTGGTTAAGGCAGTTCGAGATGCAAGTACTATGGAATGGAGTGAGCTCTCATCACTAGTCCCAGCTTCTGCCAACCTAGCAATTCAAAAGCATGTAAAAGTGCAAGTAGATAAATAGGTACCTTTGGTGGGAAGGTAACAGCATTCTGGACAGTCATGTTGGCCACATGATTACAGAGGCATCTTTGACAACGCTGACTCTTTGGCTTAGTTATGGAAATGAGCACTGCCTCATACAGTCCAACATGACTTGACAACCTTGTCAAAGGGGAAAACCTTTACCTTTAATTAGGTGGCAGTATCCTTAAGCCCTATGCAGTGCTTATATGAAGTGTGCTGAAATAAACACAGAGAAGGAAGTGAAATAACCCAGCCTCAGTCCATCCCCAGTTACATTGTTCTAGAATGGAGAATGACAATCTGAATAAGAACATGTCCCCTGTGTGTGGAACCATGATTTGTTTATTCCTAGATCACATGGATAACAACCATGGTAGGGGATGTTCTCCTATTCATACTAGTGATATCAAGTGACTCTCATGTCAATGCGGCAGTAATTTCACTCCAAACTTTAGGTTTCATTCCAAACTTTGCAGGCACTATACAAGTTGCTGAACTTCCTTTGACTCCCCTCCATGTGAGGAGAGCAACAGATGCAACTTTCTTCATTGTCTGAAGAGGCTTCAATAATGACTGAATAAGGCTTTAGTTGTATCTGGATGGAGACTGCATCTACACAGAAATAGTACAGCTTGACACTACTTTTACTGCCATAGCTCCATCCTGGAGAATCCTGGGATTTGTAGTTTTGTGAGGCACCAGCACTCTTTGGCAAAGAAGACTAAAGACCCTGTAAAACTACAAATCCCGGGATTCCATAAGATGGAGCTACGGCACTTAAAGTGGTGTCAAACTGCATTATTTCTACAGCAAGATGCACCAAGAACCAAAGGTTTCCTATTTCTATTCTTGTTCTTCAAGAGAAAACAAGTTCTTGTCTAACTTCCTGATGGATGTGTCCACAAGAACAAAATCTTGAGATATCTTGAAGACTAATTTTATTTGCTTTCAGGGATGCATTGCAACCCACTGCATCAGATACATGAGGCAGAAAATGAAGTGGCCTGCAGTCCACAAAGGCTTGTACCTATAAAAATTCTTCAAAATGCTACAAGACTTTTTGTTTGTTTTGTTACAACAGACTACCAAGGTGTCCTTCTCATTCCCCAGGAAATGACATGATGCTACCTATGGCACGTTGCCTTTCTTTACTCTGCAACAGCCCCAACTTCCCACCACAGGCTTCCATTGTTGGGCCTCTGGGCTTGCTTGATCTAAAGGCCCTTTCTGCATGCTCACCCATTTAAAAGTGCAGTTTGCTCCTCCTGTGTCCTCCTTCCAAAATATCTTTTCTCAACCAGTGCTAAGGACCATGTTGATTCACCACCTTCACACAATGCAGCAGGGGAAGAGGATGTAGGCACAATGCACCTGCATGTAAGATCTCTGGAATTTCCTGTTTTTCCATATTTAGTCCTAAAACCATTTCTACACACTTTCATCTCTTTCCTCTTAGTTGATTGAAGTTCCAAACTGCACTTCCAATGAACAACATAAAATAGCATATGCGGTGATGATGGGGATCCATGGGGGGAGTACAGAATGCTACAGAAGCTGCCAATTCTTGGCCATGGTATGAATGTCTGTGGACATCATAATCTTTTTGTCCAAAATGTAAAATGCATTACCAACAACTGTGTAAACGCTGAGTAACTGTAACTGTGTCTATGATTCCATGATGAATCAGATCAAGAAACTTTTCAGAAAGAAAGAAAGAAAGAAAAAAAGAAATGCTGTCTCCATGACCCCCCCCCCCCAAAAAAAAAGGAAGGAGCAAGCAGCTCAGCTGAAATACAAATGGCTTCAAGAATTGCTGTTGCCAAGTGAAATAAAGGACAGGGCTCCTTTGCCTTTAAAGGTTGTGTAGAAGAGGTAATTTCAGCAAGGGTTGCTTGTTGTCCAAGTTTTATCTGCTGAAATTCCATTTTCTACACAACCATTAATGTCAAAAGAACCCTGTCCCTCATTTTTTCTGCAAACCCTACTTCAAGTTCATACTACAACAAAGATGGTGGTCATCCAGACATTTGAGATTACAATTCCTACCATCCATTGCCATTGGTCATGCTGGCTGGTGCTTCTGGAAGTTGAAGCCCAAAACATCAGGAAAGCCAAAGACCCCCTGCCCTAGAAGAACAATGTTGATCCTTATGCTTGTTCGTTGACCCAAACAGATGTGAATTCATAAGAAAAGAAACAACACAAAAATAGACTCCAATAAGATGAAAACCACTTAAAGTTTAATACATAAACTATTTAACCCATTCTCAGTACCCCAGATAGGTCGCACATCTCTCCTTGCTGTTTTTACCAGCTGATCTACCCTCTGGAATGAACTGCCCTGCAAATATGAGAGCACCATGAGATGGTTTTTCAAGAACTGGAAGTCCAAATGCTATCTGGGTAATGATATGAACTGTGGCTTACCAAGGCTCAGATGCCACTCTCATATACCACTCTCGTTAAGTGGTTAAAGTGTTACACTGAGAATTTGAAAATTCAGGTTCTAGTCCTCATAGAGGCATGAAACACATTTTATGACGGGCCCTTTCACACTATACAATTATAGTGCTACACTTTCACTTCAGATGTTTCCACCCTATGGAATCCTGGGATTTACATCTTAAGAAGGAGCATTTAGAATTCCCAGCCAGAGAGCTTTAGTGCCTCACCAAAGGACAAATCCCAGGATGCCCTAGGATGTTGCCATGTTGGTTAGTCAAGTCATAGTCCTATAACTGTGTAGTGTGAAAGGAGCCCTTGAACCTGACTACCTTTACAGGACCAGCCTCTCTCAGCCGGACTGACCTCCTTGTTGTAAGGAGGAAGCAGGAAGGAGGAAAAGAAGCTTCTATGCCACCCTAAACTCAGGGGAAGAAAGGCAAGAGATATGTGTGACAAAAATAAAGAACTCTATATAAAGCATACCAATAAGCCAAAGAAAGCAACCCCAGATCCAAAGAACAAAACCAAATAGGTTGGTTAGAAACTGACTGAAACAATCCCACTTTGCTGGGCTGGGTAATCTTTGAGGTATGAGGTCTCTTATTGTACTACATATGCAATAATATTGAGGGGGATTCTCAAGGCAAAATTAGGCAAGTAAGGTTAGTCATCCTTTCAGCATATCTTAGCATCTCACCCTTTCCCAGTTCTGACTGGGAGAAGGTCTAGCATAAATGACAGATTCTTCCAATCACACTGCTCACTCACCTTCCATTAAAAGAAATGCTGCCCAAATCAGGATCTTCTGTAGCACCAACTGGATTACTCTTCCTTCTGGCATGCTAATCTTGTTGCTGAAACCACTTCTTTCAGAGACTTTGAACCTAAAGAGATTGACTAGACTCACTTTTCTCACTATTTGCTAATCCTTTTCTGAAACACAGTATCACAAGGGCTTTTCATCTTTCTGCTCCAACACATTTGTGCGTGCACATTTTGGTAATCTCCAAAGAGTTTCATCAAGGCAGCTCCAACCCATTTGGTTTCTGTCTGTATTTTCCTGGACTCTTCACAGGATACAGGAAGGGGAGGGCATGAAGTCCAGCTTTCTCCACTCCTTCTACTCAAATTTGAAAACACAGCGGCTTACAGGCCCACCCCCTTAACACACAGGCATGGTCAAAATAGGGGGCTGTTCAAAATTTTCCAGTTTATTCTGGCTTCACAGTAGAGCTGGGGTTTGCCACTCCCTAAGACAAATATCTTGCAAAGAAAGAGACAGAGAGAAAAGATAGATAGATAGATAGATAGATAGATAGATAGAGACAGACAGACAGACAGACAGACAGAAAGCAACTCCCAGATGTTTCCCTGACCATGTGACTGGACAGAGTAGTCCAAAAACTAACTTTTCAGAACTGTGATAAGATAAACAAGTGTCTAGCAAACTTATTTTGAAGTTTATTCCAATTGTTCAGATTAAAGATGAGTTGGATGCTAGTGTTTTATATGACCTGATAGGTAATGACTGGCTCTGTGGTAGGAATCAGCTGAAACAAATATCCAGGCTTCTCTGGTTCAGGTAAAGTCCAGACAGTACTGTCTGCTGGTTTTTGTTTTAGTTTGGTTCTTTTGAGGAACCAAAATGTTTCCAGCCCAGGAGGGAAGGTTTGAAACACATTCCCCTCCATCACCATTCTGCACTCTTCAATTGCCAGTTCTTAAAAGGTCAGGAGGTGGTGGTACTCATCTGTTTACATGGCTATGGACCTTATCACATGGGGTCTGAAGCAGAGCTAATCCAAAGGGCATCCACAGCTAATACATATTATTCCCCCGTGTTTACACATGATGCTGCCCCAGAACACGGAGCTAATCCGTATTGTTCCCCCGTGTTTACACACGACGCTGCCCCAGAACACGGAGCTAATCCGTATTGTTCCCCCGTGTTTACACACGACGCTGCCCCAGAACTCGGCAGAATACGGAGCTAATCCGTAAGGAGTAGGGAGATTTTGACATTCGGTTTGTAGAGGAAGTACCTAGGGAGCCTTCACATTCATTGCGAATTGGTGGGCAGGGCGAAAATCCCAGCAAGGGGAAGGGATTGCCTTGGCAAAAGGCAAACCGGATTGGAAAGAAGAGGAGGAGAGGAAGAGGGAAGAGGGAAGAGGGAGGCGATCTCTCTCTCTCCATGGGCTGCCTTCCCTTCTCCAGTCCTCCAGCCCTCCTCCTCCTCCCCGGTTCCCATGGCTGCCTTTCCTCCCGGCTTTTTGTGACGGGAGAGAAGGGAGCCTTGGTATTAATTGTGAAATGGCCAAAAGGGCGATATTCCCTTCGTTTCGCTATGGAACCGAATTTATTCCTACTTCGGTTAGTCTTCGCTTTTTCTTTGCTTCGTGGCCAGCGTTTGATAAGGCCCTATGACTGAGATCCTATTATGGGTTCATTCCCACTTACATTTAACCCAGTTTGCAATTTGCTTTTGCTCCAGATCGGTGAATCGATTCCAGTCCATGTGTCATTCTCCCTATGGAAGTGGGTCTTCTTTTTTGGCACGATTGTCATTTCCACTAGTTTGTATCCCTTCAAAATGCCTATCAATCATCTACTAAACATGGGTGACGCAACTGACAACACATTCAAGAAAACACAGGAGAGAGTCATGGGTGCCATGGCCAGAATCCCATCCCTCACTGGTACCCTATCCCTCACTAGTTTGGGGGGAAATTCCCCATTTCCCCCCACCTCCTCTTTCCCAGGACCCATCCTACATTCCAACCTTCTGTCCAGGAGAAATTCCAAAGCACCCTCCATTCTGAGCTTGACTAGGAAGCATGTCCTCCAAGTCCTGCAAGGCTGGGAGAGCACCACTTGAACTCCCTATGTCCTGCAAGTCCTGCAAGGCTGGGAGGGCAGCACCTCACCCAGGGGAGAGTCCTCCATATCACACCCATGGCGAAGACATCCCAGGGGAGAGTCCTCCATATGATACCCATGGAATCTCATGGAAAGAGCAGTTCTTTTGTGTTTGCCTCGCTTCACCATGATTGAAACCGAGTGCAGTCAGTTCAGAACCAGTTTCAAGTGGGAATGACAGACATATAACCTGATCAGTAATGAGCTGTCAAACAGCTCACAGAACAATCCATTTGGCAAGGAGTATGATATGTAAGATCCTGGATCTCATGTCCTGTTTTTACTATGGGCCTCTACAGACGGGTGGCCATGGGCCACCCCAAGAAGCCACGGATTGGGACTGAGGCTGCCCCACGCCTCGGCCCTGATCCACCTTTATGATGCCTCTGAAAAGGAACGATAAAATAGCGCTCCTTTCAGAGGAGCCAAAAGGGGCACCAGAAGAGGCATTCTTCACCTCTGTATGTCTTATTCCTCATCATACTCTTTTAGGCAGTTTACTCTTCTTGTTTCTACAACATTCTCTTAAATTTATAATATTTTATAACTCATAATATAATTTTGTGAATCTCTTACAATTATAATATGATGTCCCTCATAATATAAATTTATAATATAATATAACTCATATTATAAATTTAAACAATCCTTTTTCTTTTTTAGTTTTTATTCACCTTAATCCACTATATCTATAGACAGGTCATTCACTCATGTCTTCCTTATATATAAAAGTATTTTTTCCCAATCATTTGTCTTAGTTTCCTTTATATTTTCATTTAACCTTTTTGATAAGATATCTACCTCTAGCATATCAATTTCCAATATCTTGTGTACACCAGCCTGGCAGCTGTTAACATATAGAAAACAATTTTGCTATTTTTTTTCAATATCTTCTTCTATAATATTTAAGAGTAAGACTTCTGGTTTAAAGTCTAGGTCAATATCCAATATTTCCTTTATCTCTTTCCAATATCTTTCTGCATCTACACAGGCCCACCATACATGAAAGAAAGTCCCTTTTTCCCTCCCGCACTTCCAACAAGAGTTTTCCCCATTCCTATATATTTTACTTATTTTATCTGGAGAGAAATGCCATCTATAAAGACTCTTATAAAAAAATCTTTTACATCTTGACTGGCAGAGCATTTTAACCTTTTATCCCAGGATTTCTCCTATTGACATAGTTCTAAGGTATGGTCACAATTTCTTGCCCATTTTCCTATACTAAATCCTATTCCATATATATTTGTAGTAATTTGCCAGTACTTTTGACAGTGTTTGCTTCTGCCACTCCTTGAAAACAATTTCATTTTTAATTATAGGTATAGCTTGGAATAAAAAAAGTAAAAATCTAGGTAAAACATTCATTTTCACTACTGAGATTCATCCCAGTAGTGTCAGCTTTAGATCACTCCAGTGTTTTAGATCCTCTTTTATTTCATTGCATTTTCCATATAGTTGTTTCTAAATAAGTCTGAATTTTTGTTTGTTAACATTATTCTCAAATATTTGGCTTTTTTTTTTTTTACTAATATTGAATCCTGTTACTTCCTTCATTTTTTGTTCTTCCAATTTAGACATTTTTTTTAATAATTACATTCAATTTTTCTCTATTTGTTTTTAATCCTGATATCACTTCAAGTTCCTTTAATTGTTTCAATACATGATTAATGCTACTTAAAGAGTCTTGTAGAGTTATAGCAATATCATCCGCCAATACCATTATTTTGTATTGGTCTTCTTTAATCCTAACTCCTTTAATTTCAGGATTTTCTTTTATGTTGTTAATTAGGATATCGAGAGTGAGCACAAATAATATTAGTTTTATCTAGTGGCTTTGTTCTTATTCCATTATGATAATCACTATTTTAGCTGTTTGCTTTTTATATATCGCCTTTATCCATCTCAGAAAATTTTCCCCTATCCTCATCCGATTCAAAAATTTTAGCATTAATTTCCAATCTAAGTTGTCAAAAGCCTATTCTAAATCTAACAAAATCAAAGCTATTTTTTTCTCCTTATGAAAATCAAAATATTCTATTGAATCAACTACTTATCTGATATTTTCTCTTAGTTGCCTACCTAGTATAAATTCACATTGTTCTTTGGATATTATTTTTTTAACATGATTTTTAATCTATTAGACAATATGGAAGCAAAAAGTTTGTAATTTGTATTCAGTAAGGATATGGGTCTGTAACTGGGTACTCCTGATTTTTTCCCTCTTTTAAGATTGGCTTCTTCCCAAGTTGGTGGTGTTTTCCCTTTCCCAATATTATTTATCATTAACAATAGGGGCTCACAAAGTTCCTCTTTGAAGATTTTATAGTATTTGAATGTAAATCCATTGGGACCAGGCATTTTATCGCTTTTGGCATTTTTGATCACTTCCTGTAATTCTACCGTTTAGGTTTTGTCTAACCTCTTCTTTTAGGGTTGGAATGTTGCTCTTATCTAAATATTTACTATTTCACTTTCATTTATTTCCTTTGCCTTATAAATTTTACTGAAATGATATTAAAAAAATTCTTTAATCTTAGTTCTATGAATGTCTTATCTCCAATTTTAATCTTAGCTTTTAGTTTTTTGTCTCTTTCTTTTCTAAGTTTCCATGCTAGCCATTTTCCAATTTTGTTAGCATTTTGAAATTGTTTTGCCTTAACTTATTTATTTTTGTAATTTCTTTTAAGTTTTCTATTGAGTATTTTTTCTGTGATATTTTGATTTCTTTTAATTCTTTTATCCTTTTCCTTAGTATTAATCAATTTTCTTTCTTTCTTTCCTATCACTTCAGTGATTTTTCCATTCTTTCTCTCTTTTTCTTTTGTACTAACTTATGCATTTGAATAAAGAAACCACATACTACAACTTTACTTGCAGCCCATACAGTCCATATTTCCACACCTTTTCCTATGTTTTCATGAAAATAATACTTCAACATCTGTTTAGTTTCTTCTATAATCTTATTTTTAATAAGTAGTCTTGCAGTTGCCATTTCTATTCTGTTTCATTTGCTTTTATGTTCATAATTATTGGATTATGATAGGAATGAGTTCTAGCTAATACCTCCATTTTCTTGACCTAGTTACACAGTGCTTTTGAAACTAAATCATGTCCAATCTGGCAAATGATCTATGCCTTTCAGAAAAAAACCCATAAACTCTCTCTTCTCTTTTTAAAATCTCCATACAGCTGTCAGATTAAATGTTTGCATCATGTCAAAAAAGGTTTTCAGGAGATTCCCTTGCTTTTCTTTTACTTTTTTACTTGATAATCTATCTACTTGTGGAGTGATCGCAGCATTGAAATCTCCACAAATTATAATTTCCTTTTCATTATATTCCTGTAGTTTTTCATTAATTTTTTTTATATAACTGCTTTCTTTTCTTGTGGGCCATAGATCACTACTAGAATAATTTTCTTATTTTGCACTATTATTTGTACTTCTATAGAAAAACCATTTGAATCATTAAACAATTCTTTAGAATGTAATTTTTTAAAACATAAACTACAATTCCTCTTTTCTTTTCTTTTTGTGAATGCTGAGACATATTGCACTCCCAATTTTGGATTCCTTAATATTCTCTTATCTTTACTATGAATGTGGATTTCCTGCAAACTCTCAATGCCACCTTTTAATTGACATATTTTATGGAATATTTCTTTTCTTTTTTCTTATCCTTTAGTCCTTTTATTTTCCATTGTTTTCCCCATTGATCAATGGCTTTTTTGATAATATTAAACCAGTATATCACTCTGTCTCTTCTAAACTTACATCTTCTTCAGAAATTTCCTCTTCTCTATTTGGTTCCTCCTCTTGTTCTTCCTCTCATTGACTCACTAATTATTCCTTTTTTCTTCCTTTTGCTTTAGCAGCTGATCTTAACCCTGTTTCTGTAATCTCCATTTTCTTGTTTCTTTATATTCTTTTTATCTCTTTATTACACTTCTTCCAAACATCTTTAGCCTTTTGTATTGAATTCAGTTTCTAACACCTTTGCTTGTATAAGACTGAGATCCCTTCCACTTTTCCCCATTTATATTTTATGTCATTTTTAGTTAATAGAGAAGTGAGAAATTTGTAGTCCTCTCTCTTCCTCAGTATTCTTTTTGGTATGTCCTTGAAAAAATTTGCCTTTTCTTCAACAATCATAAATGATTTTTTATAGCTTAATTCAAGTATTTGGTCTCTTGTCTTTTTTTCTCAAAAAGTATATTATTATGTCTCATAATAAAAAAGCAGTAAAGACAGATCTCTTCCAGCAGGCCTTCCTGGAATAACTCTCCTGCCCTAACAGAGTTGGGTGGACACTGCTCCCAGCCACCACTGTTTGTTTAGGTTTAAGTTATTGAATTGTTTTAGTCTGATATTTTAACTATTGTACTGGTTTAATTTGATTTTTATGGGGTGGGTGGGTTAGGGATGGGGGACAAAATTGTTTTAACTGTTGTATGTTTTAATTTTTATGCCGCCTCGATTGCTTTGCAGAGGGGCGGGTTAAAAATAAAATTCATTATTATTATTATTATTATTATTATCCTTTTTCTCTGGCCACTTGTGAGTTTAGTCTATACATTTTGTTGATTTCCCAGTTCAGATCCTGCAGTGGTATCTCCATATATTCAGATAAAATTGGAAGAGAGTGATCATATAGATTTTCTCCTTTTATTTCTTTCACACCTCTAATTTTCAAACAATTTTCTCTTTGTTTAAATCCTCTAATGCCTTCTCATCCAATCTCCTCTCATTTTCAGCTGTTCAGTATTTTTTTATATTTGCAATGCCTTCTTCCAAATCTCCCATCTTATCTTCCAATTTATCTAATCTTTCTTTAGCTTTATTCATATCCTTCATTACTTCTTCTAATGATTTTA
This sequence comes from Phrynosoma blainvillii, assembly GCA_026167975.1. NCBI lineage: Eukaryota > Metazoa > Chordata > Lepidosauria > Squamata > Phrynosomatidae > Phrynosoma > Phrynosoma blainvillii. The sequence goes on along the minus strand of JANUYF010000006.1, from coordinate 14,540,164 downwards.
CATATCCTTAAGTTCTAATTTCATATCTTGTTTTATATCTGCTCTTAACATTTTCATTTCCTTTTTCACATTTTGCTTCATCTCCATCTTCATTTTTTTTATTTCTTCAAGAATATATACTTGTTCAGTTGTTTGTCTTCTGTGGGATTGTCATTGCACTTGTGCAGACTCAGGAGCAGCTGTATTTCTTGAAGTTGCCATTTCCCCCTTTCTATTTGTATCTTGTATCTTGTAACCGATTGAGTTACAAGATGCATTGTATCTTTTTAGATTTTTTCAAATTGTATCCTTTATATCCTTTAGATCATCTCAAACTCATGTCTCTCAATTAATTTATCCACTTAAATCAGTAAACTTGATTTAGTTCAAATCACATTTAATCTCCCCATATCAATTCCAAAAGTCAGATCTAATCAAACTCAATTAGCTCACACCACTTCATTCATTTAATCAGTTCATTCAATATAGGTGAAGTCCTTTAAATTTATTCCATTCAAAGTACATCAGTTCACCTAATTCTTTCAACCTTCCAATCAATAATCCAAAATTAACTAAGTTTTGTGCTTCCTAATCAATTTCTTAGTCAACTTAATTCAATTAATGGTCAAATCCAGTCAAGATGAGTCAAATAAAATTATTTAATTCAATTGAGGTTTTAAAGTTAAGTCTGATCAAGATGAATCAAATCAATCACTTAATTCAGTTAAAGCAATTCATTCAATATAGATGAAGTCCTTCAATCCATTCAACATAAAACATGTCACTTTATTTAGTTCCATTCATATAAATCCAATCACTTAATTTCATCTCCATCAAATTATTCAAGATAATTTACATCCATTACATTCAGTCCATTCAGTATAAGTCAATATAAATCAATACACTTAATTCATCTGATTCCATTCACACTGGATAAATTAAATTGCTTGATTTTCTTCCATTAAATTATTTTCAGAGCAAAGGAAAAGAGAAAAGGATAAATTCTAATGATTTTACATATCATTATATGAGTTTTTTGGGTTGTATTAATATCTAAGGGATTTAGTGGTTCAAGTGGTTAAGATGCTGACTCTATTGATTGCAAGATTGTCAGGTTGGCAATTCAAGGTCCAGGTGCTGCATGATGGGGTGAGCTCCTTTCACTAGTCCCAGCTTCTGCCAACCTAGCAGTTCGAAAGCATGCAAATGCAAGTAGATAAATAGGTATCACTTCTCAATGAGAAGGTAAACAGCGTTCTGTGCAATCATGCTGGCCACATGATTACAGAGTAGTCCCTGACAACGCTACCCCTTCAGCTTAGTAACAGAGATGAATGCCACCCCTATGGTCAGACAACCTTGTCAATGGGGACTAATATAATAATAATAATAATAATAATAATAATAATAATTTTTATTTATATTTCCCACCTCTCCCTACGGATTGAGGTGGGATTACACAATTAAATGAATACAATATGCAAAATACAAACAATAAAATAGTGAAATCAAACAACAATAATAAATTATAAGAGCATAGAATATAATATAATAAAATAAATTAAAATAAAATAAAATAAAATAGCCAATTATCGTCAGAATCTAGACATCTAGAAGATCAGATGAATAGGCCCGCTGGAAGAGCTCCATCTTAAGTGCCTTCATAAAGGCATCTAGCGTAGTAATAAGATGAATCTCTTCCGGTAGGCCATTCCATAACATGGGAACTGCGGCTGTGTACAATCTTTGGGAAGTCATGTTGAGTTTAGTTCTATGATGTTCTAATAAGTTCTTCCCAGATGTTCTGAGAGTGCAGGGTGGATTGTGTGGGGAGAGGCGGTCCTTCAAGAAACTCGGGCCCAAGCCATGTAGGGCTTTAAAGGTAATAACCAATGCTTTGTACTGCACCCAGAAGCTAATCGGCAGCCAATGAAGAGATTTTAATATAGGTGTTATATGGTCTGATCTAGATGTTCCTGTGACCAATCTGGCTGCCGCATTTTGAACCAATTTAAGTTTCCGAACTTGGTACAGAGGTAGTTCCATGTAGAGCACATTACAGAAATCCAAATGAGAGATTACCAGGGCAAGTACTACTGCTTCAAGGTCCCTTTACTTTTACCTTTACTTTTATTAATATTCTACTTCCCTTTTTATATCTATGCTTTTCAACCTAAGTTTCTTCTTTCCTCAGTTTTACCCTTTATCTCTTCTCTCTTCTGTTTCTCTCTACCTTCACTCCCTCTTAGATCCTTGGCTCAATGATTTCCAACCTCTTTCTCCTGTCTTCTCACTATCTCCAATATTTCTTCTCTATAAGCAGCTTTTCTCCTCACCATCTTCTTTCCTTTCTCTGTTCGTTGGGTTCTTAATGCAGACGACTCTGCATCTCAGGCTTTTGGAATGGTCTTCTACCATTTTTAATGTTGCTTTGTTGTATGTCCAAAAAAAGACAGACATTTAGCATTAGCAGACTCAGCCACTACACCTGCTGCTGCCCTGCTGGGCTTCTTCCTGCAGCTTTCTCTGGCTTTCTCTGAGGTCAGCTCCACTCCCTCCTGAAGGGAGCATGGATAGACTTGCTCCCAGCCCCCCCCCCAAAAAAAAACCTCTGTGGGTGCCTCCAAATCCTTTATACCAAAAGGGTTTTATGTCCACAATGTTTAGCTGGCTGTCAGTTGGTATAAAAAAGAAAGGACACAGCCCAGAGCAGTGTTTTTCTGGAACTCATTCGAAATGCAGCTCATGCCTTCCCACACCCACCGGAAGTCCAGTAAATAAATAAAGATTTATTGTGCTTGTGATCACCTTGAGATTCTTCTAAATCTTCTGATCTCTTCCTCTTGTGCATGGATGGTTCTGTTTTGGTGATACAAGGACCCACATTCAACCAATGAAATTGCTGTTGGTCTATAGGACTGCAGAAAATACAACATTACAATATGACCAACACCTTATTTTCATAAAACCAATTGCATCACTAGGTTTGGTGTCATCCAGTGCACTAACTCATAGTGTCCCCCACCTCTACCCATTAACCTCCTACCTTACCACCATACAGAATCTTTAGAAATAGTTTTTTTTACTACTGTTATTCATTAATCATAATTCCTGCATATCACTGAATATCATGGTAATAATTGTGACATAAAACAACTAGCAAAATTAAATTTTAACTTTAAATTACAAAATCATATGCACAGCATCACTGCATTTACATATGCATAGTTTCATGTAGCTGAAGTGAAAATTTGGTTAAAGGTTGTGTTTTTTAAAAAATAATAATAAAAACATCAAAAATTGTTTGTTTGTTTTTAAAAATCAAATCTTTTTTATTAAATTTTTAATTTTAATTTAAAAAAAAACCTGGGCCCTCTCCTTTCTCCTCCCACTGAGCCTCACCCCACTTACACACTCTCTTCAGCATTTCAATGGGACACAGGCAAATATCACAGCTCATTTTTGCCCAAAAGGAGATGTTTGAGGAGCAGTGGTGTCACCCTCCTTTAGGTCTGAACCCCCTACCTAGTGACACCACTGCATAAAACTATATGAGAAGTGTTCCCAATAACTGTAATCTGTAGGCCAACAGGCATAGCCACTAGGATTTGGAGATGATAATGACGATGATTAACAAATAGCTAGCATTACCAAGTCAAAACTATGCCAAACTCTGAGGTTTCAGATTTTCAGACCTGAGACCTAGAGATGACAGAGAGGGTGGGACTTGATGATATTACAAGGATAATGTTAGAAGGACAGCCCCTAGTTATGCCATTAAGTACATAATGTATTGATCACAGAGTGTTTACAAGTCTGCAAGTGTGGAAAAATATAAACACACACACACTTTCAAGGCAGTGCTCTTGAAAGATTATCTTCTCTCACCCTGAAAATCAGAGAAAGGGGTCCTGGGATCTGGTAGCCCTACAAACTGTATATACCCTATGGCCTATGCAATATCTGGTATATGCACACTGCAGCATTGCCTTTACCACTCTCTTCAGTTCCAAAAGTAGTTTGTCATATGGCATGTGCAGCTAATAGTTAAGAACTGGCTGTCCCATCTTCCTCAGCAAGACCACTTTTTGGAGCACAAAGCTAGTTGGATGTTGTTTTCTCTAATCCAGACTCCTTGAGTTAATTGATAGTGCATCACATTGTAGTATAAAATCTTGAAAGTAGCTGCATTTGCCAAGGGCACACAACTGGACAATAACAGGATGTTGCAAAAGCAGCAGGAAGTGCAGCGGATAAATTAAACCAAACAAAACAACATGCTTAAAGGGAAGCTATGAAAGGCCACAGTTACAGTGGCATGCCAAAATGGAGGATAAGTCAGAAGTGAGCCTTATCACAGTCAAAGTGTGATCCCTCTTAAAGTGATATCAAAGTGCTGTAATTGTACTGTGTGGATTTCCCCTTTTTTGTTGTTATTGTGTGCCTTCAAGTTGTTTCTTACTTATGACAATAATAAGGCAAACCTATCACAAGGCTTGCTTGGCAAGATTTGTGCAGCAAGGGGTTGATTTTTACCTTCCTCTGAAGAGATGTGGTGTTCTAAGCTGCAGTTTGCCTAGGAAGCCACCTGATGGCATTTGGGAGTTAGGACAGAAACCATAACAAGTCCCTTTCATTCTCACTGAAACAAATACACAAGAAGTTTCTTCTTACCTGGCTGTCACCTGACTCTGCTGATCCCAGCAGTTTTGTAAAGGCTGCAAAAGATTTGGAGTATGGGCCAGATCAAGACTGTAAAGATAACTTATTTTGTAATAGTAATAATGGCAAAATCAAACTTGTCAATTAATCCTGATGCAACTAGCTGCAACCAAAGCATCAGTTAAAGTAACTGTTGTATGTCCACATGGACATCCAGGAGCTTATTTCATGGCAAAAAAAAGCCGGCTTACCTTGTCCAGCTTCAATTCTCTTCCTGGATATATCCAGGTGTTATCACACATAATTTGCCACCAATTCCGCTGGCCGAATACAGTCTCGGTAAGACATGGCTACAAGCCATGCTCAGCTGGCCAATTTTTGAAGTCCGACTTCGAAAATTGGCTGGCCGAGCACAGCTTATAGCTACATCTTACCTGGCCTGTATTTGGCCAGTGGAATCAACAGCAAATTATGTGATAACACCCAAATGTATCCCAGAAGAGAATTGAAGGCAGACAAAGTAAGCCGGCTTTTTTTGCCATGCAGTAAGCTCCTGGGTGTCCATTTGGACATACAACAGGTTTCAGGCATACAGTGGAGACAAAGAGACACATACAATGTAATCAAGGAAGTAAGAGCAGATTCAGATTGGAAATTGCCCTGCCTAATGCTAGTAGTATCTGATGTGGATTTCACAAAAGTTTATACAAAAATTTCCTCTTCCTATTTAGTCTCAAAGGGGCCTCTGGATTCCTTTATGTCTCTTAATATTAGAATGGGACCTAGGAGTTTATCATACAGGAGGCAAAGTGCCCAAATCCCGTAGATAAACGGTTTAAATCCAGGGAATATCCTGCAAGAGCGGGATTGTTTTTAGACATGTCGGGCAATTTTGTGGCTTTCTGCATGGGTTAATATTGCATTAATGCCAAAGTCACACAATGTCATCTGAAAACAATCCTGCTCCTGCATGATATTCCCAGGTATAATTTTATTTATTATTATTTTATTTATTATAACATTATTTTGTTGTTGTTGCTATTGTTGTTATTCCACATACAAAGACTTAAGTCCCCAACAGGATTCCAGCTCATGATGATGATGATGGCTGGAATCATCTATCATGGTGTACATTATATAACATTACATATACCTAGCTACATTATTGCAGCGCTAATTAAACCAGCTTACCTTATTTAAAATGGGTGGCATTTCTTTCTCCTGTATGATTTTTAACACCTTTGCCTAATGAAAAAGCCAGTGGAGTTTTGAAAGCTTACGTCATGTATTTTGTGGATTTTGGTTGTCACAACAAAGGTATCATATTGATCTGTGGATGTTGGATGTTCCCGTACTCTACCTGCACCAATTCATTAACACAATGAGGCACCCCCTTCCTCTCTCCTTCCTCTTCCTCTTCCCCCCCCCCTCTCTCTCTCTGTCAGAAGGAAAATTTGGCTCACATTTTCACATGACAATAGAATACAAATTTCCTGAATTAATGCTGTCAGCCAGCAAGTATGCTTTGGTTTTTGCATATATTATTATTATTATTATTATTATTATTATTATTATTATTATTATTATTATTTCCCTCCTCTCTCTACAGATCAAGGTGGGATTACACAATAAAATATGCAACAGTGTGCAGAAAGACAATGAATAAAATCAATAAAATCACAATATTGTTAATAATCAGTAAATAAATTCTATAAAATAAAAATAGAATAAAATAAAAATAAAAATAAAAAGCCATTTGTCATCAGTACCCAAAAAGGTTGATTTTAAAGTGGTACAATAGAGGTTCGCTAAGAAGATCAGATGGATAGGCATAGTGGAAGAGCTCTGTCTTAAGTGGCATGTAGAGTACTGATAAGGCATCTACATAAGGCGCACCTAGCGGAAAACTCGACTCTTATCTGACAAGACTCATCTTAGGAACTTTCCTTGTTCTTATTGAGAGGAAATATGTGCAGCTCAGAGATCCTTCTCCTCTGCACGTATTGCGTCTGCAGAGTCCCATCCAGCACAGCTGTTTAGGGTGGTAAGGGAGCTGATGCAGGTACCTCCTGTGCAGAATCCTTTACTTAACCTGACAATGGCCTGCTGTGACACATTTAACAACTTTTTTGCAGATAAAATCTCTCAGATAAAAGCCGACATAGATGCGTGTTTTGATCGATGATATTATTCTGGATCAGTTTCAATCCATGAGTACCGATGACGTGGACAAGCTCCTTGACAGAGTGAGGAAAACAACCTGCCCTCTCAACCCTTGCCCATCATGGCTGGCCATCCAGGGAGAGGATGCACTGAGGATGTTCCTTACAGACATCATCAATGCATCCCTTAGGGAAGGCTCTGTTCCACCTTGTTTAAAGGAAGCGTTGGTTAGGGTGCTTCTGAAAAAACTTTCCCTGGACCCCTGGATATGAATAATTATAGACCAGTCTCGTTGTTACCATTCTTGAGCAAGGTAATTGAGAGGGCAGTTGCTCTTCAGCTCCAAGCTGTCTTGGATGAAACCGATTATCTAGACCAGGGGTAGGCAACCTTTCCCCTTTAAGGGCTGAGGGACGTCAGCTGCCAGAAGCCTCAGCCATGTTGGCCAATAGCTACTGGGATTCTGGGAGCTGAAGTCCCTCAGCCCTTAAAGGGGAAAGGTTGCCTACCCCTGATCTAGACCCATTTCAAACTGGCTTTAGGACAGGATTTGGAGTTGAGACTGCAATGGTTGCCTTGACTGATGATCTGCGTCTGAGCATCAACAGGGGTAGTGTGACCCTGTTGGTGCTCTTAGACCTCTCAGTGGCTTTTGATACGATAGATCATAGCATCCTCTTGGATCGCCTGAGTGGGTTAGGAATTGGAGGCACTGCATTGCAGTGGCTCCGTTCCTACCTCTTGGGCAGATCCCAGAGGGTGCTGCTTGGGGACAGTTGCTCTGCTAAAAGGGAGCTTGTGTGTGGCGTCCCTCAAGGCACCATCCTGTCCCCGATGCTATTTAACATCTATATGAAGCCACTGGGTGAGATTATCTGGAGTCATGGGGCTGGGTGTTATCAGTATGCTGATGACACCCAGATCTATTTCTCCATGTCTCAATCGTCAGCCTCGACTCCCAATGGCATCTCTCCTCTCAATGAATGTCTTAAGGCAGTAATGGGCTGGAATGAGGAAAAACAGATTGAGAGTGAATCCAGACAAAATGGAGGTGCTAACAGTAGCAGCCCCAAAACCAGGAATTGGGTTGCAACGTCCAGTCCTGGATGGGCCCACACTCTCCGTAAAGGACTGTGTTTGCAGTCTGGGCGTACTCCTTGACTCGTCGCTCCTGATGACTAATCAGGTAAATACGACAGTCAGGAGTGCCTGTTATCAGCTTCAGCTGATACGCCAGCTGCGCCCTTTCCTAGAAGTAAGGGACCTTGAGACTGTGATGTACGCACTGGTAACCTCATGTCTGGATTTCTGTAATGCGCTCTACATGGGGCTACCCTCATGCTTGGTCCGGAAATTTCAATTAGTACAAAATATGGCAGCCAGAGTGGTCTCCAGAACATCTAGGAGAGACCACATAACTCTGGTATTAAAATCTCTCTACTGGCTGCCTATTAGTTTCCAGGCCCAATATAAGGTGTTGGTTATCACCTTTAAAGCCCTAAATGGCTTAGGTTCATCCTATCTTCAGGACCTCCTCCTCCCATATAATGCTCCCGCTCACTCTGGTCCTCTGGGAGGAATTTGCTCCAGCCATTAAAATCTAGGCTGTCGGCAACCTCCTAGAGGGCATTTTCAGTAACCGCCTTCAAATTATGGAACGGCCTGTCAGACGAGATCCTTCAGATTACAAACTTAAGCAGCTTTTAAAAAGCTGTGAAGATGGATCTCTTCTGGCAGGCCTTTCCTGATTAGCTTCTTAATTAGATCCCAGCCTCAGGAGCAATGTCTCCTTACCTCTTTCTGCTCTTGCTTGCTCGTGGCTTGTATTTGTCTGTTTAATTGTTTTAATTATTTTAATTTTTTTTCCTTGAGATTTTATGTTAAATTTTAATATGTGTAGTTTAATACCTTTTTAATGGGGGGAGGGGAGGGGAGGGGAGAGTACTGGGGTTTGGTTTGTATTTGCTGTAATTTTAATTGTTGTAAGCCGCCCCGATTGTTTTGACAGAGGGGCGGGGTATAAATTATTATTATTATTATTATTATTAGAATAGTGATAAGACCGATCTCTTCTGGCAGGCTGTTCCATAACTTGGGGGCTGCAGCTGTGAATGATCTTTGGGAAGTTGAAGTCAATCTGGTTTTATAATGATCTAATAAATTCTTCCCAGATGTTCTGAGTGTGCGGGGCGGATTATGTGGGGAGAAGCGTTCCTTCAAGTAACTCAGGCCCAAGCCATGTAGGACTTTAAAGATAATAACCAACACTTTGTACTGCGCCCAGAAGTTAATCGGCAGCCAATGAAGAAATTTTAATACAGAAGTTAAATGGTATGACCTAGATATTCCAGTGACTAATCTGGCTGCTGCATTTTGAACCAATTGAAGCTTCCAAACATGGTACAGAGGTAGCCCCATGTAGAGAGCATTACAGAAGTCCAAATGAGAGATTACCAGGGCAAGTAATCTTCAAGGTCCTTTCAGTCCAGGTAGGGATGCAGTTGGCAGATCAATTGAAGTTGATACCAAGCACTCCTGACCATCACATCCACTTGAGATGACAGCTGTAGACATGAGTCCAAGAGTACTCCCAAACTGTGAACTTTGTCCTTTAGGGGAAGTGTGACACCATCCAGGACTGGTTGACAAAGCTCCCTCCCCAGACTAGGGGTACCTATCGCGAGTACCTCTGTTTTCTCTGGATTCAGTTTGAATTTGTTTTCCCTCATCCAGCCCATTAAGTTGTAGTAATATTTTTACTGCATCACCTCCCTGGACGGTCAGCCATGATGGGCAAGGATTGAGAGAGCATGTTGTCCTCCTCATGCTTCCAAGAAGCTTGTCCACTTCATCGGTATTAACAAACTCAAAATGATCCAGTTTAACACAGTCCACAGAGTTTCTGGACATCTCTCTTATTGGTTCTGTTATAATGCCCGCATCCAGATTGACCCTTATCTGAGAGATTTTATCTACAAAAAAGTCATTAAAAGCATCACAGCAGGCCTTTAGTTGGTTCCAGTTATGGGTTCAGGGTGGGAGGCAGTTGAGTTAATTATTTAACCACCCTGAAAAAACTCTGCTGGACGAGACTTTGCAGATTCAATGCATGCAGCATAGAAAGAATTCCTTGCTGCATTTATTGCCACTCTGTAAGAATCCAACATGTTCCTATGGCATGTCTTGTCAGATAAACATCGGTGTTTCCGCCAGCGGTGCTCTAGTCGTTGCACAACCTGCTTCATTTGATGAAGATTTCCTGTGTACCATGGTTTTTTATTTGAAGCAGGTTGGAAAGGACGCTCAGGAGTGATAGTGTCTATAGCCCTGGTAAGATTGTTATTCCAGGTATCAACCAAGGCTTCAACAGAATCACTGTCGTTCCCAATCATAGATCCCTCCAAGGCTTCCTGGAACCTTTTGGGTTCCATTAGCATTCGAGGGTGGACCATTCTAACAGGTCCTCCACCCTCAAGAGAGATATGGGTAGTAGCCTTCAGTCCCACCTTGACCAGAAAATGATCCGTCCTTGACATGGCAGAAGTTTGAATTACCTCTGCCCACGGATGTTCCTGATCCGTACTAAAGATCACATCAAGTGTATTTCCAGCACAATGTGTTGGATCCAAGACTAGTTGGGACAGGCCCATGGCTGTCATAGAAGTCATGAACTCCTGAGCTGCACCTTTCAGATTGAATGAGCCGGACTCGAAGGGGATGTTGAGGTCTCCCAGAACAAGGAGTCTGGGGAACTCCAACACCAGCTGTGTCAGCTCAGCCAGGGAGTCTGTTAAGCAATGGTACCCGATGCTCTCCTCTACAGCCAAACTGTGGGCTGAAAATGTAAGGAAAACTTTAATGGAAAAAGTCATCTATTAGGGAAAAATATTTACCCCAAAATGCATACATTATTTGTGTGTACAAAACTGCAAACACATTTTCAGACAGATCAGAAATGGAATGGACCAAATTTGTGCTTGGAGAAGAGAAGGAGAATGTGGCAGAAAGTGAAAAAGGACCTTTTTCTCCATCTGAGCTCTGAACAGAGGAATCCAACTGCATGCAGGATCACTAACTGCATGAGCTCAAAACTAAGTGGTGTCATCGTCAAAGATTCTAATGAGCGCACATAGTGGAGGAGTGAAGCTGTTCTGTTTGTTTGCATTCATTCTCTAGGCCTATTGAATACCTAAAGGTGGCTTATGTTATCAGCATAGGCTGTCAGTCTTGCCCTTTGAAAACACACACACAAAGGACTAGGATCTTTGTCATGCATACAAAATGCAAAGCTCAACTTCAATAACATTATAAGAAGGAAAGGAGGGGGAAAGGCTCTAGCAGCACTTGGTATAACCTTTCATGGACTCCACTCCAGTTTCTCAGAAACAAGTGAAAGGGGACTGGAGTCTACAAAAAGTTGTGTTGAAATATATGTCAGTCTCAAAGTGAGCCCTCCTTTCCCTCTTTTCTTTCTTATGCTAAAACAGAATAACACATCTTTCTCCTTGAAAGTTATTTCATTAACATTAGTAACACAGGGTCCTTTCACACTACACTGGTATAGTGCTATCATTTCATTTTTACTGTCATGGCAACATCCTATGGAAAGCTGAAATTTGCAATTTATGGCAGGGTATTTAGAATTCTCTGAAAGAGAGCTCTACAAGCCTCAGAATGTGCCATGGCAGTTCAAATAGAATCATAGTTGACCAGCTACACCCAAAGGGTGCTGAGCAATGGCTCCTTTTCATCCTAGAGAGAAGTGACCAATGGGGTGCCTCAGGGTTCTGTCCTGGACCCAGTGCTATTCAACATCTTTATCAATGATTTGGATGAAAGAATAGGGGACATATGTATCAAATTTGTAGATAACACCAAATTAGGAGGAATAGCTAATACCCCAGAGGACAAGATAAAAATTCAAAATGACCTTAATAGATTAGAAAGTTGAGCCAAAGCTAGCAAATGAATTTCAACATGGAGAAATGTAAGGTACTGCACTTAGGAAGGAAAAATGAAATGCATTTCTCAACATCCTTTTTGAATTGTGGTGCCCAGAACTGGACACAATATTCCAGGTGGGGCCTGACCAGAGCAGAATACAGTTATACCAAGTGCTGCTAGAGCCTTCCCCCCTCCTTTCCTTCTTATAATGTTATTGAAATTGAGCTTAGGATGGGGGACACCTGGCTTAAAAAGACTACATGTGAAAGGGATCTAGGAGTCCTAGTAGACCACAAGTTAACATGAGTCAACACTGCGATGTGGCAGCTAAAAAGGCCAATGAGTTTTTCAGCTGCATAATAATAACTAATAAACAATAAAATTTATTTATACCCTGCTTAAATGAAAACAATCTAAGCATCAATAGAAGTATAGTATCTAGATCAAGGAAAGTAATAGTGCCACTGTATTCTGCTCTGGTCAGGCCCCACCTGGAGTATTGTGTCCAGTTCTGGGCACCACAATTCAAAAAGGATGTTGAGAAATTGGAGCGTGTCCAGAGGAGGGCAACTAAAATGATGAAGGGGCTGGAAAGCATGCCCTATAAGGAATGACTTCGGGAACTGGGTATGTTTAGCCTGAGAAGAGATGGTTAAGAGGTGATATGATAGCTCTGTTTAAATATTTGAAGACATATCATATTGAGGACAGTGCAAGCTTGTTTTCTGTTGCTCCAGAGAACAGGATCCAGAACAATGGATACAACCTACAGGAAAAGAGATTCCACCTCAACATTAGGAGGAACTTCCTGACAGTAAGGTCTGTTTGACGGTGAAACACAATTTAAACAGAGGCTAGATGGCCATCTGTCAGGTATGCTTTGATTGAAAGTTCCTGCATCACAGGGGATTGGACTGGATGGCCCTTGTGGTCTCTTCCAATGATTCTATGATTCTATAGTGTTATAACTAGGTAGTGAAAGTGCAGATTGTATTATGATGTAGTCATTTCAGAAATAATCTGTGCTTTATATTGTGGGATGACGGAACAGTGGAATGGTAAAACTGCTACAGACTCTTCACAAATAATCATTTTGGTAAAGCCATTAGAATGTCACCCTCCCTGCTTCTGCCCTGACACTATTTAGTAAGACTGTGCAAAACTTATATGAACCTGCCAGAGTCTTAAGATCTTCAAAGGAGGGTGTTCTCTCAATCCTCCCACCACTGCAGGCTCATATGATTATGAGACAGGAGAGAGCTTTCTTGGTGGCTGTTCCCACCCTGAGGAATTCCTTCCCATGGGAAGTCACACTGGCTCCCTCCCTGCTGTCCTTTCATCAGCAGGCAAAAATGCTTTCGTCCAAACAAATTTTTAATGGGCAACTAGATGAGAGGGGCTTTATGTGGAAGGAGTGCTCTGTTTTTAACTTTGCTATGTTTTTGAATTTTTTTTATTAATGTTTTCAATGTAATGATTTTTTAATTGTGTTTAACTGTGTTTTTGTCTGGATTTTAAATGATCTTGTTTTGGCTTTGTTAGTCGCCTTGGCAGAAAGGTAGCGTATAAATGGCATGAATGAATGAATGAATATCATCTGGTCACCAGTAACCATCCCAAGGCCCTTTGAGTGAAATAAAATCTTAACCATGTGTATAATTCATTGTTACTGAAAACAAATACTCAGTTGAATTAAGCCCAGGTTTATAAATCTTCAAAAAGAAAGCCCACACTTTAGTAAAGTTGCTATGAGACAGTTCAAAGCAGATATTCTTAGTATGATTCTTTCTCATGTGCATCAGGAGAGATCACATCTCATGCTCAACTCCTGCTAATATTCATAGAATCATAGAATCATAGAATCATAGAGTTGGAAGAGACCACAAAGGCCATCCAGTCCAACCCCCTGCCATGCAGGAACTCAAAATCAAAGCATCCCTGACAGATGGCCATCCAGCCTCTCTTTAAAGATCTCCAAAGAAGGAGACCCCACCACACTCTGAGAGAGTGTGTTCCACTGTTGAACAGCTCTCACTCTCAGGAGGTTCCTTATAACGTTGAGGTGGAAGCTCTTTTTCTGTAGCTTTCATCCATTGTTCTGTGTCCTATTCTCTGGGGCAGCAGAAAACAAGCTTGCTCCCTCCTCAATATGACATCCCTTCAAATATTTAAACAGGGCTATCATATCCCCTCTTAACTGTCTCTTCTCTAGGCTAAACATATACAGTTCAGCCTTGTTCACTCAATGGGCCTTGGTATTGTTTACTGATGACCAGATGATATTCATTCATTCATTCATTCATTCCATTTATATGCTACCTTTCTGCTAAGGCGACTAACAAAGCCAAAACAAGATCATTTAAAATCCAGACAAAAACACAGTTAAACACAATTAAAAAATCATTCAGTATTCAGTAATAAAAAGATTCAATGTTTGCTAATGTGATGGAGAAAACATTTGCTCCGGAGGTTGCTAATAGCTGTTGCTGGGCAGAGCAAGTAATACTGAACACGACTGATAAAAACCACTAAGACCTGGAGTAAGCTTGACCTGGTGTAATTCTCTTAGGAGAATTAGGCGCGCTGAAGCAGGACCATAGATCAGTGCAGGGGCCCTCCAGATATTGTTGGAGTGCAACAAGGGCTAACTGGGAGTTGCAGTCCAACAACATTAGGAAGGCCACCCATCCCTCACCCATGGCTTAATAGCAGAGCACATACTTTGCATGCAGAATTTCCAAGATTCAATTTCTGGTATCTATAGTTAAAAGGCTCATATAATACTTGATGGGAAAATCTCTCCTTCAAGCTCTCCAGAGCCACTGAAAGTCAGAATAGATAGTGGAAGGCTACATGAGCTACAATACAGCCTACTATGTTCCGAACTAGTGTATTCTAAGTGGATTGGGAGCAGAGTTTGGAACAGATACATTTTTAAAGTACAGTTCCTAGTGTGCATATTGACTCAGGGATTCTAGGACCTGTAGTCTAAAAATTTATTTATTGCAACTCTGCTTTAATTTTTTTCCATATCTTCCATCACCCTCCAAAGAAATACCTTCCAACCAGGTCACGCTTACTCCAGGTCTTAGTGGTTTTTATCAGTCATGTTCAGTATTACTTGCTCTGCCCAGCAAGAAATACCCTCCAACATTTCACTGACAAAAACAGGTACTGTACAAGTTTTTGTCAGTGAAATTTTGGAGGGTATTTCTTTGGAGGTTGATGGAACATATGAAATTTTTTGAAGCAGAGTTGCAATAAATGAGTTTATTCAATTAATCAATTAATCACACAAGCTAGAAAAAATTATTAATGAGGAACAGCTGCAACAGTTTGCTTTTGCCTGAGTCTACTGGGAAGGGCAACATTTTGCCCCCTCCTCTCCTCTCTCCGCTGCTGAGTTAATTGAGTGCACTTTAAGCTCTGTTTGCAGCAACTGAAATAAGCTGAGGACAAAGGGGAAAAGAGGGAGGAGGAGAGAGAAACTAGAACATTTTAAAAGCAGCTGAAAAAGTTGGATTAATCAAAGGGCTGTCCTTGCCAAATTTGGACAGCTGGGGCATAGGCAAAGAGCCAAGAGTGATTTATATAGATAATTTTTCATGTAAGATATAGAGGTTTGGGAAGAGCCATAATTCAGTAGAGGATTTGTGTTGCAACAGAACAAATCTCAAAAGAGTAAGATTTTCTTCAACCCTAAACTGAAACTACCCTAAAAAGGCAAGATGAGTTTTGCTGCATCAGATCTACCTAGTCAAGCCATTCTTGTCTTTACATTGCTGGTACACCAGCACATAAATTGTACCCTCTAACTGTCCCAATTGGGCAGAGAAAGTCCCAGTAAATCCTTGTTGCCCCACTTTCTGTGCTGGTAACCATTTATAGTCTTACACCTTGTAAGTTTCTTTGATTTCAATGGAACTATGTTCAACTAATGTAGTTTGGATCCATCTCATCATTTCTAGGTGTTTATGAGATCAGAATAAATAAGACACACACACACACACACACACACACAAAGAAAAGAAACAAATTCAAAGCATTTGAGCATTCAGCAAGAACATCAAAAGAGACAAAGGCAGCAAAGAATAAAGAGATGCAACTGTCTGTTCATTGAGTTTCAAAGCCAAGCTGTTTTCTCTAGTAAATGTGTTTGTGTATAGCGAATACAACCTTCACACTCAAACTACATCTCAAGGCAAACAAAATCTACTCCACATCACATAGCTCTCTTTCTTCTGACCCTTATGATACCTTACCATTATTCTTTATTCACTGGTCATTATTCCCTTGGTGATTTCACTGAGAAATCTTTTTTAAAAAAATGTGTTTAAGACAAATGATGTTCTTTTGTAAAACTTTACTGAATCAGAAGCAAGAACAGTAGAATTTATGTTCAGTATTTTGCCTGGAAATGTTAAGAAACAGATAAAGTGGTTGGCCATTCTCTAGAATAACAAAAGAAGTGGTGGCAAAGTGCTCAACCCAAGCACCTTGTGGTATCTGCAAACTCAGAACTGGCACTAGTGATTTTGGTGGTTATTTATTAAAAAGATGTCATCTTTCTGTCAGGGAGCACATCTCCCACTTAGTTGTATAAAACTAAGTTGAGGGTAGCTGCCCTCAAGAAAAAACTCATGGAAGTAAAAAGCATCCAGGTTTGGCCCAAGAGAATATGCTGCCTGAAGAGCAAAAAAAAAAAAAAAAAAAAGAAAGAAAGAAAGAAAGAAAAAGAAAAAGAAAGGCACTCCCCACCCCCATCCTGCTTCCCAAGTCAAGGTGCATAGTATGCAGGATCAGGCCAATTATTTTGGCACATGTAGCAGCAAATCTAACCTCTGCCTCTAACTGTCCTTGCCATGGAGAATATAATACTAATAGAGGAAATAATAAAAAGTTATGCTGCCCTTTTATGATATCCAATCTGTACCTCCACTCCCTAAAAAAACACAGACACCTGCTTTATCTCCTTTAGCCATCCTTAGTTAGTCATCCTCTTGTGACATCATGCATTTCTACTCTTCCCAGATTTTGACTCCAAGCTGATTCTGCATTAGAGAGCAAGATCAAGGTGTGAAACCCAAGTTCACACATTTACACAGTGGAGATCATTCTCCATGGAGCAGCAATGTCTCCTTGCCACCAAAGCCATCCTTTCCAGCAAGTGTCAGCTGACCAAAGGGCAGGACAGTACTGCTGTCCCTACCTTGCCTCACACTTTGGCACAAACCTTGTGATGCTCTGAAATCACTCAGAATGCAAGCTCTCAAAATGAGGGAGATGCTAAGCAAGATGAAACAGGTGTCAGGACCTGCTTACCAAGTCACCTCTGGATTTCTCTGAAGACGCCAGCCACAGATGCGGGTGAAATGTCAGGAATACATTTTTCTAGAACATGACCTCACAGCCCAAAAAACCCACAAAAACCACCTCTGGATTCTTCATTATCATTTTTTTTTAAAAAAAAAATGTGGGATGAGGTGGGGGTTTTCTTACCTCTTAACCTGAGCCTCTGCCTAAGCTGGTGGTTGTGCCGAAGGTGCCGGGTCTGTCTGCGTGGTGACACCTGCAGGGCCTTTCCCACTTGTTCGGGCAGGCAGGTGCAGTGGCATTGGCATCTCTGAGCCCCCCAAACCCAGGGGAGGGACGCAAAGCCCAGCAAGAGAACCCCAGGCAACATCCTTCAGCGGAAAAGGCGCCAAGGGAGAGATGTCTGGCTCAAAGGGGAAAAAACCAACTCCTCTCTGGTAGCATTCAAGGAATCCAAATAAAACTCTTGTCCAAATGCCCAAGAAGCCTTAGGGGCAGGTTTTGCCCCCCTCTTTCTCTCTTATTCTCTCTTTGCCTTCTTTGCCTGCACAGCTCTCCCCTCTCTGCCTAGCTCAAGCCCTTCTGTTTGGGAAATTATTTGGAATTTGTTATTAAGCATGTTTTCCAACTGCTTTTGTATTTTTCTCCTTCTTTTTTAACTGGGCGAACAATGGGGGAGGCAAGCATATAGGCCCCATGCTGTGAGCAGGCTGCTTCTCTGCACCATCTGTGACATCAGGAGGCAGGGAGGGGGTATCTGTGGGTAGGGTCCCTCTCTTTCCATCCCTTCCCTCCCACCCTCCATCCCCAATATTGTGAAGAACTAAATTAAATGATCAGTGAAGAAAAGGGAAAGTTTCTTTGTGGCTTCCTTCTTGAAGGCCAGACATTTTTCATTTTCATGCCCCCCTCCATCCCTCTTTCTTACTCTCTCAATCTCTCTCTCTCACACACACATACGCACACACTTTAAAAAAACTTCCCATGCAAAATACCTTCACACACACATACACAGACACATACTCTCTGTCTCTCTTCCCCTCTCTTTTTGGGAACAGGCAAGGAGAAAAGTTGAGTTCCAGCCATCCTAGTGAGGGGAGATTGACTGCATAAAAGAAAGCTCACCACTTTGCAAGGGGTTGTGGGGTGGAGATGGAAGGGGGAGAGAAAAGAGTGTTTTCAAGCAAAATTGACCATCCTTTGATAGATTTAACCGCTTGTCGGCTGCTCCTTTGTCAACCTGGTGGGGGGGGGGGAGACAGTGTGCCTTGAAGAGGGGCTGCAACATTTTCATTTGTCACAAAAACACAATGCACTCGAGATGGTTACAATTACATTTATTGAGCTCAGCTCCAATTATTTCATCATTTCAGTGGAGAAAATCCCTCTGTCTTTATTCCTGTCCTCCTTGCTGCTGTTGCACCTACTTTTCTGTACTCTTTCCCCCCATTCCACTCCACTTCCCACTTCCTTACTTGTTTTCTTGAACTTTTGTATTGACTCAAAGAGATTTAACAAACATAATTAGCCCTAAAAAGATGTGTTCCCATTTAACTCATGAACTCACAAGCCATCTATCATTCTTACTCCTTGTTAGTGGTGCTGCTCTTCACACCTCCCTGCCTGCCCAGTTTAGCATCTCTTAACATGATGGGGGTGAGCTCCCATCACTAGTCCCAGCGTCTGCCAACCTAGCAGTTCGAAAGCATACAAATGCAAGTAGATAAATAGGTACCACTTCAGTGGGAAGGTAAACAATGTTCTGTGCAATCATACTGGCCACAGAATCACACAGTAGTCTCTGACAACGCTGGCTCTTTGGCTTAGTAATGGAGATGAGCACCGGTCCCTATGGTCAGACACGACTTGACAGCCTTGTCAACGGGGAATACCTTTACCTTTACCTTTAATTGAGCACAGCCTTTCTCCCATCCCATCAAGGAGCCAACAGATACATCCATGCTCCCTAATGGAAGTTTAACCAAGAGCAGGGTTGGGAATCCTCCTTGCCCAGGAAAGGAAGTATTTCAATTTCTTCTTCTCCTTTCTGATTGGCAAAGCAAGTAAGAACATAAAAACCATTTTCAAAGAGGTAGCATTTTTAACCTGCTGCAGCAAAAGAAGAAAGAATAACTGTGGAACCTTTGAGAGAAAGGGAGAGAAGTGGACAGCATGACATCTCTGTGGATCATGACCACCTTCCTTACATACAGGGGGTATCATCTTATCTATCTATCTATCTATCTATCTATCTAGAGAACTAGCATGGTGCAGTGGTTTGAGTGTTGGACTACAATTCTGGAGACCAAGGTTTGATTCCCAGCTCGTCCGTGAAACCCACTGGATGACCTTGGGCAAGTCACATGCTCTCACCCTCAGGGGAAGGCAATGGCAACCCTCTTCTGAATAAATCTTGCCAAGAAAACCCCATGATAGGTTCATGTTAGGGTTGCTATAAGTTGAAAATGATTTGAAGACACACAACATCAACAATATCTGTCTGTCTGTCTGTCTGTCTGTCTCCTGCTTTCCTCCCAGCACAGGATTCAAGATGGCCATCTTATGGTTGGAGAGCCAGCGTGGTATAATGGTTTTAAAAGGTGCTGGGCTAAAACTTCAGGGGACCAGAGTTCAAATCCTCCCTCAGCCATGGAAACAGGCTGGGTAACCTTGGGCAAGTAACTCTCTCTCTACATACTCTCCAATATTTCATCAGATGAAAACCAGGGCACATGTGGTCAAGCAACAGCAAAATGTGATCAAGATTTATTTATTTATTTGCCAAGGCAAAATTTGTTAGTGAGGAAGAACCCAAGAGTTAGGAACGGTTGCATCACTTTGCTTTTCTCTGAGTCTACAGGGAAGGGAAAGATTCTGCTCCCCTCCTGCTTCCTCTCTCCACCAAGTTAACTATGTCCTAACTACTATCGTACTTTGAAATCACTTTGTACTGATTGAAGTAAGCAAGAAGTGAGAAGAGGGGAGAAAATTTAATATTTTAAAAACAATTGAAAAAACAGGATGAGAGAGGAATAATCAGGAATGTCCTGCCAAACTGGGACAATTGGATGGCATATCTCATCCTTATAGGAAGGCAATGGCAAACCTTTTCTGAATAAATCTTGCCAAGCAAAAACTAGGATAGGGTTGTGATAAATTGGAATCAACCTGAAGGCATATAACAACAATATGATCAGAACTGGAAGGTAGCCCATGAGATTAAAACAATATTAAATACAGAAAGTGATGATTATTATATTATTAACACTGGCCATTAACTTTTAATGGTAACTCAAACATCTGGGGAACAAGTAAGACAGTTAACACAGACTATGTTATTTGACTTAAGCTTCTGCTAAGCAGTTTATCAGGCTATTTGTGATATTCCTTCCCATTACAAAGCAATAAGGTGTTCTGTTTCCAAATGAATGTCTCTGTTGTTCAGTCATGCTGAAACAACAGAAAGTCCTGTTGCTTCTTGAATACTTATTAGCATTGACAATGCATAAAAACCCATCAACCTGATTCAGATCTTTTGTTTTCCACGATGGCCAAACACCCACTGTGATTGTTATTCTCTGGGGCTGAGAAAGTGTGACTTGCCCAAGGTCACCCAGTAGGTTCCCATGGCGAAGCTGGAATTCGAGCCTTGAGGCAAGGTCATAGGACGTTATCACACGTGGGCCAATTTCGTTATTAAAGAGATAATAAAGTGGAAATGAAGCATCCCGAAAAGAAAGTGAAAATAGAGCTTAATTACGCAAAAGCTTTTCACATGTAATTACAGTAATAACGGAATTAAGTTAAAAGCAAAAAAAAAGACGTTTTTAACTTTCATACACAAGTGAAAAGAACCCGTACATGTACTGGAAATGGGTGTGTTTTGTGACAAGACTCCTCCTTTTCCAGGGCAGGTCCTGCATTTCCCAGGAGGAAATGTCAGACTGTCCTACATTTGGGGTCATGTCCTCTTGCACAGGTCCTAACCTCCTTCCGTTGGGGTTAGGATCTCTCAAGAGAGCAGAGAAGGAGGAGGAAGCTGGAAAGGCAAGGCAAGGCAAGGCAAGGCAAGGGAGGGATTGAGAGGGGGAAACTGGAGGTAGCTCCCATGCCCCCCCATAAGCCTTTCCCCTTTGTAGGACCTGCAAGGCAGAACTTCATGGTGAGATGGATCTCCAAGTTGCTCCACAAGCACACCCCACACTTGCACACACATCCACCCACAGCTGCTGCGAGGGAAGCTTCTTTCCCCTCCTTTTCCCTCTATACCAAATGTCAAACTTCTCCTCCGTCCCAAACTTTTTTCTCCTGGGCTGCCTTCCCTTCCCTTCCCTTCCCTTCCCTGCATAGCACTGAGAAGGAGCTCAGGACTCTCCCTCCCTGGAGTCCCCCCCTCCTCCTCCTCTTGGCCCTCCTCCAGGTTTTAAAAGAGAATTGTCTGTGCGTATTTGCTTTTCACATTACAGTAAATGCGAAATTACTGTAATTTCGCAAATGCATTTCCTCTAAACTCCCAAAATTAAAAAGATCTCGGATAATACCACTTTCTGTCCAGTTTCTGACCAGTTCCTGTGTGACGTTGTGTGAAATCGTGAGGCACAAATTCAGTTTTTGTTTGGGATTTGTGTGGATTAACCAACAGATTTCCCCCGTGTGATAACGTCCATAGTTTAACAATCAAACCACTATACCATGCTGGCTCTACATTTTTTCCAGATATAATAGTACAGAGATTTCTTGGAAAATTCAATGTTCTCTGCCTAAGAAAGGGCTTCACATAGTCTGATTCTCAAGGGAAACTACATTTTGTTGCTAATAGAACTGAAATTTTGTTGTTGTTGTTAACTGCCTTGAGTCAACCTCAACTCATGGCAATCCTGTGGATGAGACATCTCCAAGACCCTCTTGTCATCCACTGCTCTACTCAGGTCCTGCAGGCCCAAGCCCATGACCTCCCTGATCAAGTCCATTCATCTGGCATATGGTCTTTCTCATTTCTACTGCCTTCTACCTTTCCCAGCATCATTGCTTTTCTAGTGTTTCATACCTTCTCACAATATGGCCAAACTACAGCAGCCTCAGTTTAATCATCTTGGCTTCCAGGGATAGTTTGGGCTTGATCTGTTGTAGAACCCATTTGTTTGTCTTTTTTGGCTATCCATGGTATCCTCAGCATTCTTCTCCTTGTTTGTCTTTTTTGGCTGTCCACAGTAGCCTCAGCACACTTCTCCAGCACCATATCTCAAATTAGTTGATTTTCTTTCTATCTGCTTTCTTCACTACCCAGCTCTCACATCTATATATGGTGATGGGGAATATAATGGCTTGAACAATCTTCAGTTTGGGGTGCAGAGTTATACCTTTACATTTTAGAATCCTGTCCAGTTGCTTCATAGCTGCTTGTCTTTTACTGCTTGCACTTCGTCCCTAGTCCTCTTGTGGCCAAGAAAGGGAGTGACCTCTGCCTGCATTGAGATCCCTCCAGACCATCTTAACTGACAACAGAAGTAACATTTAAGACAAAATGTAGGCCTGCAACTCTAGCATCACTTTTCTTCTCCTGTATAATTTTTAACATTTGTGACTGATGAAAAAACTAATGGAGCTTTGAAAGCTTGCATGATCTAAACATTCTGCAGCAAGACACTTCCTATTTGCACACAATGGTCTGTTTTTGAAAATGCCTGTCTGCCTATTTTTCTTTTCTCATTTTCCTTCTTCTCTTTTTCTATATTTCTTTCTTTTCCTACAGCCTTTAAGTCTAAAAGGCTCCCCAATATGACTTAGGTAAATTAGGGTTGTTTCCATTCCTGCAACACACAGGATCACTCTCCCCCATCTAGTTCTAATCTAGCTGTTCCCATTGTTTTTCACTCCCACTCAGTCCCCCGTTTGGGTGGTGTCCCCAGCCCTGATGTCACCCAGTGTGGAGGGCCTGCTGAGGTAGCTGCCAGGGGGGGAAAGGTGCTGGCCTTCTCATGAAGAGGCCGGTGCCAGCTCAGTGATGGCAGGAGGGGACTGTTCAGCCCTTCTCACCCCACAGCTGAAGGAGGGACTAATTGGGTATCACCCTTCACCCCTCTTCTGGGATGTCACCTGGTGTGGTCCACACTCTCTGAACCCCCCTAGTGACACCACTGGGTAGCTGCCTGACTGAGTTGTCCAGCACCATCTTCCCTCCTTTTGTTCATTATTTTCACTCTGCAAGGACAGAGGGAGGGGTCAAGTGCAGCAAAGTGATCTCCAATTGATGGCAGTAGGTCAGTTAAAAATCTTAGACATATAGCTTTTTATTTAAAAAGGCAATGTGTAAAGAGATCCTTAGAAGCAAGAAAGGGTTAGTCTTTGTGTCCTCTTCTAGTAGCTTGTTGTAGCTGTTGTGAGGTGATTGTCACCAGTTACCCAGAGTACCTCTGATGCATTCAGCCACATCACTGCCAGTCAGAGAGAAACATGGATTCCCATTAGTGATGAAGGTTGCCATCAGCATGAAGCTGTTCCCATTTGTTTAGAAACTTCATGACCTCAGACCCTAGGCCCTGCTTTTTCCTCAGAGACCCACCCAATTGATAGATGTGGGAACTGTGACAGCAGTCATGGACAGGAGATGACCTCCTCACTTTTATACAGCACCTCCTTGTCCAGCGGGGTTGTGTCAAGTGAAAAGGTTAACCCAAAGGCAGGGTTTCAACAGCTCCAGGTCAACCCCAAGACCTTCCAGAAGGCACAGAGAGTCGTCTGTCAAAGAGGCACCCATAAATCCCAGTAAAGATTAAGTGCTTGAGCCCTTTTTCTTGCTAGAGTTGAGTTGAGAGGTCAATGTAATGTCAGCAAAACTGAAGCAGCAATATTCAATGGAAGTTAGATTTGTGCCCCCGGGAACTTTTCCAGATAAACGAGATAAAAGAGAGAAGGCCTTTAGACAGAGGGATGTCTTGTCTAAAATAGTTTACATTCATGGGAGGGAGGGGAGGTTTGCCTCTTTCCAAAACATTCAATTATGCTTCCTGGACTTTTGAATTTTCTTTCTTTATCTCTAGCTTTTATAAAATACCTCTCTGACAATGTCATTTGTGACATTGGCTAGAATTCTACATTATGTATCTATAACGAAGTAGCAAATCATCAGAAACACATGATATTCCAATCAAACTGCTGCAATCCATGTTGACAGAGTCAATCCTAGTGCTAACCAACATATGTCAACAGATATGGAAAACAAAATGATGGCCAACAGATTGAAAATGATCAATATACATTCTCATCCACAAAAAAGGAGACACAAAGACTACAGCAACTATAGGACCATAGCACTAATCTCCCATGCAAGCAAAATCATGCTCAAAACTCTGTAACATGGACTTCAACCATACATAGAAAGAGAAATCCCAGAGGTCAAGTGGGGTATAGGAAAGGAAGAAGCACAAGGGAGCACAATGCAAACATATGATGGCTAATGGAGCGCACAAGGAAATTCCAAAAGAAAATCATAATGTGCTTTATAGATTACTGCAAAGCTTTTGACTGCATACATAAATCATGAAAGGCTATGGAACCCCCTTAAAGACATGGGAGTGCCAACACATCTGATAGTCCTGATGAGAAATCTGTACAAGAGGCCACTGTCAGAACAAAACACAGAGAAACAGAATGGTTCCCAATTTGCAAAAAAGTTAGACAAGGATGCATCTTATCACCCTATCTGTTTAACTTATATGCAGAACATATTGTAAAGAAAGCAGACTTGGACACAGAAGAAGGAGGAGTGAAAATAGGAGGAAGGAATATCAACAATCTGAGATATGCAGATGACACCATAATACTAGTGGAAAACCTTCCAGACCTGGAACAACTACTAAGGAAGATCAAAGAAGAAAGTGCAAAGGCAGGACTGCTATTGAACATAAAGAAAACAAAAATAATGACCACAGAGATTCTAGACAAATTCAACCTAGACAGTGAAGAAATACAAATTTTAAAAGAGTTCTCATACCTAGGATCAAACATTGATAGAAATGGGGACTACAGTCAGGAAATGAGAAGAAGATTAAGAATGGGGAGGGCAGCTATGAAAGAACTAGAAAAGATTCTAAAATGCAAAAGATATACAACTGAACACAAAAGTGAGACTCATACAAGCCATCATTTTCCCTATCAGCATGTATGGATGTGAAAGCTAGACATTTAAGAAAGAAGATAGGAAGAAAATCAGTTCATTCAAGATGTGGTGCTAGAGAAGAGTACTGAGGATCCTGTGAACAGTCAAAAAGACAAACAAATGGGTACTAGAGCAAATCAAGCCAGAAATATCCCTGGAAGCCAAGATGAGAAAACTGAGGCTGTTGTACTTCAGACACACCATAAGAAGGCACAACAATAATGCTAGGAAATGTGAAGTCGAAGGATTTCACAGCTGGCACCCATGGGTTTTTGTGGGCTTTCCAGGCTGTGAGGCCTGTTCTAGAATTTCTTCCTGAGGTTTTGCCTGCATCTGTGGCTGGCATCTTCAGAGAATGGTGGCATGGAAGTGAGTAGGATATAGATATACTCTGTAGCCCTTGATTGAGAGGATGTGATTTGCATATTAATCTGTGTATTTTTCTGTTATTGAACGGCAAGGCCTCAGAGTGGGAGCATATGCAAGAAGGATTAGTGTCTAATTAGTGGTCCATTGTCTGCTGAGAAAACCCCTGCCCCTGGGTGAAGTTCATTTGCATGTGCTGAGTCTTGATTTTGGTGTTTTTCAGGACTGGTAGCCAAACTTTGTTTATTTTCAGAGTTTCTTCTTTCCTGTTGAAGTTGTTCAGGTGTTTGTGGATTTCAATGGCTTCCCTCTGGATTCTGACCTGATAGTTTTTGGCATAGTTCAGAATTTCAGTGTTTTCAAATGCCAAGGTTGATATGCTGGGAAAGGTGGAGGGAAATAGCATGAGAGGAGGACTGCATGCTAGATGGATGAACTCTATTAAGAGGTCATGAGTATGAGTTTGCAAGAACTAAACAAGCAATGGAGACAGGGGGTCTTGGAGATGTCTCATCTACAGGGTGGCAATGGGTCGAAATCGACTCGAGGGCAGTTAACAACAACAAAAACTAAGTAGCATTTCCCGGCTCAACTCTCCCAAGCCCATTTTGCCAGGAAGCTAGCATCTCTGGCCCAACTCTCCAAAGCCTTTCCCATCAAGAAGCCACTGGATTAAGTGAAGGAGATCCATTCAGCTGGCAATCGAGGCACAAGGAGAAGAGTGTGAGACTGCAACAGGGTCTTGCAATGAGGTTTTGCTTCTGTTTTCTTCTCATAGACTCTCTGGCTGGCAGGGTGAGGGGAGAAACATTATCTTCCTGCACCCCAGTCACCAGCTGAATGGACCTCCTTCCTCTAGCCTGGTAAAGCAAGTTTGGGAGTACATTCATGATTCAGTGATAGTGAATATGGATTAATTAGAGAGCTGTAACTTCCAATTTTACATAGTAAATGCAATTCTGAAGTCCAGCCCACATACGAAAAAGCATGTACACAGTATTTTAACCAATTGCTTGTTTAAGAAGTTTGTCTTGTCTGAAAAGAATTTGGATTATGATGACTATTGGTTTTGAAATCATTAGGAGAAAGTGTTCTGAAAGTATCTTTCACACATAAGCACAATTTTTTAAAATGTATTAAATGCAAAGTAAATCACACTAGAATTTCTGTTAGTTCTTTCATAAATTTATTCTAATATTTGTCTTCATTTCATTTTTTAAAAATGTACAAAAAGTTATGTATGAGTGTATTTGAATAAGGGGTTTAAATGGTTGTTGTTTGTTGTTGTGTGCCTTCTAGTCATTTCCAACTTATGGTGACCCCAAGGTGAATGTAACATGAGTTGTTCATGGCAAGATTTGTTCAGAGAGGGATTTCTCTTTACCTTCCTCTGAGGCTGAGAGTATATGACTCTTGCCCAAGGTCACAATGGGGTTTGAATAAGGGGTTTAAATGGTTGTTGTTTGTTGTTGTATGCCTTCTAGTCATTTCCAACTTATGATGACCCCAAGGTGCCTACCCCATACATTCATAATTTTTCCACTTTCTTGCACCCCTAACTTGTACATAGATGGAGGACAGAGTTTATGTTTAAATTGCAATATGCACAGCCTAAATATATTTACATGTAGATAGTTTCATGTGATTCAAGTGAAAATCTGGTAAGATGTGATGTGAAGAAAATTTAAAAATAATATATTATTTATTTATTTATTTATTTATTTTTAAAAAAATGATTAAAAAAGACAACAAATAAAAAAACCAGACAAACATACTCCACACATAACATATAACAAACTATATAAAACAAAAATAAAGACTTCCTTGTCTTTTATGTCTTGTTATCCCACCTGTATTTAATAATTTCATATATGCATTTATTTATTGTGTCGTCATGCTTATTTCACTATTCTTCTATTATTTCTATATAGGTTTTTTTCTATAACCTATCATTTTTTCCAGAGTTCTCTAAGTTAATCTAGCCCTAATACATAATTTGGTCCCCATTCTTGTCACCAATAGTCTATCACTAATTTCCAATCTTTTTAAAATATATCTGTTCCTTTTTTCTTTATCAGGCCTGTTAAATTATCCATCTCCATAAGGTCATATATTTTCCTAAACCAATCTGTAATAGCAGGAATTTCATTAGATTTCCATTTAGCTGTGTAATTAATTCTTGCTGCCATAATCAAATAAAAAAACAACTTTCCATGATCTTTTACTAGTTTTTCTTCTGTTATTATCCCCAATAAATACATCTTTGGATTTAATTTTATTTGTATATTTAATATTTTTGTAAATTCTTTGTGTATATTTCCCCAACACTTTTTCACTTCTTTACATTTCTACCATATATGTTAGAAAGTACCTACCTTCTTTCTGCATTCCCAACATAAATTTCTTTGTTTTTTTCTCATTTTGACTAATTTATATGGGGTAATATACCAACGGAATTGCATTTTGTAAAAATTTTCTTTGATATCATAATGTAAAGTATATTTTAATCTTTTCGTCTAACATTTCTCCCATTGTCCAAATTCTATATTTTGCCCAAAATCTTGTGCCCACTTTATCATGTGTGTTTTGACCACCTCCTTTTCCATTTCAGTTTTTAATAACAATTTATAGAATTTAAATATTTTATGATTATCTTCAGACTGAATTATGTCTTTGAATTCTTTATTCTTTACTCCTATGGATTTAGTTTTCTTATCTAGTAAATAGTGTTCCCTTATCTGTCGATAAGCGAACCAATAACATGTATATCCTTGTAGTAGTTGCTCCTGTGGTTTAATTGCCATATTTGTTCCCTCATTGACTATTAAATCATTATAGGTCAACCATTTACCCTTTCCTATTTTATCGTTTCTCAAAAAAAGCTTCATTTGTTGAGGTCCATTTAAGGATGTTATCCTCCCACTTATTTTTTACTTTTTGCCAAATTCTTAATAAAGCTCATCTTAAGTAATGGTCATTAAAATCTTTATGTGCTTTAATTTTTCCATAAATCAAATATCCATGCCATCCATAAACATTATCATACCCTTCCAATTTTAAATTTCTCTCTTTTTCTAATCTTATCCAGTCTAATAACCAATTAAGCCCACACGCATAATAGTAAATTTTCAGATCTGGTAGGCCCATTCTCTCTCTAGATACCTCATCTTGCATTCATTTCATTCTTACTCTCGGTTTCCTTCCTGACCAAATAAAATTTGATAAGTCTTTTTTGCCATTTTTGGAATGGTATGTCATTAATTATAATAGGAATATTTTGAAACAAGAAAAGCATTTTTAGTAAAACACTCATTTTTATAGTTGTAATTTTACTCATCCAGGATAAATTCAGATTTTTCCATCTATCTAAATCTTTTAAAATTTCATTCCAAATTTTCTCATAATTATTCCTAAACAGGTCTGAGTTCTTTATTGTGAAATTTATCCCCAAATACTTTACTATTTTTCCTCTTGAAAACTTTATTTCTCTCTTTGGTTTTTCCTTTCTTCTTTTGTTAAATTCATCAATAACATTGCTGTTTTTTCTCTATTTATCCTAAGTCCTGATACTTCACCAATTTTTTTAAATATTTGTAAAAGTTTCTCTATACTCTCTAATGGATTTGATAATGAGACCATCAGGTCATCTGCAAAAGCTCGTACTTTAAATTCATTTCCTTTAACTTTAACTCCATGAATTATTTTATCTTCCCGATTGTGTTCAATAAAATTTCAAAATTCATTGTAAATAATAATGGGGATAATGGGCACCCCTGTTTTACACCCTTTTGGATTTTAAAGTTTTTAGTGCTTTCTCCATTTATTGGTATATTTGCTTCTTGATCACAATAGATGGATTCTATGCATCTTATAAAATTTTGGCCCATATCTAGTTTCTCTATAAGTTCCAAAATAAAGTTCCAATTTAAGTTGTTGAACACTTTTTGGATATATATAAAAAAAAAATAATGCCAGTTTCTTATCTACATTTTTGTTATGATATTCTATTAAATTCATCAAATTTCTGTTATTATCTTTAATCATCCTACTAGATAGAAACTCCATTTGGTCTTCGTGTATCCAGGTGTTCAGCCACTTCTGCAGTCTATTGTCTATTATATTCACAAATATTTTATAGTCGCAATTCAACAATGATATGGGCCTGTAATTTTGGGGGTCTAATATGTCTCTATTTTGTTAAGGGATCAACGTTATATTTGCCTGCAATCATGATTTGGGTATTTTACCATCTAATACTTCATTCATGGTTTCCATTAAAGGTATTGCTAATTGATGGGCAAAACATTTATAATATTCTGGAATAAAACCTTCTGGACCTGGTGACTTACCTGATTTTATTGTACTTATTACATCTAGCACCTCTTGTAGTTCAATTTTTTAATTCAAATTTTCTTTTTGACCTTCTAGCATTCTAATCAATTTTTGTTGTTTTAAATATCTCCTTATTTTCTCTGTTTTGTTCTGTTCCTCTTTGTATAAATTTGAATAATAGTTTAGGAAGATTCTTTTAATTTCTTCCTGTTTTGAGTGTATTTTATTTCCTTCCCTTAATTCTATTATAGTTCTATTCCCTTGCTCTTTTCTTAATTTAAATGCTAATATTCTCCCAGGTTTATTTGAAAATATATTTTTTTCTGCTTTAGATATTTTTTTTGTTTTCTATCTCTTCCATTGTTATTATTGATATTTGTTTTCGCAGACAATGTAGTTCTTCTTTTAGTTTTCTATCCTGGGGTTTTACTTTCAATTGACCTTCTATTAATTTAATTTCCTATTCTAATTTCTTTATTCAGGCTTCTTTCATCTTTTT
The DNA here is from genome assembly GCA_026167975.1 of Phrynosoma blainvillii. NCBI lineage: Eukaryota > Metazoa > Chordata > Lepidosauria > Squamata > Phrynosomatidae > Phrynosoma > Phrynosoma blainvillii. The sequence goes on along the minus strand of JANUYF010000006.1, from coordinate 14,509,748 downwards.
AATTTCCAAGCTTTTCTTAAAAAATATCCCTTCATAAAAGCTTTGGAGGTATCCCATACCATATTTAATGAAACTTCATTTTCTAAGTTTTCCTGAAAAAAATAATTTAAGTAGATCTCGGGCTTCTTTAACAATATTATCATTTTCCAGGAGTTTATCATTTAACCTCCATCAAAATTCTCTCTGCTCATTTTTCATATTCATTACAATTGGGTTATGGGTCAGACCAGATTCCAGGAAGGACTTCTACTTTAGTTATTCTTTTACATAATAATGTTGAAACCATAAACATGTCGATCCTGGACCAAGAATTATGACAATGTAAAAAGAAGGTATATTCTTTTATATTATTGTATAGGACTCTCCATATATCTTTCAATGCTAATCTGTCACTTAATTAAAAAAAGCTTTTTGGTAATTTCCCTTGATTTAATTTAACATTTTTCAACGGGGATCTCTCTATTTGTGGGTCTATTACCCCATTCCAGTCCACCATAATAATGATCAAATCATGATTCTAGTTCTCCAGTTTATTAGCCAGTTGTTCATAAAAAAATTCCTTTATTAACCAAGGGTCCGTATAACACAACTATTAATATTTTCTCCCCCTTCAAATTAACTTCTACAATTACATAGTGGCCATTTGGATCTGTAAATAGCATTTTTGATTCTATTTTAGGGTTAATATACATAACCATTCCCTTTTTTTATTTTTGGCAGTGATATACATTCTTTTCCCAATTTCTGATTCTTTAAATATTTTAGATCTTTTAATCTGTGTCTCCTGTAAATAAATAATATCTACCTTTAATTTTTGGAGATAGTGATAAATCTTTTTCCTTTTCTGTGACTTGTTCAGACCTTTTACATTCCAAGATAAGGCCTTTATATTATCCATCAAGAGTCTTGTACCTTTTATCTATATATTCAACAAAGAGCTATCCTATATAACAGGGGTAGGCAACCTGTCCCCTTTAAGGGCCAAGGGACTTCATCTCCCAGAATCCCAGGAGCTATTGGCCAACATGGGACTATTGGCCAACATGGCTGAGACTTCTGGTAAGTCCCTCTGCCCTTAAAGGGGAAAGGTTGCCTACCCCTGCTATATAACATCTATTTCTCTATCTTCCAGTGATTCTCCTTCTCTACTGTCTTCATTATCGTTAAGGTCATCTGGATCTTCATCCTCTGACTGTACTAGTTCACTTCTATATCTCCAATTCACTGATTCTTGTTCCTCCTGTTTTTCACCTTCTCTAAGTTCTTCTATATCTTCTCTTCTATATCTCTCTTTATTTCCTTGTCTTTCTCCTTCCTTTTCATTTCTTTGTTTTGAAAGATTTTCTCCTTTGTTATTTCCTTTATCTCTGCTCTTTCTTCATCTCTCTTCTTGGTCCCAAAATCTCCTGGCCTCCTCTACTGTTCTTATCACCACCCTTCTCTTCCTAAACCAAAAAGTTAATCCCTCCAGTTGACCCCACCTGTACAGTATATTTTCTTGCCTAAGAAAAGCTGTCAGAAATGTGTAATCTTTTCTTTTTTCCAAAAGTCTTGCTGGAATGTCTGTGAGAATCTGTACTTGTTTCCCGTCTATCTCAAAGGGTGATTCGTTGTGGGTGCTCAAGAGTAAGTCATGTATCTGTTTTCCAACAAAGTAGATTACTATATCTATACTATATAATTAAGTCTGAATGCCCTGTCTATTTTATATTGGAATTGATGGCCATCTTTGTTGAGGAATTCTGCCAGTTTAGGGATAACCACATCCAATAAATTTTCATTTTTACATTTTGGGACCCCTCTTATTTTTACACATTTTCCCCTTAATTTCTGATCCCACATGGCTTTTTCATCTAAATCATGTTCTTTTCCTTTCCTAATATCTTCTAGTTCCTCGCCTAGTCTGTCACTCCTAAATTCCAAGTTATCAACCCTCTGATTTACTGTAGACAATTCACCCATTATTTTCTCTATTGTTTGGTTTCACCCCTGTAACTCTGTCCTTATTTCTTGCCGTATCTCTGTCTTAAAATCTTTCATTTCTTGTCTTATTTCCAATCTTAATATTTTTATCTCCTCCGAAATAGTCACATTAGGGTCTATCGCTTTAGGTTGCTCTATAGATGGTCTCCTTGGGAGCTGCGACTGACTTTGAGTCTTAGCTAGTTGATTTCTCGACATCATAATCTATTACTCTCAATTGTTCTCCTGTCTCCTATTATTTCTAGGCAAGGAATTATTATTGTCACAGTTTTAAAATAAAAATAAATACAAGATCTGGTCCAAATTTTTGTAAGCCCCTGGGGCAATCCCTTACCTCCCACCTTCTTTGTCTAGTATTTCCAATATATCGCACTTACAATTTTCCAGTATATTCCACTTAGAATTCTCTATATTAAACAAGATAGAATACAATCCAAATCAGTCTTTTGTTTCTTTAAATTAGTTTTTTTATTCTTAATCCTCTTATATTTTCTCTCTTCTTTCTATTCCCTATCTATAAGAAAAAACAAGACCAAATTAAACTTTATGACAGCTATAGTCTCTTTTTTAGTAGCAATATCTACCTCCTTTCATTTCACCTAATAAGGATCAGATCTCTCAGTCCTCAGCAAGTTATTCTGTCATGAGTGTTTTTTTCCCTCCTTCTATCACCTTTAGAGGTCTTCCTCTGTCTTCTATAGCCTTTTCTGACCTCTCTATCCTCTGTTCTCTATTGTCCCTTATGGCTATTTCTTCTGGTCATTGGCTCCAATTGTTTTCTGGACTCAACGCAGTCTTGTCCATCTTACCCACAGCCCTCTGCAGTCAATCAGAGAAAGCCCCACCTTCACTTTCCTCTGTGACTCCTCCTCCTAATTTCTCCACTCTCAAGCCTCCGCCTTCTTCCAAACATTCCGTTCCAAGGACACGCTGCCACCTCCAACACACAATATCTCTCATTCTCCTCTCAGGTGAGTTAACTCCTCCTTTGCTGGCTCACTATTATATGCTTCTCATGGACTTCTCTCTCTTTTTATTTTTATTTTTTTAATTCAGTAGCTTGAGTTAGTAATGGCCACAATAGTCTTGGCGGCTGCAGATTGGAGTTAAGGGAACAATAGAAAAAGTCCTATCTTTTTTGTTAAGTCTGCAATATAGAGCCTTTTAATTTTTTAATATCTTTGAAGACTTCAAACGTTGTGTTTTCACCGTATTAGTCCATCCTTAATATGTTTGAAGTCAAGAAAGTGGGAAATCTTTTCAGCATTTTAAAGGGCTGCAGGCAAATGCCACAGCCTGTTTCTGCCCAAAAGCAGAGGTTTGGGGAGTAGTAGTGTCACACACACTATTAGGGTATCACCTGGTGTAGTCCACACACCCCACATCCTCCTAGTGACACTCCTGGGTGTAATAATGAAAGCAAGAAGGACAGTGGCTAAGTTTCTACTGTGTCAGGTGACAAGGGAAAGGTGAATATATGAATAGGTGACTTGTTTCTTTCCTTTCTTGCTGCCATCTAGTCTTCTCATCTTCCTCCTGGAATAGAATGTGTCTCACAGTTTCTACCTTCTCTAACTCAGGGAATAACTGTGTAGAGGAATCCTTAGATTATTAAAGTTCAATGCAGAAATTGCAAAGGCTGGCTTACAGCTGAACATCAAGAAAACAAAAAGTATGACCAAGACAATACTTTAAAATAAAAATTTAAAGTAGACAACAAAGAGATAGACATATCCATGATTTTCCATACTTGGGCACAGTCATCAATCAGAGTGGAGACTGCAATCAAGAAATCAGAAGAAGAGTAGGATTTGGAAGGGCAGGTATGAATGAAACAGACAAGATCCTGAAGAATATAAAAAGATATATAATTAAATTCTAAAGTTAGATTTGTCCATACTATAGTATTTCCCATTTCTATGTATGGTTTTAAGAGCCACACAATTAAAAAAGCTGATAACAAAAAAATCATTCATTTGAGATGTGGTGCTGGAGAAGAGTTCTGAGAATACCCTGGTCCACTAAAAAGACCAATGGATGTGTCCTAGAGCAAATCAGGTCAAGAAGGATATTAACAAGCTGGAACATGTCCAGAGAATGGCGGTCAAGAGGAACAATTTAACAAATTGTGTATGTTTAATCTGGAGAAGACTTAGAGATGATACAATGTTGTTGTTGGAAAGAGATCTTGTAGCACTTTTGAGACTAACTGAAAGAGCTTATCAGATGTTTAAGTAGTTTCCTGGAGAATGCATCTGAGGAAGAAGTCTCAAGTCTACAAAAGTTGGTCAGGCTACCAGCTGCTTTCTTTCAGTTAGTCTCAAAGGTGGTACAAGATTTCTTTCCATACTGGAATTTATTAATGCTTGAACCTAGGTACGGAAACTCTTTAACTATTTCAATTTCTTCACTGTCTAGGTTGAATTTATGTATTTCTTCCATGGTCATTATTTTTGTTTTCTTGATGTTCAGCATTAAGCCTGCCTTTGTACTTTCATCTTTGAGTTACCTTAATAATTGCTCCAAGTCTGTAATGTTTTTTGCTACTAATGTGGTTTTGTCCACATATCTAAGATTGTTGATGTTCCTTCCTCCTATCTTCACTCCTCCTTCATCTGAGTCTGAATCTGCTCTTCTTATGGTTTTTTCTGCATGCAAGTTGAACAAATAGGATGATAAAATCCAGCCTAGCCTGACCAACTAGGAACCATTCTGTTTCTCCAAATTCTCTTCTAACAGTAGCTTCCTGTCCTAAGTACAGATTTCTAATCAGGACTATCAGATGTAGTGGCCCTCCCTTGACCTTAAGAACCATCCAAAGCTTTACATGATCTATACAGTCAAATGCTTTGCTTTAGCACATGGTAATTTTTTTTCTGGAATTCCTTTGTATGCTCCATTAACCATTAGCCATCGTATGTTTGCAATGTAGTCCCTAGTGCCTCTTCCTTTCCCGAACCCTGCTTGCACCTCTGAGATTTCTCTCTCCATGTATGGTTAGAGTCTATTCTGCAGAAGTTTGAGCATAATTTTGCTTGCATGGGAGATTAATTCTATGGATACAATAGCCATCTTTAAATATGGATATAAATATGGATTTAAGCCAACTTTAAATATGGAGCAATGGATTCAAACTACAGGAAAACAGATTCCATCTTAACATTAGGAAGAACCTCCTGAGAGTAAGAGCTATTCAACAGTGAAATATGCTACCTCAGAGCATGTTGTGGTCTCCTAAGCAGAGGCTGGATGGACATCTGTTGGGGGTGCTTTGATTCTGTGTTTCTGCATGGCAGGGGGTTGGACTGGATGGCCCTTGTGGTCTCTTCCAACTCTATGATTCCATGATTCTATTATTTTAAATATCTGAAGGGATATAATGTAGAAGAGGAATCAATCTTGTTTTGCTCCTCTAGAAACTAGGAAATGAAGTAATAAATCAAGAAAAAAATTCCACCTAAACATTAACGAACTTATCACTCACCAAATAAGCCAGCTTACCTCTTCCAACTTGGATCCAGGATCCCCCCGGATGTTATCAGACATAAATCACCACCGATTTAGCTGCAATGCTGCCAGCCGAATCCCTCCCGGGTTGAAGCTTCACTCAGCTGGCACTTTTTCAAAGCTGGGGAGCTTTTGACTTCAAAAATTGGCCAGCTCCGCAAGTCTTTGACCTGGGATGGATTCGACCAGCAGCATTGTGGTTAAATTGGTGGTGATTTATGTCTGATAACATCTGAGGGTATCCTGGATCCAGGATTGAAGCTGGAAGAGCCAAGTTGGCTTATTTGGCGAGCAATAAGCTTTGAGGAAGAAACAATAATGACAATAACACCAATATCAGTTTACTCCATGCATCTGAGGAAGTGCACCAAGTCTTTCAAAAGTGGTGCAAGATCCCTTTGCTTAAAAATAATAATTTGACAGTGGAATAAACTGTCTCAAATAGTGATAGATTCCCTTTATTTGGGGGTCTTTAAACAGACCTTGGATGGGCATATTTCAGGAAACTCCTTTGGGTTTTTTTAAAGCACAGGCTGGATGGCCATCTGTTGGGACATGTATTCCTGCATGATAGGGGGCTGGATTAGATGACCCTCATGGTCCCTTCCAGCTCTATGATTCTATGATTCTGAGAGCTGAAAAATGGGCTTCTCAGAGGCAGCTATCTATATCAGGGGTAAGGGCCGAGAGACTTCAGCTCCCAGAAGCCTCAGCCATGATGGCCAATAGTCCCATGTTGGCCAATAGCTCCTGGGATTCTGGGAGCTGATGTCCCTCGGCCCTTAAAGGGGAAAGGTTGCCTACCCCTGATCTATATAAACAGAATGTTGGCTAGGCAGGCCCTTAGGACATTATCACACGTGGGCCAGTTTCGTTGTTAAAGAGATAATAAAGGGGAAATGAAGCATCCTGAAAAGAAAGCAAAAATAGAGCTTAATTGAGCAAAAGCTTTTCACACGTAATTACAGTAATAATGGAATTAAGTTAAAAGTGAAAAAAGATGTTTTTAACTTTCATACACAAGTGAAAAGAACCCATATATGTACTGGAAATGAGTGTGTTTTGTGACAAGACTCCTCCTTTTCCAGGGCAGGTCCTGCATTTCCCAGGAGGAAATGTCAGACTGTCCTCCATTTGGGGTCATGTCCTCCTGCACAGGTCCTAACCCCCTTTCGTTGGGGTTAGGACCTCTCAAGAGAGCAGAGGAGGAGGAGAAGGCTGGAAAGGCAAGGCAAGCCGAGGCAAGGGAGGGATTGGCATGGCTCACCCTCCCTTTTCTCTCTCTCCTTTCCTGGCATTGGAGGCTGTCAGCTGCTGGGGAGATGGGCAAAGAGGGTAGGATCACAGGCAGAGCTGGCAAGGAAGGAGGAGGATGACGAAAGGGAAGGAAGGAAGGACTGGGTGTTCCCTGGGGAGAGCCAAAGCCTTGGATGATGCCCAGGAGAGGGGGAAATTGGAGGTAGCTCCCATGCCCCCCCCCCATAAGCCTTTCCCCTTTGTAGGACCTGCAGGGCAGAACGTCATGGTGAGATGGATCTCCAAGTTGCTCCACAAGCACACCCCACATTTGCACCCACATCCACCCACAGCTGCTGCGAGGGAAGCCTTCTTTCCCCTCCTTTTCCCTCCATCCCAAATGTCAAACTTCTCCTCCATCCCAAACCTCCCTCTCCTGGGCTGCCTTCCCTTCCCTTCTCTGCATGCCACTAAGGAGGAGCCTGGGACTCTCCCTGCCTGGAGGCCCCTCCTCCTCCTCCTCTTGGCCCTCCTCCAGGTTTTAAAAGAGAATTGTCCATGCATATTTACTTTTCAGATTAAAGTAAATGTGCAATTACTGTAATTTCGCAAATGCTTTCCTCTAAACTCCTTAAATTAAAAAGATCTCAGATAATACCACTTTCTGTCCACTTTCTGTGTGACGTGGTGTGAAATCGTCAGGCGCAAGTGCGGGTTTTTTGGGGGGATTTGTGTGGGATAACCTACACATTTCCCCATGTGATAACGTCCCTAGTCTTATACAGCAGGGCTCTACTTATGCTACTAGACCACAGAAGCACAAATACATTAAAACACTTTCTCAATGTGTATTCTGGGTGCTGTGTGATCCTGTTTGGGATGTAAAACTGTTTTATTTCTTCAAAATATACTTGAGGTAACATTTCTGGAGTATAACCAGTTATTACTGCTCATTTTTGTAGCTGATCTGAAACTCACCAAAGTTTTGTTCCTTTGCCCAACTCAGGCCTCCTGTAATAATTCACAATATGACTGAAAAGAGGTCAATTCCCTGAAGGATTTACTGCTTTTGTGGGAGTTTTACTGCCTTTGCATGCCTTTCACAAAAGCATTTACATTTCTTTGGCCTCCATTTTAGTAGTGGGTGGTTCCTTGGATTTATTTTCTTTTTTACAATCTATGGTTTCCCTTCTGCTCACCTCCTTAGAGCTTCACCTGAATCAATACAAACATTTCACCCAGCAGTTATCATTTGCCCTCAGCATTGTACAGAATTACTCTTCTTTTACATTATGTGAACAAGACTTCACCTGAAGTCTTCACCAGTTCTTCATAAATCTACTGCTTTCATTCCCTCTAGTAGCACACTTTGCTAAAATGTTTTTACAAAAAGATATAGTTTAGGTTTCTCTGTATGGCAAGTAAGGAAGCAAATTTTGACATTCTGAATCTTAGAAATGTTTTCATTTTTGTAATGCCAAAAATACTATTTATTGGCTAAGTTCAGCTGCCTGTTCAGGAATTGTATATTACACTGACAATACAAACTTATCCATGGACTTTTACACACTATATGATTATAGCATTTTGATTCCACTTCAACTGCCAAGTTTCCATCCTATGGAATCCTAGGATTTGCAGTTTAAGGGGGAGAATGTAGAATTCTCATCCAGAGAGCTCTAGTGCTTCACCAAACTACAAACCTTAGGATTGCATTGGATTGGATTCTATAGGATACAGCCATGGCAACATCTTTGTGAACAGGACAGTTGAAGGGCCTAGGAGCACTGGATCAGAGCTGTGGCAACCACACACTTTGGCCCTGATCCGGCTCTTTGCTGCTCCAAAAAGAACTGGCAAATGCCACTCCTTTTTGGAGAGGCAAAAAGCCACCCTTACCACTGTAGCCGCAGCTCTTCTGCACTCCTTTGGAGCACCCTGATGCCGTGCGCCTTATCACCATGGCCACAGCTCTTCTGCGCTCCAAAGGAGCACCCTGATGCCATGTGCCATGTGGTGGGGCACTTAGCATGATGGTGGCATTGGGCAGAGTCGGGGTGGCTGCCGTACAGTCACCCCACCCCAACCCCACCCCGAGGGTGGCCCTTTTGGCCTGTCTGTACAGGCCCTAAGTGAGTTTCTGTACTGGGCTGGACAACTGCAAGGGTTAAGGGGCCATGTCAATCACCAAGGACACCTGGAATATCACTTCCCATTTTGGTCCCTGCATCATCATTTCTTTTAAAAAAAAATCACTGCAAAATGGCAAACAAAGTTTCTGGATAGGTGCTTTGCCATTTTTGCTAAATTTGGCACAGGGGGTGTTGTCATAACTCAAGCCCAAATGGGCCTTGTTTTCAAATAGCCTTGAGTACTGAAGTTACCCTCAGAAGAACCTGGGAAACATTTGGGGATCCAGTCCCAGAGGGCATGCACTAAATGCAGCTGGTTGGCTAAACATCCAGTCCAGGGTTTAAAAGGAAAGGGATCTAAAAAGGCTCCCAAGGTTAGTAATACCCTTTAGGAGGAGGTCTTTAGGAGGCAAAATAAAAAGCCTGAGCACTGAAATGTTGGGGTTTGTGGAGAAGGGCTCAAAAATGGACTTTGAGTTTCTCCTCCACTTCGTGCACAACACTTTTCTCACCCTTGATTTATACCAGGGGTAGGCAACCTTTTTGAGCCGGGGGCTGGGTTGTTGTCCCTCAGACAATTGGGGGGCCAAAGCACCAAAAATAAATAAATAAATAAATAAATAAATAAAAATTAAAATAAAAAATAAAAAAATATGCATGCACACTCTCTCAGCCCCAGAAAAGCCATGGCAAAACCCTGTGGAGATTTTGCCAAGAAAACCCCAAGAACAAGTAATAACAACAATAATCAATATCATCATGGTGGGTGGCGGGGGGCGGCGGTGGAGGTAGGACTGGCCTGGGGCTGATCCAAAGGTCTCGGGGGGGGCGCATCCGGCCCCCGGGCCTTAGGTTGCCTAGCCTTGATTTATACCTTAGCATGCCTTCACTAATTTATTTCTATTATGCTCAATGTGTGAATTTTAAAAATTGATATTTCAAAGGGCATTTTTGTACTTTTCAAAAGCTGGATGACTCCATTCCTCCACCTCAAACAGTTATTGCCAAGAATTTGTAGAATCGTTGAGCTGAAAGAGGGCTATCCAGACCAAACGATGAGCTGTGTACAGTAAACATTACAAAGAACTTCCTGACAGTAAGAGCTCTTTGACAGTGGCACATGCTCCCTTGGAGTGTGGTGGAGTCTCCTTGTTTGGAAGTTTTAAATCAGAAGGTAGGTGGTGGTGATGGTGGTGGTGGACTGGATGGCCCTTGGGGTCTCTTCCAATGCTAGGATTCTATACTTTTGTGAAGGCTCACCACATATACAGAGGGACAACTGAAGGGGGGGAAATAGCCTCTGTTATACAGGAGGCACTAGCTAGACCAGACCTTGTAGGGTCTAATTAATTATTAAGCAACATCACCCGGCTGGGTTAATTAACTATGCATCCTCATGACCTTTGCTGCTGGTGAGCTTCCTGATCCAAAACTCCAAGAACAGATTAATCCTTTGGGCCAGGGGTGAGCACAATGCAGACCTCAGGTCACATGAAGCCCCATCACCCATTTTTATAGGTCTCAGGACCCTAAAACCCTATCCCTCACCCAGACACTCATTACAGAGAAAAATCACATTCCTTGAAACTTCCAGGAAATAGGATCTGTGTTTAAATCATATTCTCAGCACTTTTTAAAAGAGTGAGATATGGGGTTTGAAATGAGAGGCAGGCTTCAAACCACTGTCCTTTTCAATGGGAGGGCATGGGATGAGCCACAGTTGACCTCAAAGGCACAAAATTGTCCCCCTGGCCCTTTGAGGTCACCCATCCTTCTCAGGTATGAACTGCAGTTTTTGCAGTCCAGCACTCTCTGTCTTTCCCCCATTCATCCTGCCCTCACACCCTCCACTCCAGTAGTTTTTCCTTCTATGATCACTGTTCACTGTTACATCTGGATGAGGAAAACTGTCTTGTGGTTGTTTTCCATTCCAGGATTGCAAACTAGACACAAATAAGACTGAGGAATGTACAGTTATGGGCATCCCAATGAAAGCTGTAAAAGGCATTTTGATTCCCTCCCCCAAATTATGTGTTATACATAGATAGACAAAAGGGCAGATAGATGGGAACCATATTCAGTGGTTCAAAAAAGGGGTGAAAATCAACACAGCCAGATGGGAGCATGGTAGACCTGTTTCCTGCCATTATTTTTTTCCATATGTGAAGAGTGGAAGTCTTTCAAAGAGGATGGTGTCCTCTACACTTGGAATCCAGTAGCAGCTGGTGAATCCCATGTCAGTGTGATGATAAATCAAATTACGGTTTACAGTTCATTCCCATGTATGCCTTCTTAGACCTAAGTCCCACTGTTTTCAGCAGGGCTTACTCCCAGATAAGTGTAGATAGGATCTTAAAGGAGCTGCATAAGGTTTCAAGCCTCATTTCCAGAATACGTTCAGCATTTTAGATAGCTGTTCAAAGTAAAATTCAAGAGCTAAATCACTGGCCCACTGACAATGGCCAGAATCCTGTTGGTGACATACACAAGCATCATGTCAAACAATGCCTACATATATATGGACGTTATCACATGGGGAGTTGTGGGGAGAAAGTGGAAATAAACAGGATGAGTAGAAGACTTTAATTTACGGGATTTGTCCCATTCTGCCTCGTCTGATAACTAAATTTGAATTTAAAAGGGGGTTAATTCGAACAAAAACCTGATCTTTTCAAATCCTCAAAAATCCCGAAAATGAAAAGATCAGGTTTTTGTTTGAATTAACCCCTTTTAAATTCGAATTTAGTTATCAGACGAGGCGGAACGGGACAAATCCCGTAAATTAAAGACTTCCCCTCATGCCCGTTTATTTCCACTTTCTCCCTGCGACTCCCCGTGTGATAACGTCCTATGTCTTTTAAGGATTGTTGCTGATGGAGATTCAGCACTGTCATCTGAAACTACCTCACCATTCTTTTCTAACTGATCTGCTGCCACTAGTGGTTGAGGGAGGATGGAGGCAGCAAGACTGGAGGTCCAGGAGGAGGAGGAGGATGTCTTCCTACTGCTAACTTCTGAAGCACCACTTCCTGCTACCTTGATGTCCTTCTCCATGCTATCCAGCCACTAACTGACCTTGGGAGCATGCCAGAAGCAAATCAGAACACAGGGAGGGTTGGTGGAGCACAGTCATATCTAGCAGAGCTTTATGTCAAAGGAATCACCAGCCAGAGCTTGTGAAGTCTATCCACATGATCAGGAGTTTTCAGGGTTCCCAATCACATGGAGTGTCAGGATATGCACCGCTGCAGCCCCCAGTGACATGGAGAGCCTCCATGCACTGTGGAGGTCTCATGTTCAGATGGTCTTTTTCCAAATGAAGAGGATAATGAAGGAGGGAAAGGGCTAGTTAGCATACTCCTCATCCTTTCAAGTTGATTTTAACTATTTTTGTGAATGCCTAAATCAGGGATAGGCAACCTTTCCCCTTTAAGGGCTGAGGGACTTCAGCTCCCAGAAGCCTCAGCCATGTTGGCCAATAGTCCCATGTTGGCCAATAGCTCCTGGGATTCTGGGAGCTGAAGTCCCTAGGCCCTTAAAGGGGAAAGGTTGCCTACCCCTGGCCTAAATACAGCTATAAATGTCTGTTTCAAAAGACAGTTAACATTTGAAGCATCTTCCCTGAAGTGATGCCTTTAAGTCAGCTAATTCCAGCCCTTCTCTTTTCCTTGGCAACTCGTCAATGGTTGTGTGTGTGGTTTGTGCTTCTTCCCTTGCTTTTCACCTGTGAACCCCAGCCCAGTGGGAGCCGCATAGACACACTCCGGCCTAGCAGGCAGGTAGTCGCGGCACAACTGTGAGCAGCATGGGCCTTTTTTCCTGCCAAAGTGACCTTTAAATTGGTCCCTAATCATCCCAACGGGAGGATGAGGCTTTTAAAATGCCTCCTGAGGAGAAGCCATTTTCCCCTCCTGCCACGGAGACCTTTGTTTGGGCCTCCTACTTTTTGCATTCTTGGAAGGCAACAAAGTGGGAAGTGGAGCACAGCGAGGCCTGTAACCTAAAAAAGAAAGAAAAGGAAAAAAAGAAAAGAAAGGGGGGAAAGAAAGAAGGAAAGCATCTCCCAACTTCATGTCCCTCTCCACCCTCCCAACCTCCTCTCTGCAGGTGAGCCATGTTGGGGAGGCCATGGCTTTCTCTGGGTTGGTGTCTCTCCTGAACATAAATCTTGGCATGATCCCTATAGCAACCATTTTACCCTTCCCTCACCCAGCCCCATCTTTTCTTCCCTCCTTCCCATTCTCCCTCAACCTCTTGGCTGCCAAGCCAAACTCCCATGAAAGAAAAGATAGAGTCTGCGGATGTTTCCCCGAGTTAGTTAAAGCAGAAAGGACATCTCATTTGCTGGGCTGGCTCAATAAAAGGGAAGCCCATCAAGGAAAAGAGCAGGTCTCAGGAGGAGGTTTTGTTGTGTCAGGGGGGGAAAAGAGAGGGAGGGAGGGAGGGAGGGAGGAAAAAGAAAAGAAGTGGGGTGAGAGACCAGAGCCGGCTTCTGCTTGACTGCAGCTCAATGGAGGTGGCCCTGGCTCCAATGGAATGGAGGTTTCTCTTTGTAACTCATTCCCAGCTGGCAATGGACAAAAGGGGAGCTGCTCAGAATCCCCCAGTCTGATACTAATCGAGGCCTGCTTTGTTCCATTTATTTTCCCACTCTGTGAGGAATGATTTGGGGGTGGGGAAAGAGATAAAGTGAAGGTGGGAGAAGGGGAGAGGGGGCTGTTTTTCAACATACTCAGTGGAGGAATGCGTGGACTTTAGGAAGAGTTTAAAACTTGCCTCGTCGTGTAATTTCCTTTACTGGTGAGAGTCGTTTGTTTCAAAAGCAGAGCAGTTTGCAAGCTGTTTCCTTCTGGTTAGGAGATCCTGGGAAGTGTAGTCCAAAAAAGGAACTTTCCCATGCTCAGATTTCAAATTATGCAGATGCCTCCCTATTTGCATGAGAGTTTAGTGCAACTCAAATTAACTGTATATCTATACTACACAATTATAGCACATTAATACCACTTTACTTGCCATGGCTGTCTGCTATGGAATCCTGAGATCTGTAGTTTAGTGAGGTAATTAGAATTCTCTGAACCAGAGCTCTAGTGCTATAGTTCAGTGACGTGTATAAGAGAATGCATAACATCTCAGTTCTAGAATTCCATAGGATAGTGATGATGAACCTTTTAGAGATCGAGTGTTGAAACTGCAACCCCAAACCCACATATTTATCACAAAGTGCCACATTCCTCTGGCTTTCTAGTTACAAACTCTGGTGGACTCTGTGCTGGGGTGATGGCGTGCATGTTCACAAGTGCCCCCTCTGGCACGTGTGCCATTGGTTCACCACCACTGCCATAGGAAATAGCCATTGTAGTTAAGATGGTATAAAATTACTATATTTATGCAGTGTAGATACAACCATATGTGGCTAGGTATTCTCTTATATAGAAGATAGTCCTCTGAACAGCAGTCAGGCAATGGTTTCCTATTTAAAAGAATGTTCTTGCCCAGGTTCCTTTAAAGCAGGAATGGTCTGCTTGTGGCTATGGGGATGTTGTTGGACTACAGTTCCCGTCATTCAACACCATTGGCTGTGTCGACTCATAGCAACACTCTGTGGCCCACTCTGGATTTAAAGATAAAGGAAAGGGAAAGCAGGAGACTTGATGGTGATCATCAACAGTATGCAAACAGTACCTACCTGAATAGCAGAAGCATAGATCATCAGGCATAGACTTCCCAACTATGGCAAGATGTATTTTATTTCTCTTTAAATCATAACAATTCTCTTTAAATTTGCCACATGGTGATACATTTTCTCTTTTGTGAATACATAATTTGCCAATACTCTTTTGACAATATATAAATTGCCATTCTGCCCCCAAACCTTGCTATTTTACCTTTCCACTGGTGCCTATATAATATGAAATGTTCCTAGAACCCTTTGAGAACATCATGTATTTATATAGGACAGCTCCTACCAGGTCTGGCTTTAGGTTTATGTTGTCAAAAGATGCAGAGTTATTGACCATGAAGGCTGGAGAATTCTAGGAGTTATGGTCCAAAAAGGTATTTCCCCCCCCCACCCCCAGCTCTGTAAGCTGCTGCTCAGTAGCTTTTCTGTGTTTGGGACCTTGTTGTGGTACAGTTAAGTTATTTGAGATTCTGGACATAACAATCTTATGAGACACTTCTTCAAATGCCCAATATCTGGTAAGCCAGCTCTGTTCCATTGGACAGGAATATCACTTGATCCAAGTAGAGCCACAGAGGAGCTGCAGCCTGGCCTCAAGAATCTAATCTTTTTATTGAAGTCATCCAGGTTTACAATCACTAGGGACGGTAAGATGACTGACTCAGTGATAGACTCTGAGAAAAAGAAAAAGGTACAAGCTGTTGGAGTTGGAGTTTAAAATGCTTTAAAACTCAAGCTAAACCTATGTTGGGGATTCAAGTTTCCTAAGGCTTCAGCCTTAGTTAAGGAAACAAAAATATCAAAATATCAAAAATATCAAAGTCAAGCCTGTTAGGGTCTAGCGTTAAATCAACAGAGCAGCAGAAACGTCTCCTTGCTTAACTGCTCATCTAGAAACTGAAGCTGACTCAAAGACAACACAAGTAGCTTGCAGTTTAAAAAACAAAACTTTACTAATGACTTGAATCTACATATCCATAGAGGCTACACCCTAACCTAGCTAATGAATAGAAAAAGTAAAAGAAGAAACCCTTATCTCACCATCTCTCAGAAGAAAGTTGATAGAGCAGGAAGAAGGGAGCCCAGATTGAAGCAGGATAATTTCTTTGTGTGAGAAAATTTCATAAAGGAAGTGAGCTGAATCACATGATTTGTTTACCAATTTACAATTTGTTTATTTATTGCCCCTGTGATTCAGCAAGAACCAAATGGGATGTTTATAAGAGGGGACAGCAGAGTTTGCATGCAGGAAGATCCTATCTATTTTAGGAGAGGGAGAGAAAATGCAATTTCCCATCAAACCCCTTCTAATTCTCTTGGACCAACATCAAGGATCTTCATCCCTTTGCGTAGTCTCTCGAACTGATCTCTTGGCAGATGCTTGGTAAGGATGTCTGCAATATTCACTTCAGTGTTGCAGTATTCTAACTGAACAAGTCCATTTTGACTCATTTCTTGCACCTTGTGGAAGGCAATGTCAATATTCTTCATGGGTGGTTTTTCACTTTCAGAAATCTTGATGCAGCTTTGATTATCTTGCATCAACATGGTTGGTTTGGGATCTGTTATCCCAAAGTCCAGAAGTAAATTGTGCAGCTGTTTTATTTCATCCCATGCTGCCTTTGGTGAAACACACTCAGCACCAGTAGGAGAATCTGCAATTGTGGATTACTTCTTACTTGTCCAACATACAGCTCCTCCACCATAGAAGCTCAGGTTTCCACTGGTTGATTCTCTGTCTGCCAGGTCTGCAGCCCAGTCTGCATCTGCACAGGCAATTAGTTGTGGTTGGTAGCAGGTGACAGCATCAGTTTGTAATTTGCAGTTCCCTTCAAGTATCTGGCAAGTTTTTTACTACAGTAAAATCTCTTTCATTTGGAGAGTTGACTTTTCTGCATAAGATACCAACAGCATTTGTGCAATATCAGGTCTGGTGAAATTGGAGAATTAAATACTTTCTGTAGTTTATCCCATATTTTTATTGCTTTGTTCAAACCTTGGATATAATGAGCTATGCTGGGATCTATAGATAGGCAGATGTAAGCAGTTGCTTTTTCTGCATTTTCATCAAATTGTTGTTGTTGTTTTCCTGCTTCTATGGATCTCTGCCCATTCACTGTTTCAAATAATCCCTATTGTTTCAGTAGTAATGACTTTGCTGCAGCCATGAGGTCTTAGGAGCACATTTTAAAACAAAAGTGACTGGGCCCATAACCCCAAAAATGTTGAAGATTCAAGTTTCCTAAGGCTTCAGCCTTAGTTAAGGAAACAAAAATATCAAAATATCAAAAAAGCCAACCCTGTTAGGGTCTAGCTTTAAATCAGTAGAGCAGCAGAAATGTGTCCTTGCTTAATTGCTCCTCTAGAAACTGAGGCTGACTCAAAGACAACACAAATAGCTTGTAGTTTAAAAAACAAAAATTTACTAATGACTTCAATCTGCATATGCATAGAGGCTACATCCTAACCTAGCTAATGAATAGTTCAGGTAAAAGAAGAAATCTTTATCTCACCATCTTTTGGAAGAAAGCTGATAGAGCTAGGAGATGAGAGACCGGATTGAAGCAGGAGAATTTCTTTGTGTGAGAAAACTTCCTAAAAGAAGTGAGCAGAATCACATGATTTGTTTACCAATTTACAAAAGTATGTATTGTCTCTGTGATTCAGCAAGAACCAAATGGGATATTTAGAAGAGGGGCAGCAGAGTTTGCATTCAGGAAGGTTCTATCTATCTTAGGAGGGGGAGAGAGAATGGAATTATTTTCCAACAACTTCAGAATAGATTTGCCATCTCGTTGACACAGAAGCCACCAGCCACCAGTGTCTCTTAGTTATGAGATGCACATTTTGAGCTTCTTGGGGAGAAAAGTGTGGCATTAATGAATGATTGTGCATAGCCGAGTTGCTGTTGCTATCCTCCTCCTCCTCCTCCTCCTCCTCCTCCTCCTCCTCCTCCTCCTCCTCCTCCTCCTCCTTCTCTTTTCTTATGGCTTTTTAAAAAGAAATCTGGATAGCATTGTGTTCTGTGGTTATGATAGCGTAAGCTGGGCTTACAGTATTGTAACAGCTGAGGATTTACATTTACAGTCAGGAAGGATCACATGTGACCCCCAAAATCTACTTTCACAACCTGACAGTGGCTTGACTGAAACATTTCAGAGGCACTGGAGAGTGGGGTGCTCTCTTTTGACTATGAGAACAGTCAAGACCACTTAGGATCCTACCACTACTGCCTGTCCCAAAGCATCCCATGGCCTGGAGAGTGCTGCAGACACCATTTCCCAGTGTCCAGATGTCCAGTACCTAAGAAACAATTCAGTTGCAGTGCTGCCAGGCTGTGAAGGTAGGTTTGAGATGAGGGCATTATCAGACGTAACTATTATGACAGAGTTCCATCATCATAGTTGTAATACTAATGCAGGACCTCTTTCTCCAATTTGTTTTACCCAACAGAAAAAGTGGTAGAGAAAGAAACAGTTGACTAAAGTAAACCAAATATGTGTTTTCCCCTCTATATAAAAACAGAGAAGCAAGAATAGTTTGCCCATACTTGCTACTTTAGTTGAAAATTCATGTAAGTGTATTTTTAACAAGCATTTTGTTTTTATCATATTTATCAGCCATGGTTAGCCCAATTCAGATTTTGTTTTTGTCCAATCCAGAGATGTTATTTTATTTTACTTCTTTTGGGCACAGGAGGTCTGACAAATACACATTCTGAGATCTATGCCAGGATTGTGCTGCCAAGAGACAGACATGCTTCCCAGCCAGATCTCAGGGGGCTGGTGAGGGAACTTATGTCTGTGAGAGCAGACATGCCTGTCTTATCCTATCACCACAACCATGAAATACAACTCTAGTGAATGTTCTTATTCCCTCCTTAGACCACCCAGCTGTCACTGAATTTTTACTTCATGTTGCAGATGAAAAGCTGCTCAGCAACATCCCAAGACTTCTCAGGATTTCTCTAATGCAATATAGGATGAGGAAAGATATAATCATTTATACCTATTGATCTGGGCTCCCTTAGTTGAGCTTGAGTCCCACTGAAATGAATGGGAAAAGTCATGAAAAACTGGTCCCATTGGTTTCAATGGGGCCTATTAACTTAGGATGTTCCATTACAGTTCAACATTCTGTCAGTTTCTCTGAGTGCCTGGCTGCATGTTTCTGCAAAACCATCTGGTCATTGGTTTAAAAATGTAATCTTTGGTTCTGATTAGTTGTCTCAGCCAATATTAGAACCTCCATGGTTGGGAAAGGATACTTAAGCATGGGACTGCTGGATTGTCAAGAAGTTTGATTCTATCTATCAGAACAATTGTTTCCTTTCTCACTGCAAGTATTAACTAGCATAGCAAAGTACAGGATGATTGAGTTAAATCACCACTAATGTGTATTGTGAATGCTGACTGTGCTTCTTTTGCAAATATTTAAGCTTCAATTGAATGATCTGGAGTGTACTTTTTTGCATTTGCTTGCTATTCAACCTTGATAATTCCATACGTGTCTTAACTTTCTTCGACTGAAACATACACACTCAGGAAGGCACTACATTGCCCCCCTGCTGTAGGAATCATGATCAATGGCAACTGCTGGCTTCCTTGTCAATGGGGCAATGACTCCATTTTGGGTTTTAGTACAAACTTTAAAAAGAGTTATCCAAGGGGCTAAACCTATTTTGCTGTAGGATTTACCACCTTGGATAGCTCCATTAGAGTTTGGTTAAAGCCTGGGATTGATTCACAAGCAAAGAAAGCAAACAGCTGGCACTCATTAGAATGAATTGTGGATTTTAACTTCTCTCTCTCACACACACACACATTCTCTCACTCACAGAGTGGGAGAGCAAGAGAGTGGCTAACATACAGCCAGCACTTTGCTTGACTTGGTAGCACAGCTACTACAAGACAGGGGATGTGCAAATCTATGCCCAGGTTCAGAAGAGCAAAACTTCAATACCTGTTCCAGCAAGGTGGCGTATGGAAGCACATTTTGGGTACTTTTTTCCCTAGTAAGATTTAGGAACCTTAAGCACAAAATGGATGTAAATGTATGCATTGAATTTCCACCCAACATTCAATAGAAAAGACAATAGTTATATTCAGAAAGGGGGGAACCCTGTTCAGAAGAGTGGGAAGTTATTGAAACAGAAATCATAAGACATTAAAATTACACAAGTGATATTGAACTCTTTAAAAAATTGCCGACTTATTTCTAGCATGCCAGCATATTAGTTTATCATGCTTTCAAACATATTTTGGTATTAAAGAACAGAAAGAAATCCATATTTTAAGAAGAAACTGAAAATTCAAATGAAGCTACAAAATCTGTGTTATGTGGTAGATCCAGAATTCTACTTCATCACTGCTTTTCATTTCTAGTTTAATTTCCAATAAGAGTGGCAGAATCTGATAGTAATAGTTGCAGTATCTGACACCTATCAAGACCCCACTGGGCCACTGATGGAATATAAGTTCTGTCAGTTTATTTACACCCTCTTCCTGCCCTGTGTCCCCTGGATTGCTGCTGGACACAATTCTATGCTTTGAACAGGGATTGAAGGGCAATGAATGGTTGGGGGGGGGCAGATATATATCTAGGATCTATTGGAGAATGTGAGAGATAGTAGTATATCTCACAAGCAGAATAATTAGTATTGACAAGAAGAAGGTAAGAAACAACCTGCCCCACATCAGCACACACACGGACTAGCAGTGAAATAAAGTGCACTTAATCTGTTTTGTTCAAAAACATGTAGTAGGTTTACTTTCAAATACTAATGCTTCATAACATCTAATGGTGAGAAGTTCGATAACATGTGCCCTTCAAACATGGAGGAGAGGGAAAGAACGCCAACTACAAGACAGAAGATAAATAAACTCAGACTAAATGCAGTCCAACTAATACAGGGAGAGAGAGTGTGTAACTAAGACCAACAAACATGAAATGACATGAGTACATGCTATGCCTAAACTCTTAGTGAAGTATGCAAGCTAGCAACTGCCGAGTTATATGCTACATCCTAAGGTGGCTGCCACTAACAGCTGGCATTGCACAGTGTGGAGGAGGGAACAGGAAGAAGACAAAGAAAGAGTAAATACATTGGTGAGGTACTATGCAGCCAGACCAAAGGCATCGCTAAAGGAATATCATATACCTCCTTGATCAAGGATCCTGCCTCCAATATTAATTATTATACAGGGATTAATCCAGCATTACCCACCAATAGCATTATGACTGGAGGGCCACAGATTAAAATCATTACTCTACAGCAAAGTTCTCTGGGTGACTTTGAACCAATTGCTGCCTCTCAACCTTCTCACAGGGTGGTTGCCAATATAAAATGGTGGATATTATGCTCAGAGCATTTGGAAGGAGAAGCGTGTAATAAATAAAGTAACTCCATGCCTTTGCATTAGGACTGGACAACTTCAATGGGAATATGTTTTCCTCCTCTGAATCCACTGCAGGTACTAAGCACCACTGAATTTCACTGACAATGCCTCTGATACCTCCATTTAAAGTAAGCAACACAATGATTTTAAATGATGTTTTCTTTCATTGCTGCTGAAAATCACTGTGTGAATTGGCACCATAAACTGGCAGTGTAATTTTCAGTGGTGCTTTGAGGGTGCACAAAAATGTCTTTAGGGCCACATTTCCCACCACTGCACAACATCAATATGGTGATAGTTGTGTGAAACCTGGGCATTTGCTGGTTGATGCAGTAGGCCACGAGACTGAAAGGGTGCTTAAGCATTACCATCTCCAGGATGTGCATTGACTTAAAATGAGAGCTGATAGATGACTCTCTGGGAGCAGCAATCGAGGTGATATGGGGCAGGGGAAGATATGGCGAGAACCGAGTGGAACCATATTACAAAAGAAGGCAGGTTCGATGTTTGAAAGCAATCCTGCCTTCAGACCACTCTGTTGCCCAAAGTAAGTTGGGGAGCTCACCAACCTTGCCACGGAACCTCACCTTGCTTTTTTGTAATGCCAGGTCGGTGAAAAACAAAACCCATATCATCCATGATCTTCTCATGGATGAAGAAGCCAACCTGGCATGTTTTACGGAAACCTGGCTGGGGAGAATAGTGTCATTACTTGGAATCAAGCTCTTCCAGCCAGGTATTCTGTGTTTGAGAAGGTGAGGGAAAGTGGGCTGGGGGAGGGGGCATGGCTCTAGTTCACAAAAGCAACCTCTCCTTGACCAGGATACCTACCCAGAAAACAGATCATTTCAAGAGTATGTACCTGAGCCTAAAAACCAGGGATAGTATAGGGATTCTGTTGGTATACCATCCACTCCATTGCCTAACAGACTCCCTATCTGAGCTGACGCAGCTGGTCTCAGAGTTGTTTGTGGAGTCGCCCAGACTTTTAGTTCTGGGCGACTTCAACATCCCACTTGAGACCAGTTTAACAGGTGCGGCTTGGCAGTTCATGTATTCCATGATGGACATGGGCCTATCCCAATTGATTATCAGGCCTATACACTCGGCAGGTCATACTCTCGATGCGGTATTTACCACGGAGCAGGCATATCTGTGGGTGGAGGTAAAAAATACCTCTACACTGTTATGGATGGATCATTTCCTGGTCAAGGTTGAACTAAGAGCCATTGCCCATCCCACCGGGAGTGGAGGACCCATTAAAATGGAGGCTAATGGAACCAATTGGATTCCAGAAAGCCTTGGAGGGTTTCTTGGTTGGTAATAATAATAATAATAATAATAATAATAATAATAATAAGTTTTATTTCTAACCCGCCCCTCTGCAACGCAATCGGGGCGGCTTACAACAGTTAAAATACAATAGTTAAAACAGTCCCACATCCCAATCCCTCCAATCAAATCCCTCCCACACCCCTTAAAACAGAATTAAACATAGGAATGTATTAAAACAATAGCGTAAAGACGACCCTGTTGAAGCCTTGATGAATACTTGGAACACCTATCTCACCAGAGCTATCGACACGATTGCTCCCAAGCGTCCTTTCCAACCCGCTCCAAACCGTCATTCCTGGTTCACAGAAGAACTTAGGAAAATGAAGCGGGTTGGACAACGACTAGAGTTCACCTGGTGGAAAACGCGACTCTTATCTGATAAGACTCGTCATAGGAACTTTCTTCATTCCTATCGAGAGGCAATACGGGCAGCGAAGAAGTCTTTCTCCTATGCCCGTATTGCATCTGCGGAATCTCGTCCAGCAGAACTGTTTAGGGTGGTGAGGGAACTATCACAGGCTCCACCTGTGCAGAACCCTTTACTTAACCCGACAACAGCCTGCTGTGATGCTTTTAACAGCTATTTCGCAGATAAAACCTCTCAGATAAGAGCCGACTTAGACGCTGGGATTATAACAGAAGTGACTGATGAGGTGTCCAGTAAACCCATTTATGAGATTAAACTGGATCGATTTGAGTTGGTGAGTACCTCAACTGACGTGGACAACATCCTTGGAAAAGTAAGGAAGATGACGTGCTCTCTTGATCCCTGCCCATCATGGCTGGTCGTCCAGGGGGGTGATGCCTTGATGACCTTTCTTAAGAGGGTCATCAATGCATCCCTTAGGGAAGGAGTTGTTCCATCAAGCCTAAAGGAGGCAGACATTAGACCACTTCTGAAGAAACCTTCCCTGGACCCCCTGGATATGAAAAATTATAGACCAGTCTCGCATTTACCATTCCTGAGCAAAGTGATCAAGTGAGCCATCGCCTTTCAACTCCAAGTGATCTTGAATGAAACCAATTTTCTAGATCCATTTCAAACCGGCTTCAGGCCTGGATATGGGGTGGAGACGGCCATGGTCACTCTAGTAGATGACCTTCGCCTTAGCATCGACAGGGGAAGCGTGACCCAGTTGGTGCTTTTGCTCTCAGCGGCCTTCGATACTATAGACCAGGGATCGGCAACCTACGGCCCGAGGGCCGCACCCAGCCTGCCGAGGCCTTCCGACTGGCCCCTGCCCGGTCCTGCTGTCGCTGCCGCACGCGAGCGAGCCCAGGCACCATGTTGGTGTCCAAAATGGCACCCACACTTGTACATGCATGCACACGATGGCATCGCTGTTGTGCTTTCCAAAATGGCACCCGCCATCATGCGCATGCATGCACGATGTGAGGCGCCATTTTGGTTTTCAAGTGCGCACACATGTGCACAACAGTGGGAGCCGTGCACATGCACGCGTGCGCCCCCAGTGCCATTTCCCCCCCTCTTCCGGTCCACCAGCAAAAAAAGTTGCCGACCCCTGCTATAGACCATAACATCCTTTTGGAGTGCCTGAGAGAATTAGGAGTTGGAGGCAGTGTTCTTCAGCGGTTCCACTCCTTTCTTTCGGGCAGATTCCAGAGGGTGGCACTCAGGGACACTTGCTCATCAAAAATGGAGCTAAAATATGGCGTCCCTCAGGGCGCTATTCTGTCCCCGTTGTTGTTCAACATTTATATGAAGCCGCTGGGAAAGATCATCAGGAGACATGGACCGGAATATTACCAAGATGCTGATGATACTCAAATATTCTGCTCCGTGTCTCAGTCAGCTGCCATGATGGCAGATGGCGGTTCTCCCTTCAATCAATGTCTTGAAGCAGTAATGGACTGGATGAGGAAAAACCGACTCAAACTGAATCCATACAAAATGGAGGTACTTACAGTAGGGGCCCCCAAACCAGAGATTCGGTTGCGACCACCAGTTCTGGACAGGGTCACACTCTCTGTTAAGGACTGTGTCCGCAGTCTGGGGGTGCTCCTAGACTCGTCATTTCACATGACAGATCAGGTGAATGCGACAATCAGGAGTGCCTGTTATCAGCTTCGGCTGATACGCCAACTGTGCCCTTTCCTGGAAGTAAGGGACCTAGAAACCATAGTACATGCACTGGTAACCTCACAATTCGACTTCTGTAATGCACTCTACATGGGGCTACCCTTATACCTAACTCGGAAACTGCAACTAGTACAAAACATGGCAGCCAGGTTGATCACTGGTACATCGAGAAGTGATCACATTACACCGAATCTCTCTACTGGCTGCCTATTGGTTTCCGAGCACAGTATAAGGTGTTGGTAATTACCTTTAAAGCCCTACATGACTTGGGCCCAGCTTACTTCAAGAATCGGCTTCTTCCATATAATCCGCCCAGGTCCTCTGAGAGGAAGTTTTTTCAATCAACAAGAACTAGACTGACTACAACCTCCCAGAGGACATTCTCCACCACTGCTCCCTGACTCTGGAATGCCTTTCCGGAAGAGATCCGTCAGATATCTAGCTTTAAAAAAGCCATCAAGACGGATCTCTTCTGGCAGGTTTATCCAGAATAAAGCTAACTTAAGATCTAATCCTCCCCCAGTAGTTGCTTCACTTTGGCTTCCTTTCTCTTAATATGGCCTTGCCCGCTGGGCTTGACTAGTTTCTGATGTACTTGGAAATTGTTTCCCTGTTTATTGTTATTGGTGTTTTAAATTAGATTTTAATATTGATACCAATTTAATGTATTTTTAAGTGGGGGTTATATGTCTGTTATAATGTGTGGGTTATAATTTTAATGTAAGCCGCCTTGATAGCCTTGGCTAAAGGTGGGGTAAAAATAAATTATTATTATTATTATTATTATTATTATTATTATTATTTAAAAAGTACAAAAGAGAAGACCAATTTGCATTGAAAGTTCCCAATGCTAATTTGTATGTATAAATTTACATTTAGAAATAATATATACCACTTGAAAAGAAATGGCATACTTCACACTACCCTGGACAAGACTGTGACCAAACAACTCGTGTGTCTACTGCTTCGTCCTGTAATTCAGTTGCTAACTGATGGATAACTTCAAGGCACCTGCTCTTTATCCCTAAGATTTCTGATCTTTAAATTGTAAGGACCGCATAGTTAATGCATACAGTGCCAGCAACAGGCATAGGCACTCCTGGGCAAGATGCCCTGGGAATCTGTCATCCTCACTCATGTTGTTGTTGTCCCTCTATTTGCCTTCTTCTTTGGGCACAATACACCCCAAAGGTGGGGCGTGAAGCCTTCTACTCCATTTCCTCTCTCCCTTTGCTACTTGTTCACATGAAAGGGAAGGTAATCCCAAACAGATACAGTAAGGATGGGGGAGGGGAGATGGAGGAAGATGATGAGCAGAAGGCCTGCTGGGCTCCTGGGTTTGTAAGGGGATCTCTATTGAGGCCAGCCAACCATGGCAACCCCTGAAACAAATGCTTGCAGACATTCTTCAACAAATAAAACATTGTGAAAAAGAATTTAAAGACTTCAAATTGCATTAATTTGAAACAAAGGGATCTTGGCGCACCTTTGAGATTAAATGAGAGAAAGAAGTTAGTAGCATACACTTTCATAGGTTACATCTACTTAATCAGATGCATGTTGTTGTAAACTAAGTATTTCATCAGATGTTGCATCTGATGAAATAAACTGGAGCAGCATCTACACTACAGAATTAATGCAGTTTGACAACACTTTAATTGTCATGGCCCAATGCTATGGAATTATAGGACTTGTACTTTTGTGAGATGTTTAGCCTTCTCTGTCAAAGGCTCTGGTTCCACAACAAACTACAATTCTCAGAAGACAGTTAAAGTGGTGTCAAACTGCATTAATTCTGCAGTGTGGCAATAGCCTTAGACTACGAAAGGTTATGCTACCATTTTTTTCCCTTTCAATCAGTCTCAAAATTGCTACACGATCCCTTTGCATTTTGAGAGGTTTATGAGATGTAGGAAGTTGAAATTACCTGCTAACATTGAATGACAGGATGTACTGTATGGATGCAGTGGTGTTCCCCGCCCTGGTGACACCCGGTGCAGTGGGTGGGACATCTGGGGGGGTGGGACTTTGGGCACGGGACCTCCAGCGAGCACGCCACACCAGAGAGCAGGCCCACCACCTCTGAAACCCTGGGAATAGGCTTGCACCCCCAGTGAGGCCCCGCAGGGGGCAGGGGCTGACTGGGTGTCATCCCCCCCTTCTGGGTGTCACCCGGTGCAGTCCTCACCCCCCCCCCACACACACACAGTGACACTATTGTCTGGATGTACTTGTTGTTTGTTGTTGTGTGCCTTTGAGTAATTTCCAACTTATGGTGACCTAAGAAGAAACTATCATGAAGTTTCCTTGGCAAGTTTCTTCAGAGGAGGTTTGCCATTGCCATCCTGAGGCTGAGAGAGTCTGACTTGCCTAAGTGGGTTTCCATGGCCAAACCAGGATTTGAACCCTGGTGTTTCCAGAGTCACAGTCCAATGCTGAAACTACAGCACACTAGTTCTGTTGGATGTACTACATAACAAAATATGGGTATTGCAGAAGAAGTGGAAATTAAGTGATTTGTCTAATGCTACTCAATGACTCAGTGTCAGATAGGAAAAGAACTAAAATCTTGCTCACTGGACAGCATTGCCTTTCTGTCTGTTAGGATCATCTTATGGGTCTGCTTTCCCTCACCCTGCTCCGTTGCTGGTAAATGCCTCCTCCCTTTCTCTGTTTCTACCTCAAAGCCATACAGGCCGGAACTAATAGGATTGCCTCTGTTTCATTAATTCCCATTCATGTGGTCTGGTTGGATTTCCACCACACGTAACACCATCTTTCCCAACATTTATCATGGATTAAGAAATGCAATGAGCTAATGTGAATGGCAATACACTCCTCAAACTGAGTCACAGGAAAGGAGGCATTCAAGTTTGCAAAGAGGTTTTTTTTTAAGGAAAAGATTAAATACTCCACTGCTTCTTTCCCCTCCCACCCTGATGCTCTCTTCTCTCTCACACAACAATCTTTTCATAAGTAGTTTTAAAATCCCCTTGTTGTCCATGCTCTTCACAGTGAAACATTTTGTAAAGCAGGCAGGAAATTCTAATGAGATGAACAGCAGGTGAGATGTGTCAGTATCATAGCTAAGTATGTAGACTAAACAAAGCTGAGCTTAAGCATTTTCCAAACAAGTGTCAGGGAAGATCTGAAAATTAATTTTGTTTCCCAAAATGCTTCTGTGCAAATT
Organism: Phrynosoma blainvillii; assembly: GCA_026167975.1. Classification (NCBI taxonomy): domain Eukaryota; kingdom Metazoa; phylum Chordata; class Lepidosauria; order Squamata; family Phrynosomatidae; genus Phrynosoma; species Phrynosoma blainvillii. The sequence continues at coordinate 14,482,186 of JANUYF010000006.1, read as the reverse complement.
TCAGTATCAAGTGGGCACCTGATTTTTTTTTCCTTAGGCATGCATTTCCATTGACACACACCATATTTCAATTCAGTCTCCACAGTTTAAAAAGGACATGGGCAAGCTGGAAAGTATTCAGAGAAGGGCAACCAAGATAATCAAAGGTTACACACTGAAGAAATCCAAGCTCTATGAAGAATGAGATAGGGGCCTAGGTGTGTAGCTTGGAGAAGTCTGAGATGTAACATGACCTTTAAATATCTGGAGGAAGTTCATGCTGAAAATGGAGTAAGCTTGCTTTCTGCCCCTCCAGAGACCAGAACAGAAATCAGCGTATTCAAATTACCCCCCCCCCAAAAAAATGATTTCCCCAAAACATTAGAAAGAACGTTTTGAGTGTAAGAACTGTTTGACATTAGAAAAGACTACTTCAAAGGATGGTGGACTCTCCTTCTTTGGAAGTTTTTAAACAGCGGTTGGAGGAGCATCTTTCCAGAGAGCTTTAGTTGTATATTCATGTACAATAGGGAGTTGAACTAGATGGCCCTTGTGGTCTTATCCAACTCTAAAATTTTATGATTCTATTATTTGACAACATTTGATTCCAAAATCAAAAGAAGAACTGGAGAAACTTTGGCTCTTCAGATGGTTTTGGACCATAAAACCCGTAATCACTTACTGTCAGTTATTACTGAGACTTTTGGCAGATAAAGTTGACAATAGCTGGAAGACTAAAAGTGCCCCCACCTTTGACCCAAGGTATATTTGGAGTGGTGATCAATATTTGCTGGGTAGTAGGCAGTGGTGTTTCATATTTTAAAAGATTTCATGTTTAGCTGTAGTGTATTGCTGGAATGCAATGCTAAATATTTCATAGAATCATAGAATCATAGAGTTGGAAGAGACCACAAGGGCCATCCAGTCCAACCCCCTGCCATTTAGGAACTTCCAATCAAAGCATCCCCGACAGATAAAGCAAAGCAAAGCAGCTTCATTTATATACCGCTTCATATCACGCTATGGGATGTCTAAGCGGTTTACAACTGTGAGCTGATTGCCCCCCAACAAGCTGGGTACTCATTTTAGCGACCTCGGAAGGATGCAGGCCTGAGTCGAGCCTCAGCCCTGGCTGGTATTGAACTCGTAACCTTGTGGTCTATGAGTGAGTAGCTGCAGTACAGGCATTTAACCACTGTGCCACCAGGGCATCCAACCTCTGCTTAAAGACCTCCAAGGAAAGAGACTCCACTACTCTCCAAGGGAGTGTGTTCCACTGTCGAACCGCCCTTACTGTCAGGAAGTTCCCCCTAATGTTGAGGTGGAATCTCTTTTCCTGGAGCTTACATCCATTGTTTTGGGTCCTAGTCTCTGGAGCAGCAGAAAACAAGCTTGTTCCCTCCTCAATATGACATCCCTTCTAATATTTAAACAAGGCTATCATATCACCTCTTAACCTTCTCTTCTCCAGGCTATACATCCCCAGCTCCCTAAGTCGTTCCTCATAGGGCTTGGTTTCCAGACCCTTCACCATTTTAGTGGCCCTCCTTTGGACACGCTCCAGTTTCTCCACATCCTTTTTGAATCGTGATGCCCAGAACTGGACACAGTATTCCAGGTGAGGCCTGACCAAAGAGGAATAGAATGGCACTATTACTTCTCTTGATCTAGACCAGAGGTAGGCAACCTTTCCCCTTTAAGGACCGAGGGACTTCAACTCCCAGAATCCCAGGAGCTATTGGCCAACATGGGACTATTGGCCAACATGGCTGAGGCTTCTGGAAGCTGAACTCCCCTGGCCCTTAAAGGGGAAAGGTTGCCTACCCCTGCTCTAGACACTATCCTTCTACTGATGCAGCCTAAAATTTTCTTCCATATGATATAGAATGGTGTTTAGTGTTTGATAGATAGTAGTTTGAACATTGGACTATGACTCTGGAGACCAGGGTTCGAATCCCAGCTCAGCCATGTGGGCAAGTCTCAGAGGATGGCAATGGCAAACCTCCTCTGAAGAAACCTGCCAAGAAAACCCAGTGATAAGTTTTGCTTTAGAGTTGCCATAAGTCAGAAATGTCTTGAAGGCACACAATAACAACAAGATGACACATATAAACGTTTGCACTTAATGCCAACTAAGATCAAATCCTTACATGTCCTGGATATATAATAACATTTTGATATCATATTAGTAGTCATGGGTCTGTACTTCTAAGACCTATAGTTTTTATAAGATCTTTAGCTCTAGTATTGTTGTTCAGTGGAATAGATGAGTTCTTTAAAAGAAAATTCTAAGGACATCATCAGCCTACAAATTCCAGGATTCTGTAGGACAGGGCCATGATGGTTAAAAAGAGACAAATCTGCCACAACTGTGTGGTATGAATATGCCCTAAATTACAGTCCTATATGTCCTTATCTTCCACTGAACTTTTCTTTAGAAGCAAACAATGATTTCTCAGATCAGCAAGTCAACAAAGAGCAATTAGGGTAGACATGTGCTCTCTTTTAGAAAAGAAAGTCATCCTTTTAAATTTAACCTATATTTAAAGTGCAATCAAGGCACTATGTTTTAAACTTTTAAATAAATTTAAAGAACTGTTTTAAAGAACCATGAGAAGAGAGAGAGCAGTCCTTAGAGTCAGAACCTGAACAGCATGTTAAGCAACAGATACATTAGTCATCTGACCACAGTCTTTACTGAGAATTGTTCATTTATAAAGGGATGATTTAATTTTATATTGGTTTATAATTTATAATTCGTTATAATGTATTTGTAAATTAAAATCTAAATTAAAATTGTAGTTTAATTTCTACATGTTTATTTTGTAATTTATTTTATTTTAAATTATAGCAAGGATGGGCAGCTGTGGCCTTCCACATATTGTATCCCATCACGTCTATCATGCATGCTTTATTGTGGAAGATCCTCGGAGTTACAGTCCAACAATATCTGCCAAGCAACATTTTCCATTTTCCCAAGTTATAGTAACTCATGTGCTTTAGAACATGTGCCACTCCATATGTTGTTGTTGTGCAATTCCCAGCAGCTCTCACAATTGGCTTTTATCGCTAGATTTGATTAGAATTGCAGTCCATCAATCAGTGGAGAGCCACATGTATCCACACCCCTGCCATAGCTCATCAGTTATAAACTTATTGTGGTACAGAGTCAGTCTTATACTTTGGTCAGCATCTCCTGCAAAGCTGCTGCTGCCATGTAGCTCAACAAAACAAAAGCAAGACTGCGGGGTGTGTGTGTGTGTGTGTGTGTGTGTCTTCAAATCACCTGTCAAGTTATGGCAAACCAATGAATTTCTCAGCATTTTCCTAGCCAAGGAATACTCAGAGGTGGCTTGCCAAAGTGAGTTGGTGTCAGAACCCAAAAGGGTTTTGATTCTGCCATTATGTATGAAGGTGGGAAATGTATATATAAATCCTGTATTGGTTTGTGTTATATGTATATATACATATAAAATGTTATCTGTATTAGGCGAGTTTAAATTTTGGTACCAATTTCAAAGAATAGTTGGGAGGAGGGTTTTTTTGCAGTTGCTAAGCAGAAATCAAAAGGTTACATCATAGTTACTAGGCAGAAAAACAAAAGGTTGTAGTACAGTCATCAAGCAGAAATCAAATGGTTACATAGAAGTCACCAGGTAGAAATGAAAAGGTTACATTGCAGTTACCAGGCAGAAGACAAATTGTTACATTGCAGACAGGCGGGGCTAGGTAACTCCAGTTTATATATAAGGACAAGAAGGCAGAGAAGGGCAATATCAATCTAAATGCTGACTGATCACTATTATCCTTGGTCAGCAATAAAGTCTTCTTGTTCTTTCACCAAAGAGATTATCACATGGAAGCTTACCATTCTTAAAACGTAGCTAGATCATCCCTAAGACGTCCCTAAAGCATGAGGGCGTGATCGCCAGTCATGTTTATCTCCTGTGATGAAATCGTCATGGAGGTGTCCCATCATTAAAATGTTTGCGGAGCCGCCATTTCTCTGCATAACGGAATGCAGAGAAATGGCAGATCCACAAACACTTTAATGACAGGACACTTCAATGATGATTTCATCACAGGGGACAAGTGCAACCAGCCATCACACTTTAAAGCTTTAGGGACACTTTAGGGATGATCTAGTCAAGTTTTAAGAACGGTAAGCCTCTGTGTGGTAATCTCCCAAGACTGTGTCCTTGGAACAGTTGATTGGTACATGACACTTGGGCCTGAAACAGATGGGCCAAATGATGAGATTTCTGGCCGTGTTCAGGGTGTAGTATTTAGACAATGCATGCCCCAAACGCAGCCGGAAACTGTGCCAACGCCATGCCATCCTTGAAGAATCAGGCCAAAAAGGAGCAGGAGGAAACCGCTCCTTCCTGCAGCCTGGTTCAGGACTGTGGCAGTAGCCTGGATTGGGGCTGGGTGCATGTGGGTTGCCATGGCCCTGATGCGAACGGCACCGGCACAGTCCGTCTGCGATCCTTTTGGTCCATCTGTTCCAGGCCATAGATGCTCTACTGCAGTGGTTTTTGAACACAGGTCCTCCAGTTGTTATATACTTCAAGAGCTGAGAACTGAAGTCCCAAATGCTGTAGTACACATCAAGTGGAACTATTTTATACTTTGGACTTGAGTGTTGAACACCTAACCTGTCAAAAAGGTTTTATCACCAATAACCTTGCTACTCCTGAAGCTCCAAGCTAATTAAGATTGTAAGAAGAATCCTACAAATCAGGGCAAAGACTTATCTAGACCAGTGCTCAGTTCACTGAGTGGATAACTTATGGAATTTATATCAGGTGCCTTACAAATTCAGTCGAATTCATTCATGAAGACTCTTGCTGGATGAGACAAATGTCCTCTTATGTCCTGCATCTTATTTTCCACAAATGTCCAGCATCTTCTTTTTCACAGAAAATAGATGCCATTGGGAAGCCCATAAAAAGGCATGAAAGAAGAAGCCCTCTTTTTTTTTGCTTCACAGCAACTAGCACTCAGTTACACAGGATCTCAGAATAACATTGAGCACCACTTTGTACAATATTGCCACCTACTGTCACCAACACTGAATTCACAAATGGGCCAAAGTAGATGTTTGGTTATATACGTTGTGAGCCAGAAAAACAGTCATTTTAGACAACTGTTAAAATCCTCTAGCCAACATGGAGTCATAGACCAAAAAGTCAATTTTCCAAAGCTGTGGATAAATTAGATTGAGAAACATACACAAGCATCTGTGCTGAAAAAAAATAAAGTCATACATTGAAAAGGGCTCAAAACTTACAAAAACATATGCCAAAACAAAACTATGAGTCTTCTGACTCTCTACTAGGTTGTTTTGCTGCAACAGAGCACTAGCTACTGCTCTGGAATTTGCTACTTCTGGGGAAAAAACATGCTTCCAAATGATGTTTTTATTGTGCCATTGGTCTACCTATTTAACAGAATTTTATCAGGTATCCAAACAAAAGGTACCTTCCATGTGTAACTTCCCCACATTTTTCTTGCCATAAAAATCCCTTAAGGAGCAGAGTGGTACTCCAAAATGTTTGGGAGGCACCAGGTAAGGCAGTTCCTAAGTCTGGGGGTGGGATGGAGACATCTGGGAAAAGGTAGCTGACTTCCAAAGACTGATATTTTGGATTACCAACACTGATAGTGATATTGTGTTTGTTTAGTTGCTGATATGCCTCACTGTTCAGCATATGCTGGCTTAGCAAATTTTAGGACAAGTTTCTAAATGGTCCCATGTCATTTGTTCCTTGTGTTTACAAGGTAGATTATAAAAAAGAAAGAGTTATTTCATTTCATAACAAAGGATGGATGTGCAACTAGTTGCATAACCCAAACAAGTAATTAATGAAACTTGCATTTACCATACTCCCATCACCACTTACTACTGTTAATACTACTAGGGTCTGATGGAAACTGGAGTCCAACAATGTCTGGAAGGGGATTGTTTCCCCATTTCTGAGCAAGCGTATCACAACCACACAGCCATTTTAACCTCCTTAGTATGTGTGTAACTGATAGAGTGATACTGGGTGGGTGGAATAGAACTTCTTAGAGTTACACAGAGATTTATTAAATGATGCTGTGTTATGGGTTTCAGATTGTGATTCCATCCCACATTTTGCCCTCTCACCTCAGAGCTGAGTAAAGTAGAGTGAAGGAATGTGGTAGTCAATGTGGCATGAAACAAGTAAAAGAATAACCTGCTGTACATGCTTGCTGATGAATTCTAGGAATTGTAGCCCCCCCCCCCCAGTAAACTTTCCAATATACCTGGGCTGGGTCACATATGGCCCTGCAGATACAAATTCCAATTCCCAATAGCCCATACCAACCTGGCTAATAGTGAGGGGTGATGGGAGTGATAATTCATCAATACCTGGAAGGACAGAGGTCTCATGAAGTTGCTAGTATTTATTTATTTATTTATTTATTTTACACCATGTTGGAAGGCATGTGAGTTGGATGATTTGGAATGACAAGAAAATCAACACAGGGAACTGCTACTGTTTTTACATTTATGGTAACTGCTTCTCTGAATTACTTTTTGATTTAAACTTGTTGGGGAAACGTGGCAGATCTAGTTCAGTTTTACTGACCATGTGATATAAGACCCTTTTCCCAGAACAAAAGCACATTTGTCACTAAGGTTTAATACATTATATAAATTATGTTCATTTGAGAAATACTGAAAAACATGGATCAGCTTGTTCTTTCATTCAAGCTTGATGTCTGCACCCTTGGACTTCTTGCAGGGTAGGTAGAAAGAGAATACGTCTGGCCCTGTATAACCCTACTTCATGGTTATTGATTTCAATCCTGGCTTATGAACACAAAACAATGCTAGCCATTTAGCCCCTTCCCCTCTGATACAGGCATCAAAAGAAACTAGGAAGTAGCTGCCTACAAGAACTGTCCATCGCTACGTTTATGCAAACACAAAAACACCTTATACCATTGACCCATTTAACTGAAAATTGTCCACTCCAAACTTGAGAAACCTCTGGCTCACCTTGGTTTTTCTATATATTGCCAGACTACAGTGCACATCATTATCAAACAATTTGTGTTGTCTTGGAAATATGGAAGTTGGAATCAAAAAATGCCTGGAAAACCACAAGTTCTCCACAAGATCTTCTTTGCCTGACAGTGACTGTCCTGCACCCTAAGCTCTATCTCTAATTTAAAAAAATGCTTTCATAAATAAAGATGTGAGGGACCAGATCTGTGACATTATGCATGTAGAGGATGTACTTTGCCTACTAAGCTATATCCCCCACTCAATGTTTGCAAAGAAAGGTGCTGCAGCTCTACAGCTCAGAAATCTATATTCAAATGCCTAGATCCAACTGATATTCCTAACTGCAGCAGACCCAGGGAATTAATGCAATTTTAAAATTGTTGCTCTAAAAAAATTTTCTCTGCTCATTCAATGGATCGACTTTAGTTGGCATTAGGATAAAGGGCCAGCAATTAGCAAAACAAAAACAAAAACAAAAAAGGTCTGTATAGACATGTACAGACCTGCAGGAATTTGCTTCTGAACATGAAATCAGAAACATATAGCAATCTTGCTCACAAAGCTACCCCTAGGTAAATGGATCTCCACACTTTCAGAAATACCACTTGGCTCTTACAGAAATAGAAAATGAGGGTTTCTGTCCTTGAGCAGGAATCATCATAAAGGAATTCATGTGATATAGATGACTAGTCAGGACTTAAGATGATCAGAATTTTAAAATAACCACAGTTACAAAACTTATCAAGTGCCCCCAGCCTGAACTTCTTGGTCTGAAATCCTATGGGTTTGTTGAGAAGATAAAAGGGAGGAATATAAGCACTACCCTGAAGAAGGGCAAATCCCACAAAGGATGGAACTTGGCAGTTTATCATATGGGGGAAATCCCGTGCAGAAATGGGGTTTGTAATCAGCAAAAGCAGGCTGATTTTCACACAACCTCATTGTTCAAGTGCTGTTAACCGGAATGGAAAGTAATCAAAAGCTGCTGCTTTTTACTTTCAGAAAATCCCAAAAGTAAAAAGGAGTGGCTTTTGTCTACTTTCCGTTTGGAGTTAACAACACTTTAACAACCACGTGTGTAAAAATCAAACCACTTTTGTGGGTTTCCCCCAGCTTTTAAATCTCATTTCTGCATGGGATTTCTTCCATGTGATAAACTCCTTGGATTGGCTATATTGAATTATATAGTATTTACTATTAAAAAAGGAAAAGTATAATTTCAGCAGAGCATAGGAAAAGAAAAAGGAAGTTGCTTCATACCAAGTCAGATTCTTTGTCCATCTATCCTGGTATGGTCTGCTCAGATTGACAGCTCCCGAGGCTCTCTAATAGATATCTTTCTCAGATCTGATCTTGAAACAAAATGAGACAGAAGACATCCTGGATAGCATTAGCGTCACCTAGGAATATATTCATGGGTGTGTGTATAAAATGAGGGCATTGCCCCCCAAATAAAAATCCTTTCCCTCAATTATATTTTCCTTCAGTCCCCAAATTTCTAATTTTGCAATAACTTTAAAATGTCAGTTGAGCACTTAGAAATACAGTTTAAGCATCCAAAGAAAAGGGGCAGGCAAAGGGGCACAAGGGAATGATAATATAATGAATGTAAAAGTGCTAGCAACAAACATTAAGAGTTCTAACAATTTTCAGTGACTCTTTATCTGCAATGTTAGAAATTTTGGAACTGAAAGAAAAATGGGAGGGGGGAGTATTCATATCCAAATGGGTAAAGTCTCCATTTTTCCTCCTTCCCACAGCAACATCCCTGAGGTCACCACCCAGTTCAAGCAGATTTATAAAACTGGGGACCTCTAGTCCAAGAGTAGGCAGAGAGCAGAACTGGGCATGCTGGAAGCAATCTCTGGGTGGTTTACAACAAACTTGTAAGTGTTTTTGACTCTTTGCTTTTGACTGTAACACTGGTAACAAATAAAATGTATCTTTCCAATCCACCTCTCACTTCCAAAATATTAGGTAGCTCAAAACTAATAAATCAGATAATCAAAAGTGGATTTTTCTGTAAAAGGACTTATGAACTTGGTTCTAATACTGAAGACAGATTTCTAGGCTGATCATGTAGTTATAGGAAGTCTGTTCTTAAGTTTTCATTTTATATCTGCCCACCTGAGATGGTATTTTGCACCTGGATTTGGGTAGTGGTGGTGGAAGAGCTCAGGGCTCCATAAAAGAACAATATAGATTATAGGAAGCCTACACATCCTTCCTATAGTCTTTTTGTTTCAGGAAAATGGTGAAATAGAATATAACATCTTGACAATTATCTTTTTGAAATGGTGTCACTCTGAATATACAACTAGCCCAAAGTTGGGTGATTCATAACAATGCAACCTGACTGATTGAAAAGTCCCACATTTTGTTGCTCTTCTTTCTGATTTTATACTGGGTTAAAATAAACCAACTGGGGAAGCTGGTGCAAAAAGTCTCTTACCATGCTGGAAGCTGATAGAAAATATTCTGTGGTAAACAAAACATATATAGATCTCCAAAATAAAATAACAAGAACAAAATCTGGGACTTTCTGGGTCTTTTAATCAGTCTGAATGTGGAAATTTTAACCAATCTGGATGTAGGAATATTGGAAGTCCTAAGATATCACAATCATTAAAATGAGGTTGATATTTAGAATTCCCTTGACAACTTTGAAGTCCACTGGTATGCTTTGAGACATTTAACTTGTAGATGAATTCCCATTGGGTCCATTCCCCCACACATGACTGATACCCAGAAAGGTCTCAAAGGGCTTGGATAGAAACACAACGTTTTATTGGAATTAGTGGGACCTCATTCTCAAATGCAAAAGATTTAATAACACCTGTGTGCTACTCCTTGGATGTTACAACAAACTGCAGGTTAGTGCCTTTAAACAACATATGGAAGCAGGAGCAGTGAATCTACTGTAAACCTTGTAAAGCAGGTCCATCCAGCCATTGGAACGCTGTGTGATTCCCACTTTTTTCTACAAGCAGAGCCCAGGTGTCTTCCCTGTAACTGGAAACACCCATTTGTGTGTGCAAAAATGCCCAGGGCCAACCCCCAGAAACATTCACAGGCACAGCGAGGCTTTCATGCTACAAACACAGACATAAGCATAGTTATGCACACTGCCAATGACTTTCAGGCATTGATTTCCACAGTGCTCCCCTCCCCCTGCTGATCCCGGATGATATGGACTCCCGCAGTCCGCACCATGCGTGTGGTGTTTGGGGTACACCCCGGGGAGCTGGGGGACCGGGTAGGGGATATGTGTGTTCTGGAGCTAACTGGAGATCTGACTGGGGAGCGGTGATATCTACGCGCAGACCGAATGGGCAGTCCGGGTGACCTTCCAGGAGGAGGTGGAGAGCATGAATAGCTGGGTGGAGAGGTTTCAGCCACACTTTGGGAATCAGGAAGGGGTTCCTCCTCAGCTTCTGGAGAGTCCTGTCGTGGGGAGGGGAGAGCAAAAAAGAAGTCAGATCCTTCTTTTACAAAAATCAGAGTCTATACATTTCAGTGACCACTGAGAACGGCAAATGGAAAAGAGTCTGATATTGGGCACAGCTGGATAAATCTGTGTGTAGAGGGATAGGAAACATTTGGCCTGCCAGATATTTTGGACTTTAACTCCCAGGTGAGTGGCCAGGTGATCTGAACACCACTGGAACACATTCAGTTGCAGAAAGATAGCTCTGTTCTGGCTCATTTGGTGGTTTTTTTAAAATTTATTTTTATATTTAATTATTTAAAAATATATACAAACAGAGTTACATGCCCCCCTCCCCCACAGCTTATTAGAGGTTAGAATCAGTACATTATTTACAATTGGAAACTTACATTCAATATGTGGGATATGGATTTAATTACATTATTACTTCTTTGTACTCCATATTCCCTTTGACCTTTTCAAGCTGAATTTCTCAGCCCAAGTTCCAAGCTTCTTCCCTCTTTTCTCCAGTATATTTTAATCTTTTATCTCTAATAATATCAAACAGCAAATTATCTGCCAAATACTCATCTACCTTGTTCAAGTTCCATTTTTTACTTTCTTTCCATCCTGATACTATCACAGCTTGTATTGCTTTTAATATACACTTTACTGCTTTTTCTTCATTATTATTAATTCCCTTATTCTTCAAATTTAATGTTATGCAATTCTCTTTGCTCAAATGAATATCCTTGCCTATTTTTATTAATCTCTCTTATCACTTCACCCCAAAATTTCTGAACAAAAGGACAATCCAACCACATATCCATATAGAAACCCTTGGACCCACCACAATGACAACACTTTACTGATAAGTTTTTAGTGAAAAGTGCTAATCGAGAAGTCTATACCATAAACCTATTAATTTCATCTGTTGTTCTCTTATCTTAGCATGCTTGTTTCTCTTAACTTCTCGTATCCACAATTGTATATCTTCCCTTGTTAAATTCAAGTCTCTTTCCCAAACCCCTTTCAAAATGTCTACGATTTTAAACTGATGTTCTAATATTATTTTGTACATGAAATGAATTTTGCCTTCATTTAACATTTTTTTGGTAATCCTCTCCAGTGTTATATTATCTTTCTTCATGTTTTAAATTATATCCTTCATCAGTTTATTTATTCCAGCTGCATGGACCCAATATTTCTTTCCAATTAAGTTGGTGAGTCTCTCCATTTCCCGTGGCTTACCCTCTTCATCAAGCAGGTCACCTATTACTCTATTACCTTCATTTTTAATTTTCTTTCGTGTTCTCCCAATGTCTTCATTATTGCATGTATTCAAACTTTTTTAAAACTTTATTATAAATGTTACAATTACAATGACAACATTCCAACAACTCATTCTCACAACCAAATTAAAATACCACCATACAAGTACTCAATACAAATCACAAATCACCAAATCATTCTTCTTAAACGATCCTACCTAAACCTTAAAATCTCACTTTTTCTCTTTTTCAACCTTCCTCTTCTAAACCTTTTTTTATCTTCCTTCTCTTTACTCTCTTCCCTTTCACCTCATCTTACTTCATCTCCCCCATTGTCACCTCCCCCTCTCTATCCTTCCACTCCTTCTACTTCTCTACTTCCTCATACCTTATTCTATAGGCTCTTACCCTCTTCGACATTCTCACATCCTCATTTTCCTTACTTATCATTCAAATGCTTCCGTTCTTCCGTTCTTCATCTCTCTTTCTTACCATTATATCAAAATAGACCTCCTACCTACTTATGCTGGGTGATAACCTCGAGTTTCTTTGATCTTCTTATCTACAATCAGCTAATGAAAAGCTTCCTCTCTTTTTTTCTCACTAAGAGATAAGAAAAAAACTTAACTATTGTGACTTTATTTGTTCCATTTGTGTTAATACTTCTCTTCTTTCTATATATTTAACCCAATTTCTGTTTATTTGCTTCAAGTGTCCTCATCTGCCTCCATCCATACTCCTTATTCATCACTAATTATCTCTTGCTTTTTTATTGCTTTGTTACTATTCCTGATTACTCTATATTGTTTAGTTCTGGAAGCCTATAAGAGCCGTTTCCCCCCATATTTTCTCCAGGTAGCCGAGCACTGGTTTCCAATCCTCTTTGTCTTTCCTTGTGGATTCCAATCTCATAAATTGTATTAATTCATCCATCTCTATTGCATCATACAATTTCAACAACCATTCTCTTATATTCAGGGTTTTCTTTAATTTCCATTTTTGTGCCCATGTTATTCTTGTTGTAGTAACTAAATAGTAGAGAATTTTCCCAAACTTTTTTCCCAATTTTTCTTTCCACGTATTTAACAGGTAGAATTCAGGGTGAATTTGGATCTTTGATTGTAACATAGTACAGATAACTTCATTTACCTTAGACCAATATCTCTTTGCCCATCTACATGCCCACCAACAATGGTATAGAGTACCTATTTCTTCCCCACACTTCCAAAATAAGTTGTTTTTGTTTTATAATTTTTTAAAATTCTCTCTGGTGTGAGATACCATCTAAAATAAAGTTTTAAAAGTTCCCTCTGAGGCTTTGAGATATGGTGTATTATGTTTCTTTCTTCCACGTATGCTCCCATCTATCCAATTCTATTGGGTGCCCTATATTTCTAGCCCATTGTATCATATTTGTCTTAATAACTTCATCTTCCAATTCCCATTTTAGTAGGATTGTATTTTAAAAAATGAATCCATTTTTCCTTTTCATTAAGGGATACTTTGTCAAGGTCAGAATTATTGTCTCTAAATCCACATAGTTTACTGTCTATTCTATAGCATTCCCAAATTTGTTTATACAAAAACCAATTTATTTCATATCCTTCTCTGATTAATTCTTCCTTTGTTTTCAAATTAAAATTTCCTTTGCTGCCTCTTTGTAATAGTTCTTCATAGGTTAGCCAATTTGCCCCTTGTATCATTTCTTTACATTGTATTGCCTCTTGAGGTGAGAACCAGAGGGGGAGTTTAGGCATAAACCTAGCTCTCTATTTTCTCCATACTCGGAGCAATGCTTTCCTTATACAATGAAGATTGAAATCTTTATTAGCTGTTATTCTGTCATATCCTAAATACGCATGCCAACCATAACGTAGACTTTTTGTAAGAATTATTGACCTTTCCTTATTTAATTTACACCCTGTTATTTCTCAAAATTCTTGAAAGATTTCCATTAGTTTATCAACACTCTCATGTGGATTTTCCAAGAAAATAACCAAATCACCAGCATAAGCCCTCAACTTGTAGCTGTTATTCTTAATTTTAATTCCATGAATCTGGTCCTGCTTTTTTATTTCTTTAATTAATCTTTCTATAACCACTAAAAATAGAAGTGGTGAAAGTGGGCAGCCTTGTCTGGTACCTCTCTTAATCAAAATACTTTCAGTCAGTTCTCTATTTATAATAATCTTGGCTTTTTGTTCTTTATAAATTTCTTGTATGCATTTGATAAATTTTTCACCTATTTCCATTCTTTCTAAGATCTCAAATAGTGTTATCCAATTAACTGTGTAAAATGCTTTTTCTAGGTCCATGAATACTAATCCTGCATTTCTATCATTGTGTCTCTCATAATATTCTACCACATTTAACACTACTCTCAAATTTTCTCTCATCTGTCGCTGAGGTAGAAACCCTCTTTGATCTTTATCTATACAATCCTTTAGATAATTCTTTAATCTGTTAGCCAATATGTTAGTGAAAATTTTGTAATTGATATTTAGGAGAGATATTGGTCTGTAATTTTGGGGGTCAGTTGTTTCTTTCCCTTCTTTCGGTATGACCACTATATCAGCTTCTGCCCAGGTTCTAATTTACTCTGAATATTTATCCTCTGATGTAATGTCTCCCTTTCTCTATATAGATTTTTGTAAAACTTTTCCATTGCTTCTCTTATTTTATCATCTTCTCATAATATTTCACCGTTTTCTCCCTGTATCTTGTTAATCCTTCCTCCCCCTTTATTGCTCTCTTTTTAAAAATCTTGCCCAAGCCTGAAAAACATTCCTGTATCTAATAAATTCTTTGTACTGGAGGCCTGATCTAAATTTTCTAACTCTTTCTTCTTCTTATCCCAATTTATTTTTATGTTTTTCCTTTTATATTTTTGGTATTCTTTCTGTAAAATTTCCACTACTTTTATCAAACTTTGCATATAAAGATATTTTTTCCTTCTTAATTCCTTCTTATATTCATATATTTTCCTCTTATCACTGCCTTGAAGGCATCCTAAACAGTCTGCATTGATACCTCCCCCGTATCATTTGTTTCCAAAAAAGATTTAATTTCCTTAATTATCTCACCCTTATTCTCTTCTTTCATCGACACTATAGGGTTAAATCCCCACTTCTTTAATTTTTCATTGATGATATTTCTAATTCCATATACAGGGGGCATGATCCAATAACCAGATCCCTCAATTTTTAATTTCTTTTATCTGACTCATATTCTCTTTTCTCACTATAAGGAAATGTATTCGAGTAAATGTCTTATGTCTTGCTAAGTAAAATGTGTTATCAAGGGTTTTATTCCCCACCTTTTCCTAGGAGTTTATCACATGAGGAAAATTGGAAGTTTAAATGGGTCAGAACCTGCAATTATCCAGTATATTAGGCACAATTGCATGAATGGTTTTCACATGACGTTACATGCAAACCGCTTAGAATCCAAACAGAAAGTGACATGAATCAGGGAATAGTCATTTTTGGAAAAATACCATGTTTTCATTTCCATTTCATTCACGAATTCACTTTCTTTGTGCAATTGCTGTAGTTTGAAAGCTATTTATGGGATTCTCCCTGTTTTTGTGCTTGTTGCCAGATTTCCCATGCTGCTTTGCTGCTTTGCTGTGCTTTGTTGTGCTGAGAGGGATACAGCCTTTTATACTTCAACCAGGGCTAATAAATGATCAGCAGGCATGTGCGCGCACACGCACGCGCGCACACACACACACAGAAACAGCTTGCTTCTCTCTCACACATGGCTCTCTTTCCTTCTCCAGCCTTCCCCATTAGCCAGGGCTCTAAAAGGATCAGCTGGTGAGGAAAGGTAGCAAGAGTAAGAGAGAATTTTTTTTCTTTCCTTTCCTATTTCTTTTGTGTAATGTTCTGTTCTTTTTACTCAGGTTGGATACCATTTGTTGGAAAGTAAGAGCAATACAGTATATTTTTAAAAGAAAATTGTGTAAAAATTATTTAATTCTCTGGGTGATTTCTGGTAATGCAACTACTGCTTCTGCGTGCATGCACAAAAACGTTATTTTCAAACCATCAACAGGATTTGTCTGCATCTGTGTGAAAACCAAATGCACTTTCTACCCAGTTTCTCACATTAGTAATGTGCTTTTAATGTGTTGTTGTGCTCTGCATGTGAAAATCATTCATGCATTTGCATGCTTTTCCGGGATGTGGATGCTTTAGGCATTTTCAAGATGGAAGCACTTAGGTTAGGTCCCCATGTGATAAACTCCATAGCCTGTTCAGGCTCATTTGGTGAGAACAAGGGAGAAGGCTTTTTTGATGGCTGTTTCCAGATTCTGGAACTTCCTCCCTTAGTTCCTTGAATCCCAATTGGGGGGGGGGGGATGAAAATGATGATAATAGTAATATAGGATGAATTCCTTTACCTTTATCTTTTCTGTGACTAACCCACAAAGTAGTGAAAACCAGTAACTGTCTCGTCACCAAATGATCACAGTGCCATTTTATTACAATGAGAGAGGAAACCCACTGAAATATTGGCAGTGAAGTACACTCTGAAATTAACTGACTCACAATTATCATACAACATTGTTGTTATGTGCCTTCTTATCAACTTCAGTTTATGGCCCCTGTATGAAGGGTGTTGTTTTTGGCAAGATTTCTTCAGAGGAAAATTTCTCTAAGGCTGAGTGTGACTTGCCCAAGGTCACCAGTGAGTTTCTTTGTCTGAATGGGGATTTGAATCCTGGTCTCCCAGTCCTAGTCCAACACTCAAACCACTATAGCACATTGGCTCTCTTCAACATATTACATGCTAGCTGGAACATCTGCAAGCTACCAGCCAGCCAATCTTTACCTCTCAGGAAAGCATTCCACTCTCCCCTAGCTTTTCTTTCTCTTTCCCAAGTACCTGTCTCCATGCTGCCCAGTTCTCACTACTCTCAGGTTTATTATATGGCACTTGCAGGAATGGGAATGGAACGGAATGGCATGGAACAGGACAAGAACACATGTTACCTCACAGGAGAATGCAAAGCAAAGCAAAGCAAAGCAGCTTCATTTATATACCGCTTCATATCGCACATGGGATGTCTAAGCGGTTTACAACTGTGAGCTGATTGCCCCCCAACAATCTGGGTACTCATTTTAGCGACCTTGGAAGGATGCAAGCCTCAGCCCTGGCTGGTATTGAACTCACAACCTTGTGGTCTATGAGTGAATGGCTGCAGTACAGGCATTTAACCACTGCGCCACCAGAGCTGTTACTGCACCACCAGGGCTGTTATGCCGCCGATGCCACCGGGAGTCCCAAAGCTATTCCCCACCCATTCCTGGCAGCTGATTTTGAAGAACAGTTCAAAATAGTTCTTCAAAATCGGCTGCCATAGCACAGATGGAAAATGTCTTAGGGACTCCGGGTGGCATCGGCAGCATTCTCCTGTGTGGTAACATGTGTTCTCGCCCTGTTCTGTGCCATTCCATTCTGTTCAGTTCCTGTTCCTGCAAGTGCCGTGTGATAAACATAACTGTCTCATGGAGAAGCTGATTAGAATTATGCTGTCTGTCTCCACTCCGTTCTCTTAATATCTTAAGTTCTTTAAAAAGATTTTTGTATAATTTAGCAATCATTACGGATCCCCTGAGCATGCTGACATCCCCCACTTTTTTATTTGCTGGCACCATCTGGACAACAATAACATTGGCACTCAGCAGCTCTGTTTACTATTTAAAATGTCTGTGTTTTATTAAGTATTAAATATTTTGTCTCAGCCTAAGATTGGCCTCTTTACAGCAAAGTATATGTTCCATGTATTTAATTCATCCTGAAGGTTTACTTTCTTCTTGCAATAAAAGCAGGGGGGACTTTGTATTTGTTTCAACTATCCCTCAAATACAACTTTACAAGCTCTGGCCAAGTATTCAGGGCTGCTGATTGAATCTTGAAGCTATCATTGTGTTTTTGTTTTAGTGGTTCCAGTCTATTTTAAACATTCCTTTTGCTGTTTTGATTGGTCCTTTTGTTATTACAACTGTAGATTTAAATCATTGCTGTCTAAATCACTTTTAAAGCTATATAGGGATGGGGTGGGATAAAAAATATTTTGAAATAAACAAACTGTTCTTGGTATGTACGTGGGACTACCATGCCCCCTTGTGGAGGCATTATGAAAGACTTTTATTTTTGGACTGCTGTGGCAGACTCCCTTGAAACAGCTGTTGGTCCCCTTTGGCCCTTTCCAACAAAGCAATACCATGTTAAGCAACACCACTTTAAGGACTCCTGTTTTTATTTTGTACAGTAGAAGAAAGTGATGATCAATTTACATTCCATTAGTGCTATGGCACAAATTTCAAAAGCAGCTTCTTCACAGTACATTAATATGGGTGATTGATTGCTTAATTGATTGATTGAATGTTTATATTTATTTATAATTTCCTGACCCATCAGGACTCCTCCCCACGAGGAGATGGACAATGGGTAAAGATATTTGAAATATATTAAATAAATAGCTGAATGCTAATTTAAATATTCCATGCCTCTCCAAATATATCTCTAAAACCAGACAATAATAATAACAAATGATCTATTTTAATACTGAAACAGTTTAATTCTATTTTAATTGTCACTTTTGTTGGGTTTTAATTGTATTGTACTTTTAAACCTGAGAGTAGTGAGAACTGGGCAGCATGGAGACAGGTACTTGGGAAAAAGGGCCTTTTCTGCGACCGCTCCTAGACTATGGAATGGCCTGCCAGATGAGATCCATCTCGTCACTACTCTTGCTGCCTTTAAAAAGGCAGTAAAGACGGATCTCTTCCAGCAGGCCTTCCCAGAATAACTGCCCAGCAAACTGTAGGTGATCTCCTACTACCCCTCTTGATGCCACTGCATGCTGCTATATTTTATCTGTATTATCTTATTTTTAACTATTCTAGTTTAATTCAGTTTTAAGGGGTGGGAGGGGGGGGTGTGGGATGAAGGAATGTTTTAATTGTTGCCTTTTAACTTTGCTGTACACCGCCCCGTTTGCTGAGCAGAGGGGCGGGTTACAAATAAATTTATTATTATTATTATTATTATTATTATTATTATTATTATTTTGAGTCCCAATTGGGGGGGGGGGGTTGTGGGATACTATTAATGAATAACATTTAGGCACACTTTTTAACACAATAATCATGATGGTGATTTTTATATGTTGTGTGTGTTTTAGTTATGTTTTTAACTATATTTGCTATATGGCACTGCACAGAATACAACAGAGTCATTCCTAAAAATATACATATGTAATAAGCATCCAGAGACATTTGCAGCATGGAATACAGTTGATGGACTACGGATCAGCCCGCCCGCAATCCATTGAAACTCCTATGATAATGTCCCTTATATTAGTGTTTTGGCCTTCTCCTTTGGGGAGCCCCATTGCAGCTAGAATCTATATTGAATGTGTTTCACCAGGGAAACCACTGGTGCTACAGTTAGCTTATGATCACCTTCTGGTCAACTGATCAATGGAACATTGATTGGCCTGTGTAAAGGTCATCTCATTTAAGATCATTGCCCCTCTATGAGAAGTAGGCAGGCTCTACTTTTATTTCTTTCTTTTCTTTCTTTCTTTTTTTACATCTACTTTTATTTCAGTCTATTCTTGGATAATTTGTAGTGCTACCACTATTTTACTGTTTTTGTTCATTGCTATTATCCTAATCTGCTTTTCTGATTTATTTATGCATTCTATTGTTGTTGCATTCTGTGTGATCATATTGTATATTAATACTTTAATGCTGTTTTTGTATGGTGTCAATATGTTACTGTATTGACTCGTGCAATCCATCTAGGAAAGAAAATCTATTTGGAATGGTGACATATATATATATATATATATATATATATATATATATCATCAAATAAAGTAACATATTCTAGCACATACACCCAAAGCATCTCTCAAAGTTCAGTGACTGAAACTTACCTTGTCTTTCAAGATGTACAAAGCAACTGGATTCTTGCGTTCATGTTCTCCACTTCGAGGGATAATTTCTACTGCATTAAAATAAGACAAATCAGTAAAAATGATCTTGAGTATGGAAGAGACAAGGATGCAGAAAGAGACTGAGATTATCACATGCACTAACTCTCAGTTTTCCTGATGGGATACATATGAATTTAACTCCAAAGATAGGTCTTATTGCATTTTTCCATGGCTGGGTGAATGCAGCCTAGCCAGTATGCAGCCCAGGCTTATGCCATGGCTTTTCAAGGATAGGAAAAACCCATCCTTGAAAAGCCATGGGATAAACATGGGTTACATATAGGCTGTAAATGGGCTGCATTCGCCTGGCCATGGAAAAATGTGATAAGACTCATCTTTGGAGTTAAATGCACATATATCCCGTCAGGAAAACTATGGAAATCAAGTGGAAATCAAATAACCTCCTATGAAGCACAAGGGCCTTACTAGATTAGAACATATATGGGTTTTGTTTTTTGTTTTGTTTTTCATTTTGTGGATTCCATCATTTTTTAGTGGGAAATGTAAGAAGAATCTAAGGATATCTCCAGACATGGCAAATGTGGTATCTGTTCCAGTAGTTCTCAATTTCAAAATAATAATAATAATAATAATAATAATAATATCCAAATGAAATTTCTGTTGTCCTGGACTATTTTTTGACAATTACTGGCACCAGCTGCAATATTTTATTTCCACCCTTGAGTGGGTTTCTTCTAATCTCTTCTCTTCCTTTCTCTCCCCCCTCTTTTTTTTTTCCTTAGAGTTATAACATTATTCTGCACTTGGCTATGGAACTCCACTGAGTGACCTTGGGTAACTCACACACACTCAGTCCAGAAAACCCCAAGATGGGGTCACCTTAGGGTAGCCATATGTTGGTAACAATTTGAAGGCACACAACAACAAAAAAGTGAAACAGTAAAATAGTGCTAGCACAGTGCAACTCTTAGAAAAAGAATTTTTTAAAAAGGAGAAAATTGGGTCTTCAAGACATAGGATGACCTTATCAGACCATGCACCAGTTTTCAAAAACCTTTGGAAAAGCTGTAGCGCAGACCAAAGAAACTGCTACAGACAGTTCCTAAAAAGAATGGAAAAATATAGACACAGCAGCAACAAGCAGCAAATCCCAAATAATTATATTGGATAATTCCTTTAGACCAATCTGGTAGAGCCCTAAAGAATAACCTTGCTAGAATAAGTATAACCTATTAATTCATTTTGACAGAATGCAGATGAAGTGGAGACAGGCCTCATGGAATTTGATAGGGGAAGGCTCTGGCTTTGTAGCAGTTTGGTAGGCTAATGAAATTGTAGCAGCCACCCACTTGGAAATTCACTACAAGGAATCTTGTCTAGCTTGCTTATAAGTTCTATAGCAAAATCTAGAGGATTTTCTGAAGTGTTTTGTCTGATCAATGTAGAATGTGAGAGCACATCTGACATCAAGTGTGTGCCATGCTTGTTTGTCATACATGGATGGGTTCACGAAGAAGGTTGGAAGTGAGAGCTGCTGAGACAAATGAAAGGGGAAATGGAAAGTGACATCTGGAAACAGGGCCACCATGCCATGGAGGAATGGTGGGTCAGCCCCCAAAGCAGCCACTTCACATGCCTTCCTGGCAAATCTGATGGCCACAAGGAACACAGTCTTCCATGTGAGAAGCTACAAGTCATGTGAGGGTTCAAAATGATGGATTATTAACTGGTAAAGAGCCAGCTGTAACTCCTAGCTAGAAGTGATGGGAGTTTGAGAATGAAAGGTTGAAACGGACATGCTTTCCTGCTCTTGTTTTTTATATGGAGAGATTGAGGGTCCTTGCCACATGACAGCTAATTCTGGATTCTGTCTGGGGTCACCTTTATCAACTTCTATTCATCCAAGTTATGATAGTGGTTAAACTAGACAGAACAGATCAACATCAACACTCCACTTAATTTTTCTCCAGGATATTTACATATTTAAAAATTTTAATATTAAACATTTATCCAGGATTTCTAGGACATTTATATGGGAATGAACAGACTCTTTTGTTACTCTTTTAGTCTATTCATTATAAATATTCACATATGTTGATATACATATACATATATATTCCCTCAGGGAGAAACACAACCTTTCAGCACTTTGTTATATTCCATAACATTGTAGGTAAGACATCTTACATTAAATCATATAGTTGTCAAGATGATCATTATGACATTTCATCTTAACACATAACCCTTTATCAATGATAAGATACCCTCTCATCTATTGCTTTAAAGCAGGGGTAGGCAACCTTTCCCCTTTAAGGGCCGAGGGACTTCAGCTCCCAGAAGCCTCAGCCATGTTGGCCAATAGTCCTATGTTGGCCAATAGCTCCTGGGATTCTGGGAGCTGAAGTCCCTTGGCCCTTAAAGGGGAAAGGTTGCCTACCCCTGCTTTAAAGGGTTAATCTCCTTAAGCAATTCTTGAACAAATCTTAACTGTACAAGGTTAATCTCCTTAAGCAATTCTTGTAACAAATCTTCCTACCATATAGGCATATATCTATCCTTGTCTTAACATCATAAATCAGTATTTTAGGGTAGCATGTTAAGGGTAGAAACTTCCACTGTTTATTCAAACAATGCCTTCAGCAGCATTGGAAACATGTTAAAAAGGATCCTTATTTTTGTGGCTCTGACTTTGCTCTTTTATTCTTTCTTGCAAACTATGCAACACATTGATTATCAAATCAAAACCCTAGACCTTATCTTTGTTTGATATACTAGAGATATTTTCTAGTGCACACCACACTTTTAGAACTCCCCACATTACTTGTTCATCAGATTTCATCTGATGCAGGGTTACCTCTGGTCATAAATTGTGGTTTATGTTTACATATTTTAAAGGAACATCTATCAATCTATACAGACTCAAACCCTAAGAAGTTTTTTCCCAACAAAAAATTGGGAAAGGAGTTGCCAACTAAAAATTTGTCTGGCTTGTAATGAAACCTTTAACGTAAAGCTTAACCAAAGGATGCACAAACCAAGAGAGGAAATCTCAAGGTTGAATAAAGACCAAGGGAGCAGCCAGGCAAACTCTTGTCAAAGAGGTGGAAAGGCCCTGTGATGCCAAGGAAGACAGGAACTGAAGAATGTGGTTAATGAAAATGCTGTTTCAGTCCACATGAATGTCACTGAGAATGAGAGGAAGCACCTCCACTTATAGCAGTACAGCTTTCTGGTTGATTTTCTATGCATAGAGCAAAAGAGGGCTAATGCCAGGGAAATAGGGCTAATGCCAGCCCTGGTGGCGCAGTGGTTAAATGCCTGTACTGCAGCCACTCACTCATAGACCACAAGGTTGCGAGTTCAATACCAGCCAGGGCTGAGGCTCGACTCAGGCCTGCATCCTTCCGAGGTCGCTAAAATGAGTACCCAGCTTGTTGGGGGGCAATCAGCTCACAGTTGTAAACCGCTTAGACATCCCATAGCGTGATATGAAGCGGTATATAAATAAGCTGCTTTGCTTTGCTTTGCTTTATCCTCCAAGCCATGAGATGAAGGATGCAAAGATATGAGTGTGAAACCTGACCATTGGCTTGGGTGAGGTGATTGTGATAAAAAGGGAGTCTGCAAAAGTGACAATGAAACAGGTGCAACAGTGTGATAAAACACAGCTGTCAAGACCGACAAGGTGTCACTAGAATGCAATCCAAGTTATTGTTCTGACCTTCACCCTGGTGATGAGTGGAAAGGGATGAAAAGAATAGAGGAGAGGACTGTTCTGGTTGAACAGTACCATCATCTTGTTTTTTTAACCTATGATTGGTTTTGAAGTTGCTGTTTTAAAGATTATGTATTTCTAATGTTTTATGTTATGATTTGGACTGACAACATTAAATTTATTTAACAGTAACTGATTCAGTGGATCTACTACAGTTGAAACTAGCAGTTGGATTTATGCTGGAATGTATGCCTTTTGTAGCTGATTCTGATGGAGGATGTCATGGGTCTAATTAAAAAAGTCAAATGGAATGAACACATTTCTTATCTGGCCACCTCCTACCTTAGATAACAAATCTTGCATGTCTCTCCCAGCAATTACTCAAATCCTGGTTTCCAAAGCCTGACTTTCTTTTGATTGCTGCCTGTGGTTCAGCCCTAGCAACTTCACCATTAGTCCAAAAATCGCACTAGCCTGGGACTGAAGAGTCAGACATTAGCAAGAACAGCTTACCATCATGTTTTAAATGTTCTTCATTCTGGTCCACATATTCCAAGGAGCTTTGCTTCGCCATTTTCCTTTTGTTCCTAAAATAAAAAGACCCCAAGTTTGTGTTATTTTACTGAGTTTTGAAAGTCAGTTTGTGCAAGATCTGGTGTCAGATGAAATGGTTTCACTACAAAGAATCCCTGCACCTTTGTTTCGGGAATTCATTTTGCTTTTTCTTCTGCATATTTACTTGGAAGTCAGTCCCACTGAACTCCTTGGGCTCTTCAGCATAGATAGGCATTGAATTATTGTTAACCTCTGATTTCCACATCTGCTCCTTCAGTCTAATTTCACATGGGGGGTGACAGGATGGCTTTTAAGACTTTGGATCTGTTTTTGAGTAAAGCAGGGTTGAATTTTTGAGTAAAGCAGTGGTCTTCTAATTGTTGTTGGACACATGCTCTCCACTCCTGCTTGAAGAAAGGCACAATTGAATTTTTGCAAAACATTATCAGTTATTTTGCCATTTCAGTGGAGAATCTAATAAGTCAAATAGGTCAGTTTTCAAGTGATTAAAATGGCATAGAAGATATCAATGTCATTTCAATCGAGCCTCACTATACTGGCCACTATACTGGCCAGACAGGTTGTAAACCAAAAAGTAAGGTTTCCAAGTTCTGAGCCAGCCCTATAGCAAGTGTAGCATTGACCTAATCAATGCTGCTTGGTTTGCACCAAGCCATCAATAACATTCAATGATGCCCGCTCTTATCTAAACTGCATTTTGTTATGGATAATCCTGGGACACCTCTTGACCTTGCAGGGGTTCATTCTAGGGATGTGAACTACTGTGAGTGCCTTCTTGTGTCTCTGACTAAACAAACAGGACTGTAGTTTTGACAGCAGATTGACAAACAAAGATATTAAAGTTCATACTTCTTTGATGGCTTCCAACAGGCACAAACAGTCACTAAGGTAACAAGAAGGAAAATGCCCCCCGTGGAGAGGATTATATAGAGGGAGCTCCTCCCTAGAGAAACAAAAAACAAAAGAGATATTAGAGGAGAAGGAAAACCTGTTAGGTTTGTAAGGTTCCTACTATGATTTGTTCCAGATTTCAGGACTTCATCTACAATTTTTTCTGGTCTCAGACGTCATTTCAAGCTCTTCAGTTTATCTAAACAGCACACAGTTTTACAGACCATAACAGACATACTGGATCAGACCGATTTAGTACGAACCAGCAGTGTCTTGGCATAGCAGCCACACAAATGCTGCTGGAAAACCCACTAACAGGACTTGACTCATGTTTCCCCAGCAACTGGGACCCTTTCACGTCACACAATTATAGCATTTTGATACCAATTTTATTGTTGCATCCTATTAAATCTTGAGGTTCATAGTTCGTTGAGGCAATAGAGTTTTCTGAGCTGAGAATCCCAAATTCCCCTCCCTAAAATGCAAATTCTAGGATTCCATAGGATGGAACCACAGCAGTTAAAATGGAAACAGAGTATGGAATGGCCTGCCGGATGAGATCCGTCATATTACCATCTTGAACAGCTATTAAAAGGCCATTAAGATGGATCTATTCCAGAAAGATGGCAGAGTTACTAATTTGATTGCTGAGCGTGGTAGATATTCATAGGATAAGTAAACATGTAAGTGAGAAAAAATAAATTAAAAGAGAAACTAGACTAAAGAAAATGTTGGCAGGAAGTAATGTATTGTTAGTTTTGTTATGGTGTACACATGTTGTATTTGATATTTTTGTGATTATATGTTGGTTCGTCTATTAGGTTGTGTTAAATGTTGTTTTTAATTAAGACTTGTGAAATAAATAAAAACAATCTCAAAAAAAAAAAAGATGGATCTCTTCTGGCAGGCCTTTCCTGAATAGATATCCCAGCCATCAAGAGACAGCCCAACCTGCTCCCCTGATTCTGCTGCAGTTATTGTTATTTATTTATTTGTATTTTATTTTAAATGTGTTTTAAATTATCATTGTTTAATAGTATTTTAAGGGGTGGGTGGGATTGTGGGATATGAAATGTATATTTTTAATGTTGTAAGCCACCCCACTTGCATTACGCAAAGGGGTGGGATAAAAATTATTATTATTATTATTATTATTATTATTATTATTTAATTGTCTAGTATGAAAGGGTCCTAGAACTGAGACATACAGACACTGATACTGGGTTTCCATCATCATAGAACCATCAATAGTATTTTCCAAAATTTTGTCTAATCCACTTTTTAAAAAATGTATGTTTATAAATTTTAGCAAAACTGATATAATCACAATCATATAATAACACCAGTATCTAGTAATGCTTCCAAACACAAACAGAGAAGGAAACAAAGTTACTGTTTTCCCAAATGTTGTCTAATTCTGCTTTTTAAAGCCAACCCAATTGGTGGATATTATAATATCTTTTGGTAGCAAATGTGTTTAAGGGTGTATCCACACTGCAGAAATAAAGCAGTTTGACACCACTTTAACTGCCATGGCTCTATCCTTCAGAATCCTGGGATTTGTAGTTTGGTGAGGCACCAGAGCTTTCTGACACACCCAGTTGAATACCTTACCAAACTACCAATCACAGGATTCCACAGGATGGACCCATGGCAGTTAAAGTGGTGTCCAACTACTTTATTTCCATAGTGTGGAAGAGCTGTAAGAATGCATTAAGAAGTACGAGTGGCATCCCTGGGGTTGGTGTCACCTGGTGTGATAACTCATGGTGTCACACACACACCCACTGACCTCCTCTTCCCATTTTACACCCTACAGAATCCTTAGTAATGCTTTTTTGTACTAATGTTACTCATCTGAGTGAAGCCTCCAGGGCTATTTCTATGTTTCACAGGGGAGCCCTAGATGTCAAAAAAATTCATTTTGCAAAAACACACACACACACACATTTTCTCAACCCCTCTCCCATTTTGTTTTGCTCCAGATTGCCCCAAAATGGCTTATAAGGGATATGGAGGACATTTCCACTAAGTATGGACACACCTGTCCCCCTGGGGGCGTCAAAACAAAGATTTACAAAAAATTTCAAAAAACTTTTTTTGGGGGGGGGTCTCAAAATGACTGAAAGTGCCCCCTATCATCACAAGGAGGCCCCCAAACATGGTGAGAATGTCCCATGGAGGGTGTTTGGGGTATTGGGGGTCTTCTGGAGGATTAATGCAGCCCCCTAGACTTCCACAGTTGCCCACCCTGCTCTATACGGTGCATGATTTTGTGCACCTCTGTCATGTGCCCTGCCAAGCTACTCAGAGTTTTTCCATACACTCCAACTGTCCCAGTTTGGCAGGAACAATCCCAATTAATTCTCTCTCCAATCACTTTTTCCAGCTGTTTTTAAAATATCTGAGGTCTTCTCTCCTCCTCCAGTTTTCCCATTTGCAACATCTGAAGTAAGCCAAAGACAAAGGAGCTTATTGCATGGCTTTTCAAATCGACTTACCTCTTCCTATTTAAATTTTAATTTGGCTGGCATCCTGATATTATTGCAGTGATTTTGCCGCCGAATCTGCCACCCGGGTCAATCCTCGTTCCCAGAGGTGCTCAGCATGCCTCTTTTCGAAGCCAGGAGTTTTCTGGCTTAAGAAAATGGCTGCTGGATCACTTCTGGGAGCAGGGATGGACCTGGGTGACAGATTTGGTGGCAAAATCACTGCAAAAATATCAGGATGCCAACCAAATGAAAATTTAAATCAGAAGGGGTAAGCCGATTTGAAAAGCTGTGCAATAAGCTTCAAACTGAATTCAAAGTGCAAAAGTAGTTTGCACTCACTTAACTCAGCAGGAAGGAGAGGAGAAGAAAAGCAAGGAGAGGGCAGGCTCTTGCCCTTCCCAGTAGGCTCGGGCAAAAGCAAACTGCTGCAGCCTCTCCTAGCTCATCTGTATTTCCTCATTAATTACTTTTGCCACCTTGACCACACTCTGATGTTGCTTGGCCACATGTATCCCAGTTTTCAAATGTGAAATGTTGGAGGATATGCTTTTTCTAAGCCTGAAATGCTTTAAATTCAGAGGATTGTAACATTACAGAACTGTTAGCATTGGTGAGGTGTCCTTTGCATTTATTGTGATTTCGATATCCTCCAGCCAGCATGATCATTAATCATTCTGGATGAGGGAGTCTGGGTGTTGTAGTCTAAATTTGTATGAGGATTGATCACAACTCCTTAGTACTGTTGTGGGAGCCTCTACCAAAACAAAGAAACCCAATAAACAATTCCTACAGTTTGTTCCAGAAGTTCACAATTTTGGGAAATCCAGGAGAAAATATTCTGGAACACCTACTGCCCAGCACCATCCGAATACAGTGTGCACAGATCCTGCCTCAGCTGTGATTTATAACTACAACTTGAGTCTTATAGGCAATATTTCAAGCAATTGTCCTGAAGGATGCCATGGAGATCCTGCTGCCTTCCTTGGCATTGCCTACTCCCTGCCAGTTGGAAGCTCTGAAGCTTCTAAGTCCAGCTGAGCTGACCCATTTCACATGACGCTGCCCAAGAGTAAATCCAAACTCTTGAGTCAAGGGCAGAAAAGAAATTGGCCTGACCCTTTATACTTGTGGTGTGAGGTGGTTTCCTGACTCCAGGAAGTGGAGTATGAACAAATGAAAGAGAGCTGCATTGAGCTGAGCACACAACTGGTTTCAACAATCCTTTAAACAGCTCTGCCTCATTCACCCAAGGCAAAAGGGCTGAGGGATGGCCATGGGATATATATCAAAGGAAGGTGAAGGAGAGAGGAATCTGAGACAAGTACTTTAGAACTGCAGGCATTATTTTAAAATCTTGAACATCCAGAAGCCATGGGAAACAGAAAAGAAAGCCATTACATCACCTTTGGTGAAAGATCAGGAGCCCCCACCACAATATTTTGTTATTTTATTTTGTTTTGTTTTGTTTATATCCTGCTTTTCTCCCAATATAGAATCCATTCTGAGATTATAGCCATACAAGCCAAATTATAGCCATACGATAGCCCATAGGCAACATCTTATGGAGTCCAGGGAAAGAAAGACAAACACACATACACACACATGCACACTTTAGGGACTTCTTATTGGAGTTTGTGTTTTATTTATTTTTAAACTTTTTTATGTTTTAAAATAGTTTTGGATTGTTTTAATTGTGATTAATTTAATTGTTTTCTAAAACTGCATGGATACATTGTTATTGATTTCCTTCTGTGAGCTCCCTTGGGTCCCACTCCATGAGAAAGGTAGTATGTTAAATAAGTAAATAAATGAATAAATAATTTAGGGAGGCATAATTAGCAATAGGAATAGCAATAGCAAATACATTTCTATACCGCTTATCAATGAACTAGCACTCGCTAAGTGGTTTACAATGTGTAAGCCAATTGCCCCCAACAGGCTGGGGACTCATTTTGCTGACCTACCAAAGGATGGAAGGCATTCCAGGATTGAACTCACAATGTTATGGCTGCAGCACTGGCATTTACTCACTGTGCCACCATTTAGAAATCTCAGCCAACCGGTTCTAGTGCCTCAGCAAACTATAAACTCCAGGATTCCACAGGATGCCACCATGACAGTTAAAGTGCAATCATAGTGCTATAATTATGTTGTCTGAAAATCTCCCTTTTTTATGGTAGCAGCCATTCCATCAAGTTGCAATGGGGACATGGAAAACAACCATTCCACCATCTCTTCTGAAAGACCAGCCTTCTCAAGTTCCTGCTCTCTCAGGACTGTTTCCATTCCAACTAGATACTAAAAGAACTACTACTTAGCAGCTAGTGCCTGGGTTTTGCTTCCCTTCATCCCTTTACCAATTTCAGTCCTTTTTGTTTTAATGTCATGTGTCTTTTCAGCTAAAGAGGATGGTAAAAACTCTTCAAATAAAACAACAACAACAGATGATGGCACGGAATTGTGGGTTCACCAAGACCAGCTGGTTTTCTCCTTTGACTTACAGATTTGAGAACTTTTCACATCACACAATAATTAATAAGCAGTGAAAAATCCTGTCTTCTTCCAATCCCAGTTTTCTTACATTTGCCTTTCTGTGCCTCATATCTCCATTGGCCATACTTACTGTATACTGTCAATTTTACAGGGATGCTGCGCCCATGGCTGATGGGGTTCTCAACCAGACAACTGTATGTGTCATCATCGGACATGAGGACTCTGGTGAAAGTCAGCACCTTCTGGTCATGAGAGAGGATCAGCCGGGAATCATTGCTAAGGGGTTTATTATCCTTTAGCCATGTGTAGGTGGGCTTTGTGCCATTCTCATGGGTGCAGTTCAGAGTGAAATATTCACTGAGTTCCAGAACAGTGGAGGAGGCCAGGGCAACGTGAGGCTTGGACACTGGAACTAGAAGAACAAATAAGCAAACCTTGTAAATTCCTAGCAAAGTAAACATGGAAAATGGATATCATCTAATGCTTTCCCAACAATAACAGCCTTTTAGTTTTCAGCTGATGTCCACAGGTACTGTCTGACTAATCCAAAATGACCTGGATGGTTGGGAAAAGTCAAGATGCATTTTTATGAACAAACTGGGCACATGCAACATATCTCAATCCATTTCGCTTTCTGACTGTCCTTCAAATTCTTCTACTTTTCCCCACTGTGGCAGCTTTTTTAAAAAATACAGTTTGAGACCCAGTTGTAGATCTCTTACTCACAACTAATTTGTATCACAAATTACTAGTAATAATATCATAATGAGTTGGAATATGCATAAGAGATACAGGCAAGCAGACAGATGAGAATGATGCTGAAAGTGTAGAAGTGTAATGACCAGCACTCTTATTAAGTCCTTCAAATACTTAAGAACATCTAATGTACTTAGTCACATGCTCTCAGCTTCAGGGGAAGGCAATGGCAAACCTCCTCTGAACAAATCTTGCCAAGAAAACCCTTGTGGCCAGCATAAATCAGAAATGACTTGAAGTCACATAACATAAACACACACAATGTACTCAAATAATGTAGAGTCTGCATTGTCAGTTCATGCTCAGAGAACCGATAGGACAATTGTCTTATAGAAATAGTTTAAATGAAGTTTATTAAGACAATCATGATGATTTTTTAAAAAAAAACAACAACAGATTTACCAGGATATATTGCATTAGAATTTAGAACAAGGCTTGCATCACAGCAGAATAGCAGCAGGGAAACCTCTGGAAGAAATGACACAAGAAACATGGTTGCCATTGTTACATACCCTTTACTCTTAGAATCCAATTACTCCCTTTATTTATTATAAGGATTTAATTTCTGTTTGGCTGCCACTCTGATATGTGTTTGTCCTACCTCAGGAATATGTGCATACCCTCCAACTGTCCAGGACTGACAAGAACAGTCCTGAGTCATCCTCTGTCTTGCCACTTTTTCAGCTAGTAGTAACATGTCCCAGTTTCTCTCTCCTCCTCCCACTTTACCCCTTTGTCCTCAGCTTACTTCAATTGCTGCAGACTGAATTCAAAGTGAAAAAGTAGTTTTCACACTACTAACTCAGTAGGCAGGAGAGAAGACAAGGGGAGGAATCATTCCCTGGAGGTTCAAACAAAAGCAAACTACTGCAGCCTTTCCCAGTTTGTATGTTTTTCCCCATTAATAACTTTTGTCATCTTGACTACGCTCTTATGTTGCTTGGTCACATGTGCTCCAGTTTTCATCTGTGAAATGTTGGAGGGTATTTATGTGTCTGACCACTCCCCTGGATCTTTCTCTATATGACCCTCATGTGTATGCAACTCCTTTGTTTTAGTGACCAATGTATATTACATTTCCAGCTACAAAGACTTTTCTCTCTTGCTTTGAATATGCACTTTTGTCTAAATGATGGTTTCTGTCCTATCTCCTTTAGCTTTCTGACTGGCTATAGTGGCTCTGCTAAGCCCCTTTGTTCTGAATTAGAGTTGCTCCATTTTTGGAACTTATAGTTGTTTTCCCATTTTATTTGCCTACATGATCCCCAAAACCTTTATCGCAAAATATCATTTCTAATCTGTGCCCTGTTTATCTTAGATATCACTCTGTCTAGCTGTCTTACTCCAAAAGAAGACCTATTGAACAGTTGAGAGATATTTTAAACTAGGAACAGCATCTTATTAATGGCAGAACTTTTCAACAGAAATCCAGGGATGGAAACAACTGAATGACTGGGATAGCTTTCAAATGCACTAGAGCTGTTTTAACACATTCTTAATTTAAGGAATATATATTGTCAAGCAAATGGGGATGCAGACATAGGATTATTCAATCTGAGTCCAAAATCAAACAGCTGCACCACTCATTAAGGTGTCCTCAGACCCAGTCGCACTACAAAATTATAGCACTATTATTCCACTTTAACTTTTAAGGTTTCTTGAGGCTCTCTGTGTTCTAGCTCAGAATTCTAAAGCCCCTTCTTAAACTGCCAGTCCCAAGATCCCATAGGATGGAGCCATGGTAGATAAAATGGAGTAACAGTACTATAATTATGTACTGTGAAAGAGCTCCTGGTTAGGCTAGACGCCCAGAAAGCAAGGAGCCTCTGGCATGAACATTCATGCAGCTGAGAGAGGAAAACACATGTTGGTCCAGGACAGCAGAGACATAGAAGGCTTGGTGGATTGATACATGATGAAGAGGAATGAGGTTATGAGCTGTTCACAGGTACAATGTCATAGGCCACTGTGGAAGTGAGGGGACCATTTTCTTACATTTAAAGCTTTATCACATTAAAAACCAACCCAGCAGGCAAATGGAGAGACATACATTCATCTCTTTGTCTCTGCCTGACGTCGAAGCACTTTCATGCTCTTCCAATCATAAAAGTGTGGGAGAGAGTGATAAAAACATCCCTTTTGCCAGATGGATTTTTCCAGCTTGGCAAAAGGGACACTTTTAATATGATAGTCTCTGATGCATTTATGACTACAAAAGAACAAAAATGCTTCAACGTCATATGGAGACAGAAAGACAAATGTAGTTCTCTCCATTTGCCTGCTTGTTTGGTTTTTAGGCGATAAGGCTCCATGTGTTAAATTAGAGGTAGCAAGCAGGGCTAAACTGCATACTTTTCAACATTTCACAGATGAATATTAAGATACATGTGGCCAAACAACATCAGAGTGTGGCCATCTGAGTGTGCCAAGCAACCAGAGGGCAAATGCTTTTAATGAGGAAAAACTCACAAAACTACTATTTTAAATTTATGGTGTGTGAAAACCAAAATTAATAAAATGATCCCTACTAAGAATATGAAGTAAATATAAAGATAGACTCTGCCCCAAATTCCAAGTGCCCAGAGCCCCGTTTCAGTGCCATCTTGTTTGAAGGAAGCAGCAGTCAGGCCGCTTCGGAAAAAAACTTCCCTGGACCCCCTGGATATGAACAACTATAGACCAGTTTCTTTATTACCATTCTTGAGCAAGATAATCGAGAGGGTGGTTGCTCTTCAACTCCAAGCTTTCTTGGATGAAACTGATTATCTAGATCCATTTCAAACTGGCTTTAGGACGGGATTTGGAGTGCAGACTGCCATGGTTGCCTTGATCGATGACCTTCATCTAAGTATCGACAGGGGTAGTGTGACCCTGTTGGTGCTTTTAGACCTCTCAGCGGCTTTTGATAAATAGATCATGGTATCCTCTTGGATCGCCTGGGTGGGATAGGAATCGGGGCCACTGCATGCAGTGGTTCCGTTCCTTCATCTCAGGCAGATCCCAGAGGGTGTCACTCGGGGACAGTTGTTCTGCAAAAAAAGATCTTATCTGCAGCATTCCTTAAGGTGCCATCCTGTCCCTGATGTTGTTTAACATATATATGAAGCTGCTGGGAGACAACATCCAAAGACATGGGCCTGGGTGTTATCAGCATGCTGATGACACCCAGATCTATTTCTCCATGTCTCAGTCGTTGGCCTCGGCTCCTGATGGTGTCTCTCCTCTCAATGACTGTCTTAGGGCAGTAATGGACTGGATGAGGAAAAACAGATGGAGATTGAATCCAGACAAAACAGAGGTGCTCACAGTAGCGGCCCTGAAACCAGGAATTGGGTTGCAACCTCCAGTCCTGGATGGGGTCACACTCTTCATGAAGGACTGTGTTCAAAGTTTGGGGTGCTCCTAGATCCGTCGCTTCAGATGACTAGTCAGGTGAATGTGACGGTCAGGAGTACCTGTTATCAGCTTCGGCTGATACACCAGCTGCGCCCTTTCCTGGAAGTAAGGGACCTTGAGATAGTGGTGCACATGCTGGTAACCTCCTGTCTGGATTTCTGTAATGCACTCTACGTGGGGCTACCCTCATACTTGGTCTGGAAACTTCAGTTGGTACAGAACATGGCAGCCAGAGTGGTCTCAGGAACATCTAGGAGAGACCACATAACACCAGTATTGAAGTCTCTTCACTGGCTGCCTATTAGTTTCCAGGCCCAGTATAAAGTGTTGGTTATGACCTTTAAAGCCCTAAGATGGGTCCAACCTATCTTCGGGACCACCGCCTCCCATACAATTCTCCCTGTGCACTCCGGTCCTGTGGGAGGAATTTGCTACAGCCAATGAAAACTAAGCTATTGGCAACCTCCTAGAGGGCCTTCTCGGTAACTGCTCCCAGACTATGGAATGGCTTGCCAGATGAGATTTGTCAGCTTAAGCAGCTTTAAAAAGGCTAGCCTTTTTAAAGCTGCTTAAGCTGACAGATCTCATCCAGCAAGCCATTCCATAGTCTGGGAGCAGTTACCGAGAAGGCCCTCTAGGAGGTTGCCGATAACTTAGTTTTCAGATCTCATCAGATCTCATCCAGTTAAGACGGATTTCTTCTGGCAGGCCTTCCCCGATTAGATTTCCCAGCCTCAGGAGTCCCCTTATCCCTTTTTCTATCTTGGCTGCAGTTGCTGTTCTGCCTATTATTTGTCCATCTGCCTTAGGATTGTTTAATTTAATTTGATGTTTTAATTATTATGTTTTAATGTTATTATTTGTTTAATTCTTTTTTAAGGGGTGGGAGGGTTGTGGGATCTTGGATTGTATTTTAATATTGTATGGAGTTTTAACTGCTGTGAGCCACCCCGATTATTTGACAGAGGGGCGGAGTACAAATAAAAATTTATTATTATTATTATTATTATTATTATTATTATTATTATTATTTAAGACTTCTGAATATGGACAGTGAGGGAGCTGCTGTAGTCACCTGCAACAGTTGTGCCATGCTTGTGTTCTTGCCCATGGATGTGGGTAACTTTATCTGCACCAAGTGCAAGTTGGTATCCCTGTTGGAAGAGACGGTCCAGCAGCTGGAGGGCTGGGTATCTACACTTCAGCATATTAGGGAGCAAGAGGGTTTCCTGGAGAAAATGGAACTGGAGGTCCCAGATGGGGAACACACAAAGGAAGTTTCTGGAGAGGAGATCACTTCTCACACACAGGAGGTAGACAATTGGAGGAATGTGACACAATGAAGTAGGGAAACCAGGAATCTTTCTGAGAGCTTGCAGCTACAGAATCAATTTGAAGCTCTCTCCCTTATCAGGGATGATGAGGAAGTGTAGCAGGGGCAAACCTCAGGTAAAATGCAGGGGACATTGGGAATACCACCACAGGGAACAGACACTGCTAAGCCTTGGAGGAGGCATATGGTGGGGGGGGGGCTTGCTGAGGGGTACAGAAGCTGTGATTTGTGGGCCTGACAAGATGTCTTAGGAGGTGTGTTATCTCCCTGGGGCAATATCCATGATGTGAAAGTGAGGTTGATAAGACTTGTCAAGCATTACCCCTTCCTTTGCATCCATGTGGAAACCAATGATACTGCACGGAACAGCTTTCAGAATATCAGAAGGTATTATTAGGCTCTGGGTAGGAAGCTAAAAGAACTGGATGCACAAGTTGTCATCTCATCTCTTCTCCCAGTTGAAGACTATGGTTCAGGAAGGGAGAGAAAAATAGTGGATGTGAACAACTGCCTCCACAGATGGTGCTGCCAAGAACTATTTGGATTCTTGGATCATGGGCTACAGTTCCATGAGGGGGGACTTCTGGCAAGGGATGGGTTGCACCTCACACCAGTTGGCAGAAACATTTTTGCCAATAGTCTCAAAAAATGATCAGGAGGGCTTTAAACTGAGTTATGTTGGGGAGGGAGACAGTATTTTGGAAGGCAGGAGTTCATCAAGGGCTACAATAGTCAAACTGTTACAGAGGGTACAAGGCAAATAGAGAAAGGACCCAACAGTGGGAGGCAAAAAACTCTGCACAAGCAGCAAGTAGGGGGGTCACATGGTCTTAGATGTCTCTACACTAATGCCCAGACCATGGGAAATAAGCAAGATGAATGTGAACTCATGGTATGGCAAAGCCAATATGATATAATAGGCATCACTGAAACCTAGTGGAATGAATCTCATGATTGTAATGTAGTAATAGTATAACTTTTTAAAGAGAAATAGGCCAAACAGGAAAGGAGGAGAAGTAGCATTATATGTCAAGGATTTTTACACCTGTGAAGAGATCCAGGACTTAAATCCTGGAAGCCCAATGAAGAGCATCTGGACAAATATTAAAGGGAAGCAAAACAACAGTGACATTATTGTGGGAATCTACTTCAGGCTCCGAATTTAGACTGAGGAATTGGATGATGCGTTTCTAGAACAGATGACCACAAATTTGGAAAGAAAAGAGGTAGTAGTGATGGGTGACTTTAACTATCCTGATATTTGCTGGAAGTCAAACTCAACCAAAACCTTAAGGTCTAGCAAATTCCTCACTTGCCTGGAAGATAATTTCATTGTCCAAAAGATGGAAGAGACAACAAGGGGATCAGGTATTTTAGATCTGAACCTAACCAACAGGGATGACCTGGTAAATGAGGTGCAAGTGGTTGGAACTTTAGGTGGAAGTGATCATGTTCTCCTGGGGTTTCTTATACAGTGGAAAGGAGAAGCCAGGCATAGTCAGACACTCATTCTAGACTTTAGGAAAACTTAAAGAAATACGGGGGGTGATCCTGTGGTCAGGAATACTAAAAGAGGAGGGAGTTCAGGATGAATGGGAGTTTCTCAAAAGGGAAATACTGAAGGCACAGTTTCAAACAATTCCAGTGAGGAGGGAAAATGGGAGGTGTCTCAAGAACAAAGGATGGATGATTGAAAAAAATCCGTTTTAAAAGTTTTAAATGGAACATGTATAAGAAATGAAAAAAGCAGGAAACCATCAAAGAAGAATTCAAACAAGTAGCTAGCATGTGTAGGGGTAAAGTCAGAAAAACTAAAGCATGGATAAGCTCAGGCTTGTTAGAGAGGTTAAGAACAATAAAAGGTTGTTTGTTTGTTTGTTTGTTCTGTAGCAAAAGGAAGAAGAAGGAAATGGTAGGACCATTGCGTGGAGAAGATGGCAAAATGCTAACAGGGGACAGAGAAAAGACAAAACTACTCAACCTCTTTTTTACCAGTCTTCTCACAAAAGGAAAATGGTGCTCAACCTGAGGAAAATGGAGCAGAGGATACATTAGGGGAAACAGAGCACAGAATAAGTAAAGGGGTATCTGGTTAATTTAAATGAATTTAAGTCTCCAGGACCAGATGAACTACATCCAAAGATGCGTCTGCTGATGGCTGAGTGAGGATCATCCTCAAAAGGATAGCTCCTGAGGGCAATTGCTACCTATAAGGACAAGTTCAGCTGGGGAGATTTGCTAGCTGATAAAAGGTATCCCCTCAGTAAAGGGGAAGCAGAGGGGCTCAACTGTGAAACCCTGGGCTCTTGGCATTTCATTTAAAGATCAAGGTGAAAAGGAGAGATAATCCACCCCACATACTTCGGTCCTCTGGGAGGAATTTGCTGCAGCCGATAAAAACAAGGCTGTCTGCAACCTCCCAGAGGGCTTTCTTGGCAACCACTCCCAGACTATGGAATGGCCTGATGGACGAGATCCGTCATATTACTACTTTAAGCAGCTTTAAAAAGGCTGTTAAGATGAATCTCTTCTGGCAGACCTTTCCTGACTAGATTTCTCAGTCCCAGGAGTTAGTCCATCCTCTCTTCTATTACTCTCTGCTGTAGTCGCTACTATTGTTGGATATTGTTGGAGTCTGTTCTTGCCTGTGAGATTTAATTCAATATGTTTTCATTTATTATTTGTTTAATACTTTTTTAAGGGGGGCAGGCTTTGGGATTTCTAGACTGTGATTTTATTGAACTGTACTGTAAGCTTATGCTTAATTTTAATTTGTAAGCTGTCCCGATTGCTTTGCAGAGGGGTGGGTTATAAATAAAGTTTATTATTATTATTATTATGGGAGTACAGGGAGACACGTAAAAGGGCTGTGGGTGACCCGAGCAAGCCACGTCCGCAGAAGCAGTCACTTTAGTGACATAAGCTCCACCACCACTTTTAATTTTTTTTTATTTATTTAAAAGAAGAAAATAAAGGAATGTATACCTGCCAATGTTAAACTTTCTGCTGTAAAAGAACTCATCCTCAGAGAGTGAGGTGAGGGAGAATGAACTAATGAACTAATGTCTGGAAAAGGTAATAGACACTGAAGATGCAGAGCTGAGATTGAAAGAGAGAGAGGCTGGTGAAAGGGGGAGAGAGAAAAGGAGAAGGGGGGTTAGAGAAGACTCCAAATCATGAATAAATAGAACAGACAGAGAAGATAGGCTGGGAGAAGATTAAAGACAGTTAAAGGACAGTTAAAGAAAGGAATTGACAATTGGATTAGTAAAAGAGATTGATGAAAGAGGCTGATAATTAAAGAACTGAGATTTAAAGACTAAGAGTTAAGATTTAAGAACTAGCAATATTTGTGTGGGATGAAAGGAGAAGAACTAAGGGAGTGGCAAGAGACGGGAGTCCAGCTGGTGAAGATTGGTAGAGGTGAAAAGAATGAGACAGCTGAGAGAGAGGGAGAACTGTTTGGTGAACTGGACTGCTTATTGGATGGTGATTAAAATGGCAGATAGATAAGACTGAAAAGTTTGAAGCTCGAAATAGAATGGGACAATAGGATTGAAGTAGAGACAGAAGGAGAGAACTGAAAGCAAGATTTAAAGAACGATAACCACCTGGAGAAAAGAGGAGGAGGAGAAGAAAGGAAAGAAGGTGGAGAGGAAGAGAGAAAGATTTGGAGAGGGTGCAAACACACATGTATGTATATACGTGAGTAAAGAAAGAAACTTAATGGTCTGTATGTTATTATGTTTGTTTAAGATATTGAAATTGACATTATATTGGTGATAACAGTGGGGAGGAAAAAGAAAAGGGAAGAAACAATTGGTAAAATAAGCATTAATTTATTGTTATACTGAGGTGAATGTGTGGTTTCTCCTTCTAATGGAATAATTACAGATGGGAAAATATAAAGTGGGAAAGTAAGGGGGGGTAAAGTTGGATTAATTGTTTAAGTGTATAATTTCTCCTATAAAGTGAGACATGGTAAAATTGACTGAAATATAAATTGCTATAAATTAAATAAATTAATAGTGAAAATAAAATAAATAAGGATAGTAATATATAAGTAGAAAAGGAAAATTGCTTAAATTGCTGGAATTGAAGAAATGGATAGTAGAAGAGAGAGATAAATCGATGTGTAAGGGGAATAATTTTATTTTTTAAAAAATAGTAAAAAGTGGACTTTAGAAGATAGGGAAGAATAATAGAAAGAGAAAAGAAAAGAAAAGAAAAGAAGGAAAAATAATCCAATTGTAGAGAGATAAACTTAACTGAGAGTAGGGAGGTTTCTTAATAGTGTCCTTGAAAACACTGTGCTCTACAGATAAAACAAGCAGAAGAGATGAACCATTTTGGAGGAAAGGATGACATCTAGTGATGAATTCAGAAATTTGGTGTCTATTAGTCTTTGTTTCTCTTTCCCTTTTTACTATTTGCTTTTTCTTTTCCTTTTTTATTGCTAAGGTATAATACAGTATAATAAGGTATAAGAATAATACAGAAGAAGAAATAACAGCTAACCAAATAGTGGAAAGCGAATATAAGTGAAAATGATGACAGGAAGAAGGAAAGTAGTCGCACAAGTGGCAGCAGCAATTCATAGAAGGCATTCTCTTGAAACAACAACAAAGAAAATGGAACAGAGTGAAATCGGTTTGTAAGAAATGAGGAAATTACAACAAGAGACCAATCAGGAAATACACAGCTCGAGAGAAGAATTGAAGCAGGAAATTAAGACTGAAATGGGGAGAAATAAGAACAAGATTAGATAAGATAGATGAAGACTTGATTACAATAAGTGGAAAGGTGGAGAAGTTGGAGACTAATATGAAAGCAATGGAGGAAAAAGTAGAAATACTGACTAATGAGCAACAAGAAGATCAGGAGATGATAAAGAGGCTTTAGTTGAAACATAGAGAAAATTGCCTGAAGCTACGAGGTCTACCTGAGCAAGTGGATGAAAATTAATACCCTTATCTTTCTCCAATCCCAACTAAATATATAGGAGAACCAGAACCACAATTCCCATGGGAAATTGACCATATTTATAGGATCAACTCATGAGTAGCAAAAATAAAAAATTTACCCAGAGATGTGGTGATTTATTTCATGCAAAAAAAGAGATATAATCCTTCAACAAAGCTACAAATCAAAACTGAAAATAGAAGACAAGGAGATATTTAGAGACATACCAGGAAAAAATTTTGGGGAAAAAGGAAGGATTATAGCTTTCTAACCGATCAGTTGAAAGTTCATGGAATTCTGTTCAAATGGGAAGAAATTGAAGGCATAATAGTAATTTGGAAACAGAAAGCGATCAGATTGAACACGGTTGAAAAGGCAAAAGACTTTTGGGTAAATATGAGGAAAGACTTGGGGAAGAGAAAGAAAGAAGGAGTAGGAGGGGTAGAAAATAGGAGTAAAGATTCAATAATTGTGTTAGAAATAGAATAGAAATTAGAAAGATTAATTTATTGAATAAATTATTGAAAGAGAAAGAGGATGAATTAAAGGAAAGCCCAGGAAAGAAAGAAATAAAAAAAGAGATAAAATGTTACAGAAAGATAGAAATACAGGCAACAATAGAATTGGAGAAGAAATTAAAAATAAATAAACAAAAAAATGAACATGAGAATAAAATGGGCAAATAGTTGGCATATAAAATAAGAAGGAAAAAGAGAAGAAAAGTATTGTGAAAATAAGAAAGGGAGAGACAATGTATACTCAACTACAAAAAATAAAAGAAATATTTCAAGATTATTATATAGAATTGTATTCAGAGCAATTGGTAGAAATTGAAAAAAAATCAGGGAGTATTTAGACAAAAGCAAAATAGGAAGATTAATGGAAGAACAACAGCAAAAGCTAAATGCCCCCAATAACCAAAATAGAAATGTGGGAAGCTATAAAAACAGTGTAAGGAAGGGAAAGCACCAGGATTGGATGGGTTAATGATATCATTTTATAAAACTTTTAGTGAGGAAATAGGGACCCCTCCACATACAGTTAATAATGAATGAGGTTTTAGAAGGAAATATACCAGAAATTTGGAGGGAAGCAGAAGTAGTGTTAAAACCTAAGAATAAGGATCCAGCAAACTACAGACCAATTTTGCTCCTCAATAATGATTTTAAAATATTCTCAATGATATTGGCTAATAGGTTGAAAATTTGTTTACAAAATATAATAGATGAAGACCAATGAGGCTTCCTACCAAATCATCAAATGAGAGAGAATCTAGGAGTTATAATAGATGTGATGGAATATTACAAACAGCATTATGATAAAAAATTGGGTTTGTTCTTCTTGGACTTGGAAAAGGCTTTTGACTCAGTAAATTGGCATACAATACTAAGCAAAGCAAAGCAGCTTCATTTATATACTGCTCCATACCATGCTATGCAGTCTCTAAGTAGTTTACAACTGTAAGCTCATTGCCCCCCAACAGCTGGGTACTCATTTAAGCGACCTCAGAAGGATGCAGGCCTGAGTCAAGCCTGAGCTAATATTGAACTCGCAACCTTGTGGTTTATGAGTGAGTGGCTGCAGTGCAGGCATTTAACCATTGAGCCACCAGGGCATACACGAATGTGCCAAGAAGCATTCTATAGAAAGGAAATGAATAGAGAAGAAATTTGGTATAAATATAAAGATACGTTGAGGGAACAAAAAGGTAAATTAGAAATGCAATCAAAAGAGGAACTGCAAAATGAGGAGCAGATGATAAATTGTTTTACACAGAGACAGATTTATGAGAGGTTTGTAATAAATATGAAAACATACGGTTTTGAAAGTAAAGGAGAGAAAACAGAAATAGAAAAAATACTAACTGAAGGGAAGGTAAAAATAATAGGGAAACTTTATGAGGTATTACTGTAATTTGAAATGGAGGATGAAATCATTAAAGAATTGATGTTTAAATGGGCCATGAACATTGATCATCCCATTCAATTGGAACAATGGGGAAAATATGGATCAAAGGAGTCAAATATACAGTCTCTCAGGACTTAAGAGAAAATTGTTACAAAATGTTTTTTCAATGGTATTTCTTGCCAGACAAAATTGCAAAGATTTATAAACTAAAGAATAATAATTGTTGGAAATGTGGAAATGTAGCAGCTACTTTTTACCATTGCTGGTAGTCATGTAAAAATGGAAAGAATTATTGGAGAATGATAAATAATTTGATAAGCAAAATGTTCAGGATGAAATTACAGTTAAAACTGGAACTTTATCTCTTAGGAATATTTGAGGAAGAAATATAAAGAAAATATGGAAAAATATGTTTTATATGGTGACCATAGCATGAATGATTTATGCACAAAGATGGAAAAGTAAAGACACCCCATCAAAGGAAGATTGGCTATATAAATTGTATGATATGAGGGAAATGGACAAATTAACCCAAGCATTAAGAGATAGACCAAAAGAACAATTTTATGAAGAATGGGGAAAGATAATAGATTTTCTGAAATTAGAACGGGGGAGACATAGAAATATTGAAGTTATAGGATGAATTATTAGTGTTTAGAGATGAAGTTCATAAGATAAATTAATAAGGAGAAAAATAAGAAAGTCAAGTTAAGATGAAGATAAGACATATATCGGTGGGAAGGAAGTCAATTTGGAAGGAAGAAATAAATGGAAAATATGTATAAAGAGGACATGAGAAGGAAGAGAGAGTGAAGAGAGATTAAGTGTAGAAGGTATGAGTATGTAGAAGAAGGTGAGTGTGAGAAGGTATGGAGGGGTGGAGTGAATATGGAAGGGGAAAGGAGGAGATGGATGAAAGAAAGAGATGAGAAGATGGAAAGTGGAAAGAAAGGAAAAGAAAGAGGATTAAAAAGATGGTAAGAGGGATGGGGAAGAAGAAGGAGAAAGGAGGTGAGGATAAAGGAACATGAATGAAATGAATAAGAAGGAAAGAAAGATAGCAAGAAAGATGGACTATATGTAAGAGCATGAGTATGAGGATTGTTTTAATGATATAATGAGAATGGTTCACAATATGGTAATAAACTTGGTAAAATGTAATTTGAAATGTATTAAAATATGCTTATATAATGATTTTGAAAGAGATTTTGAAATCATTGTGATTGTGAACTGTACTATTTTTAAGTGTTGTTGCTATATTGTTAAGTATTGTTATTGGATATTGAATGTATAGGTTGATGATTGAAGGTTTGTTTGCTTATTGTTGGTTTGTATTTATGTTAGTTAATTTTAACAATAAACTCTCTCTCTCTCTCTCTCTCTCTCTCTATATATATATATATATATGAGCTACATCCAAGGATATTAAAAGAATTGGCAGAAATAATCTCAGAGCCACTGGCAATAATCTTTGAGAACTCCTGGAGAACAGGAGAAGTCCCAGCAGACTGGAGGAGGGCAAATGTTGTACCCA
Organism: Phrynosoma blainvillii; assembly: GCA_026167975.1. Taxonomy (NCBI): domain Eukaryota; kingdom Metazoa; phylum Chordata; class Lepidosauria; order Squamata; family Phrynosomatidae; genus Phrynosoma; species Phrynosoma blainvillii. The sequence continues at coordinate 14,438,436 of JANUYF010000006.1, read as the reverse complement.
TCTTCAAAACAGGGAAAAAAGAGGACCCCAACAATTACTGCCCAGTTAGTCTGACATCAATACCAGGAAAGATTCTAGAGCAGATAATTAAACAGAAAGTCTGTGAACATTTAGAAAGGAATGTCATAATCACAAAAAGTCAAATATGTTTCTAAGAAACAAGTCATACCAGACTAATCTAATCTCTTCTCTCTTTTTTGATAAAATTACCAGCTTGGTAGATGAATGAAATGCTGTGGATATAGTTTGACAAGATTTTTGCTGAACAAGAGCATGGTGGAAAGAATCTACTGAGCCTATTAATTTTAATATTTCAAGTGGTCTTCAGATTTTTCTACTTTTCTGTGACATAGTGTTTGAAGACCTTCTAGCCTCAAGTGAACACAAGATGAAGCCTCAAGAAAATTAGATTTAATTCTTACTTTTTTCCTACTTGACCTTTTTCTACTTGACCTTGCCAATCCCTGCAGACACCTGATTTAAAGTTGCTTGAGGTTCTCAAAGAAGCTGCTCCTGTCTTCAAGACTCCAAAAGAAAAGAAACTAGTAGCTCATATCTGGTTGGAAATTTACAACATTGTGAATTACCCTACAATTGAGCAGTTTAGAATTTCCAAGAGGGGACCATTGTCATAGCTGAGCCATTGGGACTATTTCACAAATATAGTGAGTTGTGTGACTGTTGTGCAACAGGCACGACGCACAACAGTTCAGCATTTGCACTTGTACAATGACTGTAGAAAGGGAGAGAATGCAACATCCCTCAACAGAGACACAGGATACTTGTAATCCAGAATGGAGGACAGTGGAAAGTCATAGATGGCAGAAAAATGTTTCCACCTTTCACAGTGACCTGTTATGCAGTGGGTGCCTCCAATGGGCAATGGGACATCTCATGCTGTGCCTTGTTGGGCACCATTGCAATTCTGTAACATGGCTGTGTTATCATGTCAGTGATAATAGCTCTGTCATTGTAAAGTTATGTTCTGTATGATGCAGGATCTCAGCCAATATCTATTATGTTTCCAAAATCACACTTACCATCCACTGTAAGGTTAATGTTCATCTCCCCTGTAAAAGTGTCATCTGTGATGGAGATCTCCACTTCGTATGTTCCCTCATCAGACAATTGCAACTCATGGATCAACAGGGATCCATTCTCAAATATTTTAATCCGATCCTTGTATTCTGGGCGCAGGTTACCAATGATCCCAGTGCTAATGGACTGCACCACAGTCACAGCCTTGTCACGCTTAACTTGCCATTTGATCACAGGTTTGTCACTGCTGGTGCTGGTGTATCTGACGGATAGAAGAGCAGGCTTGCCAACTGTACCATGAATTAACAACACTGGGCTGGTAATATTGACTCCTTCAAGCAGCTCTATAGAGAAGAAGCAAAAAGATGGAAAATTAGTAAATAAATGTTAATTATTAAGCAGTAATGGATAAATCCCTTAAACAAACTAGTAATCATGCTGCCAACTTAGACACTGTCTGAAACTAACATTGGGTTGAAATTGCCATGCCCTCCCTTGAGAGTTTGCCTTGCGATGACAAAACAGACATACTACAGCCAAAACAGAAACCTAACAGCCAGTTGATTTTTTTCAAAAGAGGAATTAGAAGAAAGTGCCCCAAGTCCCTAGGAAAGACACAGGCTCTGGCATTTGGCACAAACCCATACCATTCCGACACATGAAATGAGAGGCTATGCATGCACAACTGTGAAAGGTACTCTTGCAATATGGTCTGCAATATGGGTGGCTGATCAGGTTGGCATTATAAGCCATTGCTGAAAGCAAAATTGTGGTTTAGCTTGGCTGCTTTACCTGACTTATGACCCTGGACTGTGTTTTGAACCTGCTACCATGTTACTCCTGCTCAGACTTTATTCTAATATCTGGCCTCTGACTTTAGACTGTTTGTAAATTGATACCTCTTGTTCCTGTAGCTTCTAAACTTCTGCTGCTCTGCCTACTGGTGCAGTGTGAGAACAGAACAAAAACTAAGTGGGCTGGTCATGTTATAATCCATTGAAATCCATGTGGAAAGTTAATAATGATTACTAATAGTGGAATCCCAAATCAGAGAGGGGTTTTGCTAGGGAATCCACCAAACTCAAAGCCCCAAAGCACACTGAAAATGCCATTAGTGTATGGCTGCCACGGGTGGTACTGTCACTGGTGATAACCAGCAGAAGTCTCAGGAACCATTCATACTACAAAGTTAGTGCTATTACTCCACTTTAACTGCCATGTTTCTGTCCTATGGAATCTTGGGACTGGCAGTTTAGGCAGAATATTTAGAATTCTCCTTTACAGCGTTTTTGTTGTTGTTAGCTGCTCTTGAGTCGGTTTTGACTTATGGCGACTCTGTGGATGAGACATCTCCAAGAATCCCTAACTTCCACTGTCTTGCCCAGATCCTGCAACCCGTCCCCATAACCCTCCTGACTGAGTCTATCCATCTGGTCTGTAGTCTTTCTCTCTTTCTTCTACCCTCTATCTTTCCTAGCATTATTTTTTTTTCTACTGATCCGTGCCTTCTCATTATGTGGCCAAACTTGATCATCTTTGCTTCCAATGAGAACCCTGGTTTGATCTGTTCAAGAACCCATTTGTTTGTCTTCTTGGCTGTCCATGGTATCCTAAGTACTCTTCTCCAGCACCACATTTCAAATAGCTGATTTTCTTTATGTCTGCTTCCTTCATTGTCCAGTTCTCACATCCATACATGGTAATTGGGAATACAGTGGCCTGAACAATTCTGACTTTAGTGCTCAGTTGTATGTCTTTGCTCTTCAGTATTTTTCAGTTCTTTCATAGCTGCTCTTCCCATTCCTAGTCTTCTTTCTATTTCTTGACTGCAGTCTCCATTCTGGTCAATGTTTGATCCTACATATGGGAATTCTTTAGCTATTTCAATTTCCTCATTGTCTAGATGGAATTTGTGTATTTCTTCTGTGGTCATTATTTTTGTTTTCTTTATGTTCAGCATCAGACCTGCCTTTGCACTTTCATCTTTGACCTTTCTTGTTAACTGTTCCAATTCCTGAATGTCTTCTGCTAATATTATGGTGTCATCCGCATATCTTAGGTTGTTAATGTTGCTTCCTCCTATCTTAACTCCTCATTTTTCCGATTCTAATTCTGCTTTTCTTTTGATATTTTCAGCCTATAAGTTAAACAAGTAGGGTGATAGGATGTAGCCTTGCCTGAACCCTTTGTCCATTGGGAACCACTCTGTTTCCCCGAGTTCTGTTCTGATAGTGGCCTCTTGTTCTTGGCACAGATTCCTCATCAGCACTATCAGATGTAGTGGCACCCCCATGTCTTTGAGAGCATTCCACAGTTTTTTGTGATCTATACAATCAGATGCTTTGCTGTATTCTATGAAACACATGCTAATTTTTTTTTTAATTCTTTGGTGTGCTCTATTAGCCATTGTATGTTTGCAATGTGGTCCCAAGATGCAGTGATGGCTTCACAGTGGAACTCTCCTTAGGTTCCTGTTATCAGAAAGAAGCAGAAGTCCTCCATTTTTAGGATTACTGATGAATCCATTAACTGTTTCACAAAATTCACTGTAGTAATGATTTAGGTTGTAAATCTATGAATATATGTATAGTAGAAGCAAACCTCACCATATTCAGTGGAACTTAGTTGTATACAGCGGAATACAATTTTGAAAAAACATGCTTAGCATTGCACTGTATTAAGTTGCAAATTTATACATATACTTATCTTAGAAACAAACCGCACCATGTACAGAGAAACTCAGTTGTACACAATGAGACACAATTCTGAAAAAAGAAACCATACTTTTCTCTGCACTGTATGTTGATATTGACTATGCATTGTCTGTTAGAATCCATATTGGTGACTTAACAATTTTATTTAAAGGGATACATATCCCTGGCCCTGCAACAGTTTTTCTTCTAAGCCAGGAAAGACAGAGAGAAAAAGAAGTTGTGCTGAGTGCCTGGAAAATTAGTTTTGTTGTTGCTGCTGTTATTGTGTACCATAATGTCATTTCTGCCTTATAGCAACCCTAAGGTGAACTTATCACAGAGATTTGTTCCAAGGCAGTTTGTCATTGCCTTTTTCTGAGGCTGAGAGAGTTTGACTTGTCCAAGGACACCCAGTGGGTTTCTATGGCTGAGTGAAGTTCCAATCCTCGTCTCCCTGAGTCCTAGCCCAACACTCAAACCACCACAATTCCCAGTATCTGCCAGTCAACACAAGTACTTCTCCTGATGGTTAGGGGGTTTTGGGAACAGTAGTCGAAAAGTAACTTTCAGGTTATACTTATGGAGGCAGTGCACATGGCTAGTTAATTGCACCCGAAAACCACACAGCTGAACTGATGAAATTATTCAAGCCCTTGCTCTCGATAGCATGAGAGGTGGTCAAGTGGAATGAGGATTTTACGCTGATTAACTTCAAGTCCAGTCACCTCCTGGGTTTAGACACAGGCAAAAAAAGTGATGAGGTATAGCTTTTCTGACCTTTCCTTTCCTTAGCATCAGAAAAGTAAGAATGTGAAGGGCTGCTATAGTACCACACTGGTGACTCAGAAATATGTCTCTTTGCAAAAGAATGAGTTCATTGGCATTCAGACTAACACTGGAACAATAAAGAATGATGCGAGTATGCAAAAAAAGAAAAATTTCAGCTTTCAACGGGACAGTCTTAGTCAAAAGCAGCAATACTTTGGCTCTCAGTATTGAGAACCCAAAGGGCCTAAATACCCAGAACAATGGCATCACTAGGGTTGGTGTCACTCTGTGCAGTAATTAACAGTGTTACCCCTAGCATAACTAAGATAAAAATGGATAAGATTACTGTATCATCGACAGACTGAATGACAAGAATTGCTGCATCAAAACTGGATCTTTATACTGCAGAATCAGTAAGATAGATAGGTTAAGGACAAAATGTTTTGCTTCCTGTAGTGAAGCAGCAAATGGCACCCACCTCCTCAAGTCAAGGTGCATACTATCCAAAGCTAAACATGTTAAGTTGAAGGCTTTCACAACTGGCATGCATGAGTTTTTATGGGTTTTTCGGGCTGTGAGGCCGTGTTCTAGAAGAATATATTCCTGATGTTTCACCTGTATCTGTGGCTGGCATCTTTTGAAGCTCAGACATTTTAAGCACCCACCCAACAAGATAGACTTTAGGGAAATTGCTTTTTTTCTTTTGAATGACAATTCCCAGAATCTCCCTGCCAACATTGCCTTTGGCCAAACAGGCCAGAGAATTCTGAGACCTGGAATTGTAAAAGCAACTTTTCCAAACACTGTAAAAAGACAACTCATGCATGTAGCAAATGACTGTCTCATACATGTACTATGATTCCACCAAACATGAGAAACAAGGCTCAGGAAACGCAAAGAAAGAGAAAAAGAGTAACATAGATGTCCCTTAGCAACATCTAAGGGGGGATTATAAAAACTTATTTATTTATTTATTTATTTATTTATTTCAAGGATTTATATCCTGTCTTTCTACCACAATGAGATTCAAGGCAGGTTACAATAATTTAAAAAGACAAAAGTAAAAGAAATTAATTGCATAAATTAAAGATAATTAAATATTAATATTAAAAACATAAATTACAAGATTACAGCTCTATATTAGCCTCATGGGGATGAACCACCATTTGGTGGTTCAAAAAGGCCTATGTTCCCCCAATATGCTAGCTCAACTGTTATGCATTTTTGCTCCCCCCCCCATGGATAAGGCTAACCAAGGGATCTTGTTCCCTTCCCCCCAGCAGCTAGGAAGGTCTCTACTCTATGCCTTTGAAACAAAAGTCAGCCCTGATATGGCCGCCACTCACAACTCCATATGCTCCCTCCATGCCGCTAGGCAGACCTCCCACTGCCTGGCACCCTACTCACAAGGTGATCCCCTCATCCCAAATAGGAGTGCAGCTCCCATCCAGGTGCAGAGGGGCTCACACTTAGCATTCACCCATTGTTAGTAAAAGTCCTCCATTTTTCATATATATATTGACTATGCAGAGTACCCTATGACCCCAGCCTGACCCCTGGGAGATAGAAGCCATAATCCCCTAGATGTGAAGTCATGTAAGCAAGTAAAGTTACAAAAGGCCACCGGAACAGGCAGGTTATGGGAGTTGCCTTGGGGAATATCCCATTATGTTGGAAAAGATACCTAATGGTGTTTGTCTTAGTCTCACACTTGATGAGACAGTGATTAGATTTGATGGCACCCCTTTTCTCTAGCTTCCTTTCCTTGATTGCTTTGATACCACATGCATTGTTTAGACTATGCCCAGACTTAAGTAAACAATGAAAAGCCCATCACGCCTTTGTCTAGCTATTGTCCGGCCCATGGCTAGAAGGCAGAATTTCCCTATAAGAACCCCTGGATTTTAGCAGACCTCGTGCTACCTTGGAAGTGCATGCTGAAACTCTGTCGGTCTGTGCTCTGAGATAGTTCCCATGACCCCCTCTTGCCAGTCGTGCCCCTTCCAAGGAACTCATCTTCATTTGCCGCCAAAGCCCAGAGGAGTCGCTCAGGTGTAAGCATATCCTCTGTCCTGGTCTTTCTCTCTTTGCCTTCCCTGCTCTTGCTCTTCCCCCACTTATTCTTCTAGTGTGTGTGTGTGTGTGTGCATTTGGATGGTTGCTTATTTTTGTTAAATAAATACTTTAATTGGAGCTTGGTCTGGTTTCAGTGTCTTCCCTAGCCAGAATTCTTACATCTCCCGTAGACAATTGGATAAGGTCCTAGAAGCGAAGTTGGGTGCTTCCCTCCCTCATTTGAGCTAATTATAAATGCCCCAAAATTAGGTCTTGGCTTCCCAACACCATCCAAGCCTCACCACCATTACTCCTCTCCCCCCACCCACTGGTTAGAAAGGGCCATGGGCTATTGAGCCCTCACCTCTTTCCCCTGGCCTGAGAATCCAAGGCACCAGCTTCTTCCATTTCATCAGGAGGGAGCAGCCCCATTGGTTGCTTTGCTGTCCCCTTTGTAGGTTGTCTGCCTGCAAATGGTCTTAGATCCTCCCTCCTGCTCCAGCTTCCTTTCCATTTTAGCAGCTCCTCTCATTCAATTGCGGCCCTTCTCCCTCAGCTACTCCCAACAATGCTAGTGAAAGATGAAGGGCAGTAGACAGGGAAGAAGACTCATACCAGATGGATTGACTCAAGCAAGGAGCCCATGGCCCTGAGACTTCAGGACCTGAGCAGAGCAGTTGAAGACAGGGATCTTGGAAGCATTTCATTTGTGGGGTTGCCATGAGTCAAAGTCAACCCAAAGGCAGTTAACAAAAAAACACATAAATGTAAGGATACACATATAAATTAGCACATGTGCAGTTAATGGAGGTCCAAATAATCTCTTTTTAGAAAGCATCTCTTCTTTGGGAGAGTTATTTATAAGCAGCCATCCTATCTCTCAGGGGTTAAGAAGTACTGCATCCTGTACAAAGTATGGAAAGCTTACTTTTTTGGATACAGCACCAAGAAATCCCCAACCAGTATGATCACTATCCATGCTGGCTAGGAAATTCTGGGACCTGTAGTCCAAAATAGTTTTTTTTTTCCAAGCTCTACTCCTGCAAAAGTCAAGAAGTTGGGCCAGAGGCTCCAAAGTCGATTCAGCCTGGCATCCTGCGGTCACTAAAATTAGTACCCAGCTTGTTGAGGGCAATTAACTTACCCACTGTAAACCATTTAGAGACTGTTTAGTGCAGTTATGAAGCAGTATATAAAGTAGGCAACCTAAGGCCCGGGGGCTGGATGTGGCCCCCCAAGGCCTTTGGAACAGCCCCAGGCTGGTCCTGCCGCTGCCGCCACCCCACCCCCGCTGCTCCCTACCGCCGCCACCCACCATGATGATATTGATTATTGTTGTTACTACTTGTTCTTGGGGCTTTCTTGGCAAAATCTCCACAGGTGTTCTGCCATGGCTTTTCTGGGGCTGAGAGAGTGTGCATGCATATTTTTTTAAAAAAAATTAAAAAATATATGTTTTTATTTTTATTTATTTATTTATTTATTTATTTATTTTTGGTGCTTCGGCCCCCCAGTTGTCTGAGGGACAGCAACCCAGCCCCCGGCTCAAAAAAGTTGCCTACACCTGACATAAATAAAGCTGCTATTTCTATTTCTATTGCTATTGCTATTGCTATTGCTATTGCTATTGCTATTGCTATTGCTGTGTGAATGCACAGTCAGGAGCAAAAATGGAATGCCTGCCTTTGGCAGGAAGGTTGAGAGGAGAGGACAAACCCACAGTATCAGATGAGATCGGGCGTGTTCAGGGTGGTATGGCCGTAGGCAGAAAAAAAAACCCGCAGTATCAAAGAAGCTGCCTTCCAAATGACTTTGGCCTGCAGCCTGAGTGTTCAGATCTAAACAAAACCAGTACTGATATGCTGCAGAGGGGAGCATGAATCAGCTGGATGACAATTAAATGTTATATCAGGAATTGTACACAGGGCCACAAGAAAGAGCTTAAACAAGTCCCAAAGTCATGAGATCTATTAGTATGCAACTCTCTTCTTTTACACACACATACTCTCTCATCATCTCTCTTGTTGTTCTTCCTCTGTTCTGCCTGCCCTCCCTCTCCCTGTGCCTGATGCAAACAGAAGGGGAAACCTACTATGAAGAATGACTTGGTAATTTTAGTAGAAAGGGCACATTTCTAATTTAGCCTAATATAGGTCCAAATACACTGCAGAAATAATCCAGTTTGAGACTGCTTTAACTACCCTGGTTCAGTGCTAGGGAATACTGGGAATTATACTTCATTGCAGCTCCAGAGCTCTTTGACAGAAGGCTAAATGTCTCACAAAACTACAGATTCCAGAATTCCCTAGCACTGAGCCAGGGTAGTTGATACAATCTCAAACTGGATTATTTCTGCAGTGCGCTTTGGACCATAGTCTCAGGGCCAAGTTGGATATAGCATTGGAGACCTGTAATGCCATCTTTTTCTTGAGGTAACACTCTCTCAGCCTCAGGGGAAGGCAATGTCAAACCCCCTCCAAACAAATCTTGCCAAGAAAACCCCATGATAGGTTCACCTCAGGGCCATAGTGAGTTGGAAACAAATTAAAAGCACACAGCAGAGACAACAAATGAAGCCAGCATAGTGTAATCATTTGAGCATTGGATTACAACTCTGGAGATCAGGGTTCGAAACCCCCTGGGTGACCTTGGATGAGTCACACAGTCTCAGCCCCAGAAACCCCATAATAATGTCTCCATAGGGTCACCATAAGTTTGAAAGACTGATTAACAGAAGATAGGAAAGTCTCTTTTCTACCTTAGACTCTGAAAAACGACTGTCAGAGGAGACAATGCAAGGGATGAATAGCTGACGATAATTTGTTCTATTCCACTGACATTTTTGGCAATTTGATATTTAAACATCAGCAGATGAAATATTTAAAATGAGAGAAATAACCATTAGCTTATGTGACTTAGGGGGGTTGCAGACTGTCAGAAATAGTGTGAATTCAGTCCACTTTTAGGGTTAGGGTTAAGGTTAGGGAATCATGGGGACTGTATTTTATTGTGGCACTAGAGTTCTCTGACAAAGAAGGTTCAATGTCTCAGAAAAATAACAATTCCCATGATTCCCTAGCACTAACCCTAACCCTAAAAGTGGACTGAATTCACACTATTTTTGACAGTCTGCAACCCCCCTTAGATACTTTGAATGCACATTAATTGCTCTAGGAATTTGCTGATGCAGGTCACACTATTTTACACTGCCATGGTGTTCACAGTTGCTGTGGCAAATTTGCTGCCTGGTGGCAAGCCTTCTAGTGCAGAATCTCTCTATATTTAGCTAGGCTGTTCACTATATGACAAACATGCAGAGGGTACTGGGAGTGAAGTCGAAGGCTTTCATGGCTGGCATCCATGGTTTTTTTTGTGGGTTTTTCAGGCTATGTGGCTGTGTTCTAGAAGAATTTATACCTGGCGTTTTGCCAGCATCTGTGGCTGACATCTTTAGAGAATGCTGGCATGGAAGTGAGTGGGATATATATATATATATATATATATATATATATATATAGTGTGACTCTTGGTTGAAAGTGATTTACATGTTAATCTGTGTTGGTCTGTGATTGAATGGCAAGGCCTTAGAGTGTCTATTTAATTAGTCATCCATTGTCTGCTGGGAAATCCCCGATGCCTGGTGGTTTTCATTTGCACATGCTGGGTCTTGATTTTGGTGTTTTTCAGGACTGGCAGCCAAACTTTACTTTAAGGGTTTCTTCTTTCCTGTTGAAGTTGCCTAGGTGTTTGTGGAGTTCAATGGCTTCCCTGTACATCCTGACCCAATAGTTATTGGCACAGTCAAGAATTTCAGTGTTTTCAAATAGCATTTTATGCCCAGGATGGTTTATAATGTGTTCTGCTACTGCTGATTTTTCTGGCTGACCCAGTCTGCAGTGTCTCTCGTGTTCCTTGATTCATGTTTGAACACTGTGTTTGGTGGTCCCTATGTAGACATGGCTGCAGCTTCATGGTCTGCAGTAAACTCCTGCAGCAATGAGAGGGTCTCTCCTGTCCTTTGCTGAGTGCAGCATTTGCTGGATTTTCTTGGTAGGTTTGTAGATCATTTGGAGGTTGTGTTTCCTTATCAATTTCCCTATTTTGTCTGTGACCCCTTTGACGTAAGGTAAAAATACCTTCCCTTTGAGTGGTTCACTCCTATGGGTTTTTCTGGGTCTGGTAGCCCTTCTGATGTCTGAGCTGGAGTAACCATTAGCCTGAAGAGCCCAGTCTAGGTGCTTCAATTCATCTTCCAGGAAGTGGGGTTCACAGATCCTTTTTGCCCTGTCTACCAATGTTTTTATTGTGCTTCTTTTTTTTCCTAGGTGATGACTGGAGTTCTTGTGTAGGTATCTGTCTGTGTGTGTAGGTTTGCTGCATCGTGTGTCACCCAAATGTTGGTTCGGTTTGCAGATGACCAGGACATCCAAGAATGGCAATGTTCCTTCCTTTGCTTTTTCCATAGTGAATTGGATGTTTGGGTGGATGTTGTTCAGATGGCTCAAAAACATGATCAAATCTTCTTCATGGCTCCAAATGGTGAAAGTGTCATCCCCATATCGAAACCATGTTGTGGGCTTTTTTGGTGCTGTTTCTAGGGTTTGCTTTTCAAAGTGTTCCATGTAAAAGTTTGCTATCACAGAGCTCAGAGGACTTCCCATGGCTTCCCAAAAAAACATGTACTGGGAGTGTCAAAAACAGCCTCAGGGCCACATGCAGCTCATGGGACACACTGTCCTCACCCTTGTGCTACATGGGGTTGCCAAAATGAAAATTGGAAAGAATGTCTGTACCTTTCATGGTCATTTAGGACAGGGAATTTCAGTAGGAGCTGCTTATCATGCAACCAAAAAACAAGCAACATTTGTTGAAATTCCGCCTTACCTCCATCCCATTCTTCCACTAACCTACCTACTTACCCTTCTGCCTATCTTCCCACCTCCCTCCCACACATGCTCAAATGTGCACACACCTAACTTCTTTGTCCTAGCTCCTGTTGCAAAATCCAGTTGCAAAATACAAAAAATTGCCTGCCACCCATCTAAGGAAGAGAAAAAAGTTTTAGCACTTTCTTGTAAATGTTTGGGTTATTCTCATATTTACATAAAACTGAAAGTTGTCCCTCTACAATGTTCAATGGGTCACTTTACCAGTGGCATCATCAGGGTTGGCATTACCCAGTGCAGTAACTCATGATGTCACTCTGCGTTGAACTCCTCCTATACCCCACCATACAGAATTCTTAGCAATGCTTTTTGTACTAATGTTACTCAGAAATAATCACTCCTGTAATATCATTGTATGTAATGGCAATAGTTGTGACATAAACAACTAGCAACATTAAAATTATACCTTTAATTACAATATCATACACACAACCTACATTTATTTACATGTACATTGTTTCATATAATTAAAATGAAAAATTGGTGAGGTGTGATTATTTTAAGGAAAATTTTTAAAAGAATACCAACATTAAAATTAAATTTTAAATTTATTTTTTTTAACCCTGGGACCTCTCCTTTCTCTTGCCACTAATATTTGCCCCACTCACACCATCTCTTCAGTGTTTTAAAGGAACATAAGCAAACACTACAGTTCATTTCTGCCCAAAGGCAGATGTTTAAGGAACAATGGTGTCATCTCCCCTTAGGGTGTGACCTGTTGTGGCCTGCACACACACACACACCCCGACACCCCTGCACTTTACATTTTTAAACCTGTAAGACCCTAAATGGCTCCTAGAGCAAATGAAGCCCAATCTCTCCCTAAAAGCCAGATGACGACACTGAGGCTATCGTGAGACAACATGACTCATTATACAAGACCATAATGTAAGGTAGGAAACAGTAAAAGGGGAAGACTGCATTACAGGAGGATACACTTAACCAAGGAAGCCACAGCCCTGAGTTTGCAGGACCTGAGCAGGGTTGCTGATGACAGTGTCTTGAAGGTCTCTCAATCATAGGGTTAGCACAGGTCAAAGCCAGTTTGATGGCAATTAACAACAAGACCCCAAAATGTCATGGCAATCATAGTTGTGATCTCACTCTTTGGTTGAATACACTGAAAAGCTGTAGCATTTTTTTCTTTAAAAACAATCAAATAACATAGTAACTACCTGATTTACTTCCATGTTTTGACTTCTACAAAGGTGTATTCTTTTTATTAACTGAAGCAGGGATCTAGGCTAGCTAATGGTAGACGGGATGTACAAAAGTGAGAATGGTGTTGTTCCACCACTAAAAGGCAAGAAATGAAAGGTTAAGTCAGGGGTAGGCAACCTTTCCCCTTTAAGGGCCGAGGGACTTCAGCTCCCAGAATCCCAGGAGCTATTGGCCAACATGGGACTATTGGCCAACATGGCTGAGGCTTCTGGGAGCTGAAGTCCCTCGGCCCTAAAAGGGGAAAGGTTGCCTACCCCTGGGTTAAGTAGTCTAGACCTCCAGGAAACCACTTTAGATAACCGTAAATATTGGTACCAAACCTCAAGATTTCCTGCTCTGACAAACATCCCTACTCTTGAAGAGCCCCTTTATTTCTGAGAACCCCCTTACTCTTGAGGGGGTCTGATATCTGTCACGTTGTGACTCAACATGGTGCTGCAGGCTTGTTGTTGTTGTTGTTGTTGTGTGCCTTCAACTCATTTACAACTTAGAGTGGCCCTAAGGTGACTTTGTCATGTGGTTTTCTTGGAAAAATTTGTTCAGAGGGGGATTATCATTGCCTTCTTCTGAGACTGAGAGAATGTGACTTGCCCAAGGTTTCCAGTGGGTTTTCATGGCTGAGCAGGGTTTCAAACCCTGGTATCTAGTCCAACATTCAAACTGCTACACCACATTGGCTCTCTTTGCAGTTGCATTCTGTAAAAAAATTGTTTTTATTAACATTCAGTTAACGTTCTGTTAGACAATCTGCTGTTACAATTTAAAAAAAAAACACTCTCAAAATGAACTCCCTCAGAATCCTCTTAGTATCCATGCCAAATTTTAGGTGGCTAGGTTTAACCTCCCAGACTTGGAACAACAACTAAGGAAAATCAAGGAAGAAAGTGCAAATGCAGGACTACTGATGAACATAAAGAATATAAAGAAAACAAAAATAATGACAACAGAGATTCTAGACAAATTCATCCTAGAGAATGAAGAAATAGACTTAGTAAGTGTTCTCATGCCTAGGATCAAAAATTGATAGAAATGGGGCCTGAAGTCAGAAAATCAGAAGAAGATTAAGAATGGGGAGAGAGGCTATGAAAGAACTAAAAAAGATTCTAAAATACAAAGATATACAACTGAACACATAAGTTAGAATTGTACAAATCATTGTTTTCCCTGTCGCCACGTATGGATGTGAGAGCTGGACAGTTAAGAAAGAAGGTAGGAAGAGAATCAGTTCATTTGAGATGTGGTGCTGGAGAAGCATTGAGGATCCTGTGGACAGACAAACAAATGGGTCCTAGAACAGATCAAGCCGGAAACCCCCCTGGAAGCCAAGATGACAAAACTGAGGCTGTCGTACTTCAGACACATCATGAGAAGGCACATTTCATTGGGGAAAACAATAATGCTAGGAAAGGTGGGGGGAAGCAGAAAGAGAGGAGGGCCACATGCTAGATGGAGGGACTCTATTAAGGAGGTCACAGGTGTGAGTTTGCAGGAACTGAGCAAAGCAGTGGAGGACAAGGAGTCTTGGAGATGTCTCATCCACAGGATCACCATCGGTCAAAATCGAATCGAAGGCAGTTAACAACAAAGGTTTAACAGTATTGGATCTGTGATGGACATACAGCTTCTGGTGTGTGTATCTGTGTGTAAACACACTGTTGCATACCGAAATGACTTCTACACACATCCCTATACCTTCTTGCTAACAGTTACATTAACTGTCCATGTACACAATTGCCTGCCATTTCTGGTGGATTGTGGCTACCACATTAATGCATATATACAAAGTTATCCTAACCTATATCATAGTACTGTTGTGACAATGAAGGAGCAAACAAAAAGAATCATGTACACCACCTTGGGTTCCTTGGAAGAAACATATGATATAAAGAAATTATTTAAGACCATTTGAACCCTTCTCAGTCATACCAGAGACCTAAACATTCCACCATCCTATTTCCTCATTGGCAAGTCAACCAACAATCAGGCAGCAAGACAATGCACTCTGTCCATATTGTTTGGAAACTTTACACTTCTTGTTTTGTTGTTCCATGAGATATTCCATTTTTCCAATGCAAACTGTTGGGAAACCAAGACCTAATTTGGGGGAATTTATAATTAGCTTAAATGTGAGAGGGAAGTGCCCAAATTCGCTTCTGAGATCTTATCCAATTGTATACCAGAGATGTAAAAGTTCTGGCAAGGAAAAACACTGAAACAGACCAAATTCCAATTAAAGTTTAAGATATTTATTAATACAGCAAACAAACGTCCAAATGTAGCACGTGCACACACACATACACACTAGAAGACAAGCGGGAAAGAGTGAGAGTGGGGAGGCAAAGAGGGAAACCAGGATAGAGGGAGATATACTCACACCCGAGAGACTCCTCTGGGCTTCTGCCGGCAAATGAGGATGAGTTCAGTGGAAGGGGCACAACTGGCAAGAGAGGGGGTTGCGGGAGCTATCTCAGAGCGTAGACCGACAGAGATTCAGCATGCACTTCCAAGGTAGCAAAAGGTCTGCTAAAATCCAGGGGTTCTTATTGGGAATTTCTGCCTCCTGGCCATGAGTTAAACAATAGGTGGACAAAGGCTTGATGGGTTTACTATTGTTTACTTAAGTCTGGGCATAGTCTAAACAATGCCTTTGGTCTCAAAACTATCAAGGAAAGGAAGCTAGAGAAAGGGGTGCAATCAAATCTGAACACTGTCCCATTAAATGTGAGACCAAGACAAACAAACTCCATTAGGTACCTTTTCCAACATAATGGGATATTCCCAAGGGTAACTCCCAAAACCTGCCTGTCCAGGAAATCTTTTAGTGTTCTTAAGCAATTTCAGCTTGCTTACCTGACCTCACATCTAGGGGATTATGGCTGCCATCTCCCAAGGGTCAGGCTGGGGTCATAGGGAACTCCACATGGCTAAAATATATAAGAAAAATGGAGGACGTCCGCTAACAAAATGTCATCTATTTTTTCCTCTAAAAGGTTGGAGGGTCTGTAGAGCATAATGGAGTCACTTGGGGATATACTTATGGGGTGTTTGTATGTATGAAAAATGAGGGCATTGTACTCCTATACAATTCTACCCCATTGAAATTTCTTACGGGTCCCAAATTTCTACCATTGCAGTAATTTAAAATTTAATTTGGGCACATGTAAATATAATTCAGGCATTAAAGAAAAGGGACAAGCAACATTATCAAGGGAATGTAAGGGTTCTATTGTTGTTGTTGTTAACTGCCCTCAAGTCAACATCAACTCATGGTGACCCTATGGGAGGAGACATCTCCAAGATCCCCTGTCCTCCACTGCACTGTTCTACTCAGATCCTGCAAGCTCAGGCCTGTGGCCTCTTTGACTGAGTCTAACCATCTAGCATGTGGTCTTCCTCTCTTTCTACTGCCTTCTGTCTTTTCCAATGATTCATGCCTTCTCATTATGTTGCCAAAGTACAACAGCCTCAGTTTAGTCATCCTGGCTTCCAGGGAGAGTTTGGGTTTGATCTGTTCTAGAACCAATTTATTTGTCTTCTTGGCCATCCACGGTATCCTCAGCACTCTTCTCCAACACCACATCTCAATAAATTTATTTTCTTTCTATCAGCTTTCTTTACTGTTTATCTAGGTGTGAACAATTTCTACATGTGAACAATTTTCAGTGTCTCTCTGCAATGCTAAAAATATAGGAACAAAAGGAAATTTTAATGAGGTCAGAATCTGAAGGAGAAAGGCATTTGAAAGAAAAAATGCCCTCATTTTGCTTTTCCTATAACTACACTCCTTGAATAGTCCCAAAACCTTCTTTTTCAACCATAATGTTGTCCCTTCACAGTTTCCATAATACAGTTTGTACTCTCTTCCTCTCAAAGTTCTGACATTTTGTAAAACTTATTCTTATTAAGAATGCATTGACACTCACTGTGAAGAAATGACATTCAGCTTTGTCAATGCAACAGTCACAGAGTGCTTGTGATCAAATTTCTGTTATCAAAATGGACATGATAAATAGAAAATGGCTCAGGCATATATCTGAATGTATGATAGCAAGTAATGGATAGAGCAATGGAATTTCACACCAATGGCCTCACTACCTACATTTCAATCCTCCATGGTCCTGCCTCCTACATCCTTGGGCTCATGTGCCCACACACTTAAATCCTGACTTCAGTGCATTGAGCAGGGAGGCCTGAAGGGGACTTCTACTCCATTCACTTCTTCCTTGGATTTGTATCCTGCTTTTCTCCAAAATGGGATTCAGCCTGGTTCATGGGAGAATCAAAACAAACCAAAAAACAACTAAAACACCAATCGATTGTTTTGCAGTAGTTCGTCAGGCAAAGCTTACTGATCAACAGCTGTCTTACAAATAAAATATATATCTTGGTTATAAGAAGACTCAATACATTTTCTTCATCCTTTTAATCCACATTAAATCCTGTGGTTTTACTTTTTGATGGTAGATGACTGGCTGGACAGCCTCTACAAGTTACTGTCAACTATTTGGGGCAAAATGAACCATGTTTCCAACAGTGTATTGCAGCTTCATGTGCTCTCTTTGTTGAGGATATATAAAGGCTCAACCTAGCTGTCATCATTTATCTGAAGGAATCCTCCTCAGAAGCCAGGAGTCCTCTTCAGAAGCTCCTTACTGGAAGAAGCTGCATCAGAGGAAGAACTCTGGACCTCAGATGACAGCCTTCCTCTGAAACCACTGGTAACCAAGGAGAGCCTAGGAAACTCCAGTGAGAATCCATCTTTCCCCAAGAAGCAGGTAATCAAGGCTGACTCTGAAGGAGATATAGCCCTATATCCAGAGATGTTGCCTAAAGATGCAGGATGTAGGCACACAACCAATGTAAAGTGCAAGGCTCTTGACAAAGGATGCCTCAAATTAATCTGCTGTCAGTAGTGGCAGCTGTATAAAGGACTTGCCCAGGCACAGGTGCACATAAATGTGCTCCATTCCAGCAGTCATCACTAACAGAGCTTTTGCTTGTTTTGTTCCCTGCTATCAGCATTCCTAGAATTTGTGTTAACTGATCTCCCAGCGACCTGAACTTGGCACACGCCACCAAATGCTCTTCTGGCTATTCCTTACACTCATTAATGACTCAGTAAGAATTTTGTCTCTTTACCTGACTTCACCTTGCACTCTGACTGTCTCCCTTTGCTTGTTCCTTCACTATTACTTTTGTCAACTCAATCACCTCAACCAGACTGCCTCCAACTATTGAGAATTTCCAGTTCTTTTTGTTCTGATTGTACCTGCATATTCAACAGTTTGCACACAGTTCCCCCTTGAAATATGCCAGGTTTCCCTCCCTTCACCTCCCACTGACCATGCATCATATCCAGTCTTGTGTAACATTTTAGAGACCAATTTCCACCAATTTCCACTCAGCCTTTTTATTATTATTGAGGAGTTTAGTCAAAGTGCTAAAGTGCTTGAGCAATATTACACCAGTTATTGCTAACATTCTTCTTTACTTCACTTGATCTCTGTTGAACTTCTATCCTAGAAACAATAGCTGTATTTTCTTGCCAATCATCTTTACTGCGTCCAAGATGGGAGAAACACAATTCAGTCAGTGAAGCATTTTATTCAGAAAGCTATTCAGCAACCCCACCCCCCAATATGTCAAATTATGAATTTGACCACCAAAATGAATATAATAAGAAAAGTGAAAGCTGGGTTATGGATCTTGAAAATAAAATCAATTTGTACTGGAACAAAGCCTGATTTCCTCCTCCTACCATAACCAGAAGAGACTAGAAGTCCACTTCCTGTTTTAGGAAAAGGTATTTTTTTATAGAAAACAGGACATATAGGTAGGGTTGCTATATTGAAATGTGGAGACAGTTCCTGATTGTGTAGAAGAGGCATTTCAACTGATGTTGCTTGTCATGCAATTAGATAACAAGCAAATCCTGCAGAAATTCCTTCTTCAGGACAACCATTAAAGGTACAGGAGTTTTTCACTCACCAGTTTTCACTCTGGCAATGTTACACATAGGAGCAGTGTGTCTGGTTTAAAAAAGGATTATGCTTCATGGAGTCATCTATGACCACAGTTCTTCTTTAGTGGGTAGCAATGGTGGGTCTTGAGGGTGCAAACAAAATCTTACCCAAACCTGATCTACAATATGTGGCTAATATTAGGAATGATCACACCTGCAAATCCCACTGGGATAGACGTGGGATTGAAAAGTCAAAAACAGGTAATAACACCTAATAATTGTGTGTGTAATAACACCTAATAATAATAATTATTATTATTATTATTAGGTGTTATTACACAAAGCCGAGGCCAGGCAACTGCAACCTGTCTGCAACCTAGACTCCAGCTGCGCCTATCCAGCAGCTTTTCATAAATGGCAAGCCAGTAATGAAAAGCTGCTGGATGAGCATGGCTGGTGTCCAGGCTGCAGATGGGTTGCACTCGCCTGGCCTCGGCTGCATGCAATAACACCCAGTTTTGACTTTTCAATCCCGTGTCTATGCCAGTGGGATTTGCAGGTGCGATAATCTCTTTAATCTTCACATGGTTTAGAGCTGGTATAAGAATTACACCAAAAGAATTGATGTGAAATTTTTGCACATATGAACTTGCTATACAAACACTAAACATTATTTAGTAATCTTCTCTGGGAGTGGGTTGTGTCTTCCTCTTCACAATGCCAGCATTTTTCCATAGATCAATATCAGGTTTCTGTTTTTAGTTCAACATGGGCAGGCTTCAAGTCTGCTGTGTTCAAGGAACAACATACATTATGGTAAACTCCTTCCAACACTGACATCTTAATAGGTTGGCAGTTCTGCCATTCCCACATTCAGTGATCAGAGCAGTAGGACTTTTTGATTAGTAGAAATATTCTGCCACCCATCTCAGATCCCCTTGTTCTCTTTGACCTTAGTTGCAGTCTTCACAACACCTGGAAAAAAAATTCTTAGCATAAAAATACTTTTATGAATGTTACTTTTGTAAACCCTGCTTCCCATATTAATATTAGCTGGTGAAGTCTGGGAATTGTAATCCAAAAAGGAAACTTTTCTAAAGCATACTACAGTTAAGAAAGCCTCTGACAAAGAAGTTCCTTTTTACAAAGTCCTTTAATGGCCAACCCCATTTTTTTTCTTTGTCCTTGGTCTTCTTTTGTCTTTGTCTTTTCAAAATTCAAAGCTAATGAATTTCAACACAGAGAAATGTAAGGTACTGCATTTAGGGCAAAAAAATGAAATGCATAGATATAAGATGGGGGACACCTGGCTTAACGAGACAACATGTGAAAGGGATCTAGGAGTCCTAGTAGACCATCAGTTGAACATCAGTCAACAGTGTGATGCCGCAGCTAAAAAGGCCAATGCAATTTTAGGCTGCATTAATAGAAGTATAGTATCTAGATCAAGGGAAGTAATAGTGGCTCTGTATTCTGCATTAGTCAGGCCCCACCTGGAATACTGTGTCCAGTTCTGGGCACCACAATTCAAAAAGGATGTTGAAAAACTGGAGCGTGTCCAGAGGAGGGCGACTAAAATGGTGAAGGATCTGGAAACCATGCCCTACGAGGAACAATTTAGGGAACTGGGTTTGTTTAGCCTGGAAAAGAGATGGTTAAGAGGGGATATGATAGCCCTGTTTAAATATTTGAAGGGATGTCATATTGAGGAGGGCACTAGCTTGTTTTCTGCTGTTCCAGAGAATAGGACTCGGAACAACGAATGCAAGCTACAGGAAAAGAGATTCCACCTCAACATTGGGAGGAACTTCCTGACAGTGAGAGCTGTTTAACAGTGGAACACACTCCCTCGGAGAGTAGTGGAGTCTTCTTCTTTGGAGGTCTTTAAACAGAGGCTGGATGGCCATCTGTCGGGGATGGTTTGATTTTGAGTTCCTGAGTAGCAGGGGGTTGGACTGGATGGCCCTTGCGGTCTCTTCCAACTCTGATTCTATGATTCTAGTTTGTTAACTGCCACATACCTGTACATAGACTATACAATGGGCCTTTGGTTTCCGTTGAGGTTTGGTTCCAGGCAAACATATGGATACTAAAATTTGTAGATTCTCAAGTCCCATTATATTCAATGGCCTAGTAAAATGGTGTCAAAATGACATACATGGTATACAAATGGTATACAAAATGACAAAATCAAGGTTTGTTTTTCGGGTATTTTAAAAATATTTTAAAGCTATGGATGGTTGAATCTATGGATAAGGAGGGCCAACTGTATAAGTCAACATAGGGCTCTTTCAGATAGATCTAAAGTGTGAGTTGTTGCAATATAGCTGTTTGAGGTTTTTCTGGGTTTTCTGGTTGTAACTTCCGCATGTACTTGTTCCATTCTTTTGGGGGGCTCTTTGTAAAAAATTCTTAGATCTTCACTAAGGGCTCTTCCAAATGTTTTTTTTTTTTAAAAAAAAAAAATCAGGATGTGGTTTGTTGTGGTGGTCCTATGGTTTGAGGAGCCAATTTGCTCTTCTCTGAATTAAAAATAAAATGTTAAGAGTTATACTATTACAGTGCAAAAGTGCCATTATGGTGCACAAGTACCTTAAAGTGACTGCTACATTCTAGCACTATGACTCTAAAAAAAATTAAAAAGAGAGCAGGAGAAGAGAAAGATATTTTATTGTTCCAATATGTCTCACAATTAAAAAGAAACCTATCTGAGGGTAGGGATAAAATGTTGCTGTCAGAACCCAAAAGGGTTTTAGTTCTATCATTATGGATGAAGTTGGGAATGTATATATAAAGTCGTTGTTGGTTGTGTTATAGATAGATAGATAGATAGATAGATAGATAGATAGATAGTGTTATATGTAATAGACGAGTTTGAATTTTGGTGCCGATTTCAA
Source organism: Phrynosoma blainvillii (assembly GCA_026167975.1). Classification (NCBI taxonomy): domain Eukaryota; kingdom Metazoa; phylum Chordata; class Lepidosauria; order Squamata; family Phrynosomatidae; genus Phrynosoma; species Phrynosoma blainvillii. The sequence goes on along the minus strand of JANUYF010000006.1, from coordinate 14,416,856 downwards.
AGAATAGTTGGAAGGAGTTTTCCTGAAGTTACCAGGCAGAAAGCAAAAGGCTGTAGTACAGTTACCAGGCAGAAATCAAATGGTTACATAGATGTCACTGGGCAGAAATCCAAAGGTTATATTGCAGTTACCAGGCAGAAGTCAAAATGTAACATTGCAAACAGGCAGGGCTAGGTGGCTCCAGTCTATATATAGTGACAAGAGGGCAAAGAAGGTTAGTACCAAATCTCAACGGATACCAACGGCCCACTGTCTATATACAGGTATGTGGCAGTTAACAAACTGGATAAATGCTGGCTGATCACTATTGTTCTTGGTCTGCAATAAAGTCTTTTTGTTCATTTGCCAAGACTATTGTCAGAGTCTTTGGAACAGAGCTGATTGGTACTGACAGTAGGCCAGTACTCCCAAATATCATATTGTGAGATGCAACAGCACTCAGACTGAGATGAACCCTTCACAGAAATGCTTCTGGAAGAAAGGCAAGAAGACGACTAGGGAGATGATGTCCTGGAGGAAGAAATGGTCCATGGCCTGGGGGCCTGACCTAGAGGAGCCCAAGACACCAAGGAGGGTGCAGGGCTGAGAGACGGACTATGAAGAAAAGTCTGGGAGGAGACACTGGCCTGTGAGGAAGAAGATGGGTGGTATTGAACTGTGGTCCCTACCAGAGTGCAGGAGTGAAGCTGAGCTGGAAGAGTGTCTGCTTGAGATGAGGCTATAGCAGGACCACTGGACCAGAACCTCAGGAGGGGGAGGACTATGGGATGCAGATGCATCAGATGCAAAAAGAGCTGAAATCAATGTGTGCCACCTTAACTGAGGTGGTAAACGTGCTGGCCAGACTGACCGCTGAACAACCCACCCAATTTACACGTCTTTATGTAAATTAACACATCTTTATGTAAATTTTAATGTTGTAAGCCGCCCCGATTGCTCTGCAGAGGGGCGGGATATAAATTATTATTATTATTATTATTATTATTATTATTATTATTATTGAGATGGGAACTACTGAGACAACAAGAGCGGCAACTCCACCTGGACCAGGGAGTCTGGCAGTCCCAGCACCAATGAATCAAGACCTGGTAGTGTGGCACCTGGGAGTGAAATTCGACAGAAGAGCAAGTCAGTTACTCTACTTCTTGGCCCATGTGGCCAGTCACATGAAAGAGTGGGGTCAAACCTTCCCAAATGAAGGGGCCAAAGTGAGGTGTGTGGTGGCCCACCTGAGGGTGAACCAGTGAACTGCTTGGTGCAACTGAGGGTGAAGCAGTGGACTGCGAGATCTGTAGGCCTTTATGGTGGCCCTACAAACTCAATTTGAGGATCCATTTTTGGAGGAGATAGGCCACATTAAACTGATGGCATTAGAGCAAGGCAATCACTCTGTGTCAGAATATGCTGTGGAATTTTGCAATCTGGTGGTGCAAGTTCCCGAAGAGCTGAAAGTTCAATACTTCAAAGAAGGGTTGCAGCTGGAACTTTTGGAGTGGCCCTTTGGAGAGACAATCCACACACTGTGAGGGAGTGGATTCATTTGGTCAGGGAAGGCAAATTGGTCAAAGAAGAGATCTCATTGACCAGACAATGCAGGAGTGGAGCCAGCAAAGGGGTGAAACAGAAACCCAGTACTACCAAGATTCAGAGAGGGAACAACACATGAAATTGGGTCTCTGCCTGGCATGTCGCAAGAAGGGCCACCACATAACTGATTCTCCTGACTGAGAAGACAGCGCAAGTGGGGTGACCCTCAAAGAGCCATCTAACACAACCCTGTCAAAAGACAAGGAGCAACCAAACAAGGGAGCTACAGCCAGTCAGGCCCTCAAGGCATCAAGCCGCAAGATAGCTGTGCCAGCGGAAACATCAGAGGACATGAATTCAGAGGACGATGTAGAGTTGGCAGAAAACTTCTGAAGCCTGCCTTAGATAGCAGCGGAAGGCAGGTGGCAGCTCTGAACAGCCACACCCCTATGGTGAGTAAAGGAGTTCCTCTATACACCCTGCAAGTCAAACTAGTAAACTCAAAAGGGGGAAGAAATGTGGACTTGGTGGCAGCAATAGATTGTGGCTGCACCCGATGTTTTATAAATCCAACTATAGTTCAGGAACTAAACTTAGGGGCTAAAAACCTTGACTACCCCATTACCTTCCAGCAAATGGATGGTTCACCCATGGGAGGGGCAGCTACTACTGAGCAAACAAAGATGATGTGGCTCAGGGAAAAAATTAGGTTAGTGCTGGGTCCCACTTCAAGTTACCAGCTGACCCTGGGCATAGACTGGTTGCAGTTTCACAACCCCAGGATCATGTGGAGGCTGAGAGAACTGATCTTTGATGACCCACAATGTAGAGAACACATTAGAGCTCCCAAATTGTACTCAAGGGGTGAGGCAGTAACCATTGCATCCAGTCAATGGCATCCAGTTTTATTGTAAATTTAAAATTTAATTGTATTAATTATGTTGTTATTTTTGTTTTATCACTGTATTTTGTTGTGGTTTTATTGTTACATTTTAGCTAGTTGTATTTTCTCTTATCTTGTACTCCCGCCTCGATCTGCTGGGAGAGGCGGGATATATAAATAAACTATATTATTATTATTATTATTATTATTATTAGTCAGCCCCTTTGCATGAGCAGGTGGGAAAAACTGTTCAGGAGGACCAATTGGGCTACCCCTCTGTTTATAGAGACTTGGTGGAGGTGTTTGCTGAGAAGGAGAGTGACCAGCCCCACCACCACCACCACCGAGAGACTGACTGTGCAATTGAATTAGAACCTGGGGTCCAACCCCCTAAGACCAGATTATATTTGATGACCCCACTGGAACTAAGGACTCTCAAGAAGTTTATAAAGAAAAATTTGGCCAGGGGTTTCATTCATGACCCTGGTGTTTTTCAGGGAGAAAAAAGATGGCTCATTGATACTAGTCACAGATCATTGTAATCTCAATGGGATCGGTAGTACTAACAAGTACCCCCTTCCACTTATGAAGGACATGTTAGGGCGATTAGCTACTGGGAAAGTGTTCAGCAAACTAGACTTGAAAGACACTTACTTCTCAGTAAAAATTAAAAAGGAGTATGAACATCTGGTGATGACACCTTTTTGTTTAGGATGCTTGCATTTATTGTCTAGTCATTTTCACATCTCTGGCCATTCTTTATCTCAGAAAAATCCACACAAAATTCCTGAGAAACTGCTCCCAAAGACTTGGTTTACCTTATAAAAAACAGTTGTTTAGGACCTTTTAAATATAGGGTCGGTTGAAACCAGGCAGGGACCCCTGTCTGAGTTCAGTCAGACTCCTCAGTATCACTAGCCATCCTACTTCCAGGTAACGATCTGGGCAAGATCCACTCTACATCCTTCCCCTGACTGCAAAACCATCTCTGGAATTGGTAATGTATTGCCCTATCCTCTAAATTGCTATCCAGTTCCCACATTTTACATCATTAGCTCTTGTACGCATGTGTGAATGAATGTCTCTGAGTGAAAGTTGATTTCTACTTATTGTTTTAAATAAAACCAACTAATTTGGAACCTGCCTCTGGAGTTCTGAGTTTGGAACTGATATACATAGGCTAAGTCCCGGCTAGTGTTACCCTAGCCCTCTCGCTGATTCCTATTGAGCTAAACTAATTTCCCCACTGAATTCAGTAAGTTGGGGCACCCTCTCGATACCCCCTGCAATTTGGGTAACATCTGGAACAACAGAAACATCATTGGGATATTTTATTTTAAAAAACCTGAGAGCTACAGCAACAAATGCAACAACTTTTTCACACATTTACTCTGGAGGAGTCCACTTTTTTCCATTTGGACTCTTTAGCAGTGTGGTGATGAGGACTGTCATGAAGAGCTCCTGCAGTTCAAAGCTACTAAAACATCACTAACCACCACAACCTTGCACAGCAGTGTTCCAGGGCATTGTGGGAAGTTTAGCACAGCAAGCCCAAGGCAATGCTGAAAGGGAAGCATTGTGGGCCACTTTAATTTAGTGCAGCTAACAGACCCAGGGAAAGCATCAATGGTGATGAGTCCTGCTGGGATACTGAGAACTCAGCCATCAGCTGAACAAAAACCAGCTAGAGTTGCAAGGTCTGTATAGTTGGATGGTAAGGGAAGAAGAGGAGGATAGGTGGTCCTCTCTCACAGCAGGTGGGTTAGACTAGATGTTCTTTTGTGGACTCTACTGGTGCTAGGACCCTATGAATAGAATCAAAAGCACTTGTTTTTGGCAAAGGGGTGGGGTGGAGGAGTAGGCGTTGGCAACATTCCTGACTGTTCAGAAGGCAGGGTTCCTTTTTAAAGTACATTTTGTATCCAGGGTTTAGTAATTCCTTGCAGGAAAACGGGGGGAGGAAATTGGTTTCCTAGGCACCAGCTCCAGCTCTTGGGAGGCAGAAAGGAGACTGCCAGGAGCCAAGGACAAAGCACCCAGTTGTTGGCCTTAGTTCCTTCCTGGCACAAGTTTAAAAGGCCACAGTGTAAGGAACATCAGCATTTGTTATTCATCCGTCTCCATCAAGGACCTGGCAAACAAAATCAGCAGCAGCTGGACAAAAACAGCAAGAGACAGTGGAGCAATCCCAGTCCTGGACAGTGGCACTTTGGTTTGGCACAGACTCAGTGTAATCCAGAACATATCTTTAGAATGGCCTTCTTCTTAGAGACACACCTATCTTTCTTCTTATCTTTTCTGGCCCACTATTCTCAATAACCACTGCTAAAAATGAAGCCATAGTATTGGAGCTTTTAAATCAGGAGTTTGTCACTTAAAATTTAATCTTCCTTTGGGAATCTTGACAACCACTATATGTACTGCATGGGACACTGGTATATTAGTGCCAGGGCTTGCAGAGTAGGTGTGCCAGGACTTTTTGATAAATATCAGCCCCTGCCATCTTGTGGGAAATAAAAACAGAAAATGGATTTTTCTAGCAAGAATGTGTTGTGTGCATTGTGTTATATGCTACCTCTGTAGAAAGCATGGGACTGACTTGCTGTTCAATAGACAATTACAACCCATTAGGTTTACAAAATAGCTGCTCATAGTAGAAATAAAAACTGGTTTGTTTATATTAATCAAACTAGGCAATTGCATTTTAAAACTCCTTTTGGGGTATGACATGGATCTGGAGACTGTCATGACTTCAACATTTGCCAGTACACAACTGGTATGGGCCTCAAGTTGACATTTCTCTGATGTGTCAGATGGGAGGAAAGCGTATGAATCTACAAAAGTAGTTGGCTTTCCATCTATCCCCCTTCCCCCCACATAACCTCTGTAATTACTTGAAGGCGACTTTCTCATACAAATTATGGTTAAATAAATAAAAAAAAAAAGGTCTGCAATTTGAATAGGTTACAAAAAGAAAAAAGGAAGACATGGCTGTAAAAATGAATTCAAAAAATGTCACAGATTTGCATAACATCTACATAGATTCATTTTTATGTATAGATGCACCTTTAGTAATAATGATTATAATACAAATAGAATATATATGAAAAAACATTGTGATATGACAACCTGGTGTGGACTGGATCCATCTGCTAAAGGGGCAATCTCAGGACCCACATTGTTTTTGCATAATTTTAGAATAGTTTCATAGTTGCTCATTCAAGACCAAGCCACCTCCAAATAGTTTGGATTACAAGAGGGATAGCTCAGAACAATAAATTGTTGCTGGAAAAATCTGTTTCCTCTCCAGCTACTGTGGGGATGAAGATCAAACTCAGGGAGAACAAGAGAGTCTGACAGGAGTCATAAACCTTGATAATTAAAAAATCCAAGAAGTTTCAAACCTGTGAGATTCTGGAGATTATCACATGGACAAATGCTGCCACAATAGACAGAATTGTAAAGACGAAACCAGATTTTATTGCATGCACGGGCAGCCAATGAGTACAACCCGTCTGCATCCCGGACTTCTGCCACCCTTATCCCACAGTTTTTCAAAAGTGGCAGACTCCATTATTTGAAAATTAGTAGGATAAGTGCAGCTGAAATCCGGGATGTAGATGGGTTGCACTCGCCCTGCTGCCGGCACATGAAATAAAATCCGGTTCCGTCTTTACAATCCTAAATCCATTGCGGCAGCATTTGTTCATGCGATAATCTCCTGGGTTCTGTTGTACCAATTCTATACAAAGTGGTGGTCCCTGAGCTAGTGCAGTTCCTGAGCAACTGGCTGCTGGTCCCTGGAGAGTTTCCAGAAATGAAAGAAACTGTTGTACAGGTTGAATGTCCCTTATCCAAAATGCTTGAGACCAGAAGCATTTTGGATTTTGGAATATTTGCATATACACTTGTCCCTCCACATTTGCTGGGGTTAGGGCACAGGACTCCTGTGAATGTGGAAAAACTACAAATAACAAAAAGACTACATTTTTGCTTCAGACAACACCTCTCTAGGAATCTCTAGGTTCTCTAGTGCAACTCTGTGGTCAATATCTGCCAGACATTGACCATAAAACTGCACTGGAGGAGCTACAAATGCCTAGTGGAGTGTTCTCTCTAGGAAGCTCTAGTTCCTTCAGTGAAACTTTTGGTTAAAGTTGACCACAGAGTTGCACTGGAGGACCTAGATATTGCTAGAGAGGACATATTAATAAAAACCTTGAATAATCAAATCCGCAAAAGTCAACACCGCAAATGTGGAGGGGCAATTGTATATCTTGGAGAGGGGACTCAAGTCTAAGCACAAAGTTAATTTATGTTTCATATACTCCTTATACACATAGCCTATAAGTAATTTGATACCTAATATTTTAAATAATTTTGTGCATGAACCATCAGAAAGCAAATGCGTCACTACCTCAGCCACTCATGAAAAAGTGTTAGATTTTGGAGTATAATAATAATAATAATAATAATAAAGTTTATTTCTATACCGCCCCTTTGAGAACAATCGGGGCAGTTCACAGTAAAAATACAATACAGTCATACATTAAAATCAATCCCCCCCCCCTCTTAAAAAATTATTAAACCAATTCCAGAGATAAAGGAGACTCAACCTGTACTGTAGTCAATGAGTGGAAATATGTTGCAAGACCCTGGCATCAGGAGGTGGGCAGTCCCCAACATTATATAGCTTCAGAAGTACTGCACTATACAACCAGTTATGCCAGTGCATTTGGAGGAAGTTGGCCATCTGTGTCAATACTGTTGTCTCTCAATATATAAGTGAATTATAAAGCCTGATAGACATCAACCTGGCAGTGTTTTAAGGGCATCAGCAGATGCTCTACTCCAGGACCCCTTATCATTTGAGGAAAGATGGATGACAAATTGCCTGGGAGCTATAGCCTTCAAAAAAAACAAAACTAACATTTCCAAGCTCTGGGAGACAGCCTTTGGGGTGTTGACACCATCCCTATAAAATTTTTCTTCAACCTGCCAGAGAAGATTGTCAGGGTCCTATCCCATTATCATTTCCATTACCAGGCAAAGAGCCATTCTCCCAAGTGTTTTTAAAATGTTTGTACCAACATTTTGAACACTGCTTCACTTTTATTTTATTTTTTTAGTATAATTTATTTGCTCTGCTAAGCTGTATTGACTATACTGAATATATTGCCTAGTTTTGTTTTATCGTTGGTCTGTATTGTCTTGTGAACTGTCCTGGGAGATTTTTGTTTGAAGGCAGTAAACAAAAAAACTATACACTCGCCCTCTGTTTTTGCAGATTTGAAGTCTGTCATCTTGATTATTCATGGAGGGGCAAGCTCTGTTAAATTAAATGGTGCACGTGCCATGAGTTTCCATTTTTTGTGGGGAGGGGGGATCCGGAATGGATCTCCCACAAAAACGGAGGGGCTACTGTATATAGTGTCTCATTTTCTCCCCTCTGCTCCTTCCTTCCTTCCTTTTTTGTATAGATTTCCCAACCACACCATACACAAACCATTTCTAAAAGTAATTTCTAAAGTTCTGTCTCACTATTTCCCAGCCTCATCTCTTCCACCAAACTCTCCCCATAAATATTCCATGAGCAGTGATGATAGCACACAGTTGTGTTTCCCCTCCCTCCCAAATCTGAGTGCAATGGACTGCCATCCCAATGGATGAATGGCACTATTCACCAACAAGGCATTGCCTTGCATATGTTTTTAATGCAAGGTCCAAGGAGCCTTAATACTGAGTGGCAACCATAACGCATCTGGCTGCACCTATTCATGACTTCATGGGAGCAAAGAAACAAGACTTGCACCTTGAATAGCAACACTGGCCAAGGACCAAGCATTCCTGGGCAACAATAAGCCCTGGAAGGCAAAACATGTAATGTGTTTGCAGGGAAACAGCATACGTCAGAGCATATTGAAGGAATATGCAGAAATATCATTTCCATTCCTTCATTATTCTATTGTTATGTTCTTCACTGTCAAGCTAGTTAGAAAACACCAAACAGGTGTTTTAGGATAAATATTGGGTGGAAATGAATCTGCAAGACACTTGTGAGTGCTCCAATGAAATTAGGTAGAACAGGGCATTATTATGAATTTTGTGCTTTAATCAAAGCAAATGAGTAACATCACTGATCTCTTTTGTAACTGGAATTGCTTATTTCATAGGCTTGGCCAGTAAGTTGAGTAGAATGTTGTGACAGACCAGATTGGACCACTCCAGATTGGAGGAGGAGAGATCATGTTATTCAAAAAGCTTTTCTATATCTAAAAAAGCTACAACACTCCTGCAGATAGAAAACTAGCATAGAAAACTAGCAGGGCTGAGATAAAACTTTTCTCCACAAAGTGCTATTTTGTTATTTGTGGGAAATTTTTTGGACAGGCACTTGGCATCTAGAAATGGGATCCTTTATCCATAAATAAAAATAATATACGTTATTCCTGACATCTCATTCTTTACCACATGTTCAACCAATTCTACAGGGATTTCTCACTTATGAATGTACGTACAATTGCAATCGTAATGAGCTTTATTATGTTGTATACTAGTGTGGTATAGTAGTCTGATTGTTAGACTAGGACTTCAAACAAACTTCAAATACATTCATCAAGCATATCATATCTACTATCAAATATTGGGAAACTATTTAGTAATCTATTATATCTTTTCATACCAATCACATTCCATTATTTCCTACTTTCATATGCCCTCTTTCTAAATCCTACTTTCTCATCAGTGCACCCCTGCTCACCCCTATGGACACACGGCTCCATTCAATCCCAAAGGGCTTGAATATTTGCGTTTTTTCTTTTTTTTTGGGGGGGGGGGTCCACAATGGATCCTTCACGAAAAAGGAGAGGTGACTGTATATATCCTATCTAACTATATTGTTTTTACATATTCATTATAGCAAGCTTATAATCGCTATATCTCCCAATTGCTCTCTTATAAAATTAATTACATTACCCCTTTCTTCCTTAAATTTCTCTAGGGAATTGTCTCTCATCAAACACATTAATTTGTCTATTTCAATTATATCATATAATTTCCATATCCAATCCTCCTTACTTGGTATTTCTTTCTTCTTCCATCTTTGTGCAAAGGTGATCCTAGCAATTGTAACCAAATAAAACAAAAAATTCCCATATTTCTTCTCAATTTCTTCATCAAACATTCCAAGTAGGAAACTTTCGAGTTTCATTTCCAGTTTCTCATTCACAATTATGCCAATTAGCTCATTTATCATTTTCCAATATTTCTTAGCATATTTGCAAGCCCAGTAACAATGAAAGGCCTTTACAGACCACCAGAAATAATGCAACTTGAGGTCACTTTAACTGTTCTGGCTCTGTGCTAAGGAATCATGGGAACTGTAGTTTATTGTGGCACCAGAGCTCTCTGACAGAAAATGCTCAATGTCTCAGAAAAAAATACAATTGCCATGATTCCCTAGCACTGAGCCAGGACAGGTAAAGTGGCTTCAAGCTACATTATTTCTGGCAGTCTGTAAAGGCCCAAAGTTCTTGGAGTCTCTTCACATTCCAAGCACCTATTATCTGTCTTCTTATATATTTTTGCTCATTTATCTGGGCTTAACTATCACCTAAAGTACATTTTGAACCAATTTTCTCTTAAGTTCTGTGAGGCTGTGTATTTCAGTCTCTTCTTCCAGATTCTCTCTTATTGTGCCATTTGAACTGGGTGCCCTATATATTTCATCCAAGCAATTATTGTGTCTTTGACTGCCTTCCATTTCAAACCTTAATAACAGTTTATAAAGTAATCTTTTTTTTCTTGTTTTCCCCAGTATATCATCTAATTCTGATAGTTTTACTCTCAATTCCAAAGAGTTTTATATCCCTCATTGTTCATATATTTGCCTACATTGGAACCATCCTAAATCAAAGCCTTTTTCTTATAGTTCTTCTTGCATCCTTATTTTTATCTTACCTTTAGATATCTCCAAAATATCCTTATAGGTGCACCATTTATCTTCTCTATACATTTCTTTTCGATAGAAAGTATCTTGTGGTGATACCCACAAATGAAGTTTTTTTTAATTATCCTAGTTTTATATTTCTTCCAAGTTTTTAATAAAGTTTTTCTTATGCAATGACTGTTAACTAATTTGTTGGCTTTTTCTTTATCATAAACCAAACGCAGTCCTTGGAGGAGAGTGTGACTCCATCCAGGACTGGAAATTGTATTCCCAAACCTGATTTTGGGCCCGTCACTGTAAGTACCTCCATTTTGTCTGGATTCAGTCTCAATCTGTTTTTCCTCATCCAATCCATTACCGCCTTAAGACAATCATTGAGAGGAGAGATGCCATCTGAGGTCTGGGAAGACGATCTGGTCATGGAGAGGTATATCTGAGTGTCATCAGCATACTGAAGGCATCGTGCTCCATGCCTCTGAATGATTTCTCCCAGCGGCTTCATATAGATATTAAATAGCATCAGGGACAGGATGGTGCCCTGAGGGACACCACAGTTAAGCTCTATTTTGGAAGAGCAACTGTCCCCGAGCCTCACCCTCTGGGATCTGCCCGAGAGGAATGAATGGAAGCACTGCAAAGCGGTACCTCCAATTCCTAACTCTCTCAGGCGATCCAAGAGGATGGAGTGATCTATTGTATCAAAGGCCACTGAGAGGTCCAAAAGCACCAGCAGGGTCACACTACCCCTGTCGATACCCAAGCGGAGGTCATCAGCCAGAGCAACCATGGCAGTCTCAATTCCATATCCTGTCCTAAAGCTGGTTTGAAATGGATCGAGATAATCAGTTTCATCCAAGACAGCTTGGAGTTGGGAAGCAACCGCCCTCTCAATCACCTTGCTTAAAAAGGGAAGCAAGGAGACTGGTCTATAGTTATACCTGTCCAGGGGATTCAGGGAAGGCTTTTTCAGTAGGTGCTTAACCGCCTCCTCCTTTAAACCAGATGGAACAATGCCTTCCCTGAATGACACGTTAATTGTATCCCGAAGGAATACCCTCAACACGTCCCCCCCCGGACGACCAGCCATGATGGACAAGGATCTAGAGGGCAGGTCGTCTTCCTCACTCTACCAAGGAGCTTGTCCACGTCATCAGTACTCACAGATTGAAGCCGATCCAATAAAAAGCCATCAACAGAGTTGCTGGACACCTCACCTACGGATTCTGTCAAAACACTGGCGTCCAGGTCGGCCCTTATTCGAGAGATTTTATCTGCAAAGTAGATGTTAAAAGCATCACAACAGGCTGCTGTAGGGTCAAGTAGAGGGTTCTGCACAGGAGGTACCTGTGTCAGTTCCCCCATCACCCTAAACAACTCTGTTGGACGAGACTCTGCAGACGCAATGCATGCAGAGGACAAAAGTCTCTGTGCTGCACACAGTGTCTCCTGATAGGAATCAAGATGTTTCCTATGGCAAGTTCAGTCTGATAAGAGTCGAGTCTTCCACCATTCGTGCTCTAGTCGTTGTCCGGCCTGCTTCATCTTCCTAAGCTCCTCTGTGTACCAGGGCTTACGGTTAGAAGCTGGTCGGAAAGGACGCTTGGGAGCGATTGTGTCAATAGCCTTGTTGAGATCGGTGTTCCAGGTATTAACCAAGGCTTCGACAGAATCACCAGCATTACCAACCATTAAACCCTCTAAGGCAGGTGTAGGGAACCTAAGGCCCGGGGGCCGAATGCGGCCCCCGAGGCCTTTGGACTGGCCCCAGGCCGGTCCTGCCGCCGCTGCCACCGCCTCCTCCGCCGCTGCCCGCCATGATGATATTGATTATTGTTGTTATTACTTGTTCTTGGGGTTTTCTTGGCAAAATCTCCACAGGGCGGTTGCCATGGCTTTTCTGGGGCTGAGAGAGTGTGCATGCATTTTTTTTAATTTTTAACTTTTTTAAAAAATATATTTATTTATTTATTTATTTATTTTTGGTGCTTCGGTCCCTCAATTGTCTGACGGACAACAACCCAGCCCCCAGCTCAAAAAGGTTGCCTACCCCTGCTCTAAGGCTTTCTGGAAGCCAATTGGTTCCATTAATCTTTGAGGGCAGACCATTCTAATGGGTCCACCACCTCCGGAGGGGCAGACAGTGGCTCTTAGTTCCATCTTGACCAGGAAATGATCCGTCCATGACAAAGCGAAAGTACTGATAACTTCCGCCCATGGATATTCCTGTTCCGTACTAAAGACTGCATTGAGGGTATGACCCGCACAATGTGTGGGCCCGCTGACCAATTGGAATAGGCCCATGCTTGTCATGGTTTCCATGAACTCCCAAGCCACGCCAGTTAGATTTGGCAAACTGGTCTCTAGTAGAATGTTGAAGTTGCCCAGAACCAAAAGTCTGGGCGACTCCAACAGCAGCTCTGAGACCAGCTGCGTCAGCTCGGTTAGGGAGTCTGTTAAGCAACAGGGTGGCCAGTATACCAACAGAATCCCCAAACTATCCCTGGTTCGCAGGCTAAGGTACATACACTCAATGTAGGCTGTTTTCCGGATAGGCTTCCTGGTCAAGATTAGGTTGTTTTTATGAACCAAGGCCACACACACCCCCGCCCACTTTCCCTTATCTGCTCACTGAGTACCCAGCCAGGAGGGCCTGCACCCACATCACCTCACTGGCGTCTCCCAGCCCAGAAGAAACAGACAAAGAAGAGGAAAAAAAGAGAAGAAAAGACCCAAATTCAATGTACTTTAACTTACAAGACAGCAATTGTGAGATATCCTATTCCTTATCCACCAATCTACTTACTCCTTTATACTTTCTTAACACTTATCACTTTAAGACCACCTTACTTTCTCTCTCTTCTTTGTCCTCCTCGTCTTCTTCCTCATTAGTATCTTGCTTATTTTTCTCTTCCTCCTCTCCTCCTTCTGTAGGCTTCTTGCAACCTTGTCCTTCCTAGTGTCCTCTTACCATGTCTTTCTTCTTTTGAGTTGTCACTCCTCTCCCCTTCAATTTCTTTTCTGTTCTTAGCCCATGAATCAGTTGCTTTGTCGATTGTATTCAGTTTGTTTCCAGGTTAAGGACACACCTTCAATTTTTTTTCCCTTTGGAATGGTATACCATAGATTTTTAGCTGGTCAGTCAGAAAAGCATAGTCTCGTTTCATTCTCAGAACTCTTCCTTGCACATCTTTGAAGATCTGGATCACCTTCCCTTCAATTGTCAAATCTTTTTTGAAGCTTTGTTGCACAATTAAATCTCTTGTTTATTTTCTAACAGAGTACACTACTATGTCCCATAGTAGATTCTTGGTCCTTGCTATTTTTTAATTGATCCTGTATAGCCTGTGCACCTCCCATGGGAATTGTTCAGCTAGTATGTCAATATAATCTGCCAGGATTGGAACCAAGGATTTGTAAAGGTTTTCATTGCTTTGCTCTGGCACTCCTCCTAATTTAAAACAATTCTCTCCCAATTTGGTCTTGAGTCTAAATGAAAACTCACGATTCTCCTGTTATTGTTTAGTTATGTTGTCCATTCTATTTTCCATTTGTTTGACATTTGTTTCCAATTTGCCTACTTTGTTAGTCATTTTCCCCATGTCTGTGGTTATTTTTTCCAATGTATGTTTCATTTCTGCCAGTTCATTCTTCATTTCCTGTCTCACTTCCTGTTTTATCTCTGTTTTCAATCTTAAGTTGTCCTCTCTTATCTCCTCACATATCTTTCTTATCTCCTCCAACATGATTTTGTTTTGGTCTGAGATTTTTATAGTTGTTTCAATTGATGGTGTCCTCTAATGTATTGTGTTTACTTGTGAAGCTATTCTTTTTGCTGCCCTTTTGAGTTCCAAATAATTTGTTGCACTTCTAGTGACAGCTATGTAACAACTAATCAATGCTATCAATAAATATCAGATACTTTAAACTAAGCCTCTAAATAACAAAAATTTAGCAGAATTGACATATATGTTTCTATGAGAAATACTTAACAACTATCTTATTTTCCCTTAGTTCCCTCTTCTTTACAATCCTTTTAACCACTTGTTTGAAAATCTCTTAATTAGCCAAAGTAATTTTAATTAACCACCAGGGGTCACTCTTGCCTTATTTCTACCTTGCTAGATTGTTCCTTTAGGTTCCTCAGACTAAACAAGTGCCTATTTGTGTATTGGGATTCTCCTTATCTATCTCTGTTAGCTCTGTTGGCTTTCTCAAAGTCACTTTCTTTTTTACGCTGCTTTGTTTCAATTTCAAATTAATTAGAGTACCAAAGGAGAATAGACTATTAATATAGTTCCTTTTAAATATATTCCTTATACATAAAAAATTAAATTCTATTTATTTGATTATTCTCACTTCTGGATCTGTTATGCAAATATCAATTAATTAATTAAGTTAACCAAATTAGTCAAATTTATCAAGTTAGTCAAAAATCAGTTAATCAAATTAAAACAGTCAAGAACAGCAATTCCACTTTCAATATAAAGTATTAAGGGTAGGACAAAGTATAAAACAGAAAATGTTAACTATCACATCAATATCAAATATCCAATTTTACTTATCAAATGACAAATATTAGTTGGCAAAAAACCAAATTACAAATACAAATTAATTAAAGTGTACAAATTAATTAGCAAGCTCACTGTAGGCAGGTTTTCTTAAGAAAATAGTAATTGAAAACTAGATCTGTTGTGGTTAATTTAGCTTAGTATTAATCCCTTGTTTTATTAAGTTGGTTTATTTGATTTAATTTTCTTCGTCTTGTATCTGGTTCTGTCTTCTTCCTTGCAAAATTCTATAGTTGGAATTGATATATTGTTGTAAATATAGAAAATAATATAAATCATGCTGCATGCAGATTAGCATGTAGATGACTGCTGTATTATTCATCACGAAGGAGGCATGGTCATCCCAGTGCACATAAACAAAGAGGAAAGTTGGGTTTCCCTCTTAGATCTCTCCTGAGGAATTCTCATTAATTCCTGTAAGGAAGCTCCATCCATGTAATAATTTTGTACTATGCAAAGTGTTCCTTTAGTGAAAGGATTTCTAGAGATATTTTTGAACTCAAGGAGGCACTAAAGATGTCCTGTTCTACAGAGAGAAATACATCTTCATTCAGCAGCAGGCAGCTGAAAAGCTGAGGACAGAGTGTCCCAAGTATGCTCACTGCACAACAGATGACAAACATGTCCAGACTGTTGCCACTGTACAGCGTTAAGTGGAGAAAAAACATTAGCACGAGCACAACACCTTGCCAAGAGGAACACTTTCAAAGGTAAATTAAACCAGGGTCTGGAAATTTTCCTGGCCTCTGAACAATACATTGGCTGCATCGCAGAAATAATCCAGTTTGACACCAATCTAACTGCCATGGCTCAATGCTATGGAATCCTAGGAACTGTAGTTTATTATGGCACCAGAGGTCTCTGACAGGGAAGGCTAAATGTCTCACAAAACTACAATTCCCAGAATTCCATAGGATTGAGTCATGGCAGTTAAATTGGTGTCAAGCTGGGTTATTTCTGCAGTGCAGAGAGCCCCATAGCAAGGGTGAGGAAACTCCTTGCTTTTTGGGACTATGGCTCCCACAATCCCTTACCATTCACCATGTTGGATAAGGCTGAAGGAAGCTGTACACAAAAACAACTGGTGATCCGAAAATTCACCACTGTGATACACAATGACAGCATGCTTTCCGCATTGCCTTATGCACCACAATGGTATATGATTAATTTTTGTAGCTCACAGATTTACTTGCTACAATATGGAGATTTTTTGGAGAGCTACTTGAAACAATCAAATGAAAACCACCACGACCCCTGATAACCTAGGAAATACTGAACAAAAACAAGGAAACAGTACAGTATTAAATAATGTAAAGGTAAAGCTATAATATTACAGAAACAAAAAGATAACACACTCCTATATAACAATTATGACCATAAGCATCCAAATACAGATATTAAGAACAGTGAACAATATACATGGAACTAATATTGTTGCATTAAGTTGGTTTATTTAATTCTATAGGGAAGTGCCCAGCAGAAATACCAAATTGTTAAGAGTTTGTGGATTCTTAAAAAGTCATTAATCCCCCATTGTTGAAAAACTCAAAATTCCTGATTGCTGGACTTTCCATGTAGAAGATAAGCAGTATGGATTGGATGAATAATAAATCAGAGTGGGAGTAGTAGTACTGACATCATTGCGGTAATACATAATGCCTACAACCAAGGCTACAGCTCTCCCAGTGTGGAATGGCATGTATGTAAACCCAGGAAAGGAGGTGAATAAATTACTATTCTAATTGATGATGTTTGCCACCTGTTAAACAGGGGAATTAGGCAGGAAAGGCGTATGTAACATATGTAATCTTAGCATATGTATTGGTTGCTTATGCTGATAATTGTTATATAACAGTGCATTATCATTTTGTGTATGTAATATTATACCTTTCTACTTTATTTAATATTGTATACCTGTTTTTGTTCACTACTTGAAACAATGTCAGAAGAATATTATTTGGTAAATTAGGGGAAAAAATTTAAATCTCGTGACAAGATGGTCTTTTCTAGAGTACAGACTTCCATTTGACAATGTTCTTTGTTTGAAGCACTGTCTGCTTCAAATCTGGTTTAAAGATAAAGAACCCTAAGAAGGAAGAGCCCAGAAGCTCTGAATACTCATAGGCTGCAGATTTAATCCAGGGTGACACTGCCTTAAATGTCATGTCTCATTGCTATGGAATATAGTTTTTTTTAACATCTCCCTTGGAGGTCCCTGGTATAGCTGTGGAAATCTCTGTAAGTGTAGATAGATCCGCAATGGTATGGTCTGAACTGGAATGTCCCTGGGTTGATCTGGGACTGGGGTGCAGTCTACTTGGACATGGAGAATCAAAAGGTTAAGTGAGGTGCTCCCACTTCAATCCTCAGGCTGCAAACAGCCCCACATGAATAAGCATTTTATCCCCTGTTGCTCTGAATAGGCGGACATTTTTAAATGATATGCATCAATAGAAATAGCTGCTGGACACAGTAGAAATCCGTTCTGAATAGGAGTGAAAAGAATTGCATTGTAATTTAAAATGATATTTTAACTGAAAAATGGGTATTTACCTACCACACTCACCCCACAGATACAGTCGCCCCTCCGTTCTGGCGGACATGAAATCCATAGTTTTGCATATTCATGAAGGGGCAACCTCTGTTATAATCAAGGGGGCCCACCCCATTCAAGCCTATGGGGCTTGAATATTTGTGAATCTCCATTTTTGCAGGGGGGGTCTGGAATGGATTCCCCCACAAAAATGGAGGGCCGATTGTATTTGTATATTTTTTCAGGCATCACACATCTGCTCAGATTTTCCATTTGTTTATTTGTTTTGCATTCTAGCACTCAGGCCATTCCATTCTCAGCACTGTCAAAACAAACAAAAAGCCTTGTGTTTCATCAGTTGTTGTATTTAGGCAATCAGCTTCACTATTAGGTACAAACTAAATCCATCTTCAGAGTCAGTGTGGTGTAGTCGCTTGAGCTTTGGACTACAACTCTGGTGGTCAAGGTCTAATTCCCTGCTCAGCCATAGAAACCCACGGGGTGACCTTGAGCAAGTCACACACTCACAGTCCCAGAAAACCACATAAAAGGTTCACCTTCGGTTCACCATAAGTCAGAAATGCCTTGAATACTTTGAATGTGCAGAAGTACATTACATATGCCAGGGGTAGGCAACCTGTCCCCTTTAAGGGCCAAGGGACTTCAGCTCCCAGAATCCCAGGAGCTATTGGCCAACATGGGACTATTGGCCAACATGGCTGAGGCTGCTGGGAGCTGAAGTCCCTTGGCCCTTAAAGGGGAAAGGTTGCCTACCCCTGACATATGCAAACAAGTATTGAAGGACAATATAGTCCATATGAAATATGCATGAACTGATTCAATCTGTGGCATAAACAGAGGTGAAAGGGAAAAATGGAAAATATTTCTAAGGAAGGACAACATGCTAAGCCATGATGGTGGCAGTTCACAACCTGAGCGTAACCTAGTTAATTCAAGTGGAGCTATGCAATAGATCAGGGGTAGGCAACCTTTCCCCTTTAAAGGATGAGGGACTTCAGCTCCCAGAATCCCAGGAGCTATTGGCCAACATGGGACTATTGGCCAACATGGCTGAGGCTTCTGGGAGTTGCAGTCCCTCGGCCCTTAAAGGGGAAAGGTTGCCTACCCCTGCAATAGATGATGTAGCAGTGAGAAGAATGCAGCCCTTCCCGCCATTTTAGGATCTTGCATCCTAATTCTAAACCACTTGCAGAGAAGAATAGATAAAGTAGTCATTCAGTTTCATATAGCTAAAAAGCCTCAGATGCAGAATGATATTTTCACTGTACAACTAGAAAGCATACTGTAACTAGCATGCTATCATCTACAGTCTTAATAGGATATGTTACATGATGGGTGCAAGTAAGAAGTCATCTTAACTACCAATACAATCCTATATGTGGCTCCTTAGAAGTAAGTCCCACCGAGTTCAATTAATGTACAAGTTTATAACCTAGCAGTGAAACTCATGCTCTGGAGTTTGTCCCATTGTCCCAAACCCAGTGAGGTTTACTCCCAAGAAAGTCTTGATAGCTCCTATGCAACTTTACTTAAAAGATCATTCAACTTACTGAACCTATTTCTGGGCAAATATGCATATATGTAACAATCAGTAGCAGCTAAATCTCTGTTCAATGTTGTCAATAAGGATTATATCATGACTAATTTACTTCCACAGTCTCATAATTTAAGATCAGACTTTGAGAAATTAACATAAAAGTTTTATTTACCGTATATATGTTTTGCACTTATATAAAGACTTGGATAATTAAAAACGTTTTACATTGAGTATTTTCCCTTATCTTTAAAACAACCCTGTAAAGCGGATGTAATTGTCCCTTCATTATGACAGAAAGATAATAGGTCTGGGATGTTGTAGGGTCCACTGGTATAGGGTCCATTGTAAGTCCATTAGAGTAGCAAAATGTGAACTCAGAACTCCTTGAGTTTTAACACAGCCTCTTAGGCATTACTGCACACTAGTTCTACATTATTTTCCTTTTGCTGAAATGTGGTGTGTATAGATGCATATAGAATCCACTCCATTTCCAGTGCATTATTTTAAAAATACAAAACTTTGCTTTCAGATCTGTTTTAGGGTGTCAAAGCCAGAGCCAAAAATTAGGATTGGCATTCAAAGCACAGACTCTCTAATTTACATTTCAAGCATTACAATATTTTTCAGCAAAGCACCATTGAATGACACATCGCTCTTCTGACTTCACTCCCCTTTCCACATACGTGCCGGCTCAACTTGTGAGATCAAACTGCCCTCCTTTAAAAATTCATCAGAGAAGAAAAGGCAAGCACTCAAAAGGCACATGGTTCAAAGTGATTTCAGAGGCACACAGATCAATACCCTATTCTGTATAGAATGGCTTGGTTAAGTCTTTTCTCAGTATATTGAAATGCAATGGAAGACATTTCTCCCCAGTGCCAGAGAAACCCTGTTATGTACAAGGGAACAGAGAAGATGTTTGGAGCTGTCACTTGAACAAGTCTCACCTCTTTGCTTAGGAACTATGCAGCTCACAGAGAGGCACACCATCTGAACCAATCCCTCATCCTTTCACAGGATACCTCCCATACCCCACAGCTCTACCCAAATGCTTCGAAGAGTCCTGTTTTCCTACCTGTATAGTAGATTATAAGGAGGCAAGCTACGTGCACGAAACCCGGAATACTGAGAACTCTGGACAAGACTTCCCTTTCTCTCTTCATTTTGGGTTTAGTTTTAGATCCTTCTTGCACACAATTAGCATGATTTGTCCACTCTGGGCACGTCCCTTAGTACCGCTTGGAGTTGTTCTGCCACCACTGAACTCTGCCAAGTCTTCTTTCAATAGACAGAGCACTGTGTGTTGTCGTGGGGTGTTGCTGCTTTTTTTCTTTCCTTTTCTTTTCTTTCGGTCAGACCTGATGTTTTCTGGTTTCATGAGCCCTGCATCCTCCGTGTCAAGGGATTGTATCTGAACACTCACACAATATTTCCAAACTTTCCAAGGCAACCTTGCGGCAAAGTCCTGATTTTAGGCTCCTTTGAACAAGGAGGCTTGGAATTCCAGATCGCTTGTCTGTAGACTCTCCCACAGTTCCTAGGGAGATTGGCACATGCCACATTGTACCCACACTTCCTTGAAGTGAATGATTTGCTGTGTAGGTGCAAGGAATTATGGGAGCCTTTTTCATTTCCGGGCCTTGAAAAGATGTTGTGTTCTTTCCAGTGGCATGTCTGGCTTCCATTTAGCTTCCTGGGCTTTTATAACTCGGTGGCAAATTTGCCTCTGTTGTCATAGCATTGGGGAAGCATAAAGGAGATTTCTTCGGATGATGTGGTTTCGTAATAAACAAAAGGATTGTTGCACAAAATTGTCTTCAACCTGTTGGCTGATCAGTATCAAAGGGATCTTGTTGCACCTTTGAGACTGAGGATGTTATCACACGGGGGAAATCTATAGCTTATCCCACACAAATCCCCCCAAAAAAGCGCACTTACGCCTCACGATTTCACATGACGTCGCATAGAAACTGACATTAAAGTGGTCACAAAGTGGTGTTATCTGAGATCTTTTTAATTTCGGGAGTTTAGAGGAAATGCATTTGCGATATTACATTAATTTCGCATTTACTGTAATGTGAAATTCAAATTCGCACAAACAAATCTCTTTTACAGTATTTTCCCAGTTTTCCCATGGGTCTGTGGGTTTCCCATGGTTCTGTGGGGATGCATTAACTTCCTGTTTACTTCCTGTTTTGCTTGTGCAAAAGAAAAAGCACAGCAAGAACGGGATTACTGTAATGGCGATAACACACGGCCAACGGAATGACGAAACAGTCGCAAAGGAAGTGAAGCAAGCAAGATCTCTCAAACGCGGCGAGCATACCTCTACCTGCGCGTGTGCAAGGAAACCATTTCTAGTACATTTACGGGTTTTTCTCACTTGTGTATGAAAGTTAAAAACGTGTTTTTTTCTCGCTTTTAGCGTGATTCCGGCTTTATTTTAATTACATGTGATATTCTTTCGCACAATTAAAGTCTATTTTCGCTTTATTTACAGGATGCTTCATTTCCACTTTATTATCTCTTTAACAACAAAACTGGCCAACGTGTGATAACGTCCACAGTGAAAGACCTTGTAGCATAAGCTTTCGTAAACCTCAGCTGGCTATATCTCTGAATTCTACCCCTACTGGCTGATCAGTTACATTTGTGTTCTTCCTCTCTTCCAGGATCTCAAGGCAGCCTAATTGGCTCTTTGCCTTCCCTACTTTATACTCACACCCTTGTCAGGTAAGCCAGATCCAAGGTTACATGGTGAGTTTCATGGCACAGTAGGGAGTAGAACCTGGATCTCCCAAGTCCTAGGCTAGTAGGACTTACATTTATGTATTGTCAAACATGAAGAAATGGATCAAAAGAAGATTCCATAGATATGTGTGGGGTAATGCACACAAACACAGGTCTTTTTAAAATTACAGGACTATGCCATTTCATATAAGGGACTTGAGCACTGGTCCCCCCTGGAACCAATCCCCCATGGAGACTGAAGGCCAACTATACACAGTTTTAGCACTTCAGTATCACTTTTACTGTCATGGCTGAATCCTGTAGAATCCTGGGATTTGTAGCTTGGTATTATAGCTTTCTGGTACAGAATTCTAAATACCCTGATATTTATTATTATGTTTATTTATTTTTATATAATATTAATATTGAACAGTGGCTCAAGTGGTTAAGATATTGACTCTGTTGATTGCAAGACCGGCAGGTTGGCAGTTCGAGGCCCAGGTGCTGCAGATGGGGTGAGTTCCCATCATTAGTCCCAGCTTCTGCCAACCTAGCAGTTCCAAAGCATGCAAATGCAAGTAGATAAATAGGTACCACTTCTCAATGGGAAGGTAAACAGTGTTCTGTGCAACCATGCTGGTCCCAGGATCACAGAGTAATATCTGACAACGCTGGCTCTTTGGCTTAGTAATGGAAATGAGTACCCGCCCCTATGGTTGGACGCAACTTGACAACCTTGTCAAAGGGGAATACCTTTACCTACTACAGTTTTCTGATACAGAATTTTAAATACCCTAATAAACAAAAAATCCAAAGATTTCATATGAGGGAACCATGGTAGCTGAAGTGGTATCAAAGTGCATATGCAGGTGCTGCTGATAAACAGCTTCTTAGGCTTGGACTGTTTATGCTTCTGCTTCTTCAAAGTGAGCAGGATTGGAATCTGTTCAAGAAGAGGATACCTTCAATCAGAAGACTACCCTTTGCAACTGTGTCAAATACAAAACTGTTTTCTGTAAATGTAAGAAACATGACCACACTAAACATGGGACCCTTCTTCAGCTCAAACATGCACCATTTATTTATTTAGATTGGTATTTTACCTTTTGATGGAATAATCTTCAAGGCAGCTTAGGGAGGTTATAGTTTAAGAAGAGTTACAGTTCAGCACATCTTGCATCATTAGGAGAAGTTTGTCCTAAAGTTTGCTTTTAAATGGCACTGAATAGCCCTGGGCTGTTGTTTATGCCCTCTGTCTCTTTAATTCAGGGGCAAAAAGTGAATCTAGTATAACCAGACTATGCTGAACAAAACATAGTTTTGAATTCATAAGCAACCCGGTTCAAGTGCTTCACTGGGGCACCTTTAAAGGGAGGCTAATCTACATGAAGAATGGTGAAACAAACACAGCCATAGAATTGACTGAGCATTTGCCAACTCCAGATTTAAAGGCCCTTCTAATGGCAAACACTCACAAACCAATTTTAGCAAATCAGCCGATCTTTTCCCCTTTGACACTGTTCACTTTCCACTGCTGTTGAGCCTTCGTGCTTTTAACTCCAGCACTGGCTGCATTGTCCTGAATTTCCTTCATCCTCCTAACTAGGCCAGCATTCCAGACCTGGAGTGCCAATTAGTTTGCTTTTGTGGTCCCAATCTTCTGAATAAGACACGGTTTACCAGACGCAGCCAATAGCAGAAACAAACCCAGCGCTTTTTACAGTTCCAGCTCTGTTGTCATTAATAAAATCCAATATTTACAGTCAAATAGTTCCAGTTGTTCTGAAACAGACAATTACAGAGCAGTGGCAAAACAGGTTGCGAAGTCCTCCAACAACTTTTTTAATTTCTTACCAAATGGTTTTATTGCCCATCTTCCAGAAGCCTAGCAGTACAAGCTCTTCTTACTGGATTTTTCCAGAGGGCCATGGACTTGGAAGCTTCTTGAGCACAATTTAAATGTTTTTGGATCTGTTCTTGTGATGCACTGGGGGGGGGGGGGGGAATGTGTGGAAAAAAGCCCTCCTTCTTTTCTGAACTAAAGCTACTAATCTCTATGCTCTTTGCTGCCACTGGAGTTTTTGGCCTTGCTTCCACACAGTGCAAATTCACAAACAAAATCTTTGTTTCCAATAAGACAAGCTGGTATCTTATTGAATGCTGGATGACATGGGACGTTTTCACACAGGGATTTTTGCGGAGGCAATCCTACCTCCGTCTGGCGTCACTCCGGATCTTTTTTCCGTGTGTTCACACGACGTCGTCCCTAGCCACGCCCTATCCTGCGCCATCCCTGCCGCTCCCCGGCGTCCGCCCGGCTCTTTTAAATTCCGGAATTCCTGAGGAATTACACTCTTGCTGCCGGAGTCATGCCGCAATGGTGCCGGTTGCGCTGTGTATGTGAACACGACAGACGTATCGTGGCGTATTTCCAGGTTATGGCCCATGGTTCCTCGCACCATTTCCCATGGAGGAAGCATCTTATGACGTGTATCTTACTTCCTGCTTGGATCAGGCAACAGTGCGTGTATTAAGGCAATTTATTTTTCTTTTGGTGGATATGTGGCGCCGCGCGATCAGGGGTTGGGGGGGGAGATCAGGGATGGTTTCGTTGACCAGAATTCTGGGGGGGGGGGGGGGTGGAGAACCTTTTTTCTTTTCTGATGTTTCTCTTTTTTCAGGTGTGGATACCTGGCTGCAAGCAACATGACGGCCGTGGAACCTGGTCGCCTATTCATCCTGCCAGCGCTATGGAGGTGTGTATTGCATGTATTCTTGGCTCATGGTACTATATTACTAGGGGCAGGACTATTTGAAGACGAGGAAAGGGACTAACCTCATGTGGTATGCTTTTATTGAGAGCATGGTGTGGTGGTTGTTTGAACATTTTTGTACTACAACCCTGGCCTAGAGATCAATCTTGAATTCCCCACTTGAGCATGAAATGGTGACCTTGGGCAGGTCACACTATCTCAGCCCCGGAGGCTGGCCACAGCACACCATACCCCCCCTGTAGCTTGGCAGAGGCGTGGGGTTGAACTAATAATTATCGTTATTATTGTTATTGTTGTTATTATTATTACTGTTGTTGTTGTTGTTATTGTTGTTGTTGTTGTTGTTGTTGTTGTTTTCATGAGCCTGACATGAATCTCTCTGGCAATAACCACAACAACGACAACAAAAATGCCACTTCGGCTTCCAGAGCTGCACCCTCTGGGATCATGGGATTTGTAGTTTGCTGAGGCCCTCATGCTCTTTATCTGACAGTTCTGAATGACCCTTCCTATACTGAAAATCCTAGGAATGTTAAGATGGTTACCAAGTAAAAAAAGGTAGCGATTATAAAATGTACATGAGCTTGCGATGGCCCTAAAAGCTGGGTCTTTTTGATTTGCAATTTATTTCTGTAAGGTGATTATACCTTGCCTTTTCTGTCTGGCTACCAAAGTGGCTTGTAAGTTGTGGTTTTTGGCAGTTTTCTGCCTCCAAGGTTGCATTTGCATATATATACTAATATGGACAGGCAGGCAGATAGATATAGATAAATATATAGAGAGAGTAAATATATATATATATATATATATATATATATATATATATGTGTGTGTGTGTGTGTGTGTATAAATATTTGTCTATCTATCTATATTGATCTACCTATATAAAGACAGAAAGAAAGGGAGGTCAAGAGAGGGAGAGAGGAATGGAGGGATAGACAAGTGTATGGATTACTGTGGTCAGTGTGTTATCTACAGAGATGGGGACACAGTACATCCCTACACATGCAATTTTGGTTTTTTCTGGATGTCTCCAACATATTTCGGTGCATCTATATTTACAGCTTCATGTTTTTATATATATATATATATATATATATATATATATATACACACACACACACACCTTATCAACATTCCTGTTCTTTGGCAAGGTGGGGAAAATCCTTACTGACCTAACTCGAGCACCAGCCATGCAGGAATGTCCTTTCTATGCACCTCCAGGGAGGCCCTTCTTGTTGGTATGGTGCGGGAGAACCTGTACTTTGATCTACCTCTACCTCCTGCTATGCAGGAATGCCATTTCTATGCCCCCTCCCCACAGGTCCTTCCTGGCTGTGCTTTGATTGATGTACAGTAAAATGAAGTTGGCTCCACAAAAGTCCAAGCACATGTCTCCATGGTCGGGTGCCCTGTTCTGAGAGGGAGGAGTTTTTCTAGTCCATCATGGAGTTGGAAGAGACCGCAAGGGCCATCAAGTTCGACCCCCTGCCATGCAGGAACTCCCAATCAAAGCATCCCCGGCAGATGGACATCCAGCCTCTGGTTAATGTTTTTTGTGATGTTTCCCTCTTTGCTTGCGTTGCACTTCTCTAGGGCCAGAGCTAAGAAGCAAGCCATATCAAGACAGTTCCCATCCAGCACTGATTTGATAACTGCAACTCTTTTCACATTTTCACATTTGCTCTTGTCAAGAGAAACAAAACGAATCTCCCTTGCTATTTGGCCCTCCATGGTATGCTGCTGCTTGCTAATATCCTGCACTGCTCTGATTGTGATATGTATGCATAATACTGTAACAAGAGATGCTTTTGCTTTTAATCTATTCCTGTGGTCCTTTCAAATTAGGTTCTAGTGATCTTCTTCTTTTCTCTTTCAGATACACCTTCTGCCGTCCTACTTATCTAAATACTGCTGGAAAGGAGTGGAAAAGGTGCTTCTGGTGTGTCAATTTTCAACTCCCCCCCCCCCCCCTCAGACCATTACAGTAAATGCCATACAACCTTTTTTAACACAAAATAAATTATTTATTTAAATAAAATTATTATTTGGCTTTTTTGTAAACATTCATTTCTTTGATAACAAAAAAAGGGGGGCGGGAGGGACAAATTAATTAAAAAAACAAAGTAGATCAATACATTAATATTAAGAAAATAAAAAAAACCCTGGCTGTTGTCTCACACATGGCAGAGGGGGGTGGGTTGGGTAATGGAAAAAAACATTTATTCATGAGGCGGGGAACGGTGCGGGGAACGATGCACTTGAAAATGCTGCACCCATAGTCTCAGCTGGTCCACCTGCCGTTCAAGGACACCGAGCCTCTCCAGGATCTGCT